>JACRUU010000013.1:17233905-17416405 GCA_030449085.1 Kryptopterus vitreolus
TTACTATCCGCATGCAATCATTTGTTATCTTCTTCCTCTTTCGGCTACTATATTCGGACCATAATTCTTCATACTACTACACATGTCACAACAGGTAGGAGCTACTCGTAATATTACCGTATATTACTGTATGGAATCTAAACGTGTCACCATATCTAACAATAAACACAACATTGGACATTAATAAGGAATAATGAGTTAACAAGAAAATGATATTAAAAGAATAATTTAAAATAAACATCAAAATAATCCCTCATTTTGTTTTGAAGAGAGATTTTGAATGAACATTATATATTTATAACATCTGTCACAATTAGCTATAGTATAAAAAACACAAAAAGTACACATTTATGGTACATTGAGAACAGAAGAAGACGCGATTAATGAGTTAACTCATGGTAAATAAATCTACTGACAGTTTTATATATATATATATATATATATATATATATATATATATATATATATATATATATATATATATATATATATGAATGCGAGGGCTTAGTGGTTAGCACGTTCGCCTCACAGCGCCACGGGTTCGATTCCCGCCATGTGTGTGTGGAGTTTGCATGTTCTCCCAGCGCCTCAGGGGGTTTTTCTCCGGGTTCTCCGGTTTTCCCCCGGTCCAAAAACATGCACGGTAGGTTGATTGGCACCGTGGAAAATTGTCCCTAGTGTATGAATTGTGTGAGTGTGTGTGCCCTGCGATGGGTTGGCATTCCATCCAGTGTGTATCCTGCCTTAATGCCCATAGATGCCTGAGATAGGCACAGGCTCCCCCTGACCCGAGGGAAGATCGGATATAGAGGTAGAAGATGAATGAATGAATGAATGAATATATGAAGGCAGCACATAATTAGGGGTCATTACCTGTAGTTAGATACTTTATTTGTGGACTCCTGACCATAAAATTCTTATGGGCTTTTAGAACATTGCATTTAACATCTAGTCCATATTTGGTGTGGCTGTGGAGATTTGTGCTCATTCCACCACCTTAAAAGTGTAAAGTCAGCTTCTGATGTACTGTACAATGAGGAGGACTGGGGTGCAGGCAGCATTCAAACTGATTCCCAAAATGTTCAAAGGGTAGAGATCAAAACTCTATAGCAGGCGGGTCATGATCATCCACTCCGAACCTCTGGAAACCATATCTTCATGGAGCTAGCTTTGAGCAAAGTGATACTGTCATGCTGGAACAGGGTTTGGGGTTTACAGCATTAAAATGTAATGCTATCATTTCCAAAGGCATCCTTAAAACAAACAATGGCAGTTTCGGCTAAAACTCATTCCCTTGACCCATGTAGAAATGTAGACATCTAGATAATTTACACCCCCATTACAAGCTGACAATACAAAGTGCTAAGCTCTAATGTAGATCCCCAGCTGTTTGATGGAGCAGTAAAGAGAGCTCATGCTCTGTTCATCAACGTAGTGCAAAATTGATTCCATGCTTGTTGTCTAATGGTAATCGCACTGGTTTACAAATTCATCTTTGTGAAATGTGACGCTGACGGGATGTTATTTGCTAAGCAAAACAAAAGGTTGGTGTTACGCCCGTCCTTTTAGCGCAAATAAATGAACCGATTCATATGATTAGCAGGAATCGGAGCGGGCCAGGATTTAGCAGCGAAAGAAAAACAGTGCGGATATGATGATTGCACACAGGTTTATTTCCTTCTATTAGATTGTAAATAACAAACAGGGAAATCTGGACCATTCGGAAAGACCAGGGTAATTATGATACTTTGGGAAAATCTGTATATATGTCTATCAAATTTAAAGGTTGTTACTGGATATTGAAATATAACTAGATATGGGACATTTCCTAAAGAAAATGTGAGTGAGGCTTGCCGATGCAAACCTCGGCTCCGGGTGTGACCCCTTAGAGTCTGGTCCGTTTAATATTTATTTTTATTCATTTTCAATAGCCCGATTATCCATAATTCCCTGTTGTTTTTCAGACCGAGTGTCATATCAGTGCAATGTTGTTGCCGTCCAGGACGGGTGGATATGTCAATGAGGCCAGCGGAGCGTCAATCGGGGCGTCAAAATTCTCCCCATTCATCTGTATGGGCCGGAACAACAGAGAATTCCTGGAATTCCGAGTGGGTCTAGGGTTCGAGAGTCATATGATCGCAACATACTCCATCTCCCTGACAAGTGGATATGTCACATCTGCATGTCGAGAGAACACAGGCCGAACGGCGGAGTGTCAAATTTCCCCATTCAATCTCTATAGGCCCAGAATGTTACAGATTTCCCGAAATTCAGAACAAATCTGAATTTATATGATCGTGATCCACTCTGGACACCCTACGAGTGGATATGCCATATGTGCATGTCGGAACTGTGAGGCACGAAATTTCGGTCCCATTCATTTTCTATGAGACCCACTTCCCACATTTTGGCCCTGTGTTCGGAATTCCATGGGGTGATTCCTTATAAAAGTAATAGCACACCTCAAACTCATATGAGTTACGTGCCAAAAATTTGACCGAAGCTAGAGAGAGATTATCATTTTTTTTTTCTTTCAATATTGTGGTATACTGCACCGTTTTAATGTTATTGTTAAACATTGTTAAACATTGTTAAACATCATTGATTCACATCAATGAATCCTGGTTCAGAAATGATCCCAATTCCGATCATCTACCTACGACTTATACAAATGGAAAAATGATAGCCTGAAATTGTTGTTCTGGGAACAACAAGTGTAGGTTTCCATTAAAGGCTTATTTTTAGTTCATTCTATGAAGCTAGGATTTAAATACGCGATTACATTGTATAACGAACCCTGTGAAATAGCGTTTGATAAATCTGTGATGAAATGTTTTTTAATAATGATGTAATAATATCTAACTACATCTACTTGTACTGTATGTTTAATCCGTATTTCACCTTGGACACTACTGTCTTAGTTGGGAAGTAACTAGTTACATGTAACGGCGTTACGTAATTTAGTTACGAAATAAGTTACAGCGAAAAAGCATGTAATTAAATTACAGTTACTTTAGGAAAAAAAAATTTAGTCCCCTACTTTTTGAAAGTAATTAAAAAGTAATCAAATGTAATCAGTCACTTTACTTTTTGAATAGCGTCATATGTAATCTGTAATCTATTACATTTCCAAGGTAAACCTTCCCAAGACTGGTAGCTGTACGCAAGATCGTACGAAATCTGGTACGCAATTACTTGCATTCAGACGATGGTCAAAGCTAATTCCGAGTGAGATCGCACTTTAAGTTAAAAAAGAAACTTCTCATACTGCCAGACCTTTGTCATCAGCTGTCTTGAGTTGCAGAAGAAGTGAATCGCCCACAGGCAATAGTGTCACATTACACCTTTTTTTTTAAGCTCGCCGATCTCAACTCGCATTCTTTTATGAGGTGAGACTTTGGTCTGTAAAAGCAGAACTGTACAGTCTAAAGCTTTAGGCATGTCCAGATATGAAAGAAGGGATCAATATACAAGGTGAATAATGTTCTCAAACCATGTCTTTGGTCTACGCTTATTGAGAAGGAAAAGAGATGGATCCCGTGCAAGGAAGACAACTGTTAATTCATTTTAGAATTTAGAGGGATTTTGCATTGTCCTGAACACACTCTGGGCAGACAAATGAAAAAGTGACAAAAACAGTTAACTCAATATGAAATTACCAACCGCTTTAAATCTATGGAGATGTCAAGAGGAAAAAATGACAAATGAGAGATATGCAAAATATGCAGACGAGCAGAAGGCCACTGTCAAAGAAACCTGGACTTCCATACAGTACCACAGACGGATCACAGTATCACCTCCATGCCACGCCCAACTGAAGCAGTAATTAAAGCAGAAGGAGCAGCTACCAAGTATTGAGTACATGTACAGTAAACGAACAGACTTTCCAGATGGCCAAAGAGTCCCCCCCCCATGAACTGTCACAAAACCAACCTGGCTACGACCTCCACCAACCACCACGCTCCCTCTCTCCCGGAGTTCTAATCACCTGCGCCTGTCACCAGTCTTCCAGTCCAATCAACCACTCCCTTAAACAACTCCGTCTACAACGCTCGGTGTCTGATCTCGTCTTTTACGGACAGACTTTTGACTAACCCGTGTATTTATTCTGTCTCCATTTATCCAATTTCCCCAACCTCCGGATCTGCACTCTCCTCACGCCTCAGTCTGGGATAATCCACGACGCGCCTGTCCTCCTTTCTTCCTCCCAAACACATTAGTCCTGCAATGCCTGTTCTCTCCTTCACTCGAACCTCTCCCGCTTTCCACCCGTGATTGTAAACTTAAAGAAACTTCCTCTCTGAAGAGTTCGTTCGTAGTATGAATTCGTTCGTTATATCGATACAAGCTATAAAACGGTAGTTTGAATGCTGCACTTAGGAAAAACAATAACAATTATAAAGCAATTATGTCCTAGTACATTCACAATGACCTCCGCTCCCTATTTCCCTATTTATATTATCGCCTCTTTTTGCACAGGGTGATTGAAGTATGGCATTCTTACATTTAAGAAAAGGACAAATGCTCTACTTTAGATACACTTTTTGGTAAAATAATAAATTGTGAACACCTGGCTTTAAGCGTCGGATGTGCTTTTTGAATATCCTCCACTCTCCTCGTGGAGATTTATGCTTATTCAGCCACAAGGGTGTTAGTACTAATGTAAGGGTGAGAAGGCCTGGCACGCAGTCACTATTCCATTTCATTCCAAAGGTGCTCGATAGGGTTTAGTAGGGATTGAGATTAACACATCCATACCATATCTTCATTTCACAGAGGCACCGTCATCAAATTTCATGCTGCCACATCCAAAGACATCCAATACAATTGTGAGCCTCCAGCTTTATGGTAACAGTTTGTGTGTGTGTGTGTGTGTGTGGGGGGGGGGGGGGGGGGGGGGGGGGGTGTCAGGCTTAAGTCAAGTGTCGTAATACTTTTGAATATACAGTGTAACCAGTGTTGGGGAGTAACTAATTACATGTAATGGCGTTACGTAATTTAATTACAAAATAAATGCAACAGTAATTCGTTACAGTTACTGAGAAAAAACGTGTAATTAAATTACTTTTGAAAACGAAGATTACAAATAGGGTTCCATCTGAACAATTTCTTTAAAAACCTCTGATACGTTGCATAATAATAATATATATAATTCATTCATTCATCTTCTACCGCTCTATCCGATCTTCCCTCGGGTCACGGGGAGTCTGTGTCTATCTCAGGCGTCTATGGGCATTAAGGCAGGATACACCCTGGATGAAATGCCAACCCATCACAGGGCACACACACACACACACACACACACACACACACACACACACACATTCATACACTAGGGACAATTTTCCAAGGTGCCAATCAACCTACCGTGCATGTTTTTGGACCGGGGGAGGAAACCGGAGAACCCGGAGAAAAAAACCTCCCGGAGGCACGGGGAGAACATGCAAACTCCACACACACATGGCCGAGACGGGAATCGAACCCGGACCCTGGAGGTGTGAGGCAAACGTGCTAACCACTAATCCACTGTGCCTCCAATAATAATAATAATAATAATAATAATAATAATAATAATACATATTATAAATATTAATAATAAATATTATAAATAAATCATTACATTTTCAACAGGGTCATTTCTAATCTGTAATCTATTACATTTCCAAAGTAACCTTCCCAACACATAGTGTAACTAAAGGGTTATAGGGGCTTTTTTTTTTTTAAGAAAATGCCTAACAATAATATTGGCAAAGACGGAGAATGTACGATTTTCTTACAAGTACAAATTTCCACACAATGATCCTCGTTGATTAAGCTGGATACAAACGACTTTATTCGCAAATTGTATACAAAATGTCACCATTCATGAAACTCCAGTTTGCTTGGCAAAGCATTCGCATTCTTTTTTGTATCCATTCTTAAGATATTACAAAGAAGAACTTCCGTCGTGGTAGTGCTGTGCATAACAACGTGATTATAACGAGAATCCCTGGGCTTTTCCGGCGACAATATAAAACACAATAGATAACAGTAAATGAAGCATAATGGCATGGGGAGACTTATGTACAACAGCATTTAAATAGGACGTTTTTAGTTCAGTGAAATAATGAGAATTCCAAAAACAAAACAAAACAAAAAAAACAATCCAAATCAAATCCACAAATTGAGGACCCATAGGACTAAAAAGGACTATAGAAACCTGGTTTTGCGTCTGCTTGTACCAATGAAGAGCAAGACATCCAACAATACTGTCCATCCTGACCATGTTGTACCTCCACTATACAGTAAAAGGCAGGTGTCCCAATACTTTTGTCCATATATTTTTAAGGAGAAAAATATCCTTAAATTTTTTTTTTACTCCCAGAATTCTTACTCCCAGGAGAACCGCCCGGGTTCCGCTTGGGCACTCGCATCCGGATCTCATTTAACGCAATTTATCCATTGGCTTCAAAGGAATGTGGTGGAGCAAAAAGTCAAGGCTTCCCAAAACGACTTGTGTACAGTAAACAAAATGTACAACAAAAAAAACCAAACAAACAAAAAGGCATCTGTGCTTTCCGCCAAAAACACCACTTTACCTCAAAGCCGTCCCAAACTGGGTCGTCCCAATTATACCTCCAGTCTAATCACTATAACCTCTGCTCCCTATTTCCTTTGTCGCCTGGTTCTTTCTCTCTTTCCGTCTTTCAGACTCTGTGGATTTAGCGACCTCTTCACTGGGGTCAAGTAAAAAAAAAAAAAGCCAGATAAAAGTTATACCGGCCAGCGCTGTATGTGCTGCTTATCACCATGTCTCACACTGAGTTTCCCCAGCATCCCATCAGATTATTAGGGATTGAAGAATGGCTCTGTGCTCAGCGCATCGCTCGCTGATAACTCGGGAACTAATCATTTTTTTTCCTGCCGAAAGTGAATTATAGATTATTATAATCTGCGCACATTCATCAACTTGTCCGGGACGGAGCAAAGTTGAACGGAGGGAGACGCCGCGTTTCTAATTGAGTTCTTGAACGACGACCTCTAAAAGATTCCCAACAGTCGCCCAGACAAATGAAAGAAAACCGTCTCGGACCTCGTATTTGTTCTCAGGACAACGATGACATCATGCATTTCAGATTTGTTAAGGCATGGTCCTTTTCTGCCATGCGTGCTCCGGATCTATGCATGATCTCGCTGAAGCATTTGGAGATTTAAAGAATACCTGAAAATCATATGCGATTATGATTGATGATTATTATGAAGATTAAAAATAAAATAAAAATTAGGGGCACGGTGGCTTAGTGGTTAGCACGTTCGCCTCACACCGCCAGGGTCCGGGTTCGATTCCCGTCTCAGCCATGTGTGTGTGGAGTTTGCATGTTCTCCCCGTGCCTCAGGGGGTTTTTCTCCGGGTTCTCCGGTTTCCTCCCCGGTCCAAAAACATGCACGGTAGGTTGATTGGCACCTTGGAAAAATTGTCCCTAGTGTGTGAATGTGTCTGTGAATGTGAGTGTGTGTGTGTGTCCTGCGATGGGTTGGCATTCCATCCAGGGTGTATCCTCCCTTAATGCCCATAGACGCCTGAGATAGACACAGACTCCTCGTGACCCGAGGGAAGATCGGATAAAGCGGTAGAAGATGAATGAATGAATGAATAAAAATTCAATTGATTCATTAAGTTTCTTTTCTCCTAAACTCAGGTGTAAAGAGTCGCTTTTTGAGTTACTGTGTCCTTCCTGTCAGCCCGAACAAGTCTCTCCGGAGCACTCTTATCAACAAGCTGTTTCCACCCACAGACCTTCTTCCTCCTGGCTGCTTTTTTTGTTTTGTTTTGTCCCCCCCCCCTCCCCCCCCCCCCCCCCCCCCCCCCCCCCCCCCACACCATTCTGCCTAAACTCTAGAGACTGTTGTGAGACAACCAGGCCGCAGACACAGTGATCCCATTCTCTAAACATTCTGATATTTCATGTCAACAGTATCCATATAGAGTACACTATCAACCTGCTACGACTCACATTCAGTGTTAGAAAGGTTACTTTGGAAATGTAATAGATTACAGATTACAAATGTACCCTATTCAAAATGTAATAAGTGGTGTAACTTTTCAATTACTTTATATAAGTATATAACTGATTACATTTTATTACTTTTTGACTACTTTTAGTTGCCCACTAGGTGGCGCTTGATGAAAATACCATTCTAAATGGAAAACAATTTGCCGATTGGAAGCAAACTGTTGACGCAAATTGTTCACATTTACATTCACTCACATTTATAGAATACAGTAAATGTTATATGGGGATCTAGAGTCGTTTATACCAGTTTAATTTACTTGCATGGGAGGTGGTGTAGCCCAGTGTTTAAGGTGTGGGACCGTAAGATCACCCCCAGCAAACCCCACCACCACCAAGCTGCCAACTAGTGGGCCCTTGAGCAAGACCCTTAAACCTCAATTGCTAAGTTGTAAGTCGCTCTGGATAAGGGCGTCTGCCAAATGCCGTAAATGTAAATGTAAACTACTTAACAAGTGCAGTTATCTTAGCACTTTGTACTCAGACATATTATTTAGCATCACCCCTCCCAAGCAAGTAAACAATTTACTACTTGTACTCTTCATTAAAACAGACATGCAGAATACAACAAGTCGGTACAATAAAGCTAAACATACCTGGGTTTCCTTATTCCTATTTAGCACTTTATTAAATATAGTTATCCAGGAGCGCAGGCCTGTGGGTGCTATTGTCAAAATACAAGCTATCACAATTGATCTTCCTTTTTATTCCACAATAATAATAATGAATTGTTCAAAAATCGTTCCCGACTGGTAGAAGTACGGCAATTACCACATATATCCTGGCGCTTTATAGCTCAATCTGGGATACATTTGTGAGGTATAAGAAATCGTTGGGTTTATACGAGCTCTGGACAAACAGCAATTTGCGTGTATCGCTCGAACAAGCGCTATCGCCTTGCTTTCGATGGAATTAAACTCCAAATCAATCGCTTCGGATTTGTATAAGGTTATTCAATCCGGCTGTAAATATCCCTCAGCGTCTATAAATAGGCAACTTTATAGAGTGCACATACAAGTGCCACAAATAAGCTGTTTAAAAATAAATAAATAAATAAAAAGAGTGGAACTAAAAGAGTGGAAGGAGAAAAAGACTGCAGTGGGTACACTATCTTGGACAGATACTATGTCTATGAATTAAGACCTTCATAGACATCAGCATATTATATTCCATATGAATAAAAGGAGACCAGTGATGAAAGTAAAGGGTTACTGATTGACAGTGTTGGGAAGGTTACTTTTTAAATGTAATAGTTTACAGATTACAAATGACGCTATTCAAAATGTAATAAGTAGTGTAACGTTTTAATGGCTTTATAAAAGTAAAGTAACTGATTACATCTGATTATTTTGTGATTACTTTCACTCGTCCACAAGGTGGCACTTTAAGTTAACATTCTAAGGATTTTGCAAACCCTCGGAAAAAAAATAGGTTGTATTATTCGGAATGAACCTGCACCAGAATCATCTCGTTGAGGGTTGCGTAAATTTTCACAGGGGGGTGTGGTACATGCTTTTCGTCATTCCCGCCACTGCCATCCACTGTATCGGATGTGCAATTATACTTTATTCTAGTATGGCAAAAGCGCATATTCCCCTGGTATAACTGTTTGAGAACCACTGACGTAGTGTAAAGCACTGATTTTGCATGAAATTGTTCAGATGGAACCCTATTTGTAATCTTTAACATTTTCAGAAGTAATTTAAATACACATTTATTTTTCTAAGTAACTGTAACGAATTACTGTTATATTTATTTTGTAATTATGTTACATAACGCCGTTACATGTAACTAGTTACACCCCAACACTACTGATTAGAAGGTTGGGGGTTTCACTCCCAGGTATTTTCAAGGTATTATTATTTTATTCGACGAAAATCACCTCAGTGTATTGTATATGTGACAGGCTATTCTGTAAAATAAAAAAAACAACATTTTAGCAAGATGAATTACGGTTTAAAAAGTATTGACTCGTCTTTCCTTTTCTAAGATTGCAATAACCCATATATATATAAGATTATTAAATGGCAAATATTAAAAGTCATTTCTCGCTTTTAGCATCTATTTCTATGAAAAAAAGAAATGACATGCCATTAAATCTGAAAATCTGTCTGTTCAAGTATCTTTCCCAAAAGTGCTTTGATTTCGGTCCGCTAACAAAACTTTAAATGTGTCGACGGGATTTATTTAACCCCAGGTCGCCTCAATAGAATATTCCCCAAATGTTCTCAGGTATGTTTTAAATATAAGGTAGAAATTGGCACAGTGATTTTGGGATTGTGAGAAAAAATCGAAATGTACCGGACACAAAATGATTCCAAAAAAATAATTGGAAGGGCTTTTGCTTGGTTCCCAAAAGTATACCTTCTGATAATGCATAGAGGAATGTGGACTGAATTTCTGTACATACTTGGCCAAAATATGTGTACTACTCTTATTGTCAACTGTTAAGGTACCTTCGGCCAATATGTGGTTGAGTCAGGTGACCACACTTTTACCACTGGAAAAATTATCTTATGATTTACATCTTAGGTGTAAAATTCTCTGGAATTTTCTCGAGGGCACTTTTTTAAAAATGTAAATTTGGTTTTATAATTGGTTTTTAATATTCATCTATTTTTGTCTTTTCTCTTAAGCATTTATAGTCATTTGAATGTGTAACAAAATTGTGCTTAATTGGGTTTAATGGTCTTATATTTGGTGTAACAATGTTGGGAAGGTTACGCTGGAAATGTAATAGATTACAGATTACAAATGACTCCTATTGAAAATGTAGTGTGGTGTAACTTTTCAATTACTTTATAAAAGTAAAGTAACCTGATTACATTCGATTACTTTTTGATTACTTTAATTTGTCCACTAGGGGCACTCGGGAAAAAGTGGGTTATATTTTCGGAATTGAGTCGCCACAGAATCAAATTGTTGGGGGGAGGGTGTTGTTTGGGGGTGCGAGTGAATCTATTGTCGAGCAGGAGATTGGAAAAGGTGGTCTTTAGGATTTGTAATCCTCTCCATTTTCAAAAGTAACTGTAAAGTAATTACACGTTTTTTTGGTGTTTGTAATTACATTTTTTACGTGTTATTCCCCAACACTGATTGTCATCATATACATTTAAATACTGAATAAACCAGGTTATATTTTAAACATCCGACATTTACAACAATATAAGAGATACACAACTGAACAGAATGTCTTTGGATGCTGTGTCATAAAATTATACATTCACTTGGGGCAACTAGGAGACTTGAAACTAGTCCATCACGATACTGCATTGTGCTCAAAACAAAAGATCTGACCCTGGCCTGTGATAGAGCTCCGACCTCGACCCCTTCAAGCACACTGAATTAGGATGCACTGGCTGCACCCCAGGCTTCCCCACACTACATCAGTACCTGCACAAATCTATACAAGTGCCATCCGAAACGTACTGAAACATCTTCAAAGAAGAGTGGAGGTTATTATAGCAGCCAATGGCATGCTCAAAATACACATACGAATCTTAGGGTCATGCCACAAAATTTTATCCATATAGTGTATTTTTATTTCATTTGTCATTCATTTAAGATGTACAGACAAACCCTTTCAACTTGTTTCTTGATTAATTTGGTCATTATATCTAGATACAGTATATAGCACATATACAACGTATTTAAGGCAATATATAGTGCTTTAATTTTCGATTCATTTTCCTCTGTTTTTATTACTGTAACTGGGTGTCAAATTTTATGCGGACCATCTGCTGCAGCGAACCCGGGAGAACTAGAGAACCCAAAATAAAGGAAAAAAAAAAACATTCAATAAATAAATCATTTGCAAAAATCTGTTTTCATTTAGACATTATGGGGTATCTGAGTGTCCATTATGAGAACAATAGGAATGCTCTGGCTCCGGCTTACAAACAAGTTTGGCATATGCGAAGAAAGAATATTCACTGTGCTGTAATGCACATGTGAGAAATAATAGCTATATGCAGGGCTGCAGTAACATTGAAATTTCCCCACTGTGGGACGAATAACAGCTTATCTTATATCATAGCAATTTTGATGAATGCATGGTATGTTGAATATACTTGATTTCTGCTTCAGGAAGAGGGTACTAATCCACATTCATAAAAGAAAATAAAGTACCATTCAAATGCAAAACACCCCCCCCACCCCCCCAGACTTTAGAAGCTGAAGGTCTAATTTTACCACTTCAATTTTCACGTAGCAGTACACGCTAGCATGTGGGTGGACTGAAGTGGGGATGAGAAGTCAACACCTACCACATTCGTATTCACAGTGATGGTGACTGGGAGAGTCCGTCTCAGCATAAAGTAGGGAAGAAGAGTTCGCTGGGCTTCCTGTCATACATTCACCTACAGCATGCTAGAAATGCTAATGATTACCACACAGGATTTTGGAAGCTATTTGGGACAGATACACAAGTACACACACACACACACACACACACACACCACCACACACACATATATATAGGGGAAGTCAAAAAGTAAAGGGACATTTGCATATATGCATATATATATATATATATATATATATATATATATATATATATATATATATATATATAGAGATATAGATAGAGAGAGAGAGAGAGAGAGAGAGAGAGAGAGAGAGAGAGAGAGAGAGATAGAGAGAGGCACGGTGGTTTAGTGGTTAACACGTTCGCCTCACACCTCCAGGGCCCGGGTTCAATTCCCGTCCCGGCCATGTTTGCATGTTCTCCCCGTGCCTCATGGTTTTTTTATCCGGATTCTCCAAAAACATGCACGGTAGGTTGATTGGCATCTTGGAAAATTGTCCCTAGTGTATGAATGTGTGGGGGTGTGTGTGTGAATGTGAGTGTGTGTGCCCTGTGATGGGTTGGCATTCCATCCAGGGTGTATCCTGCCTTAATGCCCATAGACGCCTGAGATAGGCACAGACTCCCCATGACCCGAGGGAAGATCAGATAAAGCGGTAGAAAATGAATGAATGAAAGAATGAATAATAATGATATGAATATATATATATAATATATATATATATTATATATATCCCCCCCCCCCAATCATTACACAAATCCGGGAAAACATTATCCGAAAACAAAATAACAAATCTAAAAACAAAATGACAAATTCGGAAACACATTACCAATTCTGAAAACACAATAACAATTAGACAAATTGGAAAAGGTAAGGTATGGTTTGAGATTGGATAAATTAGTGTTCATGGGATTCGGCGTCTGCCAATCAAGATACATATCCGGTACAACAGAAGAAAGTCGGGATGTGTGTGTGGGGAAAAGAGTAAACCCTGTATAACTGCATATGAATGTCTTTCCTCAAAGAAGCATGAATGAATTCCATTTGCCAGTGTTTATTTCTGTAACTTTATAAGTCATAAGATTTCCTACTTCCTGAATATCTTGAATGACAGGTGTCTTGTCCAATGACCGGCAAGTTTTCCATTTTCAACTTGTACTGACCTTTTCTGGTTTGTATGAATTTGTTATTTGTCATTTCATTTTTGTATTTGTAAATGTGTTTTTGTATTTGTTATTTTGCTTTTTGTATTTGTTATTTTGTTTAATGATTTGCTAATGTGTTTCGCCCTTCTCAGCCACCGTATTTCCCTTGTACCACCGTATTTTCCCAGACAAACAAATAGGCTAACCAACAAAAGTCTGGCTAACACGGGGAGGGACACAGGGAGTCACCAGATCCACATTGCCTTTTCTCTGCTTGGGTTCTGTTTGCTGGATGTTCAGCCTGGATACATTCATTATGCATCCAGGAGGCTGGGTGGAGGACACCCTTGGCACATCCCTTAACCCTCTGTGCTCCAGGGGGTGACGTATCAGGGCTGACCCTGCGCTCTGACCCATAGCTTCCAAAAACAAGCTTGGATATGGGAAGGAAGCATTTCACTGTGCTGTAATGTATATGTGACAAATAAAGACTATTCTTCTTCCATTCTATTGTATTAGTTAACCAAATTTCGCATTAATATATTAATACGGTCAGTTTCACTTTAGCAAGTTCTCCTTAGTGAGTGTTGCGAAGGACAGCTGTAAAAAGAGGAAAGTATGTTTGCATTCAAATATTCAAAGGCTTTAAGATTTACGTAGCTGACATTTAATAGCGGAGAAAAATCCAACACACTGTGATAATGATTACTGATAATAGTCACGTTTAACTATAAGCTCTGGAGGAGAAAAAAAATATATAATAAGACAGCAAAAGCTTCTTGCCTCACTTCCCATTTGTGAGTGACATTCAGTGCCATTTTAATGAGGAATCCAACAGAGAAGCATCGGAGCTGCGTAAATTCCACGGGGGGGGGGGGTTAAAAATAGACAAACTTATCGAAGAAAAAATATTTGTTCAGCTGACTCGATAAAATATATCCTTCGCACCATATTAATTATAAACATTCAGGGTCTAATTCATAGTGCGTTGTAGTGACACCACGATCCCTCTGGATCTCCTCGCTTTGTATTCCTTCACCTGTTTGAAGATGGTGTACAGGTGAAGGCTCCATGATCTGCACCATCTGGAGTTTATGCTAGTGCTGAGCCGAATCAGCCAACGAGAGGTGGGAGGCAGAGGAGTGTGTCTGCAAGATAAATGAAGGAAGGAAAACAGTCCGGAAGATGAGAGTGGAAAGCCATCGGAATTCTGAGCCAGGCTGGGACTCTCAATCCCCCCCACCATCCACATGCTCCCTATCAGATCGGGGGGATTCTGCATTCGGATTTGGAGTGGCTCTGTAGTGCTAATTAATGCTGGCCCATTTCATGGGGCAACCTCTGATTGAGACCCAGCTGAGTGAGAGAAGAGACGCTGGGTAATGCCAAGATCCTTTCAGTCTACCACTGGGTCTAATTGTGTCAAGGGCTGCAACCTGGGGTGCATGCGAGAAATAAGGGAGGAAGAAAGGCAAGAGAACAAAAGGCGTGCGAACGGATTAGCGTTGGACGGAAATGCGTTGAAGGAGAGACAATAAAGTGAGGGAACATATGATAGGAAGTGAAAAATTCCTTTTTGCTCTCTTCACGCCAGGGCCATTTAGGAAATTCCTCTGGGAAGACACATGTTGTTGACTTGTCCCTTTTAGCTACAAGTCATCACTCGCCAGGGCTTTTCCATCGAAAGCGTTCGGGTGTGTATGCATATGAAATCGCTCGACAGACCTGCCAGATACATTCCATTCATTTACGGCTAAATGGATAGAAGTTGAGTGAGCTGCACGAACATCATTCACGACTGAAAGGATTCAGACGACAGTGTGACCAGTTATGGGTTGGGCTTTGGCAGAGGAGCATCTGTTGTTGTGGGTGATGTGTGAGAGCGTCTCTTGGAACCATCTGCGGAAACACACAGTCTTACGGCCTGCCTAAAACGACTTTTGGCAAGATTGGCAAGAATATCAGATATAGAATATGTGTGTTGTGGTCAAAAGAAATAGAAAAATGCTTGCTTTTGTATCTTGCTTTTTAGTGAGGAGTCTCCAGGATCAGTGCTTTAATTTAGGAGACCCAAACCTGATCCATCATGCCTTTGTATACAAAGCCAAGATGGAATCCGGTTGGACTAGAAGATCTCGAGTCGCCTGCTACAGCGCTCTGACCTCGGAAACACATATTATAATCAGGTGTTTTGTCCACTTTTGTCCATATAGTGTCTACAAATCTAAGTGTGTGTATGATTGGAGCTTTACATCCCTCATCACATTTTACTGCATCTAGACCATCTTTACACTATACTAGTGTTGTCAAAAATATTGATATTTCAATAAATATCGCTTCTGAAATATATGAACGGTACCAATACTAATTTCCCAAAGTATTGATATACCGATACTATACCGCGTTTTTTTTTTAGCTGTCACATCTCTCCAAACATCTTTCACATCTCTCCAAACATCTTTCACATCTCTCCAAAGGCGTGTTGACAAACACCACACGTGACCAGGTGAGCAGGTGTGCTATCTGGAAATATTGTGGATATGAAGTATGAACATGGAAATGAACACGGAAAGCCGATATGCGAGTGTTGCTACAGAGCAGTGGGAACAAAAGGCGCTTATAATACCACGATACATCTGCGTCGCTCTGCATTAACTCTTCCGAAACACTAGTTGGCGGCGGTGCTGTGTTGACTTTCTTCGTTGAAGTTTTCAGATTCTGCAACAATGGCGACTGAAACTGAACGTATTATGTTGCGGCTGATAAATATACTAAAGCTTGTTAAAACTGTGCTGTTTCGTCAGCGTGGGAATACGCCGGAATACGTACGCCAAGCGGAATAACTACAGGCCTTGCACTCTGCGATGTGACGCGTAGTAACATTTTTGGAGAGGCGCGAGGCAGGATACAGCGTAGCCACGACGCAGAAGTATAAATCGCCCTTCAGAGATTTGCATCTGATGCAAACGGGGTGTTAATGAATTTCCAAAGGTAATGTAATCTGACAGAGTAATCTTATAAGTAAATACTTAACGGGGGTCAAATGTAAATTAACGTGTGTTTATTTAGCTTCATTCAAAAAATTATTCCTTAAAATTCTGCAATATGTTTTCAAATAAAAAAAAAAAAGATTTATTTAATATTGTGGCAGGCTTAGTGTTTAGCACGTTCACCTCACACAGCCAGGGTCCGGGTTCGATTCCCGTCTCGGCCATGTGTGTGTGTGGAGTTTGCATGTTCTCCCCGTGCCTCAGGGGTTTTTTCTCCGGGTTCTCCGGTTTCCTCCCGGTCCAAAAACATGCACAGTAGGTTGATTGGCACCATGGAAAATTGTCCCTAGTGTGTGAATGTGCGTGTGAGTATGTGTGTGTGTGTCCTGCAATGGGTTGGCATTCCATCCAGGGTGTATCCTGCCTTAATGCCCATAGACGCCGGAGATAGGCTCCCAGTGACCCGAGCAAAGATCGGATATAGCGGTAGAAGATGAATGAATGAATGAATGAATAATATTGTGGCAGTTTTTTTTCTCTGTGGTATTGAAAATGGTATCAAATATCAATATTTTCCAAGGTATCGTATCAAAGTTCCAGTATTGTGACAACACTACACTATACACACACACATGTTAATGCTAACAGTTAGGCCTGTCTTTAAGAAAAGGGCAGGCGCTCTTCCTACCCGCACTTTCTCTGTCATATTTGTTTGCATGTAAGTTTGAAGCAGGTTAAGACCCCATGTGCGATCCGGCAAAGGTCACATTACAGGAACACACACGGTCGTCAGGGAAGAAATGCTTAAACACACACACACACACACACACACACACACATTCACACTGCATTCATACAACGATTTCATACACGATGAGACATCAACAACAATCCACTATTAAACGTTCATCCGAAAACGGAAATGTGAGCATTAAACAGATGATCCGTTATTAACGCACCTGAAGCGCACGACAGGTCTGCTACTGCACTACCACATCACACCCTCAATTTATTTACTTGTACCAGGCAATCTTTACCGCTCAAAGAGCCGCTTGAACGAGTTTCCCCACAGGAAAGAAAACACAAAACCCTTTTTCACATTTCAAATGAAATAACACTGCATAGAATGCTCTCTTTTACTGACTTTATGCTATGTACAAACTAAACTATAACATGTTGCATTTATGAAATCAATAAACGACTGCAGAGAAAACAAAATGACATTCCTGCATGCAACAATAGGGGATAGGGGGCACGGTGGCTTAGTGGTTAGCACGTTCGCCTCACACCGCCAGGGTCCAGGTTCGATTCCCGTCTCGGCCATGTGTGTGTGGAGTTTGCATGTTCTCCCCGTGCCTCAGAGTGTTTTTCTCCGGGTTCTCCGGTTTCCTCCCCGGTCTAAAAACATGCACGGTAGGTTGATTGGCACCTTGGAAAATTGTCCCTGTTTCCTGTATCCTGCCTTAATGCCCATAGACGCCTGAGATAGGCACAGGATCCCCGTGACCCGAGGGAAGATCGGATAAAGTGGTAGAAGATGAATGAATGAATGAAAATAAGATGATGTTGGTTGATGTTGACCCTTACTTTCAAGTAAAATACTCAGTGTCGATTTGAATCCATCTTGTATTTATAAAACAAACAACAAACCAAACTAAAAATGGCGTCCTCTCTCTCTCTCTCTCTCTCTCTAAAAAAAGGTAATAAAAATATTGATCACACTTGGTTAATGTGATTTCTACACTGTTGCATAACAGGGCAACTCTGCTCCATAACTCGGGTGCCCAATGGACAAAAACAAACAAGTCAATGGATTTTAATTCGAAACAGAACTATTTAATCGCCGAGATCACGTGTGGCTTAAACTTAATCGTACTTTATTTTACATTGACCGTTAACATTATAACATTATGAGCGTTGACAATCACACTGGTTCTCTCTTCATCATGTGACCCGTTAGTGTGTGGTATACTGTATATTAGAAACAGGGGAAATGGGGAAGCGGTTTTTGAGGACAAATTGTGAGGACTGAGGTCAAAGGATCTCTAAAACTGCAGCTTGTATAAGGGGTCCCAGTCTGCAGGGGTCAGTATCTATCAACGGAACAGTGGGGAACCAGCGACAGGGTCATGGCATGTGGGGACTCATGTGGTGAAACTCGTGCGATCCAACAGATGAGCTCCTGTAGTCAAAATTACTGCCGAACTTAAAAGATGTAAACGATCAAGAGGTCAGGACTGTTTTGGCAGCAAAAAGCGGGACCAACACAATATTAAGCAGGTGGTCATAATGGTATTCCTGATCAATAGATTGATGGATCAATGTCCATCTTAGTTTCTCATGATGTATATCATGACGTGATATGGCATAAGTTAATTAGTAGTTATCATCAGTGTTGGGAAGGTTACTTTGGATATGTATTAGATTACACATTACACATGACCCTGTTCAAAATGTAATAAGCAGGGTTACATTACATAAACTCTTTAATGACTTTATAAATGTATAGTAACTGATTTACAGTTGATTACTTTTTGATTACTTTAATTCCTCCACTAGGTGGCATTTGATGAAAATGACATCCTGAGGCAAAAAATGTTAACATATCAGAAGTAAAATGGTGCGGTCTTAGTAACTGTAAGGGGTTATTTTGTAATGAAATTACGTAACACATGTAACGAGTTACTCCCCAACACTGGTTATTATACAGTCTTATATGCCAGTGTTTTGTAAGCATGAGCAACCCTAACTCCACAACACCAGTGGATTTAGTCCTGGCGATCAAATTTGAATGATGATCGAATTTGACAAATTGACGAAGGAAAAAAGGGCGTGTATTAAAACGTAAACTGCCTGCTCGCTGTTCAGGTGACGAATCTGTCAACGTGTGTAGGTTACATAAGCATGTCTTTAGACAAGACCATAAACCCAGAGAGAGAAAAAAAGTCTCCAGTGTGGGATGGAGTATAAGGAATAAATCCTGGGTAACGAAAAACATGCAATATGGGAAGCAAAGATGTATTTGTTGAATGAAAATGATGATTATTGGGTAAAAATCGTAATGATTGCTTTACTACAACATAAGCCTTAAATCATTTCATTATGTGAAAGGGGGATGTGTCAATATTATTCCTCTATCATGGAGGAGTATATTTTAGTGAATCCAATGAAAGCTTCCAGCGGTATCGCATTGTTTCGGTTCTTCAGTAAACTGTTTTCCGTGATCAGCAAAGGACAAACACTTTTGATCGTAGTCAAAGCACAAAGATAATCCATACTCATTAAAGACCTGTGCATCAAATAGTGTCTAGTAGGCGGGCGTGTACTCGCTAATGTACCAAGATAAAAGATTAACAGAGGATATCACTCCATTGTGTCCTGTGAAAGGCTTCTTCATGTCTACTTGTCCCACTAGACATGCTCCTCATTAGAATGTTTGCTTGACCTTGCAAAGTGGTGAAACCTCGTTACTGGCTGCCAATCAGCATGAACATACACCCTGAGACATCCTTACATGCCTCGGCTGGCCATGACCCTGTCGCTGGTTCTCCACTGTTCCTTCCTTTGACTACTTTTGATAGATACTGACCCCTGCAGACTGGGAAGCCCCTATACAAGCTTTGCAGATGCTTTGACCCCAGTCATCACAATTTGGCCTCAAATCCTTATGCATGCCCATTGTTCCTGTTACAGACACTTTCATAGGGGCAGGGTGGCTTAGAGGTTAGTATGTTCACCTCACAACTCCAGGGTCCAGGTGTGTGGAGCCATGTGTGTGTGGAGCTTGCATGTTCTCCCTGTGCCTCAGGGGGTTTTCCTCCGGGTTCTCCGGTTTCCCCCCCTTTGGTCCAAAAACATGCACGGTAGGTTGACTGGCACCTTGGAAAATTGTCCCTAGTGTGTGAATGTGAGCGTGTGTATGTGTGTGTGTGTGTGTGTGTGTGTGTGTGTGTGTGTGTGTGTGTGTGTGTGTGTGTATCCGAGGGCTTCCCCAGGGGATGCCCGAAAACACCTGAGATAGGCACAGGTTCCACGAGAGAGAAGTTGGATAAAGCAGTAGAAGATGAATGCATGAATGAATGAACACATTCCTGATTTCTAATATACACTTGCCATTGTTTGGAGTCTTTCTATAATATAATATATATAATATCCTTTATTGGTCACATATACATTACAGCACAGTAATGTAGTTTCTTTTGTAAATGTTGTGTATACGCAGGGTAAATACCCTATAATCAGTGGTTCGCAAACCTTTCCCGCAGGAGACCCCCTTGTCTAGGGTAAATCCTTTTGAGGGCTCTTAGAAGAAAATTCAAACTTACAATTTTACCAAAAAACTTTAGATTGTAAGATTTCCGTAGTAATCTTCACGGCTGAGACACTGTATCCTCTATCTGAAATTATATCTATTTTAAGAGTCTTTGCATTTATCAGTGTGTTCATCGCTAACCCTTGTTGTGCATTACATGTGCATTACTATGTGACTACTATATGACAATCCTGACATACAGGTAAAATATATATTTTAATTCATTTCCTAAGCTAGATTCTAGAATTTCACTGCGGGCTCCCCTAGCGCCATCTGGAGGTCCCTCCTATTGTGGGAACCACTGACCTATATCTGTAGACCAGGGGTCAACAAACTTTTTGAACCTGAGAGCTACTTCATGGATACGGAGTCATACAAAGGGCTACCAGTTTGACGCACTCTTCTGAAATAACACATTTGCCTTTAGTTATATATTATAATGAATGACACTGATGATTTCTCACAATAAGTATTGTGAGTTCACTATTGTGAGTTCACAATGAGTTAACTAACATTTTAGATTGAGTTTTTAGAACAGGCCTGAGAGCTACTCATGTGGTCCTTGGGGGCGACGCCGGCACCATGTTGGTGACCCTTGCTGTAGACGCTTTATTTTTCTGCTATGTAATGTTACCAAAAAGGTGAAGCTTCACAAATGTGATTAGGACAGGGCAAAAACATTGGGACATCCCGCCATATGTGTTTTTTGCCAGGCACTTCTCCCACAAATCGACCACATGAACACTTTGCCTATTGTGTGCAAATGTGAAATACAAATGTTCCTTCTGTGCAATATTTCTACTTATGTATTTTTCTTTATTTAAAAAAAATGTGTTTATTTAATATATTTATTTTATATCTCATTTAAGAAAATAGGTATAACTGAGAGCTTCTGTCACCAAAATCTTGAGAGTGCAAACATATTTGGCCATAAAAGCTCTTTTTTGAAATGGGAACACGGAATTGTATGGGATGTTTCCGGATGTGGGCGTATTATATTTTTTCCTGCACTTCGACTAGGTGACTTAAACCTGTCCGAGAATAATAATGCCCCTGTGCACAAAGCCAACTCCAAGAAGACATGGTGTACACGGGTTCGAGTACAAGATCTTGACTGGGCTGCTATAGAGCTCAGCCTGCAACTAAACACAATCTCAATCATCGGCTGCCTTTCAGAGTGATAATAACACCAACTAAGGATCAAACGTAGAATCGGATGTTCAGACAACACATATCAGACTAAGGCTCAACTTATATCCACATATATATGTGGAATATGCGCAACGTGTACAATGACGGAAAAATATAGCGAATAGAATGCAACAACGGCAATGAACTCCGTCGGTACCCCCCCCCCGGTCAACAATTCTCTACCCCGCATTCGTGGAATGGTGGGAGACCTTAACTTGAGTAGGCTGGGTTGACAAGCATAACTACGGACTGGGACGGGGAAGCACTGCTGCACTACCTGACATTCCACCAGGTGGCGCATCAGGTATAGTGATACACTAAGTATTCACATTAATGCCTTTTATGTGTTTATGTTTTCTATGTACGCATCTGGTGCTGGACCCTGACCGAATTTTAAAAGTCAATGTGGCCCCTGAGCCAAAAAGTTTGCCCCCCCCACCCCCCCCCCCCCCCCCCCCCCCCCCCCCCAACATAGTCTACATGTAATAATGTTAAAAGTTAGATTTCCAAGCACAGTGATGTTTTTCTTCGTTTTTTTTTCTTGCTAATTTCTTGTGCTGCATTTTAACATTACCAAAGCAAAGCTAATTTCATTTCCTATGTGTAATCATATGAAGAACACATTACATTGTATTGCAACAAAAGGTAATCACGTTTAAAAGCCCACACACACACACACGTTCTTAAAGGACTGCATTTGTTTTAGGCCAAGGGAATATTCCCGGTCTTCCCATGCTTCTGATAGGAACAAAAAAAAACCAACAAAAAACAGTGGTGTGAAAGAAACGGCATGGCGTATTGCAGAGAGAAAGAGAGAGGTCCCATTACACAAGTGCAATTTCCACTTTGTGAATAGTTTCATTCAGTGCCCACAATATCCGATGATGAACTGGAGTGGAGAGCAATAGAGCGTAAATTACCTCATGGAAACGCTTTTATTTGAATATATTAGGTGACGATGAGTGCGCTATTCTTCCACTCTGCTTTTGTGATTGTCCGCGGGAGCTACGAGAGAATATCTAGATGGAATGTCTGCCGCGAGAGGAAAAAAAAAATCCTTTCTCGCTTTTTATGCTCTCATATGGTGACATCTTGAGTTATCTTATACTGCCTACCAAAAAGAAGTTTCATTAAAAAAAAAAAAAAAAAAAAGTTTCAATCCTAGGATTGTCACAGAAGTCATTCATGGGTTTTTTTTTTTGAGAGAGTTCTTAACTCTATTACACGGCTGCAAATTCTTCCATTTCTAAATCGATTAGGATTTTTTATTTGCACTATTAATAAAAATGCCAATTACACGCATATACAGTATACTGACTTTCGATTTCTCATTAGGAGATACATACATTTTACTATTTATGCTTTTTGTCATCCTATAAACTCTGTTTATTTTTGAAAAGTTTTATTCACATTTATTTTTCTATCTACATGTTCACACATTGGACAGTCATAAGAATCAGTTCATTGCATGTCCTACACTGGACGAATGTGTTTGTGAAAAACATGGTGATCCAGGGCAGTTTATGTTTTACATTTACAGCATTTACAGCTTTTGGCAGGCGCCCTTATCCAGAGCGACTTACAACTGAGCAATTGAGGGTTAAGGGCCTTGCTCAAGGGCCCACTAGTGGCATCTTGGTGGTGGTGGGGTTTGAACCCATGATCTTCCGGACCAGAGTCCAACACCTTAACCACCGGGCTACCACGTCCCTACTTTTATATTGATCATATAAGGTGGCTTAGGTTTCAGTAATACATTCGCCTCACATCTCCAGGGTCACAGTTCGATTCCCGTCTACACCATGTGTGTGTGTGTGTGTGTGTGTGTGTGTGTGTGTGTGTGTGTGTGTGTGTGTGGAGTTTGCATGTTCTCCCCATGCCTTAGGGGGTTTTCCTCCGGGTTCTCCGGTTTCCTCTCTGTTGCAAAAACATGCCCGGTAGGTTAATTGAAAATTCTCCCTGGAGTATGAATATGACTGTGAATGTGACAGTCCATACAGGGTGTGCACTGCCTTGATGCCCGAATCCACTTGAGATAGGCACTGGTTCCCCTGCGACCCGAGAGAGAAGTCGGATAAAGCGATAGAAGACGAATGAATATACGGTTGAAAAAAATACGCTTGTTGGGGCCAGGTGGGTATTTTGAGTATTTTACAAACAACTGAACCCCTGGGATTTTCACACACAATAATCTCTGGAGATAAAATCATCGGAGAAAATCGGTGAAGTTGATGGAGGTTAGAATAGGAAAATGGTCGAAGGTTCCAGGAAAACCACAATGACTCGTTTACAACCGAGGCAAACAGGAAAAGCATTCCGGTCTGCACCGTACAACAGCAGAAGATTATATAGGTTGAATTTAGCCAAGAACAGACATCTGAGGGACACACTAGGGACATGTTCACACACTATACACCCAACATTTTTTTTTTTTTGGTCCACTATTTATGTCACTGTTTGTGTTTGTGCATCATAGTGCAAGCAGTCTTGCCATGGTCAAACTCACTATCACATTTCATCACACATCTATTCTAATGTTTGGCGTAAACATTAACTGGAATGTGTATCGGTATAATTCTTACACATTAGGCTTTATGCAGTGATGTCACATGATTGACTGACAGGTAAGCAGTTCCGGGTACACAATAACGATGCTAATGCTAATGAATGCTAATAGTCTATTATTCTCATTTACACTGGCAAAACGATGAACTATAAAAAGACAAACGTGAAAGTTATATACTAAGTGCTACTTAATAGCAGAATCAGGATTGCGATTTTTGTAACGCGCAGAGGAAAATGTCATTCATACTTCATAATCATATTGCTATTAGTGTATGATGATAATAGTATATACTGTATGTATGAGGTTATTTTTTTTCCTCCTTGTATAAAGGTAAAATGACTATTTTAAAGAAGCTAACAATGCTACTGAAGATGCTAGTTGAGTTATTTAATGAATGAGATTAATTATTCCATTCATTAGCTTATTTGTGATGCTAAGTCAGCTAACTCATTAGTAAGCTATGCAAGAAGCTTCGCAATCTTGACCGAAGCGAAAACAGATTTTACAAAAAAATAAACTTTTTTCACTTTAAAAGGTGAGTTTTAGAAAAGTCCGAGGGAACTTACTAACCCAGTATATTGGCCTGCTTTTCCAGCCTGAATCAATTCAGGAAGAAAAAAAAATCTACTACTACTATATCTAAGAGTTATTCATTCCTTTCATCAAAGCCATGAAAATCATATTTTCAGCTTATCAAATGAACCAATATAGGCATTGATTTGCCTTTCATGCGTTTTTTTATGAAATGGGCACATTGGTATCCTTTGACACAACGCTTTTCATATTCGCAAAGCAAAAACATGACATTAAAAACCCAAACCTATAAACGACAACAAGTCCTAATTTATATATCAGTGTGGAAACAGGTGTGCGACATTATGTGCTCGTGTGTGTGTGTATGTGAATAAATATATATATATTTTTTAAATATATATACATATAATTAACATAACATAACGAATAAACGAATAAACGAACGAATATAACGAAATATAAAAAATATATATATATATATATATATATATATAGATACGATATATACATACATATAATGACGTGGACAAAATTGTTGGTACCCTTTGGTCAATGAAAGAAAAAGTCACAATGGTCACAGAAATAACTTTAATCTGACAAAAGTAATAATAAATAAAAATTCTATAAATGTTAACCAATGAAAGTCAGACATTGTTTTTCAACCATGCTTCAACAGAATTATGTAAAAAAATAAACTCATGAAACAGGCATGGACAAAAATGATGGTACCCCTAACTTAATATTTTGTTGCGCAACCTTTTGAGGCAATCACTGCAATCAAACGCTTCCTGTAACTGTCAATGAGACATCTGCACCTCTCAGCAGGTATTTTGGCCCACTCCTCATGAGCAAACTGCTCCAGTTGTGTCCGGTTTGAAGGGTGCCTTTTCCAGACTGCATGTTTCAGCTCCTTCCAAAGATGCTCAATAGGATTGAGGTCAGGGCTCATAGACGGCCACTTTAGAATAGTCCAATTTTTTCCTCTTAGCCATTCTTGGGTGTTTTTAGCTGTGTGTTTTGGGTCATTGTCCTGTTGCAAGACCCATGACCTGCGACTGAGACCAAGCTTTCTGACACTGGCTAGTACATTTCTCTCTAGAATTCCTTGATAGTCTTGAGATTTCATTGTACCCTGCACAGATTCAAGACACCCTGTGCCAGACGCAGCAAAGCAGCCCCAGAACATAACAGAGCCTCCTCCATGTTTCACAGTAGGGACAGTGTTCTTTTCTTGATATGCTTCATTTTTTCGTCTGTGAACATACAGCTGATGTGCCTTGGCAAAAACTTCGATTTTTGTCTCATCTGTCCACAGGACATTCTCCCAGAAGCTTTGTGGCTTGTCAACATGTAGTTTGGCATATTCCAGTCTTGCTTTTTTTTTTATGATTCGTTTTCAACAATGGTGTCCTCCTTGGTCGTCTCCCATGTAGTCCACTTTGGCTCAAACAACGACGGATGGTGCGATCTGACACTGATGTTCCTTGAGCATGAAGTTCACCTTGAATCTCTTTAGAAGTCTTTCTAGGCTCTTTTGTTACCATTCGGATTATCCGTCTCTTAGATTTGTCATCAATTTTCCTCCTGCGGCCACGTCCAGGGAGGTTGGCTACAGTCCCATGGATCTTAAACTTCTGAATAATATGTGCAACTGTACTCACAGGAACATCTAGTTGCTTGGAGATGGTCTTATAGCCTTTACCTTTAACATGCTTGTCTATAATTTTCTTTCTGATCTCTTGAGACAGCTCTTTCCTTTGCTTCCTCTGGTCCATGTCGAGTGTGGTACACACCATATCACCAAACAACACAGTGATTACCTGGAGCCATATATATAGGCCCAATGGCTGATTACAAGGTTGTAGACACCTGTGATGCTAATTAGTGGACACACCTTCAATTAACATGTCCCTTTGGTCACATTATTTTCTGTGTTTTCTAGGGGTACCATCATTTTTGTCCATGCCTGTTTCATGAGTTTATTTTTTTACATAATTCTGTTGAAGCATGGTTGAAAAACAATGTCTGACTTTCATTGGTTAACATTTATAGAATTTTTATTTATTATTACTTTTGTCAGATTAAAGTTATTTCTGTGACCATTGTGACTTTTTCTTTCATTGACCAAAGGGTACCAACAATTTTGTCCACGTCTGTATATATATATATATATATACATACATACATACACACACACACACACACACACACACGTGTGTGTTGGCGTAAACCTGCATTAACCGTCACGGCTTCAGAATGCAACCGTATCTTTCCATAAAGCTCACAAGCTCTCTTGTACATTTACGCCTTGCTTTCATCACAGTCTTTTTCTCCAGCTTCAGCTTTTATTTCTGAATGTGTGGTAATGTCTGTATAAAGCAGCCCTTATTTTCCACAGGACTACTTCACATCATAAATTGCTCCTTTTTTTTCCCCCCACAAAATAAAAAGCCATCCATTAGCCATCTGCACTGAATGCTGAAATTAAAGCTGGAACTGGAAGGAAAACGTCACGCTTTGATCACCGCCGAGTTTCAGTTTTCTACCTACAGTATAACAGTATGTGTTTCGCATTCGCACTTTGTAATGCCATATGACTTTATAGCTGCAGTGAAGGTTTTAGGTTTTAGCATAAACATGGAGTGCTCCTTTCCTTCTCAGCATTTCAAGCTCACAATCACCCTGCGCTGTACGGTCATGCGGATAGATTCCATGTATTTTCAAACATCAAAAACATCATTTTTCTGTTGTGCCTTTTTTTTTAAATTAATTTATTAATAAATGTATTACATGTCTGATAAACATATTAAAAAATATTACAAAAATAAAAATACTTAACAACAAAATAAAAATAAATAATATTAATTACTAAAAATCCCCCATGAAGCACAGGTCCGGCAATTAAAAGCGTACGTGTGAAAACATAGCTAAAGGTCCGCTTGATGTTTTTCATCATTTAAAGCACCATAATGAATTCAAATGTTTACAAGAATGTTTGGCTCTACGTTGGCTTTGGTTTCAGTAATAATTCACGTACAATTCGCATAAATCATCCACACAGACATGTTGATTCGAGTATTAAACTTGAATAAAGTATTAATCCAACCTCATTAATCAGGATTAAATACTTTAATCGAGTGACAGTCTTAGTATTCTTTCAAACACACCATCCTAATAATGTAAATATTCTTTCCCTTTATATGCCTTTTCCAGGGGGGCACGGTGGCTTAGTGGTTAGCACGTTCGCCTCAAACCTCCAGGGTCCGGGTTCGATTCCCGTCTTGGCCATGTGTGTGTGGAGTTTGCATGTTCTCCCCGTGCCTCAAGGGGGCTTTTTTTCTTTCCGGGTTCTCCGGTTTCCTCCCTGGTCCCAAAACATGCACGGTAGGTTGATTGGCGCCTTGGAAAATTGTCCCTAGTGTATGAATATGAATGTGTGTGTGTGCCCTGTGATGGGTTTGCATTGCATACAGTGTGTATCCTGCCTTGATGCCCATAGACGCCTGAGATAGGCACAGACTCCCCGTGACCCGAGAGAGACCTCGGATAAATTGGTAGATGAGGCCTTCAGTAAGGACATATTAGAGAGGAAAAAAATATTACATAATCACTAAAAAGTTCCCATTAGGATGAATAAAGTATCTCTATACTGTATAGCGGGGGCACGTGGCTTAGTGGTTAGCACAGTTCGCCTCACACCGCCAGGGTCCGGGTTCGATTCGCATCTCGGCCATGTGTGTGTGGAGTTTGCATGTTCTCCCCGTGCCTCAGGGGGTTTTTCTCTGGGTTCTCCGGTTTCCCCCCCGGTCCAAAAACATGCACGGTAGGTTGATTGGCACCTTCGAAAAATTGTCCCTAGTTTATGAATGTGTGTGTGTGTGTGTGAATGTGTGTGCCCCCCCCCCCCCCCGTGACACCGTGAAATTAACGAAAACCTTCTACGCATGGCATATGCTAAAACAGTGCAGTCGGTGTTCCCTAAGCAGTGTTGGGAAGGTTACTTTGGAAATGTAATAGATTACAGATTACAAATGACCCCTATTCAAAATGTAATATGTAGTGTAACTTTTAATTACTTTATAAAAGTAACGTAACTGATTACTTTTTGATTACTGTCATTCGTCCACTAGGTGGCGCTTGATGAAAAATAACATCCCGAGTCAAAAACCTTTTACATATCAGAAGGAAATTGTTGACAAGGGGGTTGGGGGTTGCGAGCGGAATTTTTGTCGGGGTGGGTGTTGGGCGTGGTTCTTTTGATTTGTAATAATCTTTAACATTTTTGAAAGTAATTTAATTACAGGTTTTTTTCTCAATAACTGTAACGAATTACTGTTACTTTTATTTTGTAATAAAATCACGTAACGCCGTTACATGTAACTAGACGCAACACTGTAGGGTTAAGGTCAGAGGACGTTTTGGGTCTCCTCGATCAAGTGAATAGAACAATGTAAAAGCACAGCATCCAAACACACCCTATACACTGCCTCAGACTTGGTAATAATAAATTGAAGAAAATCCACATGTATAAGAAAAAGTCAGGCATCCATATAAAACGCAAAAGCTATTACGGATAAAAAGTCATACTTTTAAAGTGTAATTCGTACACATTTATACCATTTAAACTGCCTGTGATCAATTTCATTCATATTTGGTTTCATAAATGATCCTTTGATCGATTTTTTTTTTCTTCTTTACGATGGCCCTCACGTGCAGATCAGTCTTTTGTCAAGAACCACACAATTACACACAAAGCATCTATGATCATCTATTAACATGCATAAAACACTCATTATCACACCCCTAATTAAGATCATCTTTCTACACATAGAACACTCTGAAGCAATGGGCTATTATTTATTTATTTATTTATTTATTGCACGTTCTAACCAAACTAATTCCAACATTTAGGCAGCTGCTGAGAGAAATCGCTTGCAGTTCGATCGAAATGTCGTTCGGAGAGCTATTGATCCGAGATGCTGTGTATTCGATGTCTTTATGTATATCTCTGAAAGCCTCGTAGAATCCCAAAATGGCTTCAGACAGAGTGGAACTCTAATCGAATGCTTAGAGAAAGCAATTTGGCCTGAAGGTGACCCGTTCTGCTGCACTCTCAGAAAACATTAATGAAGATTTTTTTTTTTTTTTTTTTTTGCATAGACTCAAAGCACTTTCTGACCGTTCACCTACCCTGGCCTTTATCAATTGCTAGCAAATGATCTCAATGCTTGCACACCCAAATCCTGGGGAACCTTTCTCCTCTGTTTCTCCACTTGGGGTGGGGAGGGGGGGGGGGGGGGGGTGAAGTGGGCGGTGCTTGGCTCAGATCGTGCAGGTGTTTTTTTTGCGAAAGACGAGCACAAAGCTCATCTTGGAATGACGCTGGGAAAACGGCCAAAGGATGTTTACTGAAACAAATGCAGGGGAGCAAATTCCAGTCATGAAGAGTAATGGGCATTAGTCAGCGGAAAATAACCCAATCAAACACAACTGCCTGCCGGGCCTTTTTGATGAATACGACGCAAAGCGAAGCTGCGAGTGCTGTTTCAGATACGCCGCGCATGACCCGCAATCTCGCTGTTCATTTATCTTCGCTGTCCTTTTTTCCCTCTCCAGACAGCGTGCTAGATTTATTGAATGAATGTTAAATCAACGTCTGCGGAAAAAAAAAAAAGAACGAAAGAAAAAAAAAATGACACATTATAGTCTACAAACGCAAAGCATAATTGAGGCACATTTATCATAACACAAACTCGCTGACATTAAACAAAAGGAAAGCTGGGTGCACTTCTAATATTAGAGACGCCGCTTTTAAAATGTCTGAAGTAAGGGGAACAGTGCATGTATGTGAGTGTGTGTGTGTGTGTGTTCAAAGAAGTTGCAAATCCATTATCGTTCTGCTCTCAACACTGTCATCCTTCTTCCTATTCCCTTTGCACGTCTTCTTATTGATATTTCATTAATTTCTTGACACAACACAAGGCTTTTCTTTTTGCTATCCAACACAGTGCTGCAGTGGGATACGTTTTCCGACCCGGGGCTTTGTGTAGAGACAAAGCCATCGCACATCATTTCTGTAATGTGTCACATGATCACCTGTTGTCAGGATCTCCCCAGTGGACCACCAATGCCTCAAACACTGGCCTAAAAGTCACTAGGCGCGTTTCCGTTACAAATTTGCGCAAAGCATTTGCGATATGTTGATACAAAATAAAAACTGTTATGAAACGACGGTGTTTGCATTAACCGTATCATGCGTCTAAAACTCGTCCTCTCGCGATAAGTCATTCGGAATAATTTCACTTTCCCTCTAAAACCAGCACCGAGTTTTCTCTTCTTTGAAAGATACTTTTGTTTTCCGTTTGTACCGAAAAATTTGCTAATATTCCCGTCATGTGTTTTTTGTTTTGTCTTTATTCAAGTCAAGTGGTTTTTATTGTCATTTCATCTACATATAGGTGACGCAGTACATATAAAACAAGAAAACACAGAGCTGTCTGTGTCGTCCGAACCATATAAAGTGCATCGTGTGCACCCTAGTGCAAACAGTGCAAAACAAAACAGTCTGGAATAGACATCACTATTCCGAAGACAGTGCGAGACACTGCAGGACAAACACACAACACAAAATAGCAACGATCCATAACTGTATGTGGTGCAATATTCAATTATAAACATTTTAAAAGTATTTTACAAAACTAGTACTGTAAACAGATTGACTGATGTACAGACGGAGCAAACAGAGCATCAGTAGTAACAGTGAAATGTGCAACAGTAAACAGAATAATTGAAAGTGTTTACGGGCAATTTCTGTCTCGTACATGTAGTATGTCATCCCATGCGCTGTTCAATAAACACAATGTGTACGGTATTTAAATTCTGAAACAAAGCGCCTGCAGGAGTTTATGAATCGCATTGGTCCTGTTGGTCACTTCTTTATTTGTGTAATATATAGGATATATATATATATATATATATATATATATATATATATATATATATATATATATATATATATATATATATATATATAGGGGCACGGTGGATGGCTTAGTGGTTAGCAAGTTCGCCTCACACCTCCAGGATCCGGGTTCAATTCCCGTCTCGGCCATGTGTGTGTGGAGTTTGCATGTTCTCTTCGTGCCTCAGGGGGTTTTTCTCCGGGTTCTCCGGTTTCCCCCCGGTCCAAAAACATGCACGGTAGGTTGATTGGTACCTTGGAAAATTGTCCCTAGTGTATGAATGTGTGTGAATGCGTGGGTGAGTGGTGTGTGTGTGTGTGTGTGCCCTGCGATGGGTTGGCATTCCATCCAGAGTGTATCCTGCCTTAATGACCCATAGACGCCTGAGATAGGCACAGACTCCCCGTGACCCGAGGGAAGATAGGATAAAGTGGTAGAAGATGAATGAATGAATGAATGATATATATATATATATATATATATATATATATATATATATATTGATATTATCGTTTGCAAGGCCTTCTCTGCTGGCCTATATAAATATCGGAATCACAAACTGATATTAATTATATTTTGTCCATCAGTACTTATTCGATAATTACAAATGGTCTATTTGCTTCCTTTCATATCCGCCATAAGCAAATGTCGTTGCTTTTCCGATGCTTGTGCAGCTTCCAGACATGTATTTTCATATTAAAGCATTTAACCAATCACATTTCAGCCATCATTTGTTGCCAGGCAGAGTCAAAGTCAGAGAAGTCTGCACCGGAGGCCTTCACAATGCATTCTGCAGGCACCTCTAACACAATAAATGTTGATGAAACTGCTGCTTCAACCAATCAGATTTTGAGTTGGTGTCACCAGCGCCCTCTAGCAGGCGTATGACGTCACCGTATTCAGAGCCGTTGATTGGATAGTCTAGAATTTCTGTCCAATTTAGGCTATCTTTTGTCGCCCCCTAATGGCTGAAGGAGAAGAAAAAAAAAGCAGATTAAGTGGCAGATATTACTTTCAAGGCCATTTTCATGTCGGACTTTTCAAGAAAAGCCAGACAATGTTAAGAAAGTTTGGACGACTCCGAAGCTCGCCTGTCACGACCAGGTAGAGGATTTGTTGGTGAGTAAAATACTGCTGTTTTCCTAAATAATACTGCAAGTTTATTTCTTATTGATGTTTCTTATGTGGGTCACACTGCAGTAGTAGGAGCTGCAGTAGTTCGCCCCTGTTTTGTTTATTCAGTACAGGCATTTATTGTGTCTACAGCAATGGCAATCAATGGCCCTTTATACTGAATTTCTGCATATTAAGATGCTTTTTATAACCATCAACTTCAGACGGAGCACTACTGAAGGCCTAGGTGTGAAATGCAGCATGGTCCGCTATATATATATATATATATATATATATATATATATATATATATATATATATATATATATATATATATATATATATATATATATATATATATATATATATATATATATATATATATATTAGTAATATTTCCATCACCCTATGAAACAAATCAACATCTAACCACAAACTCATCTAACATCCATACTCTGTCTACTTCACACCAAAATGCTTTGTTCTGTAGCGAAAAGCAACCTTTCAGATCAATCAGCAGAGACAGACAGGCTGACAGACAAACACTGTTCATTGTCTCTCAGATGGCCGGAGCAGGATTGCAAATAAGCTGCATCTTCCATAAAAATGTTGTATTTGCTGATCTTTGCTGCAATGGTTCCCGAGGGGAATCTCTGCAAATCGAGAAATCTGGAACGGCATTCGAGAGAAATAATCCAAATTCCAAAAACCACGTTCGCCATCATGTAAAGACGTGCATCTCTCTGGAGTCACTTTACAAATAGCAAAGGAAGGCGTTACAAAGTATTTTCCTTCTATTGTATGTCAGTATCCAAAGTACTTTGATTTATTGTGGCTATAATTAAATATTTTGTCAAGTCTGTCAAGTGTCTTTGCTTAATCAACTCAGTTTATGTGAAAAGACTCTAGTGCTACTCTATCATACCATATCTATTAATACAATGATATTAATGAGTCAAACATGGATTCATATCTAGAAAAAGAATGAGGCCAAAAATACTTCAAAAAAGTAACACAAATAAAGGGAGGAGTTACTAAGAAACGTAGAAAGTTATTGAAATAAAACCTTGTTCTCCATTTTCACACAATAAAAGTCCTTACAACTATATCCGAAAATAACATCAACAGTCATGTTGAACATTATTCAACTCTATTTAAACCTAAATTGTTCTGTTCATGCATTTCCCATGAGAGGAATGCAGCATGCTCGACCCTGATTGGTGCTTTGCTGCGTGTTTGACCGTTTCAATCCGTTCATGAATAAAAAAGGACTGATTTTGTAATGAAATAATAAAATAGTTCACTTTAAAAAGTAGTCTCCCTAAATGCGTTACAAAGGTCCGTGTACAGTCGTGCAACGTGTAACTGAAGGGGAAAGAAATAAACACAACCTGTGCTGCGGACAATTTCCGAATAGGGCAGGGAATTTAATGAACTCGTCGGTCTTAATCGACTCGTTAGGGCTCGTTAGGAAGGTCAAGATTTGTCATTAGGTAAAAAAAAAAAAACTCTTTTCCTATGTTCCTGCGCTTCATTCAGCAAGCGCCGGCTCTTCTAAACAGCTGACTAAGCATCTGAAAATGATCTAATGATGTAATGATGACTAGAATGTAGAGAAAAAAGACCGTCCAGCATGTGTTTGTGGAAGCCAAGGGAAGACAATACTGAGCAAACCCGTGACTAGGGCTGTGCAAAAACAAAACTACATGCATTTTCAATACCAAATAGAGGCAGTTTAAACAGTGTACATAAAAAGTCAAAATGTAACTATTAATAGTTATATTTAAGGTAAAAAAAAAAAAAAAAACAGAGGAACTGCATTTGATGAAAATAACAACTTCCCTATTGTTGAGTGTGGAGGTGGATCTATTATACTGTGGCCGCCGGAGGCAGAAAAAGCATGGCATGGATAGATGGAAGAGTGGATTTTAGTGAATCTCGGTAAAGTAAAATGTTACACAGTCATAAAAAAAGTATGCTCGATTCCAAAATAAACCTAGAAATCCACCCTGGGTTGCTTAAAAAAAAAATGCAAGATCAAGCCATTTCATATACCGAAAACTTACTTGTATTTGTTAAACAAGCTGTGCTTGCAAGATGGCTAAGGAATTTCGAATCATTTCCGATATTCTCCAGGGAAAAGTGGGATGAATGATAAATGGGAAGAGAGAGACTCCTAGAAGTGTACAAAAAAAAAAACATCCATAAACTGTGATATATGCCAGAGGGGCGTATAAAATATAAATAAATATATATATATATATATATTATATATATATATATATATATATATATATATATATATATATATATATATATATATATATATATATATAAAACTGTGTAATAGGATTTATTTATTAAAATAGTTTGCTCTAGAGCACATATCAAACTTAAGCCATTTTACGAGGCCTACAAGAGCTTAAAAGGTGTATGACTGTCTTAAATAAGGCTTCACGGCATGCATTGACAAACTACATATTCCACAATGCATGCGACTAATTTACCCGAGAAGTGACAGCATCCCACCACTACAGTGCAGCGTATCCCACAACAGTGAAGCGATTATTCATGAAGCGATGTTACCAGGAAGCGGAAAATTGTTGAGAGATGAAAGATGGGAAAGCGAATCCCATGTTTGTGCTTCAAGAGTAAAAAGCGCTATGTGTTTTGTGTTATGAGGCGACGTCGCTCATCAAAAACTGTATACTGTCTTATAGTTACAACTGGCCCTTCAAGGCCAACCATAATGTTGATGATAATGCCCACGGTGACAATAAGTTTGACACCTCTGCTTTAGAATTTGCCTTTACTTTTAGAAATAATATAAAAAATGATGCAATTTGTCGAGACATCTATGCATATAAATATGTACATCTCTAAGCACTGCTCCTTCAAATAAAGTGCTATAATTATTGTGTCTCCTCGAAGTCATTGGAGTTTCAAGGGATTTTTTTTTCTATACATTGAGAAAGTGGGAAACACAAATGAGAAGGCAGATTAGAACTGACGTCCATACGTTTTTAATAGCTAAAAGTACGAAACATGACTAACCAGTGGAGGACGAATACACAAACCAGATACCTTGAGTTCAAGTATAAAAATAAAGTATTTTCCTTCTATTGTATGTCAGTATCCAAAGTACTTTTATTGTGGCTATAATGAATCATTTTGTCAAGTCTGTCAAGTGTCTTTGCTTAATCAACTCAGTTTATGTGAAAAGACTCTAGTGTTATTCTAGCATACCATATCTATTAATAGAATGATATTAATGAGTCAAACATCTAGAAAAAGAATGAGGCCAAAAATACTTCAAAAAAGTAACACAAATAGAGTTAAAGTAATATTTGTTTCTGGGTGCTTTAGGGGCTTCACTACTAAGAACTGTAGAAAGTTATTGAAATGAAACCTTCGGATATGGACGGATATCTTCCACCACACTAGACTTTATTGAGCTTCCTTGTTCTCCATTTTCACACAATAAAAGTCCTTACAACTATATCCGAAAAATAACATCAACAGTCATGTTGAACATTATTCAACTCTATTTCAACCTAAAATGTTCTGTTCATGCATTTCCCATGACAGGAATGCTCTGATTGGTGGTTTGCTGCGTGTTTGACCGTTTCAATCCGTTCATGAATAAAAAAAGGACTGATTTTGGAAAATGGAGTTGATTACTGAAATTATAAAATTGTTAACTTTAAAAAGTAGTTTCGCCAAATGGAAATACTTCAGTAAAAAAAGTACCAATCCAAGAAAAAGATACCCAACTATAGTACCGATTTATATTTCATTTGTTACTGTCCGCTGCAGCGAATAGCAGGTGTTTCTTGTTGCCTAAGTATTCCCTGTTAGATTGGTTGTGAAGCCATTTAAAGGTCTACTCTCAGTTTGAGCCCTGAATTATGCTTAAGAAAGGGTTAAACCAGGCGTGTCCAAAGTCCAGCCTGGGGGCCAAATGGGGCCTGTGTTCAAATTTCCACCAGTTCACAATCTGCGTCAGCGCATTGGACCACAGTATAAAATACACGTGTACAGAAAAGCTATTTTATATTTCACCAGAAGATGGCAGGAGACCTGTGGCCGCATTCCCGTGTAAAAGTCAATGAAGAAGGAGGCAAATCTATAAAATTCCACTGTATTTATAAGCTCTGAAATATGACCATATTATGAAAATAAAGGTTATTAATTATACTGTAAATGTTATTATATATAGGGGGCACGGTGGCTTAGTGGTTAGCATGTTCGCCTCACACCGCCAGGGTCCGGGTTCGATTCCCATCTCGGCCATGTGTGTGTGGAGTTTGCATGTTCTCTCCGTGCCTCAGGGGTTTTTTCTCCGGGTTCTCCGGTTTCCGCCCGGTCTAAAAACATGCACGCTAGGTTGATTGGCACCTTGGAAAATTGTCCCTAGTGTATGAATGTGTGTATGAATGTGTGTGTGTGTGTGCCCTGCGATGGGTTGGCATTCCATCTAGGGTGTATCCTGCCTTAATGCCCATAGACTCCTGAGATAGGCACAGACTTGAGGGAAGATCAGATATAGCGGTAGAAGATGAATGAATGAATGAATATGTTATTATATATTATTATACATTATATATTTGCCACCGCCAGTTTCAACAGTTTCTACTCCCCATCCAGGTTGAATACAGAGATTTTGGGTATCACAGTGATGTAAGATGCTCAGTCGGGGTTCTGCACTGCAGAGCGTTTTATTTAACTGCAGTTATTTGTTTAGTCTTCTTGAGAATCAAACAGGGTCTCGTAAACCCGACAAATTAAATATTAAAATGAAATTAGGGTCCGGCAGGCCATTTTTCCCATTTCTTATCTTTGATCCGTGTCTAAAATTTAAATAATGAAAAACACGGCCGTTTTTATCGGCCCTCTGTGTTTTGTACTTCTGAATAGGGCAAATTGTTAGTGTTATTTTCCTGTTCACAGGATATGGATTTAGAGGGTTTACATTGAGCATTTAATAGTGAATAATATATATAATTATATAATGTTTCAAATGAACCTAGACTTCTCAGAAAAGTTTATTTTTTTTTTCCCCCAGACAGACTTTTTCTTCATTGTATATGGTCTTAAAATATACAAAGCAAAGTAATTTGAGTGAAAACTTATTTAGATTCATTTGTGTTCTGTGTGAAGAAATAAAAATGACGCCATTTAAGTTTGGGTCAAACAATAAAGAAGAGCAGAGATCTGTCCATGAGAGAAATGCAGGAGGAGGACAAAGTTTTTACAGAAACATTGTAGGCTAATTTAACATTCATATTATGAAGGGGGAGGGGCTAGTGGAATGTTTTACAATAGACAACTCAATCACCAGAATCTCATCCAAAATGGCCAAAAAAAAAAAAGAAGCTGTTGATGGTGGTGGGTCATTGGCCTTTTCTGCAAACAGATGAAGACATCTAGATATCAGAAGAACTTTATTAACTTTTATTAACTTTACATTCTTCGAATAAAACCCGAATACAATACATCCTAAACTACAGAATTGACCCTGCTGTTCCAGTGCTCTCAGAGAGGACTGTTCTCTATGGGGACCCCGCCCCCCCAAATGTCTAGAAGAAAAATTACTTCAGTGTTTCCACTACAGTTGTGTAGACTTACGAAAGCGCTTGGGATTTCATCTTCAGTCATTATCTTTTTGAAGGTGGTGACAAAATGTATTTTGAAGCTAACCTCTATCCTAGTTCAATGCAAGCACAATCATCTGCACCGTATTGCAATTTTGGAGGTGTTTGAAGCCCAAAGGCTTTGGCAAAAGAGACAGAGAGAGAGAGATAGAGAGAGGAAATATGGTAGGTATTTTGTTAGGAATGGAGGTTTCCGCTTAGCATTGCCATTTCCAATAGCATGCCAGTTATCACGGCCGCACAGTGCTCAGGCGCTTACTATAGAATTTTGTATAGCTCCACAACTTTGCGAAGATTAGCGATAAGTAGTATTGTGTAATAATGCATTAGAGCAGGCTAATTACTTTGAACTCGTTTATTACTTTCCTATAACGGCGGATTCGGTTGCAGGGCGCGGGCTTATTTGAACGCCTTCGTTATCGTTTCCTACAGCAGCAGCTCCTTCGCAGAGGCTTGCGGTGCGGTGCTCGCTTGTTGAACTTTTCTGCGAGGTGAGATTTATTCAGCGTTTAATGAGAGCCGTCAAAAGTAAAGGTACGCTTTATGTTTTACGCCCACGAGAAATAATCCCAATGGAGAGGGCGTACGAGTGTCAAAATTTTTTATATATATAAAAAAAAAAAAAAATAAATATAAAATATATATATAAGATATATATATATATATATATATATATATATATAATTAATTAATTATTATATTGATTTTCCATCTGCCATTATATTACAAGTCACATGCTACATATATACATATGCAGTGTTGGGAAGGTTACTCTGGAAATGTAATGAATTACAGATTACAAATGACCCCTATTTCAAAATGTAATAAGTAGTGTAACTTTTCAATTGATTTATAAAAGGAACGTAACTGATTACATTTGATGACTTTTGGATTACATTTTGATTTACATTTGTCCACTAGGTGGCACTTTAAGTTAACATTCATTCATTCATTCATCTTCTACCTACGTACCGCTTTATTCCATATCCGATCTTCCCTCGGGTCACGGGGAGTCCTGTGCCTATCTCAGGCGTCTATGGGCATTAAGGCAGGATACACCCTGGATGGAATGCCAACCCATCGCAGGGCACACACACACACACACACACATTCACACACACATTCACACACACTAGGGACAATTTTCCAAGGTGCCAATCAACCTACCGTGCATGTTTTTGGACCGGCGAGGAAAAGGAAACCGGAGAACCCGGAGAAAAACCCCCCGAGGCACGGGGAGAACATGCAAACTCAACACACACATGGCCGAGACGGGAATCGAACCCGGACCCTGGGGGTGTGAGGCGAACGTGCTAACTACTAAGCCACCGTGCCCCTACTTTAAGTTAACATACTAAGAACAAAATTCGAAAAAGAAATAGGTTCTATTTTTCAAAATCAAACTGCAGCATAATCAGATTATTGACAGATTGGTGACATTTTTTTCCCAGGAGGGGTGGAAATGGGGATCGGGTTGTGGTTATGCTCGACCAAACCCCAAATACCCCCCCCCCACCCCCCCCCCCCCCCCCCCCCCCCCCACGGGCATCGCACCACACCGCGCCCTACTATTTGACAAGCACTGATTTTTCATGAAATTGTTCAGATGTAACCCTATTTGTAATCTTTAACATTTTTAAAAGTAAAAGTAACTTAATTACACACTGTTTCTCAGTAACCGTAACAAATTACTGTTACATTTATTTTGTCATTAAATTACATAACACCGTTACATGTAACTAGTACACTGGACACTTGTTTAATGTTTTCCCCACTGTTTTCGGGTTTCTTCTTTCTCTTGCACATGCCCAGGATTCGTTGTTTGGTTTGTGTCATTTAATGTGAGGTTAATTAGAAGCCAATGCAGATATTTAAGTATTAGTGAGTGTAAATAATTAATCAAAGACACAAAACACAAAGTACTCCGACAAGAGTCGGGACTAAGAAGCAAGAAAAATGAACGGCAACTTAAAGGCAACAAGGAACACAGAATCCAGAACTAAACACTGACACTAATTAGGTGGTACAGGTGCATGTAATCAGCGTAGCATGCGACTGGCACGCGGTAACATAGTTCAAGGCCATAATCGAAACACCTGTAATGTATTGAGGACATTCCACAGCAGGAAATGTAATGTTAAATAGATTTTATTCTTTTTTTTTTAAGTATATTGTAAGTATATAATACAAAAATATTAGATTTACCATAGCAACAACTGCATTAATGATATGGAGTGGAAAAAAAAAATATTCGTGATGTTACACTTTGTAAACTGTGCTGTAGTAGCTGCCATAAATACATAATGCTCTTATTCATCCAACAAAGCTGCGGAATGCTTGAATTTGATTGGCTGGAATCTTATAACAGTCCTTATAACAAGCAGTGCAAGATCCAAGACAAATCACATCTCATAATTATCACTGCACTTACTGTAATATATATATATATCTTCTATCTACCTTTAATCCGATCTTCCCTCGGGTCACGGGGAGTCTGTGCCTATCTCAGGTGTCTATGGGCATTAAGGCAGGATACACCCTGGATGGAATGCCAACCCATTGCAGGGCACACACACTCACAATCACACACACATTCATACACTAGGGACAATTTTCCAAGGTGCCAATGTTTTTGGACCGGGGGGAAACTGGAGAGCCCATAGAAAAACCCCCTGAGACACGGGGAGAAACTCCACACACACATGACCGAGATGGGCACCACTAAGCCACCGTGCCCCCTAATATCAATCTATCTATCTATCTATCTATCTAGCTATATCTATCTATCTATATATATATATATATATATATATATATATATATTCTCATATATTATTCAATAATAATTGATATATATGATTGGATTGGACATTTGGGAGGATGTGGTTGATTGTTAGCAAATGCTGGAGCTTCCAGTCAAAAATATCCAGGTAGGGAGAAATTACAGTAGTGTAAATACAATTGACAGAAGCCTTTGGTTTTTATGATCTTTTTATGATTGTTACGTAACAATAACAATACAATTTCACAATACAAGGTTGTCCAAAAAGATGTCACCAATCATATGGGACTACATAATTGTCAATTTGCTTTTGCTGCAGACTAGATATGGCCACCCGACTTACTTTGGAAGAGAGAAGGAAGGTAGCAGCTTGGATGGTAGTGTTTACACTAGCTTCGTTTGTACTTGTGTACATTCATTCATTCATTCATTCATTCATCTTCTACCGCTTTATCCGATCTTCCATCGGGTCACGGGGAGTCTGTGCCTATCTCAGGCGTCTATGGGCATTAAGGCAGGATACACCCTGGATGGAATGCCAACCCATCGCAGGGCACACACACACATTCACACACACATTCATACACTAGGGACAATTTTCCAAGGTGCCAATCAACCTATCATGCATGTTTTTGGACCGGGGAGGAAACCGGAGAACCCGGAGAAAAAAACCCCCTGAGGCACGGGGAGAACATGCAAACTCCACACACACATGACCGAGACGGGACTCGAACCCGGATCCTGGCGGTGTGAGGCGAACGTGCTAACCACTACGCCACCGTGCCCCACACTTGTGTACATAGTGTGTGTTATTATGCTATTAAAATAAAAGTCAATCCCATGTCTTTTTGAACAACCCTGTACTATTAAAGTCAAACGAACTACTTCTGAAGCCACTTTTTACTTTCACGATACCACAAATGGAAAGCGCTGTGTCCTTTTTTTCAGTGTTTTAAAAACACAAGCCACAATGTTGTTTCCCATCGGAGAGAAAACAACTGGACAGCCAATTAGACTGCAGCCTTCAAGATTCTATGTATGTGGCCAGCTAAATATATAAACCCACATATACTCTGTGGGTTATGGGCAGTGTGGCTCGCTGTGAGACTCAATAAACCCACACCAGATTTGGAAACTGAAGCTGTACTTTATTTTGAGGCTAAACCATGCCATGTTAATGGGTTTTTTTTTTCCTGTTACATATTTATATGATTTTTCCCCCCTGCATTCCTTCAGACAGGGGAGGGAAAAGCCGGGAATAAAAAGACACAAGGACTTATAACAAGACGTGTAGAGATATAACATCAACACACGGCACAGAATATAATATGGATGTGTGTAAATGTGCTCGCAGTGAAAGACAGCAATGCTAATTGAGGCGGCACTGCAATGCTAATTTTCTTCATACTTGATGAAATTACAATAAATTGTAATAAATTGAATAAATTAATTTGAGGTTTTAATTTTGGATTCGATCCCACTTTGTTTTTGTTTTGTTTCATTTATTTATATTTACGGTTATCTGTTTTCCTGTTCTATATTTAAGTGTCGGTGGTTTATATCGCCGTCTTATCATTTGTCCACATGTCAGTTCCACAACAGTAGTTGTTTAAAAAAAACGGGGGAGGTAATAAAGTGAGAGTAAATGCGCAGTGATAAGTATATGCAATATGTGATATATGATATATAAAATACACTATGATAATTTGCATATCCGGACAATAAAACCGGAGACGGTGCCAAAAACCAGTGGACCGGGGGGAAACCGGAGAAACACCCGGGAGAAAAAACCCCTGAGGCACGGGGATGGAGACGGAATGCAAACTCCATATATGACCATCTGGGGGTGGTAATATGCAATAACATACTCCAGTACACACATTTGGAACACAATGTGAGTAAATGAGCAATGATAAGTATATACATCATATATACATTGTATTGATAATTGCACATATATTTATACAGTATACGGGAGAGATAGTAGTAGTAGAGTGTAAGTGAGAGGCAATATATATATATATATATATATATATATTATATATATATATATATATATATATATATATATATATATATATATATATATATATTCATCTTCATTCATCTTCTCCGCTATATCCGATCTTCCCTCGGGTCACGGGGAGTCTGTGCCTATCTCAGGCGTCTATGGGCATTAAGGCAGGATACACCCTGGATGGCATGCCAACCCCCATCACAGGACACACACACACACACACACACACACACACACACACACATTCACACACATTCATACACTAGGGACAATTTTCCAAGGTGGCATCAATCAACCTACCGTGCATGTTTTTGGACCGGGGAGGAAACCGGAGAACCCGGAGAAAAACCCCCTGAGGCACGGGGAGAACATGCAAACTCCACACACACATGGCCGAGATGGGAATTCGAACCCGGACCCTGGCGGTGTGAGGCAAACGCGCTAACCACTAAGCGGTTATCTGGTGTATATACTTATTATTGCTCATTTACTCACTATATTACCACCCCCAGATATACCATTACACTTTTTACATATGCAAATTATCATATATTTTACATATCATTATCATATATTGCATATATTTATCACTGCTGCATTTAATCTCACTGTATTACCTCCCCGTTTTTTATTTTTATTATTATTATTTTTATCATGCCCCATATATATATATATATATATATATATATATATATATATATATATATATATATATATATATATATATATATATATATATATATATATATATGTGTATATGTGGCACGGTGGCTTAGTGGTTAGTGCGGTTCGCCTCACACACACACACACACACACACACACACACACACACACACACACACACCACACCACACATATATATATAATAACACGTGAATGTAACCATGATAACTGATCAAATTATTTGCATATATAAACAATACACATATGCTAACTGTACATTATATACAAAGAAAGAAGTTATGCACCGATAGTGTAATCAGTGTGTGTGTGTGTGTGTGTGTGTGTTGTGTGTGTGTGTGTGTGTGTGTGTGTGTGTTTGTGTGTGAGATCAGATGGAAGCAGAGAATCAGCTGTATGGAAAAAGCTGTTTCTCAACCTGCTTCTCTTAGACTCCTGTAGCGCCTCCTAGAGGGCAGGATGGCAAAGAGTCTATAAGCAGGATGAGTTTGTATGCTCTGCTGAGGAAACGCTTCCTGTAAACACTTCATATTTTAGGTAAATAAGAAATGTAATAACCCATTTTTTTTTTAAACCTTAGAGCCATGTGACATTCTTTCAAACCCACTGCAGTGCTGAAGTGATTGAGCTTTTAGTGCAGCGCTTCATGTCAATCAGTCTCGGCTCTTTAGTGCTCTAGTAGAGGGGAAAATGCATCCAGCATCCGCTACACACTCTCAGGGCTAACACACACTAGTGATACTTTAAATGAGTGGTGACACAAAGAAGTGCTACTGTTGGACAGAGAACAGATCCACTCACAGCCAGGAAAACGCCAGAAATAATAGGAAAGGGGAAAAAAAAAACAATACGAAAAATGGATTAGTTAGCAGCTGGGGTTTTTGCATCAGGAGACCGCGCACAATCATACACACACGCACGCACACAACACACACACACACACACACAAACAACACACAGTGCTGGTTTCCTCTGAGCTCCCCTGCAGCAGTGGCCACATGCTGCATTACTCTGTTTTCACTCCAACACTGCATCCAACAGCAGGCCAGATCCCAAACAACAGTTTCACACCAGCAGGCAATTAGGGTTTTTTTTTATTTTTTTATTTTTTTTTTTTTTTTTAGATAAACACAAAATTGCGCACAAACACAATCAATAAAGGCCCCGATCACACAATAAGGCACTAATAAAAATCCACACACATGCTGAATATGAATGTAAAACAATGCTTCCCTCTCTCTCTGTATGTGTGTGTGTGTCTGTCTGTGTGTGTGTGTGTGTGTGTGTGTGTGTGTGTGTGTGTGTGTGTGTGTGTGTACTTAGTTCTACAAATATGTTACTGTATTTAGATGTATACTGAATTTTTCTCCTAAACAGTAAATTAAAACCCAGCCTGGCCCATGGCCCTGACAACAATAAATAATTAATAAAAAATAAATAAATAAAATAGTGAGGTCCTATTTATACACTTAATAAGAAAGAAAAAAAAGTAACAACAATATAAAAAGTAAAGCTAAATCTTAATGCATGTATTCAAATCTGTATAAAGAAAAGTCCCAACTCAAGTGACTCTTGTCTTGTGTTTTTTTTTTTTTATAAAAAAAAAAAGGAAAGAAAGAAAGAAAACTGTTTCCTCTGAGTAATGCATTAGTTTTTTTTTTTTTAAGGATTTTAATCTTCTTCATTCAGTGGGCCTGAGTTCGATTTAATGTGCAATTGGAGAATAAGTGGATATGAAGTTCTGATCCACACTGATATATGTACAGTTTTCATGGCATTCTGAAGGACCCGAAAGCTTTGGGAGAAAGCATTAGTGAGTGCCATCTACTCCAGAGCTAAAAATCTGCACTACTGAAATCAGAATAATAAATTTTTAACTTTTTAACTTTTTAATTTTTACTATTTTAATATTTTAAAATTTAAGAAATTTGAAAATTAAAAAAAAAAAGGCAAAAGGGGACTTTTATTTTGACAGATATAAAAATGTAATGCTCTCATGGCCTTACTACATGCAGCAGAACAGTACGTGGCTAGCGTGTACGATTCAGTGTTGGGGAGTAACTAGTTACATGTAACGGCGTTACATCGTTTAAGTACCAAATAAAAGTAAGAGTAATTCGTTACAGTTACTGAGAATAAATGTGTAATTAAAATCAGCGCTTTAGACGACGGCATGATTTTTCACCTGAAACGTGATTTTGATTCGAATGATGACAATCTGCTGCTGTTTCATTTCGGAAAAAAAGAACCTGATGCTTTTTTTCTTAGAATGTTAACTTAAAGTGCCACCTAGTGGACAAATGAGTAATCGTATACACACACACACACACATACATATATATATATATGTGTGTGTGTGTGTGTGTGTGTGTGTGTGTGTGTGTGTGTGTGTGTGTGTGTGTGTGTGTGTGTGTGTGTGTGTGTGGCGGTGGAGATCAGAAGTTGTCTGCAATTAAATGTCATTTAGGTGATGAAACCCACAAGAGCCTTTATGAGACAAGTGTCAGAAGAGCCTTTATGAGACAAGTGTCAGGAGAACCAGCTGGGCAAATGTAACACATGCACACACACACAAAAAAACACACACACACACACACACACACACACACACACCACACACAAGCCCCACTCCGAGAGGACATACGGGATGAGTAAAGATCATCAGAATTCAGTGGGTACCTTTTGTTTCCTGCTGAACACATCCTTGGTCTTTACCCTTCCTTCATCTGCCCTTTCCCTTCATTGCACTAAAAGCCCCCTTCCCCTCTCTCTCTCTCTCTCTTTCATTATGTGTGAACATGCTGTAAGTTTGCCATAGTCAGCATCTTGTTATCTATTTAGTACAGCTGCAGTGGTACATGCATATGCGCACACACACACACACACACACACACACACACACACGCACCTCTTTCCAGTCCGGTTATCTCTGGCACCATTAAACACAAACCAAGCCGAGCAGGTATAAGCAGGAGCAAGTGAGTAAGGGAAATCTTCTCTTCAGTGATAACTCAGGTCCAACGAAGCAAAGAAATACAGAGCATTTGGCCTTTTCATCCTCTTCTATCCAGCCATGCACAAGGCCACCAGGTGAATACTGTTAGTGCAATACGAGGCAAAGGGAGGGGGATCCACACAAGTCGCTCCAACGCCAATTGCCTCATACACAGTGCGGATGTAGCTTGCTATTACTAATGAAAACCCGACCCACTTACATGCATGGAATCGGTGTCTGAGTTTCCCCGAGTAAGCAAAACTGTACGGTCATGAAATATTTACAAGAACATTAGGCAGGAAATTCTATTAAAAAGCGTCAGGACAAATCCACTGCGAGTGTGTGAACTGATTGGGGTGGCAAAATAATTCCTTCTAATGTACTTCCAGGACTGTAGTGAAGCGATTCCGTGGAAAGCAAAGCCCGACACAGTAAGGAGGCTATGCACAGATAGAAAGTGTTTATTTCCAGATGGAAATAAAATGACTGAGTGGCTCTTAATAAAATCTTCCAGTGTTCACAAGGCCCTATTTGTGCTTAATCGTTTTCTTCCCCCGACAAGGTCAATGAATTGAAGCGATTCGTTTTCGAAAACTCCAGGTCTTCGAAATTAAATAAATGCGGCCTGAAATAGACAACATATGGCATATTACACTGTGAAATGACCAAAATAAAGACAAAATAGAAATGTAAAAAAATCATGCATGTAAAGTACACCTTTATAGCTTCCATAAAGCATTTAAAGAGGCTACATAGCTACCAGGTGCTGCTAAATAAATGCCCTTAATTGATTGATCATCAGCAAGTGTGACCACCTCTATTAAAACCCAATTTTTTTTACAAGTGTGTTGGTCTGGAGACAAGTGTGCCAAGGAGAATAAAAACATTAACAATGATCTTGTTGCTGCCCATCAATCTGGGAAGGGTTATAAGGCCGTTTCCTAACAATTGGACGCTATTGTACAGCGAGGAAGCGAAAATCATATAAGTATTTCTGAGTGGACATTCCATAAATTTCACACAAAGGTCTTTTTCAATACTCAATATGTAATACTAAAAAAAAAACATCTTACATAATTTAATAATTAATAATTGTATTAATTTATAAAAAATTATGGTCTGTTAAAAGGGGTTACAAGATAAAATGTGTTTGTATGTGTGTGTATCTATCTACTATCTATCTATCTATCTATCTATCTATCTATCTATCTATCTATCTATATTATATATATATATATATATATATATATATATATATGTGTGTGTGTGTGTGTGTGTGTGGTGTGTGTGTGGTGTGTGGTGTGTGTGTGTGTATAAATGTGTACATATATGTATGTATCAAAAATCCTATTTGATGCCACCGAATCCACATGAGTAAATAAGGTTTCGCATCCACGCAATAAAAACGAATGCAAAACATCCCCAATAAAGCAAACCAGCAAACAGAGACGTGTTTTACACTTAATATCGCCATGTTTGGCATCTAACTAGTCCCACATTTCTGATTCCTCACCGAGCTCTCCACATGTTATTACACCCCCTAACACACAGCATGCGCAGGTGCACATTAGGGTTGAATTCCTCCCAGACAATGTGTCAGTCTGCCTCTTATTAATGCCCTAGCAGATTTTCTATCACCCAGTTGCATTCCCAATGGTGTATTAATAGCATATATCAATAACATTAAAAAAAAAATAAAATCAAAAGCTGTTGTTCACATTTAGTTCATTTTTTCAATTTTTATTTTTAAATGTTTGCCCTTTGAACAGACTCTGTGTCAAAAAGAAGCAGGAGCTTTTACATCCTGTTTCATCAGCCGTTCAGCAAAGAAAAGTGCATATGAGCAAACTCAGCAGAGGGGAAAGAGTGTTCGTTTCTTCATTCACAATGAATCTGGACAGGTTTACATGATTAATGACCGGAATCTAAAAAGTTAAGAAGTGCTATGACATCATGTACCTTATGGAAAGCAAGCAAAAAATCGGATCCTAAATTTCAGTCAAATTCAAGGGTATGTATTTAAATCTGGGTGCTGGGAATGATAGAGGTTTTGAGTAAAAGACTGCAGGAAAATGTATTCCTGCAAATTGATTAATGGCAAAATGAAACAACAAAGGATAATGATGATGCAACCTTGCATTCCTCCCTTGCATTCCCTGTTATTACATGTGTACAAGTCTGGCCAAACATACGCCTTGTGTGTGTTGTGTACATGTTATATCAAGAAGCTGGTGGTAGAGTTGGTGGAGAATTGATGTTTTTTTTTTTTGTGTTTGTTTTATAATCAAAACTATGAATGCCTACAAAACTACACTCAGGCCTGTATAAAAATGCCACACCATGTTACTGTAACATATACAAACGGCACATGTATGTGCTGAACGGAGAGCCTTGCGCAGTGTAATATTTTGCATCATAAAAAGGTGTGTATGTTTGCATAACGGTCAGGTAAAAAGAGAATATATTATGAAATGAAACACTCTATTTCTTCGGGCACTCCGATTCTCTAGACAGCATTTAAATAGTCCTAAACATGAAGCACTGACACTGCAATATTTGGAATCTTCTTGGAAACAATTCCAGGGACTGACGATTTTTCACAATTGTCCCCCAAAAAACAAGTATAACAAGTATAGGAACGCATTTATTTAGCTTGCATGGTTAATCAGGGGGGAAAAAAACAAAAAAAAACAGTCGTTTTGTTATTGATCCTTCTGAACACCTATCAAAGGCAGCACAAAGACAACACTGCAGAATCTGTAGCAGTAGCTACAGAACTCCCACCGTTGTGATTGCTGCGAAGACAGGAATAAAGAAAGAGGTACTGAGTGGTTCTTATAAAGAATTGAATTAGCCATGCTCTCAATTCAGAATTGGCTGGAATGAAACCATGTGTTAAATGCAATCTATCATGAGGGAATCAACGCGAAGTCTCCAAAACTTTGAACATGTTTGATTCAGGACCACGGACAGCGGCAGAAGCTGGAACGAGCCGAGGTTAAACGTTTAGCAGTATCAGGGTAATTACTTTATACAAAAATACATTAAGGCATCTTATACTGCAAATATTATGACTTTTTTAATAACCTCAGTAAGACTAATAGTCTCTTTAAGTTTAGGCCATTTCATTTTGTTCCTTATTTAAGACTTCTTTCATGCGATATATAAAGTGTAATCCTGAATTGTAAAGTGATTAATGAATACGAATTCATGCCTCAAATTAGAGCGACGCTCAGAATCGTCCTGTTTGGCTTTGCTATTCAAAGATTTATAAAGCGCACGATTTCAGTCGTTCTTTCAATGTGATTGCATTCCATCTGCCTATTAACCTCAAACGCAGAACAAAACAAATGTAAAGGAACAACTAATCAGAAGAGCAGCCACATGGGCTGTAAAGACTATTATGTAAACAATATACGACAAAAAATAAAATAAAACAAATGCTGTACACAATTCAGTCGACAGATTGACAGATAAGTGATTTCAATTTGCCAACGGGAAAAAAAAACAAAAAAAAGAGACAAAACAATACCGAATTTAATGCATTATAGGCAGGTTTTGGCATGAAATCAACAACACTGACCAATTTAATTGCCATATTTGTCACTTTAATTACTATATAATAATTAATTTGATTACAATAGACTATTGTCATTGTTCAAGGTACATGTACAGAGCCAATGCACTTAACCAGAAGTGCATAAGATGCTTATTTACAATTAATAGCAGTATAAAGTATAAATAAGCGTATGGGGTCCATAATTACAGAGCTTAGTGAATAATGATAAAAGGTTCAGTAGATAGTAGATATTGTAAATAAATGATGCATAATGATGATAGCTATCCTGCTATAAATAATGAATGTGCAAAAAAGTCAATACTAATAAAATAATATTAAAGTGCTAATAAAGTAAAAATGGACTAAATTAAACAATGTAATTAAGGAGGCGTCGCAGGACCTTTTTAACCACCTTCTAAGACAAACCCAAGGGTTGAGTAGCTTTAATCAATAGCTTGTTGCGCTCTCTATGTAGCCACCAGCAAATCAACAAATTTAATCAATGGCAGCCCGTGCCACCCCGTCCAACAAGGCTTCCAAAGGGGTGATTAGTAATAACAGCAAAATGGGCAAAAAAATGTTTTCTACATTTGTATGATCTGACTACTTATATCTACACATTTTAGAGACCTCATATAATATTGTATTTTACACCATAGCTAATGTAAAAATCAGTGGCCATGTATATGTAAGCTTAAATAATGCCTCAGTCAAGCACACATACTATACATACATCTGTGCTATACAGAACATTGCAAAAGTCTTCCTACACCTTGCATATTACTACATTTTGTCACATTATAACTACAAACTTAAATGCATTTTATAGGGATTTTATGTGATAGACCAACACAATGCATCACATAATTAGCATAATGGAAGGGCGCTCTAGAGAATGGAGAGGATTTTGGAGTGGGAAAACGGACTGACAGGAACTTGAGAGTAAACCAAAGGAATTGTGGGAGCAGGATTTTGAGACAAACCCAGAGGGATGGTAGGAGCAGGAGACTCAGGGAGGGATTAGAGAGAAAGAAACAGGACAGACTTTTAATGCACACAAATAATACAATGACTATCAACAGGATAAGGTAGAGTCTGTATCATGGTATGAGGTACAAGATGGGTGCAGGAGTGTTATGGGGAGAGTGCTTATAAAGGGAGCCTGAGTGGAGGATTAATTGGGAGCAGGTGAAGGTAATCAGGATTAGGGACAGAGTGAGGCGTGGTGATTGGCGGGAGAGGAAGAAAGTGGAAGAGGAGCCTGGCAGAGACTTGACACTTTCCTCTGGTACCCCTAAATAAAATCCAGTGCAATCAACTGCTTTCAGAAGTCACCTAATTAGAGTGCGTAATCCCAGTCTAATCCCGCTATAAATCCCAGCCTCAGAGGTTTGTTAGAGAACATTAGTGAGCAAACTGCATCATGAAGAACATTGGGAGAGGTCAGGAATAAGGTTGTGGAGAAGTTTAACGCAGGGTTACTTTATATAAAAACATATCACAAGCTTTGAACGTCTCACAGAACAATCAATTATCCGAAAATGGAAAGAGAATGGCAGAACTGCTAACTAACCAACCAAGACATGGCCGTACACCTAAACTGACAGGCTGGGCATGGAGAGCATCCACAGCTCAGATGAGAGGGTATGTCCATAGGACAGATATTAGTCATGCTAATATGTCATGAGACGAGACGCAACAGAAATGTGGGTAATGTGCCGACAACTATGATGAAATGTATAAAGCAACATTGTTTAAGAACAAAAAATAGGACTGAATATGGTTTACGAAATAAAAACTATGCTAAAATGTTTAATTTTCATTGACCAAAACGAGATGAACACGACGTTATTTCATCTTGTTTGGTCGCATTATTAATATTATTATTATTATTATTATTATTATTATTATTATTGGGCATGGTAGATTAGTGGTTAGCACGTTCACCTCACACCTCCAGGGTCCGGGTTCGATTCCCGTCTCGGCCATGTGTGTGTGGAGTTTGCATGTTCTCCCCGTGCCTCAGGGTTTTTTTTTCCGGGTTCTCCGGTTTCCTCCCAGTCCAAAAAAACATGCATGGTAAACATGCGATGTGTTGGCATTCCATCCAGGGTGTATCCTGCCTTAATGCCCATAGACGCCTGAGATAGGCACAGGCTCCCCGTGACCCGAGGGAAGATCGGATAAAGCGGTAGAAGATGAATGAATGAATGAATTATTATTATTATTATTATTTTTAAACCAACAATGGACAGTCTGAACACACCATTCGCACTACACCATGATGCTGGGATCACTGTGGTGACAGCACCATGCTGTGAGGATCCTTTTTTTTCAGCCAACCCAGCGAAGCTGGTCTGATTTTTTAGGCAGATGGATGGAGCTAAATAAAGGGCAAACCTGGAAGAAAACCTAAAAAGAAATTGAGACTTGGGGCAGAGGTTCACCTTCCAGCAGGACAGCGACCCTAAACATACAGCCACAACGGAATGTATCAGATCACATTGTATTCATGTGTTAGAACGTCCAGACCTCAATCCTATTGAGCATCATCAGCAATTTTCTATCCAGTCTAATGTAGCTGGAGTTGTTTTGCAAAGAAGAATGGGGAAAAATTACAGATGTGCAAAGCCATAAAAACTTGCAGCTGTAATTATAGTGAAAGGTGGTTCGACAAAGTATTGCCTCAGGGGGGCCGAATACATATCCATGTATTTTTTTTATTTAGAAAAAAAAATCCTACACCGTGTATCATTTTCCTTCCACTTCACAATTATGCGAGATGTTGTGCTGGTGTATCATATAAAATCCCAATGAAATACATTTAGGTTTGTAGGTATAACGTGACAAAATTGTGGAAATATTCAATACTTTTGCAAAGCACTGGAGATATTGGAGCGATGCGATTGTTCTGACCGTTAAAAGGACGATCGTTAAATAAAAAAAAAAACGTTTGTGATCTCATGCATGTGGAAATTGCCAGTTTGTGTGTCCATCCACATGCGTTGTAATGCTCTATGATGTGACATGACCAGCCAATAGAGAAGATGTATTGGATCAGACTAAAATGGAAGCTAATGGGGTGGAAATCAAGGTAGCTGGTGGGTGGGAGAAAATTGGAAAAGGGGTCATTTGAGATATGTAGATAGATAGTGGGTGGGAATTGGATAAGGAATGAATCAGAAGAAAACAGAGATAAAATGACTAGTGAACAAATACAGCAGGAAAGGATTTGGTGAATGACGAAATTGGAAGGAATCGGGTGTGATTGGGTGGGGGAGGGGGGTAGGGCGGGTGGAATACAGAAAAGCTAGATTGTGGGTGGCAAAAGAACATATTGAGAGAGGATTTTATGGGGGAGACGGTGATAGGGGAGTGCTATCTGGTGGGTGGAGACTGGCAAAACAACATATGGTGGAGAATGAACGTAGCTAGCTAGTGGGTGAGACTGGTAAAAGAGCAAGCTGTGAGACAATGGAGTAGACAGACAGATAAACAAACAAACAGGCAGACAGACAAATGCATACATAGGTGAATGGATCGATGGATAGATAGATAGATAAAGAGCTGTAGTTGGTCTGCAGAGCAACTGACTCCTCAGACTCGGTTCTATGGACCACAGTACATTTCTATACATGCCTCCCCCAACATATGTGTCTGCTTTGGGTCCCACAGTCCACATACATTGGTAGTGACAAAATGGCTAGGCATAGACCCCCACACACACACACATCTATCCATCTATCCATCTTCTACCGCTTTATCCGATCTTATAAGATCTCAGAGGTTGTCTGACATCAAGGCAGGACACATCCTGTATGGAATGCCAACCCGTCACAGGGCACACACGAACACACACATTCACACACTAGGGACAATTTTCCAACGTGGCAATCAACCTACTGTGCATGTTTGGAGGCGGGCAATGATACACATGGTGAAAGCGGGAATCGAACCCCCAACCCTGGAGGTGTGAGGCGAACATGCTAAACCGCTAAGGTGGCGTTTCCCTGCCACACACACATAAGAAGCTATTATGTTTCATATATTCCTGTACACACACACATCAAAAGAATGTGTTAATGGAAGTCTCACACACACACGTATATACATATATTTGATTAACTACAACCTTCTATAATAGACACACACACAGACAGACCGACCGAAACCATGTAAGATCCACCTCGGAACACAGGAGAATGGGTTAAAGCCTACATTAGGTTGAGGTGGTACTCATTACACATACGACTTAGCCAGGCCGTTCTGTAATAACCTGTCCCTACTGTAATTAGTTATTATATTTTCGCCCGCTAAGGCCATGTTTAATCGTCACCGATTTAGCTGTATAAGCGCTAGCAGCTGATCCACCTTGACGTGGCGTGTAATAAAGTTATTAATGTGTATACAGTGAGATGTATGGGAGCCGCGGCTTGCCTTGGTGTGGATCTGTAAGATCGTTAATAGTCTTACTTAACATCGCTGACAGTGATATATGAGCGTGGAGCAACTCTTTGTTCCCGTGCTGCTTCCTTATGTCCTCCCTGTACTGTTCCTATGCGCGCTGACACACACACACACACACACACACACCCTGCCTGCTAGTCAACAAATACACACGCTGCAAAAATCTATACAACCTTATACACTCATATATACACTCGAACACACATACGCGCGCCTTGAGAGGGTTGCGCCATTCTTTAATGGAATTTTTCTGTTGTCAGTCAGGCTGCAGTGATGCATGGCTCCAATTTCCCTGCTCAAAGTGCTCTTGGAGATGTTCTGGACGTCCCCAAATGTGTGGGAACATGTTGCTTTTATTCACTGTATATAACCTTGGCTCCAAAGTTAAAAAAAACAAACAAAATAAACGCCCTATTCGTGTTCCAACTGAATGTCAGATCAATGGAACAGAACAAGTCAGGGGTTGATCCTGAGATTCAGTCGAAAATGTGAAATGGGGCGTTTCACTTGATCTTTCTCTTTCCTGCACAAGAGTTGGTTTCCTCTGCAGTTCCCAGGTTTTCTCCTAGCTCCAGAAAGCAAGTAGGTGGAACTGCTAAGTTAAACTGTATCTAATGCGGGTGTGTCTAAGAGATTGTGCCTATGTGTGTGTGTGTGTGTGTGTGTGTGTGTGTGTGTGTGTGTGTGTGATGTGCTCTGCAATGCCATACAAATTGTTTTCCAAGTTCATGTTGAATGTTCTGACCTCAAGATACACTGTGACCCTGAACAGAAGAAAATTAAATGAATCCTTGTCTTTGGTAAAGAACACAAACACCTAAATGCTCTTCTCTTAGAACAAATCCTAAAGAAAAACTTTTTTTATATGTATAAATATATATATATATATATATATATATATATATATATATATATATATATATATATATATATATATATATATATATATATATTATATATGTATATATATATACATATATATGTATTTTTTTAAATATTTATATATAAACATTATCTCACAGAAGAGAGTCCCCCCCTCACATTTTTGTAAATTATATAATAATATAATATAATACATTTTGTAAATAATATAATAATTATATAATTATTATACCTTTATATAATATAATTATACCTTTATATTATATAATTATTTATATTTTTTTCTCCCCAGTGTCATGTGACTCATTAGTGTTACAAGGTCTCAGGGGTGAATAGGGAGGATTTGATTTGATATATGATTTGGTTACTTACTCATTTACTCATTCGTCCACTAGGTGGCACTTTCAGATTAACATTCTATGGAAAAAAAAATATAATTTTTTTTCTAAGTGAAACTGCAAATGTTGATTTGATTTCTCGTTTGTTCATTCACTGCAATTTGTTCGTTGATGAAAGTAAATAATTAACACTTTCATTTTTTTGAAAGCATTTTGTTTACAGCATTTTTTCACACCTGCCTAAAACTTTTGCACAGTATAAATATATAAAGTAAGATCCTTTTGCTGTTAAATCAAATTTCAATTTCAAAATAACAAAAAGAAATAATTGCCTCATGTTGTGTGTGGAAGTTTTGTTTTTGCTCAGTAATCAATAGCAATATGACATGTGAACTTGATCAATTGGCCGAAAAAGAAACCACAAAGTGAAACACTTCATATTTGCTACTTTTACGCATAAATGCTATTGAGTACACTATGCTTTTGAGTTTTCCAGAGTAAGGGCAACATGTCCTATGCTAAGATTAAAAATGAAGCCTCCTACGCTTGTATCAATAAAACAAACAAACAAAAGACAATCTTGAACTACTGTGGGTGGTAAAATAATCCAACTGGATGTTGCTACACCAAACTTAACGATTTTCCAAAAATAGCAAGTCCTTACGTTTAATTTTAAAGCATTCTCCAAACACCAAATGTAAATCAGTTATGTGAATGAAGGAAACATAGTGGTTGAAACAACGATTTAGCAAAGTCTCTGGTCTACATAATCCAGGACTCAAAAAGTATCTAAAATACAAACATGTACATGAATGGAGTCCCCATATTACTGCATTAGAAATTGTGTTTAATACTGTCATTTTCCGCTTACATTATATGAAGAAAAGTATTGTGACACCGGACATTTCCAGCCATTTGTGGTCGTTACACCAATGTTGGAGGGACACAAATGAATGGGATGTCAGTAGCATTAAAGTTCCTCTGCACTGGAGACCCAAACATGTTCTGGCATGCTTGTGCACAAAGAGCTCTATGAAGATGTCGGGATGCAGTGGAAGATCCTTCACTGACCTCAACACGCTGTAATTCTTCCTTCACCCCTTACCCCTACATCAGTAACGGTCTTCACTTACACCCCTGAGGACGAATGAGCACAAATCTCCACAACCACACTCCAGAATCCAGTGGAACATCTCAGATGAGTGGATTTTAGTAGACGATGGGGATTACATGTGGAATTAGATGTTCAAAAATCATGTATGAATCTATTTTTTTTTAAATATATTTTAATATATTCAATATATGTGAAATTAGAACAAACATCAGGGCATTTATTCGGCGCATGCCCTAGGAATCAGACTGGGTAAGTTTTATCACTTTATACTGTAGTTACGATTAAAGTTCCTGATAACACTTAAAGCAGGTATAACTGATCACGTTCCTCAGTGGAATGTTTGAAGCGAGCAAAACAAACTAACAAAACAACAGTCACGGTTGTCTTTACATACAAAAAAGCTTTTTCATTTATTTATTTATTTGATGTTATTAGCTCTGGTTTTAGGCAGGCATTTCCACAAATATAATAACAACAACAATACACCCTCTCACACAACCTTTTTGTGCTTTACATAAAACACAATCATATACATGTTCATAAAGTAAGACTTTGCATATCAGTATCTAGTTGCATATCAGTAGTAAAAAGGTATCAGATCAGAGTCAGATCAAACCTAAACGCTATGTTTTACGATGTCTGCGTATGGCTGATGAAGTGAATTGCATAGAAGAAGCGCTCCGTTGAAGCCTTTCGTAGTAGAAGTGAATGAGCAATTACACACTACAGAAAGTACAGCATATTGGAGAAAAAGAGGACTTTAACATAAACCCATGATGTGAACTACTAGTGTCAGATCTGCACTGGTATAAAACCAGGATCAGAAACAAGAATAAACCAGCATTGTGCCCATTCTTATTCTTATTCTGTCAATTATTAACAGTGTTGGGAAGGTTCCTTTGGAAATGTAATGTAAATGTAAACAGATAACAAATGATCCTATTCAAAATGTAATAAGTAGTGTAACTTTACAATTACTTTATAAAAAAAAGTAACTGATTACAATTGGATTTGTCCACTAGGTGGTGCTTTAAGTTAACGCTTCTAAGAAAAAAAGTTTAAATCCCTCTATAAAAAAAATAAATAAATCAGTTCTATTTTGCGAAATGAAAGTGCAGTTGATTGTCATCATTCAAATCAAAATCACGTTTCAGGTGAAAATCAAGCCGTCGTCTAAAGATTTTTTTTACATGAAATTGTGCAGATGGAACCCTATTTGTAATCTTTAACATTTTCATATGTAACTATAATTAATTATATATTACACGTCTAATTTCTGTAACTGTAACAAATTACTGCTACTTTTTCATTCATTCATTCATTCATCTTCTACCGCTTTATCCGATCTTCCCTCGGGTCACGGGGAGTCTGTACCTATCTCAGGCGTCTATGGGGATTAAGGCAGGATACACCCTGGATGGAATGCCAACCCATCGCAGGACACACACACACACACACACACACACACACACACACACACAGTCATACACTAGGGACAATTTTCCAAGGTGCCAATCAACCTACCGTGCATGTTTTTGGACCGGAAGGAAACCGGAGAACCCGGAGAAAAACCCCCTGAGGCACGGGGAGAACATGCAAACTCCACACACACATGGCAGAGACGGGAATCGAACTCGGACCCTGGCGGTGTGAGGTGAACGTGCTAACCACTAAGCCACCGTGCCCCCTGCTACTTTTTATTTTGTATATTTTGTTTTGTGGATTTATTAATATGTTTCAGAATTTGTCATTTTGTTTATAGATTTGTTATTTTGTTTTCGAATGTCATTTTGTTTTCGGATTTCGGATTAATGTGTCTCCGGATTTGTTATTTTGTTGTTATTTTGTTTTGGGATTCATTTACATGTTTCATAACCAGATTTGTAATCTTTCACATTTTCAAGTAATTTAATGACACTATTTTTTTCCTCAGTAACTGTAACAAATTACTGCTACATTTAATTCATAATTAAATTACATAATGCTGTTACATGTATTTCCCCTACACTGCTTATTAGTTATAATAATCTGTTATAATAATGCATCAGTATCTTGCTTAAGGTTGCAGTTGCGATGGTCATATTCATTAATAAAAGTAATTATTATGAAGAATAAAGGCAGGTACCTTTGTAAGGAACCGGAATACGTGGCACAGGAAAGCAAACACTATAATCATTTCAACCCAGTTAACAGCCAAGTTAAAACACACACACACACACACACACACACACACACACACACACACATTCTCTGTTCCGGCATTTGTTGCCAAGCGCCATCCTTCAAGTTCTGCCACAAATTCCTTTTCCCCAAACCAAGCACATTTAACAAAATACCACCAGCCGAGTGGAAAGGACGGCTGAATAGCTGACAATGAGAACAAAAAAAAAATGCTTCTTTTTCTCACACTGTGAGCAGCTGGATGCACCTGTGGAGGAGCATTAACCTGAGTATGATTCATAGAGCAGCGAGTTTGTACACTGAAGGGAAAGACAGCATTTATTTCTGAAATGAAGGAATAACTCATTGCTGTTTTTCTCCTTATGTGTCGTGCATTTAAAATGCCCATTAAGCCCAGAAAATAATAAAGCACAAAATAAGGGGAAAAAAAAGAAAATGCGGAAAGAAGGGATTATGTGATTGGTCGGGTATGAAAAAAAAAAAAAAAAAAAGAAAATCGTTTAGAAAGTGCTTCAATTCTGACTAGACTTGCGAGCCAGCCCCATTCTCACGATCCTGGCAGGGCTTATGCGTCCTCCCACTTGAAAGTGTGAGAGACAGAAGGTACAGAGAGAGGAGAAACAGAGAAAAAGCGACAGGCACAGCAGCTCAGGTGGCAGCAGAGCAAAGGATGTGGCAGGCGAGGAAAAAAAAAAAGGAACGACCAAGTCACCTGGAAAGGGAGTGAAAGGGCAAACGTCCATTCAACCCTCCTCCAAACGTGGACAGTCAAGGGATTATAAAGAGTCCAGGAAAAGCAAAGTTACTGTACAAACGACAGTCCAGGACATTAAATGGAGAGAAACACATTGTCCCCATGAGCCATCAAAACACCTCTAGTACACCTCTTTGTAGACGCTGTAAAGACGGGGAGCTGTAGTGAAGGAATGGAACACCATTCTTCCATAAGATTTCTAAGATACGGCTTGAATCGCTTTAAGGGATGATTCAGTTCACTCTGTTTTTACATTCATTATATTCAAGTCATAACTAAATCACTCAAAGTATTTACAGTAATAAGCAAAATTACTTTCCGTATCCACCTGAACCAGTTGCCTAGCAATGCCGCTGACCCCAGAAACCTGACTCGTATTAGATCGCTTGTGCTCAGGTCAAGAATTCTCACTAGAAAAACTGCCATTTACAATCTTATTTATAGTCAAGAAATCTTATTGGTCTTCATTTAAGAATAAAACACTTTTCAAGAGCATCTATCTATCTATCTATTTATCTATATATCTATATATATATATATATATATATATATATATCTATATATATATATATATATATATATATATATATAGAATTTTAGATTTGTTATTTTGTTTGAAAGATTTGTTGAAACATTTATTAATGCTTCCAAATGTGTTATTTTGTTTCTAGATGTATTATTTTTCTTTTCGGATTTTATTCATATGTTTCCAAATTTGTTATTTTGTTTTTAGATTTGATATTTTCGTTTTCGGATTTATTCATGTGTTTCCAGATATTGTTATTTTGTTTTTAAATTTGTTCATTTCTTTTCGGCTTGATTGAAGTGTTTCCCGAATTTGTTATTTTACATTTAGATTTGTTTTTTTTCCTTTCGGATTTATTCATGTGTTTCCAGATTTGTTCATGTGTTTTCTGTATTGTTATTGCGATTTTGGATTTGTTATTTTGTTTTCTTATTTTTCATTCATTCATTCATCTTCTACCGCTTTATCCGATCTTCCTCGGGTCACGGGGAGCCTGTGCCTATCTCAGGCGTCTATGGGCATTAAGGCAGGATACACCCTGGATGGAATGCCAACCCATCGCAGGACACACACACACACACACACACTCATTCAAACTAGGGACAATTTTCCAAGGTGCCAATCAACCTACCGTGCATGTTTTTGGACCGGGAGGAAACCGGAGAACCGGAACGGGGAAAAACCCATGTGAGGCACGGGGAGAACATGCAAACTCCACACACACATTCCCGAGACCGGGAATCGAACCCGGATCCTGGCGGTGTGAGGGCGAACGTGCTAACCACTACGCCACCGTGCCCCTACTGTTTTCTTATTTGCTATTTGGTTTTATGATTTCAGCTTTTTAAAAGGACCCTGTTGTAATGCTTATTTTAAGATTCTTTTCTAAAGACTGGATACGTTTTCTTATTCCAAGAAATCTTACCAAGTGTAATTATCTTACTGCCTTAGCAGATAACTTGATCTATTTCTTGTCTGTATCTTCGTAAAACACATCTTGTTTTCCTTGTATCTAGATGGTTGTTTTTTGCAATGCTATTTGACTGCACTGTTAAAGCAGCTGCTTTAAACCACAGCACTAAAACGAAACTAGCCAACATATACTCATTATCAAAACGTTAACAATAAAGCATCCTGTCCTGAACCACACCAAACACAACAATATGAAAATATGATTTAATTACTCATTTACATATAGTGAAAATGAATCAGCGGGAGTCTAATTCGTTCATTCATTCATCTTCTAGCACTTTATCCGATCTTCCCTCGGGTCACGGGGAGCCTGTGCCTATCTCAGGCGTCTATGGGCATTAAGGCAGGATACAGCCTGGATGGAATGCCAACCCATCGCAGGACACACACTCACATTCACACACTCACACACATACATACACTAGGGACAATTTTCCAAGGTGCCAATCAACCTACCGTGCATGTTTTTGGACCGGAGGGGGGGGGGGAACCGGAGAACCCGGAGAAAAACCCCCTGAGGCACGGGGAGAACATGCAAACTCCACACGCCTCGGACCCTGGCAGGTGTGAGGCGAACGTGCTAACCACTAAGCCACCGTGCCTCCTGGGAGTCTAATTAATGAATTAAAACATTCACAGAAAACAAAACAAGTGCGAATTTGCCATAGATGGAAGTAAAAAGAAGAAATCAGTTCAGAAATATAATACTAATTATTGTTAGTGTTATTGTTAGTTATGTGTATGGCTCAGTTCCAAATGATCCATAAGCTGGAAAAGGGGTTAGGAATCTTTACACAAATACTTGCCATCTATTTATTTATTTATACCAGTACGTAGTGCCAAGCATTTCACTGGTGCATTACAAGCAATAACAATAAGCAACACACACACAGCCTTATTTCCATTATGTTAAGTAGTTAAATAGAAGTTTTTTGGGTTTATGATCATTTTAATAAATATCAATCAGTGTTGGGGTCATTAGTGTTGATGCTTTAATAGATTGGTGTGCTAAGAGTAACATTTACGGTGGCCAAGGAGGGAAAAACGGCTTAAAAATAAATTAATTAATTAATTAACCAATCAGAAAACAAAATAACAGATCTGAAAACAAAATAGTAAATACAAAAACAAAATAACAAATCGGAAAGCACATTAAAAAGTTCATACAAACCAGAAAAGCTCATTGGACAAGACACCTGTCATTCAAGATATCCAGGAAGTAGGAAATCTTATAACGTCTACGTTTATTTTACTTTGGGCTGTTAGTGCACCTTTAAATATCATAACATTGGAGAAGTAAACACCTGGAAGTAAACAAACTACACTTTTCTTCTCTTTTCTCAGGGTTTACTTTCTCCTGCCACAGCCTGTTGTACCCGACGTGTATCATGATTGACAGGCGCCGAATCCAATGAGCGCTAATTGATCCAATCTCAAACAATCCTTTACTTTTCCGGTTTGTCTAATTGTTGTTGTGTTTCCGGATTTGCTAATGTGTTTCCGTATTTGTTATTTTGTGTTTGTGTTTATTATTTTGTTTTTGCATTTATTATTTTGTTTTCAGATTTATTAATGTGCTTCCGAATTTGCTAATGTGTTCTGTGTATTGTTACTGTGATTTCAGATTTGTTATTTTGTTTTATGATTGGTTCATGTGTTTTGATCTTCTCGTCCTCCGTAACCATGAGTGTCTTATCACTTGCGTAGATAAAGCAAAGAGGCATGTGAGAAGAATGATAATAGCAACTTTATAGGTCAAATAAATCATAGCACTTTGGCTACTCAAGTCCATTTGAAGGCAAATACTGGTATATTTCACTCATGTGAAAGTTTAAAAGGAATTCCTTGGATTAATATTTTACCTACTAGTGCATCGCTAGTTATGCTCAAGTAATGTACAGGGTTTGTTTCCTCTACTGAATGAAAAAAAAACATGTATATCTCCTTTTGGATTGGTATATTAATAAGTAGACATGGGAGATTTCCTGAAGAAAATGTGAGTGATGCTTGCCGATGCAAAACCGCAGCTCCGGGCGCGACCCCTTAGAGCCTGGTCCATTTAATATTTAGCATTGACTTTGAAATGCTAGCTCGTTCCGAGAGACAAGTGTTTAGACACCCATTTTGGGCGTTTTTTCAGGAGGGGGGGGGCAGTGACGCTCGTGACATCCAGCATCTGACTCCCATCGATGTGGCGAGCGTTCAGACATGTCACATGACTGAGTTTCGCCATTTTGCAGATTTTTCACGTTTTTCGACTACGTGACACAAGCGGCAGTCATATGTTCGCGACCTACTCCATCTCACCTACGAGTGGACATGTCAAATGCGCATGTCGGGCGAAAACACGGGGCAAACAGCGGAGCGGCAAATTTCCCTATTCATTCTCTATGGGGCCGGAATGTCGTGGATTTCCCGAAAATCCAAAAATGGGTTGGGGTTCGAGAGGTATATGATCATGCATATACACAAAACAAAAAACAATGCATTTCCCAATTCATTTCTTCTACTTACAATCTCATCTCTCTCACACACACTCACACTGTGTTTACCTGAGTACTAAGGAAAAAAAAAACACCAAAAAAAACAAAAACAAAAGATAAATAGCATATTGGAAGTAACCCCTGCAACATATCTCTGTCTCCCTTTCTCCCTTAGGGCACGAATGGTATTAAAACGTGCATGAAAGTCTAGCACAGCGGCTCTGACACTAGATGTGTGCTTTGTTATTCTTGCTCCAGATTTCTTTAAGATCTTAAAAATAAGCAACAATGCAACTGAACATAAAGAGGTGTCATTTATTCATCTTCTACCGCTATATACCCATCTTCCCTCGGGTCACGGGGAGTCTGTGCCTATCTCAGGCGTCTATGGGCATTAAGGCAGGATACACCCTGGATGGAATGCCAACCCATCACAGGACACACACTCACACTCACATTCACACACATTAGGGACAATTTTCCAAGGTGCCAATCAACCTACCGTGCATGTTTTTGGACCGGGGAGAAACCGGAGAACCCGGGGGAGGCAAGGGGAGAACATGCAAACTCCATACACACATGGTCGAGACGGGAATTGAACCGGGACCCTGGCAGGTGTGAGGCGAATGTGCTAACCACTAAACCAGCGTGCCTCCTCTGTGTCATTTATATCACAAGGTAACTATGAGCTTTGTGGGAACATTTTGGGGATAACCCTTTTTTTTTTATTCCAGCATGACTGTGCCGCAGTGCACAAAGCAAGGTGATATTGTTGGATGAGTTTGGTGTGAGAAAGTAAGTAGAAGTAGTGGAAGTGATTTCCCGACCACCACAGAGCCCTGACCTCAACAACATGGAGTGTAGTGTGGGATTCCATGAAGAGACAGAAGGATGTGAGAACGTCTCCATCCACAGAAGATCTGTGTTTACTTCTCCAAGATGGAACAACCGACCAGCCGAGTTCCTTCATAAACACTGTGTGCACGTGTACATAGAAGCGTTTCTGCTGTTTTGAAGGCAAAGTGTGTCCACACCAAATATTGATTTGTTTTCTATTTCTCTTTTATTCATTCACTGCATGTCGTTCATTGATGAAAGTAAATAATTAACACTACTTTAACACTAATTAGCTTAATTTTGATTAACAAATCTACCATGATGAACCGTCTGGGTGTAAACAGCATTCGGCGTCCTGGTGATTTCAAGTTTAAAGCAGCGCAATTATTTACAAGTATTTAAAAGGATATTTTGTCTCCATGCCGAGTTTAGTTTGCACTAATAATAACAACACATTTGGATAAAGCATCCATATTTGTTACTTGGCGTGGTAGACATGGAGACGGGGGAAAGGACCCAAATGCAGGCTTTATTAAGAGTCGTCAGGCAGGCAGAGGTCAACAACAGCAAACAGGGACATCTGGGACTTTGGCATGAGAATAATCCATAAACAAGCGATGGTCGAGACAGCAAACAAACAAATGTGAAACAGTCCTCGGTCAGAATGGAATATGCACAGGGTTTTACAGGGTGGCATAGAAAAACAGGAAGAAAGCGTTTGTACAAGACAATACACAGAATAGCTTTTATAGTCTTCCTGCAGGAATCAAGGAGGAGTCTGAGCTTCCCATACAGGGGGCTTCTGGGAACCGTAGTTTAATGGCGCATGGTACAGAAAATGGACGACGTCGATTCACTTAAGTATTTATTTAAGCTAAATTTCGAACAGATAAAAATGTCTGATTAAGCTGTCTGATTAAAGGGGCACGGGGGCTTAGTGGTTTGCACGTTCCCCTCACAACGCCAGGGTCCGGGTTCAATTCCCGTCTCGGCCATGTGTGTGTGGAGTTTGCATGTTCTCCCAGTGCCTCAGAGGGTTTTTCTCCGGGTTCTCCGGTTTCCTCCCGGTCCAAAAACATGCACGGTAGGTTGATTGGCACCTTGGAAAATTGTCCCTAGTGTGTGAATGTGTGTGTGAATGTGAGTGTGTGTGTGTGTGTGTGTGTGTGTGTCCTGTGATGGGTTGGCATTCCATCCAGGGTGTATCCTGCCTTAATGCCCATAGACGCCTGAGATAGGCACAGACTCCCCGTGACCCGAGGGAAGATCGGATATAGAGGTAGAAGATGAATGAATGAATGAAGCTGTCTGATTAATCACGATTCATTATTTTAATCAATTGACATCCCTAATAAGTTTAGTGTTTATTTTTATTGTTTTTTTTTTTATCTAGATATAGATGACTCCTTGAAAGAGGACGAATGTAGACTGGAAGTGTCAGTTCTTCTCTGCTTTAGAAAAAAAAAAAAAAAAAAAAAAAACAGAGCGAAGCAATTTTAACAGTATATAGATTTATTTAACACGACAGACCGCTGCTTCTGATCCGGACTTTGGAAAGCTAGTCTAGCTCATTCAGCCGACTAATCGCTAATCTCTACTTTTTCCAGCAGGTGGAAATGCCGATATATCCACAGGATTTTGCAAATAATCATCACGCTTAATCCTAGGCCACATTTTAAATGAACACTGCTGATAAAGTGGACCATGCATCCGGTGTCTCCGAAATGCTGATTCAGCATTTACTGCCGGGCAGCTGCTTTATTCTGGGTATTTTGTTTTTTTTTTCTGATGTTGAATTGGCTGACAACTTTCAAAGGATCATTTTTGGTCACAGTAATAGTACTCAGAAATGAATATAGGGTTATTAATGTCAGGGTTAGGGTTATATTAAGCTCTCTTGAAAAACAAGCAAAATATAATGAATAACATATTATTCAGTGTTGGGGATAACTAGTTACGTGCACATTTACATTTACGACATTTGGCTAACGCCTTGAGCAGCTGAGGGTTAAGGGCCTTGCTCAAGGGCCCACTAGTGGTAGCTTGGTGTTGGTGGGATTTGAACCTGTGATCTTCCGGTCCAAGGAGCACGGTGGCTTAGTGGTTAGCACGTTCGCCTCACACCACCAGGATCCGGGTTCGATTCCCATCTCGGCCATGTGTGTGTGAAGTTTGCATGTTCTCCCCGTGCCTCAGGGGGTTTTTCTCCGGGTTCTCCGGTTTCCTCCCCGGTCCAAAAACATGCACGGTAGGTTGATTGGTACCTTGGAAAATTGTCCCTAGTGTATGAATGTGTGTGTGTGAGTGTGTGTGTGCCCTGCGATGGGTTGGCATTCCATCCAGGGTGTATCCTGCCTTAATGCCCATAGACACCTGAGATAGGCACAGACTCCCCGTGACCCGAGGGAAGATCGGATAAAGCGGTAGAAAATGAATGAATGAATGAATTTTCCGGTCCAGAGTCTAATGCCTTAACCACTTCCACCTCCCCTCCCACCCACGTGTAACGGCGTTAATAAACGTGATTTATTTGCAAAATAAATGTAACAGTAATTCGTTACAGTTGCTGAGAAAAATAAAACGTGTAATTAAATAAATCATTCTTTCATCTTGTGCCACTTTATCCAACTTCTCTCTCAGGGAACATGTGCATATCTCAGACGGATTCAGGCATCGATCCAGGATACACTCCGTATGGAATTCATCACACACTCACATTTACAGACTAGTGACAATTTTCCAAAGTGCCAATCAACCTACCGTTTCGGACCGGGAGGAAACCGGAGAACCCGGAGAAAAACCCCACACATGGAGAACATGCAAACTCCACACACACACACACACACACACACACACACACACACACATATGGCGGATGCCGGGAATCGAACCCCTAAATAAGGTGGGGTTACATCTGAAGAAATTCATGCAAAATCAGTGCTTTTGACTACGGCATGATTTTCGACATCATTGTATTTCGTATGATGACAATCTGATGCAGTTTCATTTCGAAAAATAGAACGGATTACTTTTTTTTTTTTTTGAGGGTCTGTAACTTTTTTTCCCCATAGAACGTTAACTTAAAGTGCCACCTAGTGGACAAATGAAAGTAATCAGAAAATAAAGTAATTGAAAAAGTTACACTACTTATTACATTTTGAATAGGGTCATTTGTAATCTATTACATTTCCAAAGGAACAATTTTTTTTTTTTATTTTTTTTTTTTTTTTTTTTTTTTACAAGAGGACGTGGGTTGTTCTTCCCACACTGGCTAATTTTCATCGCATCTATTTAAAGTCACAGAGCAGAAGCCATCTAACAGATATGGCTTTTAATTAATTCTCGTACCTAAATTCATTATATACAGTTACATTACTGTCTGGAGAGGCTAACGAAAATGACTATCCCATTGAAAACAAAGACATCAATATCCATCACCCGGGACTCACCTCGACCGCAATCGCATGTTAAATATCTGGTACATCTGAATCTTCGGTAAACATGATCGCGATGGATTTCAAAGCTTTTATATGTGTGCGATGGTTTCGAGTGGGAGTTCTTTACGAGTGGGCGAGACATTTCTTGCGATTTTCTCAGAAATTCAGAAGCTTGCCGTAATGTATAATCCATTGCCATCTCCCGCCCCCCCATAATATGTTATTACACTCCCCCTACTCTCCCACTCTTATTAAAATGTTAAAAATGGTCTGGTTTAGTGCAGGACGTGGCATGAAACAGCCAAAATAAAAGTGCTCCCCTTTTACATTCAAATCTGCATAATGTGGGGAATTGAGGATGTTTGCGGCCATGAATAAATAAATAAATGTGTGGAAAGGTCAGATCATCTGTCTTGGAGGTGCAGGGCCAATACAGAATAAGTCTGATGAATATTTTTATTTTTTCTTTCCTTCAGCTGAATAGAGAGACGATTTTTGCCTTTGGTCTAAGGTTTAATTGCTCGGCCTACAGTATGTCGGACAATTTACAGTTCATTTGTGTCAACCATATGTAGTAGATGTATAATAATCTTCTACCATACTGACCGGAGACACAATGTCATTAGGGGCGTTTGCATTATAAATCAGCGCAAAACTTTTGCGATATTTTCGGAATTCTCGTTCCATTAACCATATCATGTGACTAAAACTCGTCCTCTCGCGATAAGTCACATATAGGCAGGCTTGCTTGCATTAGGGATTTTTGTTTGCAATCGGAGACATATGCGTGTTATACAAGCATTAATGAAGGGGCAACATCCCTCGTACTTGGGCGCCTATGCGCTTGTTCTGGGAGGTAATACTGCGCGATTTCAGGGAGGACCCGTAGATTCAGAATTTCCGGATGAACGTGTCCTCTTTTTTTGAGCTGTGCAGTGCAATAGAGCCTCTTGTAACTCATGTAGATGTAGATCATGTGACCTGGAAATGCGAAAAAAAATCATTTCCATTACAGTTTTGCGAATTATTCCTTTTTCGTATCGGCTAAAAAAATGCGAGCGTAAAAAAACATTTTTGGCGATACATGTGAATTTGCATGTGAATTTGACGCGTTTCCATAAGGGGTATTTTCAATCCGCTATTTAAATTTGCACATTTTGAAGGGTGATGGAAACATGCTTAGTGTTTAGTGTTACTAACAAGTATTCTTGTCTCCTTGTCTACCTGTATGTAGTTCTGTGTTCCTTTTTGTGAATTCTTGTTGTCTGAATGTAGCACCTTGGTCCTGGGGCAATGTTTCATTTCACTATGTATTGCACTGTACATGTGGTTAAACACCTAATTGGTCTGATTTGTGTAGCACTTAAGACGGGATATTCTCCACAAATCGGGAAGAAATTAAATCCACATACACATGAATGTACATATTTATCTCTGAAAACCTGCCTGAGATTTCATGAGCAAAGAAACTTAGCTCAAAAAGGGAAACCAAACCTTATCCTTATTTGGGACACAGACACAATAGTGCAGATATAAATATTACATTTATTCATCTCCTACTGCTTTATTTGACTTCCCTCTCTCTGGGAATCTCAAGCATCAAGGCAGAACACATCCTGTATGTACAGTACTATAGCCTTTATTTGTCATATATACATTACCGAACAGTGAAATTCTTTTATTCACACATCCCAGCTTGTTTGGATGCAGATCCTTGTTCTAGGGTCAGAGCTCAGAGTTGGCTATGATACGGCACCCCTGGAGAACACAGGGTTAACGGCCTTGCTCAAGGATCCAAGGGTGGCAGCTTGACGATACCAGGGCTCGAACCCCCGATCTATAAACCAGTGCCATAAACCAATGAGCTACAACACCCTTCAATTGGTTGGTATGGAATGCCAACCCATCGCACGGAAAACACACATTCACATTCACACACTAGGGACAATTTTACAAGGTGCCAATCAACCTACCATGGATGTTTTGCTTCTCCGGACCAAAGGAAACCGGAGAATCCCGGAGGAAAAGCCCCCTGAGGCATGAGTACCACATGATACATGGTTTTCAGTGGTTAAGGCATTGGCCTATGGACATGGAAGATTGCAGGTTCAAATTCGACCACCACCAAGCTACCATTAGTGGGCCCTTGAGCAAGGTCCTAAACCTTGAATTGCTCTGTTGTAAGTCACTCTGGATAAGGGCGTCGGCCAAATGTCGTACATGTAAATGAGGAGAACATGCAAACTCCACACACCCACACACACACACACACACACACACACACACACACACACACACATATATACAAACACACTGGTGGAGACGGGAATTGTACCCCCAACCATTGAAGTATGAAGCAAACATGCTACCCGCTAACTCATTGTACACAAAACTGTGTAAAAAGGAGCTTTTAAGTAACGTATATAACGTATAGGTCACGGTTAAGGCTGCAATTTCCTTTACACCGGATCATTAGTAGTGAAATGATGTTGCATCAAAAGGCGTTTTAGGATTAGACTGTTTTTAGGCCGTCTAACCGCTCACAAATCGAATTTGCAGCTTTAATGCTTTTCACGCTATACTGCCACTGGCCAAAGTGAATAATTCATACAGTGCAAAATGAAACTGTTTATTATCTACCACGACTTATAGCACACTTATAAGAACAAGCTGCATTAAGGACGGACAGAATATGTTACTGTGATGTCTATAGCAGACAGGCTTTTTTTTTTTTCCTCCCCCCACCAAGCTGTGTCCATCCCCACAGCCTCCTAGAGCTGGCATGCTGATTCTTTTACGAGTCCAAATTAATTAAGCGGAACCGGATACTGACGTGTAACAATTGGCTCCGAAAGTGTTCATTCGCAAACCGCCCGCTTGTACAGCGATTCCACATCTGTTTCCACGGCGCAAGGATTCGATTTAAAGGACAAGAAAAACTCGTTCCAAATTGGTTCTTGAGGTTGGTCAATACAAGTTCCTGTACTAAAATGTCTCCTCGGCATGAATGATGGATCATACTTCGGAAACGCCGACTTAAAAGGTGACCTGAAGTTTTCTTACCCTGCTTTTTTTCTTTCTTTCTTTCTTTCTTTCTTTCTTTTCAACCACAGAGCCTCTTCAATCCAATGTCCTAATATAACACGGTTAAACACGCTAAACTATGCAGCTTTCTGTCTTATCACAAAACGGCAGAAATTAATTAAATCTTACGCTTTGCTCTAAAAATGTAGCGAGCGGCTGAACAATTAAAACCGACTTAGATATTGACGTTGTGCGCGCCAAGATACCAAATATGGAATGAAGGTGAAAAAAAAAATAAAAGTTTGATAAGAATTACAAAAAGCGGTATATTATGAAAAATGAGGTATTTTGTGATGAATTCTATATCGCTTCTGGTTCTTGCTTGTCGTTTAAAAGGCTACTACTCTGACCCTGTAGTTTCTCACACACACACACACACACACACACACACACACACACATATATATATATATATATATATATATATATATATAATATATATATATATATATATAGATATATATAAATAAGGTCGGGGGTTTGAGTTTGACCCTTGGGTAACACCCATAACCCTCTGTGCTCCAGGGGGCGCTGTATCATGGCTGACCCTGCGCTCTGACCACAGCGGACATGCGAAAGTAACAATTTCAGCAATAGCAAAACTGCATTATAAACCATTTGTTTAAAATATATAATAAAACAAAAAAACACTATGCAAACTTTAGCCAAAATGTAATACTGATGAATACACAATTACTGCTACCAAAATGACATTAAGGCTTATTAAATCACACTACGGGTGCCAACTTCATCCAATTACGATGATGTCTTTTATTTCACATTGCCTCATACAGTACACACACACCAATCAGGCATAAAATTATGACCGCCTGCCTTATATAATGCTGTTCCCCTTTCGCTGACCCTTCCAGCATTAACAGAATTAGTTTCTACCACTAGTCTGTCGGACTGAACCAGTCTTCGCCCCCTACACTATGTGCACCAGTGGGACTTGGGTCACCACTGTTATTTTCTTTGGAAAGCTTTTGAAGGGCACTGCAGACCGGAAACCCCTCGCTGTGTTTTTGGAGATGAAACGTGTCCATTTTTCCTGTTACTAACAAATCAACTTTGAGGATAAAATGTTTACTTGCTGCCTAATCATAAAAAGAGTTTGCTCTTTCACTGGTCATTATGTTGTTATATCATAATGCTATACCTGTGTATGTTAAAATAAACATGCAATGTAGATGTTCTCTACAAACCCTCCATAGACCCATTATCCAGTGTCTTTTACCCAGGTTCATTGGGCTGCTCATCATAAGGTTGGGGGTTCGAGGCCCAGTATCACCAAGCTGCCACTTTTGAGTACTTGAGCAATCTTGAGCAAATCAAACCATCTGTAGTCCATCAAATCTAATAATGATCCACTTTAAACAGATTTTTTTCTATGTCCCTATTACCCTGTCAAATATTTGTGTCTAATATAATATTTTTGTAATTAATTTTATCACATAATTGAATGCAGATAATAATGTATCACTAATTGACAAGTAGTCACAGGCAATTTGGTCTTGCCTTTAGATATAGCATGTTATTCCATGCGCCACCTAGTGGATATTATGCCAAGCACTTCATCTCGCAGGATCTCGCGGGCACTTCACGGCAAGAAATTGGCAAATCGCAGAAAAAAAAAAACAACAACCCCAAAACAAGCAGGGATATGCGAAGAAGCTATTTTACTGTTCTGTGTAATGTATATGCGACAAGCAAAAGCTATTAAAAAAACAACATTGGGTCTCTGACTTAGTAGTTTTTAGATTTAAAGTGCAATTTAAACAGCCATTATTATTTATATTTAGAATACTTTAATGCACGACTGTTTTAAACCTCCAGTGGAAGTCAGTGTTGGGGAGAAACCAATTACATGTAACAGTGTTACGTAATTTAATAGCAAAATAAATGTAACAGTAAGTAACACTGAAAAAAACAGTGTTTTTTCGAGGGTTTGAAACTTATTAGAACGTTAACGTAAAGTGCCACCTAGTGGACAAATGAAAGTAATCAACCAGTTACATTACTTTTAGAAAGTAATTGAAAAGTTACACTCGGGTCATTTGTAATCCCAGCACTGCTTTTAGTAAATGTAGTGCTCTTTATTCGTCTCCACCTCGCTATACTGTATTGATTTATAATCCCACTGTTCAGTGACACCAAACGAGGATGATTTTACAATCGAGTCAGCTTTTTGTTTTTTTTTTTCAAAGCCTTCTTCTTTTCCTGTAATCAGAAAGGTTTTTCCAATTTGATTGATCATCCAAATTACCGTAAAGCTGCATCATGCTTTTATGAACGTCTGTTGTTAAAATGTATTCCACAAAACCGCCTGGCATCATTACCAAAACACGGTGAAAAGCCAAAAGTCCGACACTGAGCAGAGATAAAACTTTAACAGATGGCCCGACGGTTTACAGATGTGTGTGCTTACAGATCGTGAGGTTATTTTTTATTTTTTTTTTGCACAACAGAGGGCTTTAAATGGTAATAAGCATGGGCTGAGTGCGCCGCATACACACATACATGGATCAATGAGGTGAAATCTTTGAGAACGTTCTGCCCTGCCCTTTTCCACCAGTCTGCTTTCAAGTTTTAATAAGATCATTTTCACCACTCCCTTTCCTCTTGACTTTTATATTTCTGCCTTTCTTGTCTCCATCTTCATTTAATCCTTGCCGTCGGGATAAAGGGCTTCGGCTCGGCGGAATAAGGAACGGGGAGGAAGAAGCGGTGTCGAAGAGGAGCCGTGATCCCTGACTGGAGCAATCTGGCCCGCTTTAATGAAGTCAGATCTGCAAAGCCGACGCCACTGCGTCCCCTCGGACACCCGCACCACTGTCCAGGGAGGATGATGGAAGCGTATAGCAAGATGTTTGGCAAGAATGCAATTTCATTTGACTTCAAAAAAAAAAAAAAAAAAAAAAAAAAAAACGCCTCTGATTTGTAAGTCGTGAACAAACCAATTATAACCGAAGCAATCTGAATTGGAAAAACGTACATTTGCATACGATTCACTTTAGCTCAAAGTGCCTGCCAAATGCTAAAAATCGTGAAGTAAATAACCATTAACCAGTGTTGGGGAGTAACGGCGTTACGTAATGTAAGCACAAATTAAATGTAACGCTAATTTGTTAGTTATTGAGAAGAAAATAAAACGTGTAATTAAATTAATTACTTATTCGTTTTTTCATCTTCTACGGCTTTATCTGACTTCTCAGATAACTTCTGGCGTCTTCGGGCGTCAAGGCAGAACACACCCTGTATGGAATGCCAACCCATCCACATCACACACACACACACATCACACACACACACACACACACACACACACACACACACACACACACACACACACACTCACATTCACACACTAGGGGCATAAGGACAATAAGGGAGTAAATCTAATTTCTTACTGGATTTACAGTAATTAGCTTTTTTTGTTGTTGCGTATTTGTACTTTGCTAAAGCATTTCCATTTGGGGAGAACTTTAATTTCACTACATTTCAAAATCATATATTTGTTTTTACTCAATTTTTTTTTCCCGTTTTTAATTATGAGTTTATAAAACAGTAACCGGTCAAACACACACTAAGTCACCAATCAGGCTAGACAGTGCCCTTTGTTTTGGACTGGTTTTAATTGCCATTTGGTGGGATCTAATTAGAAGAAGAAGAATAGCCATTATTTGTCACATACACATTACAGCACAGTGAAATTCTTTCTCCCCATATCCCAGTTTGTTCGGAAAGTGAAGAGTCAGCCATGATGCAGAGCACAGAGGATTAAGGGCCTTTCTCAAGGGCCCAAGAGGGACAGCTTGGAAACCCGCCGATCTTCTGATAACCAGTGTTGGGGAGCAACTAGTTACATGTAACGGTGCTACGTAATCTAATTAGAAAAATAAATGTAACAGTAATTCGTTACAGTTACTGAGAAAAAAAAACAAAACGTGTAATTACATTAAAATGTTAAAGATTACAAATAGAGTTACATCGGAACAATTTCATGTAAAATCAGTGCTTCAGGCTACGGCATGATTTTCCACTGAAACGTGATTTGGATTTGGATTTGAATGACAAAAAATCGATTTTTTTTTTTGTTGAGGGTTTGAAGCTTTTTTTTCTTCCTTAGAATGTTAACTTAAAGTGCCACCTAGTGGACAAATGAAAGTGATCAGAAAAGTAATCGGTTACTTTACTTTTAAAAAGCAATTGAAAAGTTACACTACTTATTACATTTTGAAAAGGGCCATTAACTTCACAACCACTAAAAGGTCCAAACCTCTTCCGGAGCTCCTTGGCACGACACTGGCCACATGAAGATATACTTTAAATGGATTGGAGTGGAAGATCTGGAACTGCCTTCTATCGAGCTCTGACCTCAACCCTTACTAAACTGGAACGCTGGCAGATGGTCTCATCCCACTGAATAAAAATCTCCACAAACAGAAGTGTAACAGCATCGCAAAAGAGTGGAGGATATTGGAATAGCAAATCTGAAACGTGCTGTTCAGAAAGCACATAGCGTTCGTACGGTCAGGTGTCCACAAACTTTTATCATTATAGTATATGCCTAGAATAAACGAAACTTTTTTTTTTTTTTTTTATCATCTAACAGGACAGAATGCAGTATCTCAAAGCTCTGCAAAGGCAGTGCATATTGCACATCAAACACCCTGTTCTTATGCCTGCAGCACTACTGCAGAGCGTGTAGGTTAAAAACAGCTGATTCCATCGATCTTAGCGTGCCTTCACTGACCAAATATTTCATTCCAATTAATTATGTATGTGACCTTTCTTGCTATTTGGACATGAAAAAAAAAAATGATTGAGGCGATAAATGCCAAAATAAATTGTACTGGGGCTCAAAGAATAGACAAAAATATCATTAAAGATAAATTAGGCAACTCCTGTAGTTAAAAACGACCTGAATAAATAGCAAAGGCTGGTCGCATTATATACTATTTGGACAAAACGTCTTGGGGCAAAAGATTGTGGACACAAGATATTCCCCATTTGCTCTTGTAATAACCTCCACTCTTCTGAGAAGATACTCCATAAGAGTTTAATGTGGTTGTGGAGATACCCCTGGGAGAGGGTAGCTCAGTGGTCCCCAACATTTTGATCAAATGTGGACTGGTGGACTGGTCAATGCTTGAGAATTTTCCTACATGCGAGAGTTGGGGGAAGGGGGGGGTATGGTACATAGATTGTTTATATTGTAAATATAATAATAAAGGTAGGCGCAGGGTAGGTTATGCAGACCGGGCTTGGTGTGTGGGAATCACGTGTCGTGGTAAATTCATATTTCAAGTACGACTCCTACTATTATTGTCTATTAAAAGCTAGTTTCTTCTTCCTCTTCTGTCTCTTCACTGGGCCATTTCCCCTCGCACAGAAACTTTCCAAAGAGAGTCCCTTACTCATTTTGTGGGGTAAATTTTGCTAATTTTTCAAAATAAGATTTTTCCAAATAAGAGAGTCTCAGATAATAAATAAAAATAATTTATGATTTCTTACCAATTGATCCACCGACCTGTACCAGTCCACGGCCTGGGGGTTGAGGACCAATGGACTAAGGCGCTGGGCTACTGAGCGGAAGGTCGGCCTTGGGCCCTTGAGCAAGGCCTTTAACCCTCGGTGCTCCAGGTGTGCCGTATCATGGCTGACCCCGAGTATCCAAACAATGTGGATATGCAAAGAAAGAATTTCACTGTGCTCTAATGAACATGTGACAAATAAAGGCTATTCTATTTGTGCTGATTCAGCTACAATGGTGTTAGTGCAAGGTCAGCTGAGCCAGATAGTGATGTAGTAAGAGGCATGGAGTGCTATACCGTAGGCCACCCAAGAACTTCCACCCTAATCCATAGACAACATATCTTCATGTAACTGGGACTAGTTCAAGATCAAAACTAACGTGATGTTACCGCCTTCAAAAACATTGCGTGCCTTCAAATAGGCTTCATTTGTCACACATACATTACAGCACAGTGAAATTCTTTTTTCATGTATCCCAGCTTGTTTGGAAGCCGGGGTCAGAGCACAGGGTCAGACATGATACGGTGCCCCTGATGCACAGATGGTTAAGAGCCTCATTCAAGGACCCAAGGGGTGGCAGCTTGGCGATACCGGGGCTCGAACCCCTGACCTTCCGATCAGAAGCCCGTCGCCTTAAACCGCTGAGCTACAATACACAATACACCTAGTAACACTTTGGTGAAGAACCTCAAATGTTGTAATTCCATATAGTGTGCACGAATCGAAACATATAAAACGGAGTAAAAAAAATAGAAGCTTTCTCTTAATCCTATTATTTTCCGATCTTATCATTGTTTATCAATAGCCGCTCCCTTCAGCGATCCCCTCTGGCCGAGTAAAAACGGATTATATAGATCAGTAATACTTCTGCCGTTACTGTAGTTTAAGTGACTTTTGACGACTCGTGCGATTTTAATCAGCAATATCCATCTGAAAAAACAAATTACACTCCGTGTTTAACCAAGCGTACTTCCTCTGTAAACTTCGGTTTCAATCACTCGAATTTAATAGAAAAACGTACACCGATAATTGTCTATTCTTCTTTTTTTTTCCCCTATAATTGCTTTGACTATTGTGTCTGGTTTGATCTGTCCGTCTCAGCTGTATGTGTGCTAATTTTCCTTTATTTCAATTTCAGGACTGTCGAATAGGTAACATTGTATTGACCCTCCTTCTGATAAAGCAATTCAAGGACGAGTAGTACTCAAGTGCCGATCATCCAAAAGACCCTTTAAGCATCAGCCAGCTACAGGAAATGGTCACCATAATTAACACAGCACGCTTTTTCAGCACGTTTTTCAGAAATTAGTTTATTTATTTGTTTTTATTTATCGGTGTGGCCTCGCCATCTGTCCCTACAACCTGCAGTCTGGTTCCAAACGTGCATCAGTGCTTATGACAGCTCTAATACATGTTTTTGATGTCATCGAATGATTTGCTCCACTTTTGTCAGCCACAAGATGGGCCCTTTTACCGGCATCAACACTTCTTTAGTCCTTATGTTGGGAGATGACAGTGACAGATGCAAATGTCATATTCCCAGCTCCCCGGACACACACACACACACACACACACACTATCTCCCGCATGAACTATGGATGTGCAAAAGCACACAGCTGGGTAAGCATATTCATGACATGGTAAATAGCAGCGCTTTGTGGTTTTAGTGTCAAACACTAGGCTCGCTCACTGCAGGCGTCGCTCAGCGCTGGCATTAGTCATGTTGTGACTCACTCACTTTCCCTTGACAGCCCTGTGTAATAAATTCATAAAAAAAAAAAAAGGAATCTAACAGCCTGTAATTCAAAATGAGCTTGAAGGCCAGTGTCACAGTGGCATGTTATAAGCAAAAAAAAAACAAACAAAAAAAAAAAAAAAACAGGCAGAAGTCAAAAGACATGTTCAAGCCATTATTAGTTTAACACTGACAACCGCATTATTTATTCATTTCCTTTAAAGCGTGACCCGGTTTCATTGGCCTTATATGTGATTATCCTATAATATTATTATTATATTATAATTGCACAGTAATTAATTATAGAAAAACCGGGAAGGAGTCTCCACTGTCAGCACTTTATAAAGATTTATAAAGAGAAAATGTGGCGTTTCGTTTGTTTCGTTCAAACTTACAGTAGAACTGAAAGTTAAATGGCAGCCACAATAAACCAGTGGGGTCCGATCTTCCCCCACAAAGAGACACTGGGTGCAGGTTTTCATTCCATCGAGTCCACCCCAAATGAAATGAAATGAAATTCAGTCGATTTAATGACTCTTAGTGGTCATTAATTGGTTGGAATGAACACCTGCATCCACACAGGGCCCTTTTTGTGGGGAAGATTGGACATCCCCTGCACTAGACTATCAGCAGGAGAAATATTCTTGAGGAACTGCTGCAAAAGAGCTGACAAAAAGTGCACCCATCATTCACTCAATTAGAAGTACTGGTTTTAAAAATAAATACTCTGGTAAAAGTTAATGTACTGACTAGAATTTACTATTCAATTCCGTTTTATTTGTAGAACGCTTATTATAAATGGCATTGTCACAAAACAGCTTTACATAATACACTAATTATAGTGTGTGGAAATGGAAATCCCTGAATGTTCCTCTACACAGTGTAAAGACGTTTGGAGGCAGTGCCAGTCATTACTACTGCCACCTGTTTTTGGTGTCTTGCACGTAACCGGACCTGACATTATTAATATATTAATACAAATCTCATTTCAATTTTGTTTGCTATATTACGAATGTATCTACGCTGAACCTCCACCATACACAACACAAGCAGAGAAACGATGATGATGATGATGATGTTCTTTGTATCACGTTGTACAATGACAGTAAAATTCTATTTATTATATATATATAGACATAAAGTGTCTGTCTGTGTGAATGTGTGTATGTGTGTGTGTCTGTCTGTGTGTGTCTGTGTTGTGTGTCCCCTGTGTTCTGTGTTGTGTGTCTGTGTGTGTGTGTGTGTGTATGTGTGTGTGTGTGTGTGTCTGTGTGTCTGTCTATGTGTGTGTGTGTGTGTGTGTCTATGTGTGTGTGTGTCTAGTGTGTCTGTGTGTGTCTGTGTCTATGTTGTTTGTGTGGGGTGTGTGTGTGTGTTTGTGTCCTGTCTGTGTGTGTGTGTGTCTGTGTGTGTCTGTCCTGTGTGTGTGTGTCTGTCTTTGTCTGTGTCTCTGTGTGTCTGTCCTATGTGTGTGTGTGTTGTGTGTTCTGTCTGTCTGTCTGTGTAGCCTATGTCGGTGGTGTGTGATCGCCAGGAAACGATACACCACTGGTGTGTTTTGAACAAGCCATGCAATGGCAGGAAATTGGTGGGTTTAAAACAGTGATAATTAAATGAAAAGAAAAAAAAATGGTTCATGTCACCACAGTAAAGCTAAAGAAAATGTGTAAATGTTTGAAAATGTAAGATGTAGAAAGTAGAGATTTGTTTAAAAAATGTAACTAACTAATAAAAAGCTGTCTGAAAAAGAAATAGTGGAGTGCTGATAAAGAAACCGACTTAATTACAGTTAAAAATACTAGTATTTGTACAAAGGTCTTTTTAGTTCATTAGTTCCCGCCCCTGCTGCGGTCACATCGAATCCTTCATGATGACGTGCAACTCAGGTAGATTAATGTTTATATGTATATATAGGTGTCATTTTTTAGATTTATTTATACAAAAAAAAAAATAAATAAAAAAAAAAAAAATATATAAAAATATATATATATATATATATATATATATATATATATATATATATATATATATCTATATATATATTATATCATATAATTTGTGCCTATCTCAGGTATCTATGGGCATTAAGGCAGGATACACCCTGGATGGAATGCCAACCCCATTGCAGGACACACACACACACACACACACACATTCATACACTAGGGACAATTTTTCCAAGGTGCCAATCAACCTACCGTGCATGTTTTTGGACCGGGAGGAAACCGGAGAACCCGGAGAAAAAACCCCCTGAGGCACGGGGAGAACATGCAAACTCCACACACACACATGGCCGAGACGGGAATCGAACCCGGACCCTGGAGGTGTGAGGCGAACATGCTAACCACTAAGCCCACCGTGCCCCTTATATACACACACACACACACACACCACACACACCCACGTTTACACACACAGGTATGAATGTGTGTGGTGTGTGTCCTTGCGATGGGTTTGGCATTCCATCCAGGGTGTATCCTGCCTTAATGCCCATAGACGCCCTGAGATAGGCACAGGCTCCCCGTGACCCGAGTGAAGACTCTGATAAAGCGGTAGAAGATGAATGAATGAATGAATGAATATTATATAATATATATATATATATATATATTGTCATACATATATCCATCTATCATATATATATATATATATATATATATATATATATATATATATATATACATACATTACACACACACACATTCTTTTTTACACAATTTTGTGTTGTATAAACTAGGATGGTATGACACCTCTATAATTAGGGTTTGCTCTATATTCAGCTATGAATTTACAAGACAGAAGTAAAAAAAATAAATAAATAAATAAAACACCCTGAAAACTTTTCACACCCAGTTTGCGATTCCCTTCTCCAATTTTCACATTCATAAGATTGGAAAGAAAAGTAAAGTGTGAAATGTGACATTTAACTCGTTTTCCTGGAATTTTTACCAGCAAACAAATAAACTGTCATATTCTTCAGTGCATGACAAATGTCATTTTTGGCGAAATGTCCATTATAAAAAAAAAAATTCAAAGAATTTACCTTTAAATATTTACCACCTTTTACGCTTTTATATAATCAAAATCATAATAGTTGCTGAGGTCCTGATCTGATGCTGAATAATTCCATTGCTTTTCCATTCCAAACTCTGTGACTGAGTGGATGTAAATGCACTAGGGGAGTTTTGTAATTGTCCCACACTTGCTAAGGGTGGAAAAAGACACATGAGACGGTCATTACTGGTGCGATGGAAAGGGCGAACTTTGGTCACAATAAGACAGTAATTGGGAGAAAAGTGGTCCAAAGGGAGTAGGAGAGGAAAGTCCGGAGCAAAACTGAAAGAGGTCCAGTTCCATCAGTAGCTGTGATAGCTCCTCTCTGTCTTTTTTCTCTCTCTTTAACTCCCTCTCTCTCACACACATACACATGCCAGAATCCCAATGAGAGTTATCTGCCCCCAATCGCAGGTCACTTCAATTACCATCAAAAAGGGAGCATAAAGAGGACTGGCGGATCGTCTGCTGCTCGATAATTCCATTAAGAGTCTCATCATCACTCTTTGATCTTAAAGAGACATTTTGTTGTGGACGACAATAATGCAGTGTCCATTTCAGGGCCAATTGAACAAAACATCACCACTAATGTCAGAATTCCCCCCCCCCCCCCCCCCCCCCCCCCCCCCCCCCCCCCCCCCCCCCAAAAAAAAAAAAAAGAGAAAAACAAAGAAATATGAATTTTCATATAGAATCACAAACACACAGAAAAACCGTTTTTTAACGATACTTCAGTTTATCTTTGTAAATCGGTGCACAAAGAACGACGCACAAAAGCCTCTTGTATGCCGGGGAAAGAAAATTGCCTGAACTAAACAGAAAAGAACAAAGGAGAAATGAACGAAAGCAACCGGAATTACAGCGGATGAAAATTGCAATCAAACGTTTAATGTGTAGAAACAGTAGAGGTCACGAAGACCCACTAGACAATTTAGGATCTGGAGAAATGGCGAAAATATAAACACGCACAGCAGTGCATAGCTATGTAAAAGGCACAGGAAAAAGTCCAAAAAGTATCCATAAAGTCCCTGATTGCAAGGTCAATGGCGCACAAATGCTACTATTGAAGAACGCTGGAACATTGAGTGCAAGTTTCCGAGGACAAAAGGGTTCGTTCCAGGCTCCGGAGACTATTACAGACCTCATACAGGTGAAAAAGAGCTCCAACTGGTTCATATTCACAAAGCCATAAATCTTGTATTCAATTCCGATCCATTCGAAGTCCTTGTATTAAGGCATATCCACTCGCCAACCATCGTAGCATGTGTGTGAATTGAAGAAAGGCCCATAAAACAAAAGAGGTTAAGAAGATAGTGTTACATTCTATTTCTGACCATATCACATCATTATTCTCCCAAAGAAAGTGTACAGGACAGTAACAAAGTAAATGTAATTGAGGCATCGCAGAACTCCATTAGCATCTGTAAACTGGTTTCTGAAGTTAGCATTTTCAACCTACCTGTATTTATCTTCTGCAGCAGAGGTAGCTCATGGTCAGTGCTGGACAGTAATCAAATGTAATTTGTGTTGGGGAGTAACTAGTTGTAATTTTAATTCCAAAATAAATAATTCGTTACAGTTACTGAGAAAAGAAAATGTGTACCGTAAATTCTGGACTATAAGCCGCTACTTTTTTCCTAGGTTTTGAACCATGCGGCTAATAATAAGGTGCGGCTATTCTGCAGATTTTTTCCCGACCGCTAGGGGCTCTAACCGGAATTAGAATCAAAACTAACACAAAATAAATGCAAAGAAGAAGAATGCGCTAGTTCCTCTTTAGCAGATATAAGTGGGTAGAAGCGGATAGAAGGAGGACAAACTCTATCTTTACAAGGTTAAGGTGACGTGATTTCACACACAGGAGAAATGAAGATAAATACTGTAAATAGCGCTTATTTTCTCTTGGTTCTGTCCCGTTTTAATCAGTAAAGTTGCTGCTCGGTGCTCTCTCTCTCCCCCCTGCCTCTTTCCCCCCCCCCCCCCCCCCCCCCTCCCCCCACCCCCCCCCCCCCCCCCCACCCCCCCCACCACACACACACACACACACACACAATACAGCCTCAGCGGTTCTTGATTTTCCCTCTCCCGATATAAGCCCCACCCGGTTCACCCTACAATCCCCGTCCGGGCTCGTAGCACATACCTAGTGTCGCGGACACGGACGCTCGATATATGTTTATGCCTAACCTTTGTCTGTTCCCGATTCCCGGACTTCCAAGTCCGCCACCGCTCCTGCTCTCCGGTACTCCCGGTACCACGGCGCGCAGAGCGCAAGGCTCCCTAGCCTGTCTGGCCGCTCCGTATGAGCGGCGTCTCCTGAGTTCTTTATTCTAATAAATCCTGTTTTGTATGAATTCCGGATCTCCGCGTCTCTGTGCAGCGTCCACCGTTACACCGTGTTAAAATACAGGTTAGGAAAGGATCTATTTAGGTACATACATGTACATTTACAATTCAAAAGCGGATGCGGCTTGTATGCAGGTGCGGCTTATTTATGAATTTTTTTGGGTTTTTTTTTTTAAATAGAGCGGATGCGGCTTATATGCAGGTGCGCTTTATAGTCCAGAATTTACGGTAATTAAATTAGTTAATTATGAAAATGCTTACAAATAGAGTTCAATCTGAACAATTTTATTTGAAATCAGTGCTTTCGACGACGGCATGGTTTTCAAATGAAATGTGATATTGATTTGAATGATGACAATCTGTTGCAGTTTCATTATGGAAAATAGGACTGATTCTTAAAAAAGGGAGGTGGTGTAGCCCAGTGGTTAAGGTGTTGGACTCTGGACCCAAAGATCATAGGTTCAAACCCCACCACCATCAAGCTGCCATTAGTGGGCCCTTGAGCAAGGCCCTTAACCCTCAATTGCTCAGTTGTAAGTCGCCCTGGATAAGGGCGTCTGCCAAATGCTGCAAATGTAAATGTAAAAAAAAAAAAAAAAAAAAAAAAAGGGTTAAATGTTAACTTAAAGCGCCACCTAGTGGACAAATGAAAGTAATCAAAATGTAATCAGTTACTTTACTTTTATAAAGTAACTTGCAAAGTTACACTAACTTATTACATTTTGAATAGGCTCATTTGTAACCTGTAATCTATTACATCTCCAAAGTAACCTTCCCTACACTGTCAATAACGTACTTAAAGATTTCACCTGGGTTTGGGATTGCGAGTTTCTGTACTTCTCCGCATTTCAATTACGAAATGCAAATTACAACACAACCAATCCAAACACCTAGTTTCCAAGTGGGGGCGGGGTTTCATCAGTTTTATGGAAGTTTGTCGCAACTAAAGGAAGCAGCACAGCAAATTTTTTCCAGCACCTCAAACAGAGCCACTTTGTTGAGAGCTAAACAGGACAGCGGCAGCACCAAAACACTGACTAAAAATAAGGTAGAAATAGTGGACACATTTTCCCACTGTATCCAAAATCAAATAGAAAAAGAAAAAAAAAAGATTTTTTTACCGAACATTCGGTATCCGTTTAGCTGTACCTGTACTTTAGTGAAGTGTTTCCATTTAGGCAGACTAATGCTACTTTACAAAATTATATATCTTAACACTTATGCAGACGCGGGGCACGGTGGCGTAGTGGTTAGCACGTTCGCCTCACACCGCCAGGATCCAGGTTCGATTCCCGTCTCGGGAATGTGTGTGTTGAGTTTGCATGTTCTCCCCGTGCCTCAAGGGGTTTTTCCCCGGGTTCTCCAGGTTTCCCCCCCTCTCCCCCCCGGTCCAAAAACATGCACGGTAGGTTGATTGGCACCTTGGAAAATTGTCCCTAGTGTATGAATGTGTGCGTGTGAATGTGTGTGTGTGTGCCCTGCGATGGGTTGGCATTCCATCCAGGGTGTATCCTGCCTTAATGCCCATAGACGCCTGAGATAGGCACAGACTCCCCGTGACCCGAGGGAAGATCGGATATAGAGGTAGAAGATGAATGAATGAATACTTATGCAGACATTCTGCTTAGAACAAAACAACTTTGATTGGTGGTATCTACTTGGTGACCTTGGTGGTATCTATGTCGCACCAACATACAGTTCAGAATCAGGTCAATAACAAGCAGAACATTGACAGGTATCATTTGAATGGATATCAGTGTTTGACTCCTTAATATCATTTTAGTAATAGTTTGATGTGCTAACATTAGACTCTTTTTATACATAAAGTGAGTTGCTTAAACAAAGAGTATAGTGGGGGGGGGGGCACAATAAATCATGTACTCATTAAGTGCATTCAAATGCAAATACTTTTGTACTTTCATTTAAGTGAAAGTCTAATGGGGGCACTTGGCTTGTACCTGTTGTAACCTCTTGTAACTGAAATATGTAGTACTTCATCCACCACTAATTCATATATATATACAATGTAAATCAAAAACAAGAAACACATTTGAGAGAGTTTATGAATCATAGTGGTCCTGGTATACACTTTCTGGATTTGCACCATGCATCATTGACTTTTAGACGACTGTCATACAGTAGCAAGAACTGCAGGCGGTGATAGCTCAGTGTTTGAGGCACTTGACTCTGGGCCAGAAGGTAACAGGTTCAAATCTCAGCAAAGCAAAACTGCCACGACTTCGGTCCTTGAGCAAGGTGTTTAACCATCAGTTGCTAAGTCACTCGGGATAAGGTTGTCTGCTAAATGCTGTTGCAAACTTTGAGTTGAGCTATTCAGACACCTGAACTTCGATCGGATATCTTTGGGTACAATTATCCTTTTTTATGATCATAGATATCAACGTATACCAACTGAAAACATGGGCACCCTGAAGATACGAGATCGTGAACTACAGTTACTATGGACACTTTTGGACAACAATTTGGACCTCAAATCTTTGGTAAACATTTGATGTAACATTTGATGTCATGTTTATGTAAGACCACAAGTGTGTATTCTCCTGTACTTGAGTTCATTCATTCATTCATTCATCTTCTACCGCTATATCCGATCTTCCCTCGGGTCACGGGGAGTCTGTGGGAATCTCAGGCGTCTATGGGCATTAAACCAGGATACACCTGGATGGAATGCCCACCCATCACACACACACTCACATTCACACACATTCATACACTAGGGACAATTTTCCAAGGTGCCAATCAACCTACCGTGCATGTTTTTGGACCGGGAGGAAACCGGAGAACCCGGAGAAAAACCTCATGAGGCACGGGGAGAACATGCAAACTCCACACACACATGGCCGAGACGGGAATTGAACCCGGACCGTGGCGGTGTGAGGCGAACGTGCTAACCACTAAGCCGCCTTGCCCCCTGTACTTGAGTTATTGACGGGAATTAGTACTTGTTATTAATTGTTCTGGCTTGTGACGCCCTGATGAGAACAGGTTTTGCGTCTCAAGCCTTAATCCTTCTATCAGCTCAAGAAGTTTTCCTTCTCAGTGTTGCCTCTTGCTTGCTCATTGGGGATACATAATGAGTTTTGGAATTGATATTCTATAAACAGGCTTGGTAAAAGTTTGATTTCACATCTTTCCATCTGTTCAACATTAGATCTCTGTAGCCAGACCGTTTTTAGCATCGTTGCATTAAAATAGCAATCGACTGTTTTTACGTTGAAGCAGGACTTGTGTAGTATAACTATGGCGAGTAACACATGCTGCCCTGCTCTTATTTTTAGCAGTTACTATGTGGAGTATGTCTCTGATAATGAATTTTGGCAATTGCCTGTCTTTTAGATCATGCCACATTGCTAGTCTTCAACAGAATGTACAATAGTATTGTGCATAGAAATAATCTGAAAGCTGTACAGATTGCTCCTAATTAAGGGGTTCTGATCAGGTAGCCAATAGTGTCAATAATATTGATATTTCGATAAATATCAATACTGAAATATATGAACGGTACCAATACTAATTTCCGAAAGTATCGATATACCGATACTTGCCGAGCTTTTTTTTTTTTCTTGTCACATGACAAACACCACATGTGACCACAGTGCCTTCTCGTCTCATTCGCTCTGGTTAAGCTAATAGAAAGGTGGAGAGTGCGGCGCCCAGCGACCGGTTTTGGTTGATAAACACAGCAGGTGTGTTATTTGGTAATATTTTGGATATGAACATGAACATTCCCAAATCAATAGCAAGCCGATATGCGAGTGTTGTTACAGAGCAGTGCTAACAAAAGGCACCAATAATACTTCTGCGTCGCTCTGCAGTAACTCTTTCGAAACGCTAGTTGGCGGTGGTGCGTTGTTGAGTGTCTTCGTTGGTGTTTTGAGTTTTGCCAACATTGGCGACTGAAACTGAATGGATTATGTTGTAAATGAAGCTGACAAAAGTCGAAAAACAGTTACTTGTAGTCAAATTTACAAAAGCTTGTTAAAATGTTTTGTTTATTCAGCGTGGACTGTAAAAACCGCGGTACAGAGGAATACGCCGGAATACATATGACCAACCAGTTTTTTTTATCAGTGGTATCGAAAATGTATTGAATATCAATATTTTTTAAGGTATCGTATCGAAGTTCCAACACAAGTAACCACATGCAAAAATAAAGCTTTATGGGGTTACTACCCGAGGCGGGACATATTTTGCCATCAAACATCGGCATCATAGTATGCCATCGTATCCAGCGCATCATACCCTCCGATTTCTGTCCCTGCTGTAAGCTGCCAGGGTCGACTGTAAAAGCTGTTTATTGTAGACTGGAAATGTGTCATGCATTGCAACACTCACTAACGAGTTCCCAACTGCCTCTGGAAAGCACCAAACACAATGCCAAGAGAGCAGTATTGGGCGCTCTAAAGCATATAGCAGCTCAGGCAGGATCAATTATTAATGCCTCTGATTATGGAACGAAATGTTCAGCGCGCAGAGAAGAGATACTAACATTATCCAAGGCCGGACATCCTCAGACTGGAGAAAGCTGTGATTAGGCTGGAACTCATTCACTCCAAATTTATGGTTTTATACCAAAAAAAAGAAAGTTTTTCTCTTCTAGACTGATCTCTCAGCGGGTAGCGACACCAGCTGCGTGTCTCAAATCTCTTTCTGAAGAAGTGGCCATTTCATAGATCGCTTTCTTCCCCCTTTTTTTTTTTTTTTTTTTTTAATCATCATTATAGGCTCCGAACAAAAGGTAGCGCCGGAAACAATTTCCCCCAGACACTGACCTCCGATTTTAGCCGTATTACAGCAATAACGTCTTCGATTAATGGCTCTACGGCACCTGGAAACGGATGACACGCATGTGCCGGATCTACCTTTATTTATGTTTTTTTTATCCCCCCCCCTTATCTCATTCCTTCTCACTTTGTTGATTTTTTCAACTGTATCTCTCCCACACACTCTCAGAAGCGTCGCTCTGGCAGTTTCTGAAAGTCAAGGAAAATGTAACCGTAACACTTGGAAACTTCTGCTGTCCTGGCGCTTTTTGCCTCTCTTGCCTCTGATTTTGCACATTCACACACACACTGTTAAATGAGTAATTATTCCCAATGCATCACTAAAAAGGAGAATTTAATTGAATACTCGTGTCCAGGCATAAATCACTGGAGTGCATTGTAAGACTGCAGTGAAAAATATGAGAAGCTGCATGTCCTTGTTTGCAACGAGAACCATTAGCTGCAATGGCGCATCCCACGATGCAATACTACCAGCATGTGTTAAAGAAAATAACTAGTAGCCTGGACACCACAATAGATGTTCTCACAAGAACAGCACTATAATTCCAATGGATAATAATAATAACAATAAAACTATATAATAGAACTTTAGTTCCTTCATAAAAATTTGTCCATTTAGGATATTTGGTAGAATTTTTTATACTGAGGGTTAAGGGCCTTGCTCGAGGGCCTCGAGGCAGCTTGGTAGGGGTGGGATTTTGTGCCTTGCATTATCCACTTGAGCAACCACCTCCCAAATATTCACATTTCCTCAATGATGCGCATTAAATGGATGTAATCTCTTTTTAAAATGTATGGCAAGTTTTAGCTTTTATATTTCAAATGTAATATCAAACGTCATATTGATCTGCATTCATTCATCTTCTACCGCTTTATCCGATCCTCCCGGAATTTTGGGGAAAATTAACCCAAAATTTGAGGATAAAAAAAAGCAATTTTTTGAGGATTTTTTTGTGTTTTTTTATATCTTGATTTCCTTTCTTCCCATACCATTTAGAAGAAGAAGAAGAATAGCCTTTATTTATCACATATACATTACAGCACAGTGAAATTGTTGTTGGTTTTTGGGGTCAGAGCGTAGGGTAAGCCATGATACGGCGCCCCTGGAGCACAGAGGGTTAAGGGTCTCGCTCAAGGACCCAAGGGTGGCAGCTTGGCCATACCGGGGCTCAAACCTGGATCTTCCGAACAGCAGCCCAGCGCCTTAGACCACTGAGCTACCCTCTCACCTTCTACTTCATTTAACCTTACCCCCCACACACACACAAACACACACACACTTTTAAAAAATGTAAACACAAATCTTATCTTACGAAGTTTATTTCTCGTCAATTTGTTCCTTTTTTTCCTTGTAATCTTCCGTTTTTAAACTGAAAAATTCAAGGTTATTTTCTACAAAATTTCACCTTGCAACTTCGTAGTTTTAAACTAGCGTGACGTAGCAAATTTTAATAAACAAAACAATACCTTTCCCCTCCTGTGTCAGTAGTATTAAAGCCTGACATCACGAGTGCGATACGATTTATCGCTCAGCCCTACTTTAGAGCAGAAATCTCAAATATCACGTCAGTCTCAACATCGAATGTTGGTTTTTCAAAAATCACCAGGGCAGCTGGTAATTGTTTTACAAGTTTTAAAAAATACCAGCGATTCTCTCAGGAAAAATCATTCTTAAAGACAATTTTCTCTGCAATAGCCGAGTCTGCCTTATTGCAAGAGAACTAATAATCTAGTTTGCTGAATGCTAACACAAGCTTTTTTTTTTTCCTCCAGAACCCTGACCCCGGATCCCTGAGAGTATGCACTCCAGGCTAGAATCAGCAATGTGGCTATATATACCATTAGGAGCGGGCAATATGACAAAAATATCATATCATATCCTCATAGACATGTCCACAATTCACAACATGCAGGATGACATATCCAGGCTTCCTAACAATGTAGTTTATATTCATTTTTGATCTCAAAATAATTTCAGATCATCAAAACAAATGACATTTGAATCCAAGATAACCTACAAAAAACGCATATAAAGTTCTTAATAATTAAAGGAAAATCCAAAACTACAAAATCCCTGTGTGAAAATGTATCCCCCCCCTTAAAACAGAAATTCATTCATTCATTCATCTTCTACCGCTATATCCGATCTTCCCTCGGGCCACAGGGAGCCTGTGCCTATCTCAGGCGTCTATGGGCATTAAGGCAGGATACACCCTGGATGGAATGCCAACCCATCACAAGACACACACATACACACACACACACACACACATTCATACACTAGGGACAAATCAGAAATTAACAGTGGTTTATCACACCTGAGTTCAATTTCTCTAGCCACGCCCAGGACTGATTACTGCCACATCTGTTCGCATTCAAGAAATTACTTAAATATTACCTGCCTGACAAAAGTGAAGTAGACATAACGCTAGACATCCTGCTGAGATTCAAAAGAAATTCAGAAACAAATAAGAAAGACATATAATTGAGATAAATCTATCTGGAAAAGGTTATAAAGCCATTTCTAAAGCTTTGGGTCTCCAGCCAACCACAGTGAGAGCCGTTATCCACAAACGGTGAAAACATGGAAGTGTGGAGAAACTAACCAATAGTGGCTGGGTGACCAAAATGAACCCAAAAGCACAGCAACGACTCATGCAAGAGGTCACAAGAGACACCACAAAATCATCAAAAGAACTGTCTCAGTTATAATGTTCATGGCATCTTGAATGCACTCCACACTCCACAATATACATCCTCAACCACACACAACACTAACAACCCAAATGAGGATGGGGTTCTCTGTTGAGTCTGGTTCCTCTCAAGGTTTCTTCCTGCTCCCAGGGAGTTTTTCCTCGTCACCGTCGCTTCGGCTCAACCAGAAACAATTAGGACCAAACGGATTGTCATTTCTCACACATAAGTATTATGTAAAGCTGCTTTGAGACGATGACAAATTGTAAAAAGCGCTCTACAAATAAAATTGAATGGAATTGAATTGAATTATCGCCAAGAATTATTGTGGACTGACGAGACTTTACGTCTGGCGTTAAAAAGTATTTCAGAAAAAAAACACATTGTACCAACAGTACAATATGGTGGTGGGGGTAGTGTGATGGTATGGGGTCGTTTTGCTGCTTCAGGACCTGGAAGACTTGCTGTGATGAACGGAAGCATGAATTCTGTTGTCTACCAAAAATCCTGAACGAGAATTTCCAGCCATCTGAACGTGACCTGACCGTGACACGATGCACTTTATGCGGCTAGGACAACTTAAGTCTAGTCCTTGTGTAGTCTAGTGCTTTGTGTTCTTGTAGCTCCATGTTGTGTTATATGTTGTTTGTAGCTCTATGTTGTGTTATATGTTGTTTTATGAAGCACCAAGGTTCTTGAGAGACGTTGTCTCATTTCACTGTGTACCTGCGTCAGCTATATATAGTTGCAATGACAATAAAAACCTCTTGACTTGACTTCAAGCAGAAGCGAACTTGGGTTCTCAGCATGACAGTGATCCAAAACACACCAGCAAGCTCACCTCTGAATGGCTGAAGAAAAATAAAATGAAGACTTGGGAATGGCCTGGTCAAATTCCTGACCTGAGTTCTATTGAAATGCTGTGGCATGACTTTAAAAAGGCAGGTTATGCTTGAATACCATGATGAATTACAACAATTCTGCAAAGATGAGTGGAGCCGAATTCCTCCACAGTGCTGAAACACACTCATTGTAAGGTATCACAAACGCTTACAATGTTGCTGAGGGCAGTCGTTGCTAAGGGCGGCCCAACCAGTTCTAAAATTCAAAATAAATAAACAAAAAAATATGTATTTATGATTATTTGATAATGAGCATATTTATATTTTCTCGGTCATATAAACAGTGATCAGGCAGAACATTATGACCACCTGCCAAATATTGTGTTAGTTCCCATTTTGCTGCCAAAACTGAAGTGAATTACTATAGGAGCTCGTCTGTTGGACCGAACATAACGCATCAATGACCCTAGACCGCCCATGACCCCAACACCGGTTCACCACTGCTCTTTCCTTGGATCACTTTTTAGAGATACTGACCTCTGCAGACCAGGAACACCCCACAAGATTGCAGTTTTGGAGCTGCATCTAGTGACATGTAACGGCGTTACATAATTTAAATACAAAATAAATGTGACAGTAATTTGTTACAGTTATTGAGAAATGAAAAACGAATGAAATTAGTTGCTTACGAAAATGTCAAAGATTACAAATACACCTCCAGGTGTCGGTGGTTCGTTTCCCGCCTCCGCCATGTCACTTGCCAGTGTGTCCTGACATAGTTATGCAAAGATTTGATTTCTAAAACAGTATATTTTTTTATGTGTAACAGTATTTATTGCTTTGTTTATATTAAATGAATATAAACTTAATTTAAGTGACGAAAGATTTTGAAATTCTAACAGTAAACAATTACTACTGTAAGGTTATTGTCACGATTCCCTCTCTCTCCTCGCTCCTCCCTGCTCTTTTACCCACACACACCCACATTGGCCTCAGCTGTTCCTCATCCTCTCTCCTTATCCCTCCCCCTATTTAAGCCCGGCTTCTCCATCCATTCCCGGTCCGGGCTCGTTAATGACACGGACACGTATCCGCGTGAACTCTTATCCTTCTAAGGGTAACGCCACTAACCTGTCTTCTCCTCTGATTTCTAAGTCAGGTTCGATTCCCGCAGGCTTGAGTTTCCCGGATTCCCAAGTCCCGTGGACGCGACCTCGTCCGCCGCTGAGCCTGCGCACTCCGTCCCTACGGAGGCTCTCAGTTCCGCGCTCTCGACACGGGCTGTACAGGGACGTACGCCCGCATTATCTACTCCTCTGAGTATTCATCCTTTGTTCTCAACTTTTCTGTAAATAAAACCCTTTGTTTGATCCCGGTGCCAGTGGTGTGTCTGTTCCGTAACAGTTATGAAATATCCATTAGAAACTTAAAAGTAATCGAAAAGGAATCAAATGTAATCACTTTTATTAAGTAACTGTAATTAATATACCGTAAATTCTGGACTATAAAGCGCACCTGCATATAAGCCGCATCCGCTCTATTTGAAAAAAAACCCCCAAAAAAATCATAAATAAGCCGCACCTGCATACAAGCCGCATCCGCTTTTGAATTGTAAATGTACATGTATGTACCTAAATAGATCCTTTCCTAACCTGTATTTTAACACGGTGTAACGGTGGACGCTGCACAGAGACGCGGAGATCCGGAATTCATACAAAACAGGATTTATTAGAATAAAGAACTCAGGAGACGCCGCTCATACGGAGCGGCCAGACAGGCTAGGGAGCCTTGCGCTCTGCGCGCCGTGGTACCGGGAGTACCGGAGAGCAGGAGCGGTGGCGGACTTGGAAGTCCAGGAATCGGGGCTGAACAGACGGGGGAACAGACAAAGGTTAGGCATAAACATATATCGAGCGTCCGTGTCCGCGACACTAGGTATGTGCTACGAGCCCGGACGGGGATTGTAGGGTGAACCGGGCTTATATCGGGAGAGGGAGAGGGAAAATCAAGAACCGCTGATTGGCTGTATTGTGCATTGTGTGTGTGTGTGTGTGTGTGTGTGTGTGTGGGGGGAAAAGAGCAGGGAGGAGAGAGAGAGCACCGAGCAGCAACTTTGCTGATTAAAACGGGACAGAACCAAGAGAAAATAAGCGCTATTTACAGTATTTATCTTCATTTCTCCTGTGTGTGAAATCACGTCACCTTAACCTTGTAAAGATAGAGTTTGTCCTCCTTCTATCCGCTTCTACCCACTTATATCTGCTAAAGAGGAACTAGCGCATTCTTCTTCTTTGCATTTATTTTGTGTTAGTTTTGATTCTAATTCCGGTTAGAGCCCCTAGCGGTCGGGAAAAAATCTGCAGAATAGCCGCACCTTATTATTAGCCGCATGGTTCAAAACCTAGGAAAAAAGTAGCGGCTTATAGTCCAGAATTTACGGTACTAATATATATATATATATATATATATATATATATATATATATATATATATATATATATATATATATATATATATATATATATTTACTTTTTATATATATTATTTTATTCAGAATTTATTTATTACAAACTTTCTGCTAATTTATCATATATAAGTGAATACACTATTTTGCAATCTGCAGTGACCGGCAGGGTAGATTTTTATATTCCCTGATAAATACTTTCACTATAAATAGTACATGACTAATATAAGCTATATCAAGCAAAGTTTTTATTCCACATTAACACACAAAATCTTTTCAATTCACTTTTCAAAACATCCTGGAGGGGTCTGATCATCTGGCAAATCAGTAAACATTATGTTAATCATGCTACATTCGTATATTGACTATCTGGTCTTTTATCGGCTCCTTTTATGCCGTTTATGGTTTAGTCATAACTCATACTGTGTCATACTGCGAAACTGTCTTTGGTCCGTAACTGTGGCAGGTCTGTCACTGTGGTTGCGCCACCCGAGAGCCTTCTGTATGCATTCCTATCATTTGAATGCGCATTGGCACGGCTGTTTGTTTACCAAATGTTTGGTTTGCTAGAGGCGAAGTGCTTCCTCCGTATCATTCACTACCCACCCTGCTATATCTCTAATACTTCAGCACTCATCTCATCAAACATAAACCTCCCGCTTCTAAAAGCCTTGAGGATGTAGGACAGACCAACTGGTGTCAGAGATATAAAACTCCATCTCTCTTTAAGTGCTGTACACAACATGATAGGCTCCTCTTGCTTAGGATTTTGGAGCCAAGATAACTTAGTCTTCAGTAGCAATAAAGATTGATCACGAAACCCCTCGGCCTTGGAGGTGAATCAGTCAAAACTACTTTATCAGGTCGTTAGTGGACATCGCACACGCCGCTCTCGGGAGCCGCGATCGGTGTTCGGGAACGCCGTAACAGTTAACGTTTATAAAGCGGAGGAGGCACACGCTCTTTGTTTTTTTGTTGTTTTTTTGTCGTCCCCTCTCCAGATGGATGCGAGATGGGCAAGTGTAATTTATTTGGACCTTTCCCTGAAAGCAAGCACTCAAGAAAGGCCTCGTCTTCACGCTGTAAAAGGGATAAGGACGAATTTCTTTAAAGTCAGGCGATGTGAAGATTTAAAACCCCTTCACCAGGGGCCAAGATTGAACGAAACGCTTTCTCAGCCAATTTAAATACACTCCCTGGAGCTTTTCACCCTGCTCTCTGAGACAGCTTAAAGGGGAAATGACTTGTATATGCTTTATGAACACGGACATTCAGCATTTCCTTTTTGTGACCATCGGGACTAAACGCACCACAATGGAACTTGGATCTGCAAAGCATATGTGCACTTCAGCAACGAAATGAAATAAATTCTATGTGTGTGTGTGTGTGTGTGTAAAGGTCAACTGGATAGGTGCAAAAGCATTTCATTCAGGCCATATTGCATTACCAACTCAGGACTGTACTATGATGTGTGTGTGTGTGTATATATATATATATATATATATATATATATATATATATATATATATAATATATATATATATATATATATATATATATATATATGACATAGTGTAGTGTAGCACAAGACACCCAACATCGTTCTAATCATTCAAAAAGAACGGTTATGATGTGACCAGACTGTGCTGAGCATTATTAACACGCATGACATATGTTTAAATCAGGTCTAGATTCATGACTGTACACATGATATACTTTATCAAATGCTTATATCTTTTGTAAATAATAGTCACACATGCCCTTATTAAATATTAAAAGCAAATATAAAGTCGTACAAATACTGCAATTTCAGCATAAAAAGCAAACCAACCATTTTTATAACATATATCCCCAACTGTAAGTTTATGGTACAGTAGATTATAGAGTTGATTATAGTGTAAGTCTCCAAAGGGAATTTGGTGCCAAAAAAAAGAGAGAAAGAATCAAGGAGGACGAACACCGTCAACTTTATAAAACCTGCACACAAAGCTCACAATACACAACAAAATAAAAAATGACAACAGATTTTATTGGTTCATAATAATGTAAAATAGATAAAGTATGTTGACCTTTGTAATGAGAATATGCCAATCTGGAAGGGGAGTTATGGGAATGTTATGGGAAGGGAACAATAGGTTATAAGATGGTATGGGAAGTAGGTTACACTAAGGTACCATTACCATCATACAGCATTGTACCATTATATTACCATTATCATACACTTGACACTAAAAAGATCAATTTTGAAACCCAAGCAGCAGTTAGAAATTAGCAGAAATGTAAGGCCATTTTTCTACACATTAGTCTGTGTGAGTTTTCCTGCTCGTGTATTTGTGTATTCTTTTGGTGTATCTGCTATTTGGAAGTTACGTCGCATAATTAAAAGCAGTGGGAAGGCCAGAACAGTGAATGTCTTCGGAGAAATGTTTTTATTCATTTGATTAGCAAGAAGTAATAAAAGGTTGATTCTTTATAACAACTTTCAAGAGAAATTGCCAATAAATAAATACATAAAAAAATTATATATATATATATATATATATATATATATATATATATATATATATATATATATATATATATATATATATATAGCTGACAACTTGCTAAGAGAAATTATATAAGAGGGAAAAAAAATAAATACATAAAAATACAAATATATATATATATATATATATATATATAATATAAATATATCTATATATATATATATATATATATATATATATATATATATATATCTATATATATGTGTGTGTGTGTGTGTGTGTGTGTGTGTGTGTGTGATGTAGATAGTATAGATAGATAGATAGATAGATAGATAGATAGATAGATAGATAGATAGATAGATAGATAGATAACTTGCTAAGAGAAATTATATAAGAGGAAAAAATAAATAAATACATAAAAAAAATATATATAGATAGATATATAGATGTGTGTCCATTGGGTCTACACAGATCTCTATATGAATCTGAACTATAACTTTTTAAAGCTGCCTCCATAAACTCCAGTATAGAAACTTGTGTATGTGGCTGCAATATATTACCTTGTCCGGGTCACTTAATGATGTTTGGTTCGTATTGTATCATATCATGGTCATAGATTATTTATCTAAAAAGGTCTGACACCCGAAAGTATCTCCGAATAAAAAAAGATACCGAACCCAGACAGACTTTATGTGTATCTGACAACTGAAGAGATTTGAAGCTCATGAACGTTGAGTTTACATCTTATTTAATGGTGGACTTCTGTTCCCGCTCCCAGTCTTGGTAGAATTGCAAGGGTGTCCGGCAAGTCCCCCCGCTCGGATCCCCACACATCATTTTCGATTCAGGAAATAAAACCAGAGCATCCGGGGCAATCTCTAAACCTTCTGCAAAGATAAACAAGAAGAAACTCTTGTATCTCATAAATAAAAATGAAGGAAGTAGAATAGTATGAACATAAAAGCAGTGGGTTTTTTTTGTTGTTTTTTTTTTTAAGAAGAATAGGGTTTGGGTGAGATAGGAATGAGTGGCCGTTGCTCGATGCAAAATATGACGATGAAAGGAACAGCAGGAGGCCACGAGGACCGAGCAGGGATGTGGAGGACCTCGAGCCTTTGGCGTTTCCTGCATGCCAATTGTGTCCCCGAAAACATGAATATCAAAGCGGGCTGCTTGATGGACAACTAAGACACAAGAGGCCTCTCCAGCAATAATGAGGCTGGTGAAAAAGGAACGGGGGCAGGAAGAGTGATGGCAAGGAAATTATGGCCGACACATCCCCTGCAAGATCAAGAACAGGGATGGGTAGGGGGGGGGCGGAGAAGGACCTGAGCTGCGTACTGATTTACAGGCTGCGCACTGCATGGCTAAGCAGCGCGACTCAGACAGAAGTCTTATTTATGGACAGGCGTGAGACCGTCTTGTTTTATTCGCACCCACCTTGAGTAAATCCCCATCTCTATTAAGACATCATCCTTTAGGCTGTAAACCTTCACGACCTCGGTCGAATCGACGGCCAACGATATAGACAGCGGCCTATAACGTACCACTTAGCGAGATATGATTTCACCATCGTTTTCCGTCTGGTGATGATTAACGTCAATGTTGCGAGTTCCGTCATGACACCATGCTCGACCGCTGTTAAAAGGATGTCATAAAAATAAGAAGAAAGGGAAAAAAAACCACACCAGATTTGCATTAGTAATACCTAAAGATCAAACCTGGGCTTTCTGGGAAGCCACATGAAACATTTCACGACAAGAACATCATTTGTTCATTCATTCATCTTCTATCACTTTCTCAATCTTCTCTCTGGCATCTCAGGCATCTTTGGGCATCTAGGCAGGACACACACTGTATGGAATGCCAACCCATCGCAGTGCACACATTCATTTTTCCAAGGTGTCAATCAACCTGGAGTGCATGTTTTTGTACCCTGGTGGGGTCCCTCTGTGGCACGGGAGTGGAATCGAACCCCCAACCCTGGAGGTGTAAGGACGTGCTGATCACTAAACCACTAATCACTAAACCACCTTAGTGTCATCCCAATGTAAAAATGATGAAATGCAAATTTTGAATAGAAATGATTTGTGTATTTATCTCCTAATGAGTCATTGACTATAATATTTATTGACTATAATATTTATAATATTTATATTTATTAATTTAGTTATTTCTAATTGTAAATAACAAATTTAATTCCATGAATTCAATGTTTCTCATTGTCTTAACTCAATTCATAACCGTATTTATACATTTTATAAATATATTAATAGCGATTTAGCACGGTGGCTTAGTGGCTATCACGTTCGCCTCACGCCTCCAGGGTCCGGGTTCGATTCCCGTCTTGGCCATGTGTGTGTGGAGTTTGCATGTTCTCCCCCTTGTCAGTTCTCCCCGTGCCTCAGGGGGGTTTTCTCTCGGGTTTTCTCCGGGTTCTCCTCCAAGGATTCCGGTTTCCTCCCTCCCAGTCCAAAAACATGCGCGGTAGGTTGGATTAGCACCTTGGAAAATTGTCCCTAGTGTATGAATGTGTGTGTGTGTGTGTGTGTGTGTGTGTTGGTTGCCCTGCAATGTGGTTGGCATTCCATCCAGGGTGTATCCCTGCCTTAATGCCCATAGACGCCTGAGATAAGGCACAGACTCCCCGTGACCCGAGGGAAGATCGGATAATAGCGGTAGAAGATGAATGAATGAAATGAATGAATAATCGCGCGATTTAGTATATTAAATAACATATCAAAATATATTAATCTAGATTTCAGACAGTTCTAGTTCTGCCGTCACTGGTCAAACGGAACGCTACCTGATTGTGTTCACCTGTAAGTCAATTTGGCCTCATATCTTGTGTATTTGTTTCACTTGTTCTGCATTTACGCCGTTTTTATTAAAACCCGAGTAGTTCTTTCGTGCTTTTGACTCATGTTCGTGTTTTACTTTATGATCTCGCATTAACCGTGCTTTACATTTTTGGTCTGTGCTCTGACCCCTGCTATGAACTTTGATTACGATTAATAGTTTGCCCATAATAGAGCCCACGTCGGGTTTACGCGTTTCGTGCGCTGTATGGGCATATATATATATATATATATATATATATATATATATATATATATATATATATATATATATATATATATATATATATATATATATACACACACACACACACACACACACACACACACACACACACACACACATACACGCATAGAGGGTTTAGGGCTTAATACACACGTACATCTGTTTATTCGCAACTATTTTAAACGTGGTAGTGAAAACGCTGACACATGACGTCCTGCTGCCGGCAGATCACACACATTAATCATGTTAATCATTAACCCAGGGCCGATCTGAATACGCAACATAAGCGCATCCTATACGCTACGAAAACAGACTAATCTAGAAATAGCACTCGAGCTTCCCATAAATCCCGCCTGTAAACAGTGACCCCTGTGTCTCAATGAATTAAACATGCTCATTAACAACACTGTAGATTCTAAATCCGGGAGACGGAATACTAAATTTAGCGTGCGGAAACAAACAGCGAATTGCGTCTCTGCTATAATTAAACCGCCTCACAATTGTGATAGCTCTCTGCGGAATAGAAAGGCGGGACTTTGTATAGTCAAAGGCTTTGAAAAGATGAGAGAGAGAGAGAGAGAGAGAAAGAGAGAGAGAGAGAGAGAGAGAGAGAGAGAGAGAGAGAGAGGATGCCCAAATAAACCAGACCTGTACACAGTAACAAACAACACACCAAAATACATCTAGTGTAATTTATAGTAATGGCGCACTGCTGCTGATGGGCTTTGGGCGCTCGTGTTGCAGTCGAAGCCTGGGCTTAGAGGAGAAATCAGAGCGCTGTCCAGTCACAGCTCATTATCCGGGAAAAGCGAGCCTGGCTGTCGAGTCTACAGCATCCGAGACAGAAGCTTTCCAATCAGTTTCACCAAACACACAACTCTGACCGCACTACTAGGCTACGTTCAAACAGTCACTCGAATATTTAACGATTTCTTTTTAACAATACCAAACTAATTATCAGGAAACGTTTGTGTTGCCACATCCCACAGCTGGCCGAAAACTCAAATCTATAGCATGTCCTTGAGCAATGCTGTGAAAGTTACACTGTTTGGTGAACTGCGAATCAAAATGCCTGCACACGGAATACATTTATATCCAATAAATATATATATATACGGTAAAGGTTGTGCTTTGCGCTGTTGGATGGTTTTAGTGGGACGTTTTCAGAACACATAACAGAACACAGAGCCACACACACACACACACACACACACACACACACACACACACACAGAGAGAAAGAAAGCAAGAAAAAGGGTTTCCAGAAAAAGTTGTCAAAATAAATGTTCAAATAATGATGATGTTTTCTATATTTAAAAAAAATTCAATTCTAATGCAGAGTGGTGCATGTCAGTTTTTTTTATTTCTTTTTTATTTCACATGACAATAGAAACATTCATTCATTTCTACCGCTTTATCCGGTCTTCCCTCGGGTCGCGGGGGAACCTGTGCCTATCTCAGGTGTCAAGGATACACCCTGTATGGAATGCCAACCCATCACAAACCACACACACTCACACAAGGGACAATTTTCCCAAGGTGCAAATCAACCTACCAGGCGTGTTTTTGGACCGGAGGGGGGGAAACCGGAGAACCCGGAGAAAAACCCCTCTGAGGCACAATGCCTCGAACCCCCGACCCTGGAGGTGTGAGGCGAACGTGCTAACCACTAAGCCACCGTTCCCCTCTACAATAGAAACAAAATCATGAAATTTACAATTTTCTATATAATATAGAAAGTCATGAATATTCTACATACACTCGTGAAATTCTCAACAATATATAGTAATTATATAAATTAGTTTATATAGAATGACAAAATGCTTGTGTTTTCATGTTTCTATATAGTGCATGGCATTTGAGGGAACTATATGGGAATAAAAATGAGAGCGCAAATTCAAACACGGATATAACATGTCAGCTACGTATTTAGTCGCTTTTTGCGTTTATCCTGGCCCTTTTTCTCTTCTTCATTTAACTCGGAACCTTATAGTATATGTCGGCTGTGCGGTGAACTTATCTTTACTTTAAAATACATTTCAGACAAAATTACAGGTTTAGACTATGGAACAATTCCCCCAGGTTTTCTAATTACCATTCAGATGCAAATCAGGAACAGGAACATTCATTCATTCATTCATCTTCTACCTCTATATCCGATCTTCCCTCGGGTCACGGGGAGTCTGTGCCTATCTCAGGCGTCTATGGGCATTAAGGCAGGATACACCCTGGATGGAATGCCAACCCATCGCAGGGGACACACACTCACATTCACACACACAGTCATACACTAGGGACAATCTTCCAAGGTGCCAATCAACCTACCATGCATGTTTTTGGACCGGAGGGGGGGAAACCGGAGAACCCGGAGAAAAACCCCCTGAGGCACGGGGAGAACATGCAAACTCCACACACACATGGCCGAGACGGGACTCGAACCCGGACCCTGGTGGTGTGAGGCAAACGTGCTAACCACTAAGCCACCATCATGGCTTAGTGGTCAAGACATCAAGACATCATGTACGGGCAAAAGTCAAATAAAAACTGCTTTTATTTTATTAGAATGAAAGACAATTTGTAGAAAAATACTGCAGAAACTGAATCTTGGTGATTCTGTTAATAAATGAACACAAAGCAGATTGTTGCTAGCTGGCTATTAATGGATATTATGAGCATGATATGCATGATTTAGAAAAAGAAATCATCTTGTAGAACTCATGCCCAATGATTTTTCACGCTTACGTATTATGGAGGGGGTGTAGCTCAGTGGTTAAAGGCGCTGGGCTACTGATTGGAAGGTTGGAGGTTCGAGTATCCCCGGTATCACCAATCTGCCACACTTAAGTCTTTGAGCAAGGCCCTTAACTCTCTATGGTCCAGGGGCGGCGTATCATGGTGACCCTGAGCTCTGACCTCAGCTTCCAAGCAAGTCGGGATACGCGAAGAAACAATTTCATTGTGCTGTAATGTATATGTGACAAATAAAGGCTATTCTGTAATATGATGTCCATTACATCATGTAACACAGACGCATGATATTATTTCCTATAAAACATCAAATAATCAGAAATATGAAAAAAGGACACCAAACCTGAGAACACCTGTTTGGAAGCTGGGGTTAAGGGCCTTGCTCAAGGACCCAAGGGTGGCAGGTTGGTGAAACCTTCCGACCTTCCGGTCAGTAGCCCAGCGCCTTAAACCAATGAGCTACACCCCCTCCCTAAGAGGGTAATGGATTCCAGGTGCAGAATCTTGTTTGTTTGTTTCATAATTCTCCCAAATCTCTCCTGTAATAGCTATGCAAAGATTCGATTGTGGGAGGTGGGAGATCAGCGGTTAAGGCTTTGGGATCTGGACCGGAAGATCACAGATTCAAATCCCACCCCCACCATCAAGTTGCCACTAGTGGATCCTTGAGGAAGGCGCTTAACTCTCAAGTGCTCAGTTGTAAGTCACACTGCCAAATTCCGTAAAACGTTAATGAAACAATTCAGATGAATAATTACAATGCAGGAAAGCTGGCTTTATTCCAGATGTTGAACAATATCCCATTCGGCTGCATGTCAAGACGAAGGAATGAAAACCGCACCGCAATGCATCTTCATCAGGAAACCATTAATTGATTAAAGGCTTAACAGTAAAACAATGCCTTTTCCAATTCCCATGTCATTAATCCGACATGCCACCTTGTGCCAGCTGCCCGATATTGACCCGTTAGCGGGTGAGAGCAGCACCTAATCATTAAGTGTGATGTCCATTTGAACCGCTCTTGTTGTGCCAGCACGAGTAGTAGCATTAATTGCTTATTATTGTGTCTTCGCCGAGCTGCAGGCATCGTATGTCCCGAGAGTGCTTTAGGGAAGTGCTATCGATTCGGCTTCCCGGATCACACTTGTGCTGTTTGATATCGAAGTCGGCTGTGTATTAATGTCCCGAGTCGCACAGGCCTCAGGACACAATGCGGCGTAATAGATACATGCTACAGTCAAGTCTCTGGAACACCTGGATCAGGCTTTTTGTTATGGCATAGAATCCGGAACAGAGACACTCCGAGACGACCTCTGGTTTCTAATGATTTCTCTTCCTTTAAGGAATTGGACTTGGATGAACAGATTTCTGAGACTCAAAAAATTCAATCCACATCTTTCCATTTTTTTCCACCGAGCCACAAAATAGTTCATATACAGTTCAAGTGTCTTATTGGCCGAAATATCAATATTGTTGACTATAGGTCATGAATTTCAATATAGACCTTGTTCCAGATTCACACACACTAACGTATTTCTGAAAATAATATATGAATAAAGAAAAAGAAATCTGGAGCAAAAAGAAAAAGAGGGCCTTCAGAGAGGCGTTTCATATCCCATTCATGTGATGTTCAGTATTTAGCTAAAGGCAACTGGTCAATGCTGTGTGTTCTGTAAGCCCTAGATGCCATGCAATCAGAATATTCTTTTTTCTAATGATCACATGATCTGGCACTCGTCCGCATACTCACACCCATAAAGTATAGTTACTGTCCATGATGCTTCGACGTTGATGCCTCTGGAACACGCACTTATAGTGAGTACACAATCATGCTTTAAAAAAATGGCAGTAATAAAAAATATGGGCACTTAAGGACACAGAATAGTCTGTCAGTGTGTCAATGTAAAACTACTAGTCACAAAAGAACCATTATTATTATTATTATTATTATTATTATTATTGTTATTATTATTATTATTATTATTATTAATTATTATTATTATTATTGTTGTTGTTGTTGTTATTATTGTTATTATTGTTATTATTATTATTATTATTATTATTAATTATTATATTACAACTAACTACTACTACTACTACTACAATAATAATAATAATAATAATAATAATAATAATAATAATAATAATAATAATAATAATTACTATTATTATTATTATTACTACTACTACTAGTAGTATTAATAATAACATAATAATAATAATATTAGTATTATTTATTATTATTATTATTATTATTATTATTATTATTATTATTATTATTATTATCACTTACATATCGTTTATCACAAGAACAAATCCTCACATTTCCTTATCAGTCATCTGTTAGATAATCATATGATTTTAACATGGTACTTGATAAAAGCAACGCCGTAGGCAAGATCTTTTGTTTGTTTGTTTGTTTTAAAAACGGATGTAAATAAACCATCTCAGGAACATCAATAAATGACCTAGAACAAGCTAGTAAGCTTTCAGAACATATGTACTGTAAGTTCCAAAAAGAGGATAAAATTGGGGGTGGATTTTTGCTACAGTCCACTTCCCGGATCAGTGCGCTGATTTGTAAAACTAGGGAGCTGACACTCGGTTACACACTTTAAAGGTGGCAGAAATAGCAAAACAGTGTATTTAAGGAATACAACGTATATCTTGCGAAGAAAAAAATTATTCACAAACATCCTAGACTGCAATTTTATTTTTATTTGAAACGTTAGCTTGGTGCTGGACAAGAACCGCACCTTAAAAAAATGTACATGCAGAAAAAATAAAAAGACTTTTTTAGGAAGTGGGACAATATGAAAACCGGACAAAAAGAACTATAGTAACCTACTAAGGTAATACTGTAACACACGGCGAACAAAAGGTCAGTGAAGTGCAAATTGAATCGGCGGCTGTCAAAGGTCACTGTTATTAATCTGCATAATGGCCTGGGGCGCTTATTGTACTTGCGAATGATACGGAATATTGAAAAGCGCCGAGCAATGAATGCAATGTCACTAGGAAGCTCAATCAAGGTCCAGCTTTGCCAGGGGAGGGAAAAAAAAGAGAAAAAAACAAAGGGAAAAAAAAAACCTATATACTGCTAGGGGTAGACTGTTAGAACACTCCAGAGCTCGAGTGAAGGCCCTCGGTTTAATCCACTTCCCTGCTGAGGCTGATGTATTAGCATGAACATTTCGCTTGTTACAGCGAAATCCCTGCGGCAAAACTGATTCCGTTTTAGTCTTGACGCTTTGCTCCTTTTTTTTTTCCACCTGTTTTTGTTTTATTTGATGTTTTGGGAAGGGTTACGCGATCACAACCCCCAGGAGTGAGGTCTGAGGCCGTTTTGTTTTTTGTTTTTTTGCGGATGACGGAGGTGTGAGGCAAACCGCGGGCAATCGTCTCTCGTTCCAAAGGCCTGCTGAAAGACACTGAAAGCCAGACAAGGACATGATGCTTCTGTCTGACAGTCGGAGTATGAGGGGTAAGAGGCATGATGCACCGTCTCTGAAAGCTGGTGACGAGACGAGGTGGTTCTTTTCCTTATTGTGGTTAATAGCCTAATCACCTGCTGCATAAAGATTCGTAGAGGCTTAATAAACAGACGTGTTACTCACCCGAACAACGAATAGAACCTCAAGGCTTCTCTCTGATGCAATATAGAATATTTTCATTCGTATAGATCATAAAAAGCTCCTATGACTATTCAGATACACATCCACAGCACACGAGAGCTCCTTGAATACTAGTTTCTAGTGTTGTCACGATACTGGAGTTTCTGACTTCGATACAATATCAATATTCGATACCACTTTTCGATACCACAGAGATAAAAAAAATGCCACAATATTATGGGGTAAATCTATTAATTTTAATATGAAGACATATTGCATTTCATTCCTTACTGTCCAACACTAACAGCGGGTCATCCAAATTCTGCATGAAATTGGTTTTTGGGCGATTAAGGGAGATTAAATGCAACTGCATCCAAAGACATCGAATACAATTGCGTGCTTCTAGTAACAGTTTGGGGAATACAAAGTATCAGGTGTAGTGTTTATAGTATTTGGAATAATGCACTAAAAAGACTGCAAGTTTAAAGTAAGCTATTCATAATATGGGGGAAAAAATGAAACATCATTTATACAGTATGATGACTGGTAACAGGCCGCTATTATACTGGTTAAGTTGTGTTTCAAAAGTACTTTCCACAATTCCACTTTGTAGTCCAAAACCACAGTAATATGGTTTTGACCACAGAATAAATGACGGAATATAACACTTGGTGTAACACATACGAAAGCTGTTCACAAATCTCACCAGACTTGGCTTTAATGGAAACATACAGTGCAAAGACGATGTAAGCCGGTTAGACAGCTTGCTGACTGACTATAGTGGGCATGGCTATAGATCTAAGAACTAAGATAACAACAACAATAATAATTAATAATATTTATATAGTCGGGGCACGGTGGCGTAGTGGTTAGAACGTTCGCCTCATACCGCCAAGGTCCGGGTTCGAGTCCCGTCTCGGCCATGTGTGTGTGGAGTTTGCATGTTCTCCCCGTGCCTCAGGGGGTTTTTCTCCGGGTTCTCCGGTTTCCTCCCGGTCCAAAAACATGCACGGTAGGTTGATTGGCACCTTGGAAAATTATCCCTAGTGTGTGAATGTGTGTGTGATTGTGAGTGTGTGTGTGCCCTGCGATGGGTTGGCATTCCATCCAGGGTGCATCCTGCCTTAATGCCCATAGACGCCCGTGACCCGAGGGAAGATCGGATATAGCGGTAGAAGATGAATGAATGAATGAATGTTTATATAGTACTTTTCTAGATACTAAAAGCGCTTTACATTTACGGCATTTGGCAGACGCCCTTATCCAGAGCGACTTACAACTGAGAAATTGAGGGTTAAGTAGGCCTTAAGGGTCAAGTGCACTAGTGGCAGCATGGTTGTGGTGAGGTTTGAACCTGTGATCTTCCGGTCCAGAGTCCAACACCTTAACCACTGGACTACCACCTCCCTCGCTTTACATTATGAGATGGGGATATCCTCCTCATCCACCACCAGTGTACAGAATCCACCTGGACGATGCGACGGCAGCCATAGTGCATAGTGCACCAGAACTCACACCACACGCGGGCTTACTGGTGGAAAGGAAAGAGAATGATTAAGCCAATCAGTAGATATGGTGGATGGTTAGGAGGCCATGATGGTCAGAGGGTGAATTTGGCCGGGATGCCGAGGACATGCCTCTACTCTATTTCTCAAAACATCCCGGGATTTTTAATGACCACAGTATAGTGTCCCCTTCACTAAACCCCACACAGACCATAGGGTAAGCACCCCCTGCTGGCCTCACTAACCTCTCTCCCAGCAGCAACCTAGTTTTCCCAGGAGGTCATGCATCCAGGTACTAACCAGGAGTTGTTCTTTTTTTTTTTTTTTGTTTTGTTTTGTTTTTTTCTAAAGCAGCACTACCTGCCATGTATTAATTCCTTACCATACATCGATCGTGAGCAATTCCTTATTCAGGATTCAGCTCATTCCAATCATTTATTATAATCTGCCTTATTGCTACCATTACATGACATCTTCCCTGGAACACAGCCATTCGTTTCGGCACTTTGAAAAACGTGCGCGTGCTAAGAGAAAAGCTCTACGACGCTTCGACGGATGGTCGTGTCATCATTGCGGTATGAATGCTTGAGTACTCCAAGTTTGCCCAAGGTGACCGTATGGATATAGATCGAATGTGGTCCACAACAACATGATGGTTCGTCTATCAAAGCAGAATGTAACGAGATCCCATAAAACCGGATGCTAATTTAGAACAGATTTAAAGCACGGCAGGAACATTAGCGATAAAAAAGCCAGACAACAGCTGCCTTGAGGAGTCAATGGCTTCTATCTCCCGCATGGGAACATTACTCACATTACATATTCACATCATGCATATGATTATTATGGCGATATGGCAATATTTATAACGACGGGCCGAGGATCATTCTGACAGCGGAGGAAGAAGAGGAAGAGGAAACAGAAGCCGAAACCGTACAAGGCAGGAAAAAGCTAGCTGTTGACAAACCTGCCTTCGTATCCAACACTCTGGTGCACTAATGAAAGTATTGAGGGAGACACATCCGGCTCGATGCCTAGCCTTTCCTTCGCTCGCTGGCTCATCATCAATAAACAGCTCTTTAACTGCATAAAATATTAGCTCCTCTACGGCAGACACACTCACGCGAGAGACGTGTGATTCATGGCTACTGACATTCCGCTGCACACCATTTATGGGATACGGATTGGTGCTAAGGCACCAATAAAAACACACTGATCAGATGTAACATTAAAACCATCTGCCTAATATTGTGCAGGGCTCACCTTGGGCCCACCAAAGCAACAAGATGTGCTTTGGCATTTGACAAAAGACATTAGGTGATGCTTCTATGCCCCCCCCCAATAGATAATCATTTAAAATGTGATTTGGGGGGCCAAAGTTTCTCAAACCAATCCTGAACAGTAGTGCCGGAAACACTGCATTGCTGAAAGAGGCCACTGTGGGTAACAATGTTTAGGGAGGTGATACTTGTCAAATTGATATTACAATGGATTTGACGACCCAAACGAGCCCCCCCCCACCCCCGCCGACACAATATCTTCTTCTCACCTGGTGTCAAACCTTACCCATGTAAGTGACACAAGCATCTACATTATGTAAAAGATCAGACCAGGCCACTTTATTTCTTTGGTCCACTTTATTTCTTTGGTAAAATGAGGGAGGGGGGTATCTCAGTGGTCTAAGGCGCTGGGCTGCTGATCGGAAGATCCGGGGTTCGAGCCCCGGTATGGCCAAGCTGCCGCCCTTGGGTCCTTGAGCCAAGACCCTTAACCCTCTGTGCTCCAGGGGGCGCCGTATCATGGCTGACCCTGCGCTCTGACCCCAGCTACCAACAACAAGCTGGGATATGCGAAGAAAAGAATTTCACTGTGCTGTAATGTATATGTGACCAATAAAGGATTATTGATTATTATTATTATTATTATTATTATTATTATTATTATTATTATTATTAATAAAAACATTTGGTGGTGGACAGGTGGATCTGTGATGCACAATGTGTTACAACATTGACATGTTTTTACAAGTTGTCTTTCCTTGGACCAGTTGTAGAAGCTTTCACACACTGCATACTCCATGTGAACACCCTGTGAAATACATATTAGGTAGAAAGTGATCATTTTGTCCCCAATGTTTAAAGAAGGACAAAGTGCAAGGAATGGGGACAGTTTGACGATAGCCAAATTGTGATAGCTGGGGCAGGGCATGTCTAAAACAGCAGGTCTTGTGGGTAGTCCCTGGTCTAAAGTGGCCAGTACCTATCAAAATGGGCACAAGGAAAGAACAGTGGTGGTTCAGTGGTTATTATCAGCCAAGGGTCACTGATGCACGTGGGGGGGGGAGGCTGGCCCATGTAGTCGGATCCAGCAGATGAGCTTCTGTAGCTCAAACTGCTGAAGAATATAATGCTGTTAATGCTCCACATGTCAGGTCTGTTTTGGCAGCAAAAGGGGACCAACGCATTATTAAGCAGGTGGCCATAAAGTTATGCCTGTCACTGTGTACCCCATCCCTTGACAGGTGCCAAAGCAATAATATAATCCATGTTATTCACTTGGTGGGTGTAGCTCAGCGGTTTAAGACAATGGACTACAGGTCAGAACGTCTGGGGTTCGATCCCCGGTATCGCCAATCTGCCACCACCCATGAGCAAGGCCCTTAACGCTCTGTGCTCCAGGGGCGCCTTATCATGGCTGACCCGGTGCTCTGACTCCAACTCCCAAACAAGCTGGGATATCCAAAATAAACAATTTCACAGTGCTGTAATGCAGATGTGACAAATAAAGGCTCTTCTATTCAACCGTGTAATGTTACATTTAGCATTTTACGTTAAATAAAATGCATGTATCCAAGTGTATAGATGTTATAGACAGCACTGCCCTATACTGTAAAACATAGTACATGTACTAGATTGCTGCTCATATTTAGCCATGGATAATCATCAGCACTCAAGAGCTTTTCTCGGCCCAGGTGGAATATTGCTCTGATATTGAAGGGGACTTGGTCTCACATCATTTTAGCACCTCATAACCCTTTACACAGATGGCTTACCAGACTGTAACAACCAGCCTTGCATCTCCTTGACACGCCAGCACCTTTCTCGAGTGCTGTGCATTAATCTAGTGCACTACAGAGAGCTGGGACACCACACTCTCATTTGCCTAGATTTAAGCAATATGACACAATCAAGTGCTGTTGTGTGGACGTGATTCGATCGTATTGAAATCGGCTTGCTTTTTTTTTTCCTTTTCTACGACGTTGGACGACTTTTCGTATTTTAAGTATTTTCAGTATTTTCAGGTAAAAAAAAAATTTACTGTTCAACATATTGCCTGATGATATTAATAACTTTGAAGATGCAGTTATTGTGATATTGAATACAGATTACAAATGATCCTTTTCAAAATGTAATTTACTATTACTTTCAAAAAGTAAAATAACTGATTACTTTTTGATTACTTTCATTTGGCCACTAGGTGGCACTTTAAGTTAACATTCTCAGAAAAAAATTGTTTCAAACTCTCTCTCTCTCTCTCAAAAAAAATATGGGTTCTATTTTTCCAAACGAAACCGAATCAGATTGTCGTCAATCAGATCAAAATCACGTTTCAGTTGAAAATCATGCCGTCGTCTAAAATACTGATTTTACTTGAAATTGTTCAGATGTAACCTTATTTGTAATCTTTAACATTTTCATGAGTAACTGTAACGAACTACTGTTACATTTATTTTGCAATTAAATTACGTAACGCTGTTACATGCAAGTTTAATATACACAAAAGTTTATACACACACGTGTGTGCATGTATGTATATATATATATATATATATAATATATATCGATATATATATATATATATATATATATATATAAACCTGTTATAAACTTGTTATAAACTTGTTACATGTAACAAACGTTACGTAATTTAATTGCAAAATAAATGCATACACATATATGTGTGTGTGTGTGTATATATATATATATATATATATATATATATATATATATATATATATATATATATATATATATATATATATATATATATATATTATATACACACACACACACACACACACAATCATATCCATATAAAAATAGCATACTGAATAGAACACTGCATTATTGCTGAGTGATTGTTAGCAAATCCATACATCATGATTCATGTCATGTAGCATAGGAACGTCTCCCACATGAGGCTTTCTCCTGTAGAAGCACCTGCTGTGTTAGAGATTACAGCCTCATCGTTTTCCACAGCGCTGTGTGTGTAAATCTTCCTCAATGCTTTATCACTGTCAGATTTTGACCTCATGACTGTTAACTGACTGGAGACTTTTGGTTGACAGACTCTTTCTTGTTTCACAGCCCATCAGTGATACAGAGAAGGAAAAAAACAAAAGTCAGCACTGCTGAGATCAGTGCAACACTCACTGTCCTTGTTGAATCATAGCGGTGGAACTTTGGTGGCATCTTTTAGCTTGACAGACGTATCGACATGATCCGGTACCAAAGTGAAACTATAAGCGCATAAGTTGAACAACAAAACTGTATATGATGCCATGGTGTAGTTTATTACTGACTCCTGTTTCAGCATGACAATGCACCTGTGAACGACACACTGTATAAAACTATGGTTTTTCCAAGGATTGGAACACCGACATAAGTATCTGCAGTGTTGGGGAGTAACTAGTTACATATAGCGACGTTACGTAAATTAATTACAAAATATATGTAACAGTAATTTGTTACTGATAAAACGTGTAATTAAAATACTGTTACTTATGAGAATGTTATAGGTTACAAATAGGGTTACATCTTAACAATTTCTTTAAAAACTGGGTATGTTGAATAATAATAATAGTAATAGTAATAATAATAATAGTAATAATAATAGTAATAATAATAATAATAATAATAGTAAATATTATTTGTTGTTGTTATGCTCCTGTCTAGGTACAGTGGTTAGCGGTTAGCACATGGCCTCGCACCTATAGGATTGAGGGTTCAATTCCCACCTCCGCCATGTTACTTGCCAGTGTGTCCTGCCATCGCTATGCAAAGGTTTGATTTCTTGTTTAATGAAGTCTGGCTTTGTTGTGGCTGCGCTTAAAAATGAAATGAAATGAATATAAACGTAATTCAAGTGATGAAACATTTTGAAATTCTAACAGTAAGCAAGAGTTGTGTTACTACTGTAAATAAACAACAAAAACCGTACTTGAAATGAAATGAAAATGAAAACAACAACAACAAAAACAGCATTTGAAATGAAATGAATATATACTTAACTCAAGTGAAACATTTTGAAATTCTAACAGTAAACAAGAGTAGCGCTACTACTGTAAGGTTACCTGTGAAGTTATAAATGTTGGGATAAAAACTATTTAGTTGTAAATATCCATTAGAAACACAAAAGTACTCAAAATGTAATGAAATGTAATCAGTTACTTTACTTTTTTTACATTTTGAATAGTGTCATTTGTAATCTGTAACCTACATTTCCAAAGTAACCTTCCCAAAACTGTGTGTACCTGAAACCTTTACTAACACCCTGTTGTCCGAATGGGCAAAAAAATGGGTACAAAGACACTACAAACTCTAATGAAACACATTGAATGAATGAATATTACTATCAAGTGACCACAGACCTTTATTTATTTACTCTATAACAGATCTCCTGGAATAACATCAGCACCTGACCTGAACTGATGCTCTTGTACACGAATCCCCACCGCTTTGCTCCAAAGCCTTCTCATATAAGAGTGGTGGTTATTGTAACTGAAAAAAAGGGACTTTCAGACATATAGTTTAGTTTTTATATTTTCCAAATTCCTCATGGTAATAAATGTTTCATTAATAATAGTATACTTATTAAAAATACATAAAAAGGCCAATCTTTTACCTTATACCTTATACTTCCATAAGATCTAGCATTTAGCTCATGTATGTCGTTTTTTTTTTTTTTTTTTTTTTTCCCCCATTTTATTTTATGGAGCTTGGTCCGAATCATTTTACAACTTCTTTGTACTTTTGCTTTAAAAAAATAAAATAAAATAGATATAATACTAAAATAGATATAATCACTTTCATGGACTGACCTTGTACTTGATGGCCACTGCAGTCTGCTTTACCCCAAACCTAAAAACATTTCCTCGCTGTTTGGACGATTTCTCGTTCCAATTTGTACAGCTTATACACATACTGTATAAAATGGCACAAAATCAATGAAATCTCATCAGAAATAGTGATTTAAAAAAAAAAAAAGAAAAAACACTATGACTATGACTCATCTTTAGTTATGTTTCACATTGCTTGGGGCTGTTCTTTAAATGGATGGAATAAGCACATAATGAAATAAATGTTATATGGAAAAAACATTCATTCATCTTCTACCGTTATATCCGATCTTCCCTCGGGTCACGGGGAGTCTGTGCCTATCTCAGGCGTCTATGGGCATTAAGTCAGGATACACCCTGGATGGAATGCCAACCCATCGCAGAGGACCATTGCATTTTTTTGGACCAGGGGAAACCAGAGAAGCCGGAGAAAAAACCCCTGAGGCACGGGGAGAACATGCAAACTCCACACACACATGGCTGAGACGGGAATTGAACCTGGACCTTGCCGGTGTGAGGCGAATCAAATTCCTAAGCCACCGTGCCCCCTGGAAAAAACATGTAATATATAATTTATGGTTAAAAGTTAGTGGACTCCTGATCTCATTTAGCCGCCATTTGCTCTTATAATGACCTCCGCTCTTCACGGAAGATGTTCCAGTAGATTTACCGTGTCTGTTTAAACTTGGTAATAAAAGTTTGGTGAAGAACCAAAGAAAAGCCAGGTGTCCTAATACGCTTGTCCATATAATGTACCTGTACTGAGGAATGAAAAACTCATTAGCTAGGCCATCAGGCAAGTCAAAGCTCCAATATTCTGCACTTCTAATGTTATGCTTGCCTGGAAGTTCCAATTAACTAGGCTAAAAAGCAGCATCAAGCATGACCTTGGATATTTACTTAATTAGGATGTGCTAATTATTTGCATACTGCAGAGTGTGGAAATTAAGCAAGTGGTGAAAACCTTTCGGCGAGGCGACCTCATGGTCTTAATCCTCCCCTGATCAGGTCTACGGTGACGAAGCATCGCACTTTGTTTCCTCAACATTCCTCAGCGTTATTAGAAGTTTGTTTTTGTTATTAAAGGTAATGCTTTTCATTTGCAAATGAAAAACTATATATAGGTTATTTTGATAAACGAATCATTGCATAATTCGTTTTTGGGTTTTTTTTTCCGATTAATCGACTTTAAAGCTTTTTTATTTGATGTTTGGCTTATTAGAACAATATAAAAACCTGATTCAGGGTATTTATGTATTATTTTCACATTCTAAAGCTTAGATTGTTGGGGAGTGCATCGGGAATTCCACCTTTGAACAAATTCACTCATGATGGGTGATTTCTGAAAACAACAACAACAAAAACAGCACTTGGGTATGGAAGGCAAAGCAAATCAACATTTGTACTGATGCTAATTTAATGTTAACTTGTAGATGGCTGCGCGGTGGCTTAGTGGTTAGCACGGTCGGGGTTCGATTCCCGCCTCCGCTATGTGTGTGTGCGAACTTTGCATGTTTTTCTCTGGATTCTCCGGTTTCCCCCACCGGTCCAAAAACATGCACAGGTAAGGTTGATTGGCACCTTGGAAAATTGTCCCTAGTTTATGAATGTGTGTGTGTGATTTTGAGTGTGTGTTCCCTGCGATGGATTGGCATTCCATCCAGGGTGTATCCTGTCTTAAAGCCCATAGACGCCTGAGATAGGCACAGACTCCCCGTGACCCGAGGGAAGATCGGATAAAGCGGTAGAAGATGAATGAATGAATGCAGATGGCTACAATGCTAAGGCTATAAAGCTAAAGTGCTATATCAACTGAATGAAATGAAGAAATGCAGCAAGAGAACTATAATATACTAAAATATACATTGGTGTCAAAATGCATAATCGTTTACTGGTGCTATTATTTGCTGTTTTTAGATTTAGTGTATGTTTTGACACGCTGAGGAAATACAGTTTTTGTTACCGTAGTGTTTCACCTTCATCAAGCCAGCATCTTTTTTTCAGCACTGCGGTAGCTCTATACCACACGTGCAGCTTGGCATAACTTGCAGGTTACAGTGTAACTTGCCGTTGTCGTGTCATGTTTAGTTTAATATAAAACGCTCCCATGCTTTGGATGACCTGGACGGCATCTTCCTGCTAGCAGTGCAACTCTAATATCACAAATTTTGCTAGCACTGATGGTATCTTGTATCACAAATACACAAATTAAGCAGCCTAACTAATGCTAGTTTAAACACAAGGCAACTATGTTGTTGAGTGTATATTTCAACCAACCGTCAAATCATGTTCTCTGTACTTCTGAGAAATATACATTATTACATATATATATATATATATATATATATATATATATATATATATATATATATATATATATATATATATATATAACTATACTGTATATAATTATATATATATAGATAATATATATATATATATATATCTTTATTATAATTTTATATATCATCTTCTACCGCTTTATCCGATCTTCCCTCGGGTCACGGGGAGTCTGTGCCTATCTCAGGCGTCTATGGGCATTAAGGCCGGATACACCCTGGATGGAATGCCCACACTAGGGACAATTTTCCAAGGTGCCAATCAACCTACCGTGCATGTTTTTGGACCGGGAGGAAAACCGGAGAACCCGTAGAAAAAACCCCCTGAGGCACGGGGAGAACATGCAAACTCCACACACACATGTCCGAGACGGGAATCGAACCCGGATCCTGGCGGTGTGAGGCGAAACGTTGCTAACCACTAAGCCACCGTGCCCCTTATAATTTATATATATATATATATATATATATATATATATATATATATATATATATATATATATAAATTATTATTTTTTTTTTTATAAATACATAAAAATATTATTTGGGGAAAAAAAATTAATGGCAAATGTACTTAAAAAAAATTAACCACCTCATTACATATTAATGCTGTAAAGATACATTTTAATCATGGCTAAAAACTGATGGTTTTGACTTTGCAAAATGAAATATTTACAAACCTGATTCAAAAGTGCATTTTTCTATTTTTTTGCTATAAACTAAATTTACTACATGTTCATGTTACAATAAATAAATAAAGAAATAAAGAAATACATAAACATTTGACGAAAAACAACTTGAGGAAATGATAATATAACAAATAAGCAGCATCTGAGCGGTCAGAAATAGAGCTCCAAAGTCGGTTAAAATGCCCCATCCCCACTGTTTTGGTCCGGCAGTGTTTGATAAGGACTGCTACTCTATACCTTGGTTGTTTAATCATGTGAGCATATGACCTATCAGAATGTTTTTTTTTTCATACTTGAACTTCTCTGGTTGGACCACGATTGTGATACTGTTTATACTTTCCTAGCAATAGCCTGTTCAACAACGCAAATAAGCTTATGAGAATGTGTCTCATTGTTTCTTGCTAAGCTGTTGAGCGAACAGCTGAGAGTAAATTCTTGGCAGGGTCCTCCTCTTCAAATGGATCCAATAGTAAGAATTATCATCCTCCGTATTGCTGAGCCTGAAGTTCCCGTGTTGCTTGTTGGGAGTCCAGGAAGTGCCCTTGATGGTGTAGACAAATGAATAGATCATGATTTAATATCGCACTGTGAGTCAATAACACTATAGCAGTGATCTGCAAATGAAATATAGGGGTTGCGAGCAGGCCAGTGGGAAATTAGTGCTTCTTCCAGGAACGTCGTCACTGCTCTGTCAATAAGCTGCATTTCTGAGCCCTAACCAAATATTACAAACACTAATCACGTTTTATTTATAATGTGAAGTGTGGGGTTTGTGTAGCTGCAAACCTGCCACAATGTAAAGTACTCTGTTTTATTATATCCTTATTTTTAAAATGAAATTCTTTACTGGTGCTTTTTTTTTTTTGTACTATACACGTACATACTATAGTACGTATCTGTACTTTACACAAGTTTTTCCGTTTTGGAAGATATTAACTTCACTACAATTCAGAATACTTTTTTACTGAGTACATTTTGCGAAAGCGGCCGTTCCTTTTCATTTAGGAGTGGATAAAAATGTAATTATAATTGTTTATTGCATCATTTTATTAATAGTGTAGAGAGAGTTTTAAGTTACCATTTTAAAAAAGTAGCTGGAATAAATACGTTTCACAATCCTGTATATGTATGTAGGACATTAGAGCCATAATAAATCATAGTGCTTTGTATAATTAAGTACATTTGAAGGCAAATACTTTTGTACTTTTATTTTAAAGGATGTTTATTTAGTGATATATTACCTACTGTGTTTTTACTTCAACTTGAAGTACATGGTTTGTCCACCGCTTATTTTACACTATGCAAACAGGACTTTGTGGATCTGAAGGTCTGAAGATTAGTGCTCATAGTGCTCGTATTCAGTTTCATAGTAAAACAATTTCCTGGATTCAAATTATTCTCGAAGATACTACGCTTTGCTTATTTTATGACTCTGTGCTTAAGAGCAACCCATTAAAAGTCAATTAGGAAAGCCTTTTCACTTGTCAATTAATTGAGTTGCTTTTTATCATAAAATATATATATATATATATATATATATATATATATATATATATATATATATATATATATATATATATTGTACAAAGAAAAAATATTTCTGCAGGAAATTGTGAAATGAAAACACAGAAAATTCTTATACAATTTTTAGTAAAGATTAAATTGTCGATATTTTAGTTTGTAAATCATCTTATGGGGCTTTGGAAATTTATCATCTATGTTTTTTTTTTTCCAAAGGCCACTCTTCCAGATCTTCCACTTCAAACTCATGTAAACTATATCTTCCTGGAACTGGCATTGTGGACTAAATTTACTACAGGTTCCGAATACAAATAAAAATATTAAAAAAATAAAAATGTTTAAAAACATTCGACTAAAAAAACATCTTGCAGAAATGAATACAAATAAGAGGCATCTAAGCAGTCGGAAATAGAGCTCCAAAGTGGGTTAAAATGCCCCATCCCCACTGTTTTTGTCTGGCAGTTTTTGATAAGACCTACTACTTGCTATCTCAAAAAAGAGAATATGTTGTATCACAACATATTTTTTTTGTACTTGAACTTAATATATTTGGTTGGACCACGATTATGATGCACTGTCTACACGTTCTGAAATACTTCATTTCGCAATACTTTGTGCAAGACATGATTACAATGGTGGAAAAAATGTCTTTGGGTCTCCGAGCTATACATCCTATACATATGTGCCCCTCCAACTATGTGCTAAGACAGAAAAGAACCAGGTACTATCTAGATCGGATTGTCTTTTGATTCAAAGCTTGTAAGTAAACACAATAAATAAAATAATAGTGCATAATCAGAGACCCGTTCTTATGGCCTTATCAAGTAAAGTGCACATAAAATTCATATTCATTTCATCGTCAGTTTCTTCCCAAATGACGATATATTGCAGTTGAAATAAAGTATTGTAGCTTCAGGGTGAGTTAATATCGCCCGTGGCTTGGCGCTGTCTTTTAAGATGGGATGGTCTGCCAAACATCATCACCTTTCCCTAGTTGTAATCTGTATTCTGCCAAGCATTCTTTTTTTTTTAAAGCCTGTGGCTGTTTGTTAGCGCTCGGGTGCATGTTCTTCCCTCCTCGTGCCCTCAAGGGTTTTCCTCGAAGGTCTCGGTTTTCTTTCCACTTTCCAAAACCACATGCAGTCATGTGGTGAACTGTTTGGTCAAAATTGATCACTAGTAAATGTCAGCGCAGCCTGAAAAATGTAATTTATCATGCTAGTTAGACAATTACACATATTAATAGGTCTTGATTCATCTTCTACCGCTTTATCTGACCTTTCTCGGTTCGCGGGGAACCTGTGCCTATCTCAGGCGTCTTCGGGCATCAAGGTAGGACACACCCTGTATGGAATGCCCACACACATTCATACACTAGTGACAATTTTTCCAAGGTGCCAATCAGCCTGTTTTTGGACCGGGAGGAAACCGGAGAAAAAAACCCCCTGAGGCACGGGGAGAATGTGCAAACTCCACACACACACATGGCGGAGACGGGAATCGAACCCTGGAGGTGTGAGGGGAACGTGCTAACCACTAAACCACCGTTCTCCCTGCATTAATAGATATTTTAAGTTATTCTCCTTCCCATTACGAATTTAGTTGGACTTTGGGAAGTGTTGTTCTGCCCTTGCGTAATACGTAAAAAAAAAAAAAAAAGAGAATATAGACAAATTGACTTTCGTTGCTTTTGTATAATAAAAATCTTTGGTAACATTTAGTATAAAACACTTTTAATTAAAAAGGAATTCGTTTGGAAATGGCGTGATGTGCATAATATAATGAAGGACATAATTGCACAGACAAGCTTCCATTCACCACCATGCAAGTTATTTCTTGAAATCTATTGAATAAAAGCTCTCTCTCTCTCTCTCTCTATCTCTCTGTCTCTCTTTCTTTATTTTCTTTTTCTTTAATTTATTTGTTTTTGTGCCAATAAAGTAAGTTTTATTTAAAGTCAACCTAAATCTCACACACACACACACACACACACACATAGACACAAAGAGAGCTCGATAAATGCTTTTCATTAACTGTAAAGATAAAAGTACAAACAGTTGACTGAGGGCTTATCTAGTCTGCCTGCACATGCTGAAGCACTAATGAGAAAAGGCATCGCCATTCTGCCTGCTTGATAAAGACAAAAGAAAACAATTGCACCTTTTCCCAATGTACATTACTTTCTTAATTCAATGGCATTTCACCACTGAAACTACACTGTGCTGGTTAATGCTTGGAGTCCTTAAATAAAGCTGAGTTGCTTTTCTAGCAAGCGTAAGAAGAAGAAGAAGAAGAAGAAGAGATTGATATAAAAAAAGAGTGCTATCGTAAAGAGTGCCATCAAAACTATTTTTTTGTATTACTATTTCCTTAACAAAACATTTTATTAACATCTTGGAAAAAAAAGTCAAGCGTTTTAAATATTTACAACAATTTCAACATTTTACATTTTAATTTTTTCCCCATAAAAAATGTGATTAATAAATGAACTAGGGAAAATGATCAAGCTTCATTGCCACACCCGAGACATCAGAAAATGAGCTCCAAAGACAGCTAAAGTGCCACGCCATTTGTCCACTAGGTGGCACTTTCAGTTAACATTTGAAGAAAAAAGAAAAGTTTCAAACCCTCGGAGAAAATTTTTTTTTTGTCATCGTTCAACGTTCATCATTCATCGTCAATCCTACATGAAATTGTTTAGATGTAACCCTATTTGTAATCTTTAACATTTTCATGAGCAATTTAATGACATTTTTTCTCAGCAACTGTAACGAATAACTGTTACATTTTTTTTGGGATTTAAATTACATAAAGCCGTTACATGCAGCTAGTTACTCCTAAACATTGGCTATTGGTCACTTTAAGTATATATATTCATCTTCTACCGCTTTTATCCGATGTTCCCTCGGGTCCCGGGGAGCCTGTGCCGTGAGCCGTGCATGTTTTTGGACTGGGAGGAAACCGGAGAACCCGGGGAAAAACCCCCTGAGGCACGGGGAGAACATGCAAACTCCACACACACATGGCCAAGAGACGAAAATCGAACCCAGATCCCTGGCGGTGTGAGGCGCACATGCTAACCACTAACCCAACATGTGCCCCTTATATATATATATATATATATATATATATATATATATATATATATATATATATATATATATATATACACACACATATACGTTCTCATTTTTTAAAGTGCACACAAATCCAAGTTGTAAGTCCCAAATGTGTATTGGGTCAAATCCAATATAAAATCATTTTAAGAACTTTAAATACCAGTACTCATACCAAAGAAGTTTGAATTTTTTTTTTTTTTTTTACTTTTTTACTAAGAAATTAGCATGACCAAAATAACACACTTAATTTAAGACACTCTCTTACTTAAATCTTAAATATCTTAACAAGCTTGAAAATCTGACAACTGAACTTGACTACTTGAATATTTGCTCAGTGTTTTGTATTTTCAAAAGAGAATACAAATCCGTATAGTAAATATGTAATGAAAGCCTTCCCAAAAAAATTGTAGCCTATTATAACATCAAAGGAATATGTATTGAACTTAAGGTATATAAGATTGATAATATATATATATATATATATATATATATATATCTATATATATATATATATATATATATATATATATATATATATATATAATATACATATACAACACACATATTCACACACACACATACACACAAATACATATATATGAAGCGTGATAATTTTCTCTAATTTATTTATTAATTGAATATTTATGGTGGAAAATATTTAAAACACTATATTTTTTTTTCTAAGATGTTAATAAAATGTTTTGTTAAGGAAATTGTAATGCAAAAAATATTTTTGATAACACTCTTTACAATAGTACTCTTTTTTGATATCTATATAAATACAGACATATACACATAAATCTTTGCCGATATCATGCTTAATAATTACACAAAAAAAGAGAAAAAATATTCCTGTGTGTTTATTAAAGATTCTCTCGTGTCCCCGGTTTTAGGAGGCCTCAATAATAAAATGTTTATCGTCCCATCATTGTTTTCCCTTCACACATCGTTCGCCTCTTATTTTAGCGTTTATGACTCCGTCGTAAATATGAGATAGCCGCTGGAAATGATCCAGCTCCCAATGTTGCAAAGTTCGCCCGCCGATAAGCAAAATACAAATAACGTTATTGAAGCTGTCGTCTGCACCGAGTGTGTCCCGGCATAACGGGAGAAATTGAAACGGAAAAAAAGTGAAGGTATTTCCGTGAGGTGCACTTTGCTGCCTGCTCTCATCTGCTGATTTGTAACCTCGGCTCACAACATCCATTGTGGCTGTCAGTCTAGCTTTAGCACTGAATTACTTTCCTATATTAGGAAAAAATACAATCCCAAACTATCTCTCTATCCCTCTCTCTCTCTCTTTCTCTGTGCTTGTGTTTTGCTTTTCGGTTCAGGAAACATTTACTGTGTCAGAGATAAGTTCAGCTCAATACTAATGCACACTATTTGGAACAAAGTTTGTGGACATCCTGACCACAAGATGTGTACGTGTTCATTTCACATTAAGCCCTTGGAAAAATTTGAATTTGTGCTTGTAGAGATTTGCGTTCATGGGGAACAGATGATGGGTGAGGTAGCCTTTAGTGCAATCAGTGGTCCAATTCAACAGTTCAATTATATCTTAATTATATCTTAATGGAGATTGATTTGTGCACAGGGTCAGTGTCACATTATTTAGTGTATGTGACAAACAATAGTTAAAAATCTCTTTTTTCTAAAAAAAAAAATATATATACATGTATACGAGGGTTAGTCAAAAAGTTCTCAGACAAAAAGCAAGTGATTTCATGGTGCCAGAGGCAGCCCCCACAATTCTATCAGGAAGGCATTTACAGGTGGAATCAACCTACCGTGCATGGTTTTGGACCAGGGGAGGAAACCCGAGAACCCGGAGAAAAACCCCCTGAGGCACGGGGAGAACATGCAAACTCCACACACACACACATGGCCGAGATGGGAATTGAACACGGACCCTGGCAGTGTGAGGCGAACGTGCTAACTACAAAACCACCGTGCCCCTTACATAAACCCCGTGCCCCTTATATATATACCCCCTCTATATATATATATATATATATGATATATATATATATATCTATATATATATATATATATATATATATATATATATATATATATATAGCTATATATATATATATAGCATAATGAGGTTTGAACGATATAGATATATATATATATATATATATATATATATAATATATATATATATAGATATATATATATATACATATATATGATATATATATATATATATATATATATCTACCCACTACTATGCATAGCCTGATTTACACAAAACATAAAAAGGAGCACTTCAGAGAAAAAATAATTATTTAGAGTTTGTCAAAAACATAAAATGTGTAAAAAAAAAGGTAGGTATCAGGTATGGTAACATGTATGTATGTATAGTATATCTATATATATATATAGTATATATATATATATATAGTATATATATATACTATATATATATATCTATATATGCATAGCTTGATTCACAAAACAACATAAAAAGCCACAGCCGGGCAAAATCCAGCCCTAAATAAACACACACACGCATGCACACATATGTGTGTGTATGCATGCATGTACAAACCCCATCGGTCACACTTGAATTGGGAACACGCACTTCAGACCATTAGGCTCCCGAGTAAATAGCCTTCCATCCTGATTAGTCACATGTGTTATTTCACATAATACACACACACACACACACACATATACACACATACACACACAACACAGACTTCAAGAATGAGCCAAAAGCTGGAAAGGTCTTTTTACTCCTACACCAGCATAAGGTCAACAACCGTGCATATTTCATAGCACACTTCATTCCCAGAGCCACACAAGTGTGAGCGGAAAGCTGCACAATATTAAGCAAGCGCACAGTGAAACCAACCTCTCTCTCTCCCTCTCTCTGCATTACATCAACTGCCTCCCACCGTAACTCATACTATGTTCCTATCTTGCGCTTGTTTACCGACTTCACGAGACCATTCGACCCAAACAGCAACATTTCAAAAGCTGCCACTTCCAGACAAAGCACAATCACTGGCAATAAGCATTTCATGCTAAATATAAGTTATTTTAGTTTTCAGGCAGGAAAAAAAAAAAAAAAATTTGACGTGATTGGCAGTTCTGTCTTGTTTCCACGGCAACTACATAGTATACACTCACCCTACCCTTATACAGAGGTGAGTAAGAAATAAAAACATAGCAGGACGGGGAGAGTGAAAGAATCCTTCTATCATGAACTTAATGATTTTCATCTTATTCATGATCATCACACATTTACACTTTTGATCACTACTTTAAAATTTAGGAATGTAGATTCTCGGTAAACACATACAGCTGAGAATCGTTTTCTTCAAGTACATATATAAAAGAATATCTGATCTGATACCATGAAGGGTTAAAAAAAAAAAAAGTGGTGGTCTTACACAAAGCTTTAACATACCAATAATTATATATTGTTTTTTTTTTAACTCTATCTTTAGATTGTTCAGAGGCTCTTCTGCTTATATTATCATTATTATGTAAATTATTATCGACTGAGCATATTGTAGACAATACACACTCTTATGGGACTCTTATTGGGCATTTTTCCAAGACAAATGTGGTTCTTTGTCACACACAATTGTTTAAAACGTCTTTGGATACAATTCAAATTCCCCTTCACTTAATCCAGGAAACCAGTTCAAGTATGACAATGTCCCTGTGAACAAAACCATCTTCCATAAAGATCACATTCAGTGCATTCACTCACATTCAGTTCACATGGGCTTTACTGGCCTCTAAACCACAATTTTCCACAATTTTGGGTTGAATCGGTTTCCCACGGGCCAGCATTCCGTTTCGTCACACGCCGAGTGCCCTCACCGGCCGACACTTCCGATTTTCCGGCTCCTTGGCCCCTTTTGGTGACCACCTGCTCTCTGCTCAGTGACTCTCTCTCCCTGAGGCTGATGACTCTCGAGCACACTGATTACTCTTATCAGGTGCAGGTGTTTCTTATCGTGTTTCTTACCGCTCTTTCCGTCTAGCTCCTCCCTCCACTAACTACTCTCAACCACTACCACTAACTCTTGTCAAAGGTAAAGTACAATGTAAAGAATGTTTTCCTCTTTTAGATATGCACCGTTTGACGATAAAATTGATTTGTGGTGTAATATCCATACAATGTATTATTTAAATGAGAAGGATATTATACCACAAATCAATTGTATTGTCAGCAAACGCTCAGTGTAATTGAAGGATCCAAGGCGGGATGTAAGATGCAACACAACAGAACTTGAATAACAACCCAAACCGAAATAATAAAGCAGAAACGCATCACCCACGAACGGGAAAACAAAGAGCTAAGGATACCGGGTAACGCGGTAAGTGCAACAACATGGCCCCCGACCCGGAAGTGCACTCCGCGAGACCGCGAGAATCCGGAAGTGTGCGTTCCGAAACTGAAAGGTGCAATGAGACTGGAAGATCCAAACATGTACGCCTGAATCTGAATGCTCAAAAGGTGTGCAATCTTTTTTTCCCCATAGGAAATAATGCAAATGACAATAATCAGTTCCAGAAGAGCAAAAGTATAAATCTTTAAAAGACAATACTACTTATATGCACTATTATTATTATTTAATAATATCATTTAATAATTGTGCCTTATTTTGAAAACATACTTTACAGGGTAGAGGTGATAATTGCGAATAGAGGGGCAGAGCCGGACGGAACGAGCTGTAAGAAACACCTTCACCTGGTGAGAGTAATCAGTGTGCTTGACAGTCATCAGCCTCACGGAGAGAGTCACCGAGCAGAGAGCAGAAGGTCACCAAAAGGGGGCAAGGAGCCGGAAAATCGGAAGTGTCTGTTGGCGAAAGCACTCGGGCGGCCGATGACGAAAGAGCATGCTGGCCGGTGGGAAACCGATCTAGGAAAACGAGCCGATCTGCGAGTGGGCGTCTGGAATTGAAAGTAGATAAACACTGCTCTGCTCGGAGACCTGTTGTTTGTCTCTCTTCTTCCAGTCGGACCAATAAATGCGTTACACTGGCGAACTTCAAGTTCAGTATTTCCGCACTGTAACAATGCAATACACAAAATGCACTATGATAAAGTTAGCATAGTACAAAGTTTGTATGTGATCCTGTTCAGTAATAAAGAATCAGTGTTAGAGACGACACCGAGACAATGCTCTCGCTATGAACTATGAACAGGAACTGAGGGGTTATAACTGACTGGGTGGCACAGCGTCGGTGGGTTTTTTGATTGCAAACTGCTTACATTTATTTTTGTACAAATCCTGACTCTTAATCTGAACGAACTCGTATACTGGTGCACACATAAACCGACGTTCTGCTTTACGTGCATTCTTCATTCGTATTGTGTTGTGTTGTGTTGTATAGAAACAGCTGGTACACATAAGATACAGAAAATAATATGAAAAGGGGATTATTGAACAAAAGTAATTGTCGCATAACCACTGTTTTGGTAAAGTTTATTTGTTAGCTGTTTATTTAATGTCTATGAAAAGAAGAGTCACGGGTGTACGCACTGTCAATCTGTGTTACGCTTTCAGTTTTATCAGTAAAATGACATTTTGTCTGTGTGTGTGTGTGTGTGTGTGTGTGTGTGCTCTTGCATGAGCATGAGAGATGGATGCTATTAAAGAGCTCTGTTGGTATGAAAACCAACAACAACATCGCTGAGATACAAGCTGGAGTAACACTCTCTCTCTCTCTCTCTCTCTCTATCTATATATATATATATATATATATATATATATATATTATATATATATATTCATTCATTCATCTTCTACCGCTTTATTCGATCTTCCCTCGGGTCACGGGGAGCCTTTGCCTATCTCAGGCGTCTATGGGCATTAAAGGCAGTTTTGGATGGAATGCCAACCCATAGCAAGGCACACACACACACACACATTTACACACTAGGGACAATTTTCCAAGGTGCCAATCAAATCTACCGTGCATGTTTTTGGACCGGGAGGAAACCCGGAGAGAACCCGGAGAAAAACCCCCCATCCCCCGAGGCACGGGGAGAACATGCAAACTCCACACACACATGGCCGAGACGGGAATCGAACCCGGACCCTGGCCCTTGGTGGAGTCGAACCCGGACCCTGACCCTGGCGGTGTGAGGCGAACGTGCTAACCACTAAACCACCGTGCCCCGTTATATATATATATATATATATATATATATATATATATATATATATATATATATATATATATATATATATATAAAAATGTACTAAAAATTATAATATACAAATTATATTAACTAATGTACTATCTAATGTATAAACGATTTATATATCCATTAATACATGATGTGTGTTGTTTAAAATATGTTCCTATTAATTAGACTAAAATTCTTTTTATCTTTTTGCCGAGCATATACAATGCATTTACAGCACTGGGTTGGTGAATAAGCCACACAGGCCATCAAATGATTACACATTTATAATCGCTGTATAGAATCTTTAAACTAGTGAAATCTCATTCACCCCGAATGCGTCTTTACAAACATTTTATGGAATTTCCTTTTTCATGCTCTGGAGAAGGGTTAGTAAGATGTGAAGCACAGGAATGTCTTATTTCGATTATGCACACACCAGGAAGCAAACAGGCATCTAATATGAGGGGCTATTTTTGGCATTCCCTATGCAACATTGTGTTTATAGGGGGTCGCCTAAAGGGTCCTTGACTTGAAAAATGTTAGACCCTGATGAAACGCATAACAACGCTCTAACCACTTCAACAACATGCAATTGTACATTGTATTTCTACTTTAAAACATTAACAATGTGGTGGTGGTGGATGTCCCGTCATTTTTGAAACCAAAGTAAAAATCCATGTACAGATGCCCTGCATGTAATGTCAATAACGTTAACTTGAGCTAGCACACTTGACACTTATCCAACGGAAACCCAGTTATTATCATCCGAATTCAAGGTGCTCCTCTAAAAGTGGCCTTTCATTTTCACTCCTGAAGCCAGAAGAAAATCTCTCCCGGGTTCAGCCCTCTGCTAGAACGGGAAGCAGACTTTGCCTTTCCAGCACGCTCTCTGGATTAAACATTTATGCACATTTGCTTGGTGAAGACTTGTAGCTGGCAGGCATGCAGTAGATTTTCTTAAAAGCGCAGCCATGAGATTTTGCACTGGGAAATTCTCTTATCTCACGTCCAGCTTTAGGATTGTCACCGGGGTGGCTATTAGGTCAAACATGACAAGTCCAAAGGAAATCAGTTTTGGACAGCTGTCTTATGATGACCCCAAAAATCCCCATGAATCTCAGACACTTTTTATTTATTTATTTATATATATTTTTTTTTTCCAAGTTTCTTATCTTTACAGTTTGCTGGGAGGTTTCAGGAGACGCTTCATAGCTGTCAGAGTTGGGATTGAATTTTTTTTTTTTTTTTTTTTTTGCACCATGCATATTCTGAAATCCAACATTCAAATTGCTAGGAGAGAGGGTGAGGTACTGTTATAATAAGACGTGACCGCAAATAAATATAATAAGATCGGGGGTTTAATTTGATTAGATTCTAATTTGGCTAATAAATACTAAGCATATGGAAAATGTCCAACTTTAAAATGAGCAAGAGAAAAAATATATATATATTCTATTGAAAAGAAACCTTTGTGGCTGCACAAACCTACGCTTAGAAATAATGGATAACACTTGGCTTAGACTAATCTGTATTAAGACTATTTAAATGTGCAATATTTTTTACACGTAACTAATGTTTACCTTTGTAATACTTTTATACTGTTAGATATTAATATTATTTTAATTCACTTAAAGGACTGACAGTTTATCCTGTCCAATGACAATAAAGAATGCTTATTCTGTACTATTATATTCCATTATTTCATTCTAGATGGGTATAGCATTAGCCAATGTCTGTCGGGACCCCTCCCCCCGGCTCGCGCCACACACTTCCGATTTCGCCGCTTGCACTTGCGGGTCGGAAGCCATCTTGCCGTTTCGTCCGCGTGGCACGGAACAGTGGTGCCTCGACTAACATTGTTAATCCCTTCCTGAAAATGGACGTTAGCCGAGGCACCACTTTAAGCACTAAATCTATCGTTCACAAATGGACGTCTGATTGACAATAAATGTGCGCTTGACTGATCAACTGTCCTAGAGACAGAGGGGAACCCGAGCAGGTAGAATCCCGACGTTAACGTCGTTATCCGGGACAAGATTTTGGTCGCAAAACATGACGTTAACCTGAAACAATAGGAACAGAAACAGACGTATTTACGCATATCAATGACTTGGGGCTAGATAACACCTTCGGCTACCGATATTAACTCTTGCCACCCTGCCTGCTCTGGATTCCAGTTCCATGTTTTCATTGTTTTTTGGGATTGTGTGTTTTGTTTTGTTTTTTGTCTCTGCCGCTAATTGCCCTGATTTCTGCTTTGTACTTTGGACTGTTTAGGATTTAGATTTGCCCTGTTCGCCTGTGCTCATACCCGGCACTGTTTATTAACTGTGGTTTTTTTGCCTTACCCTTTTGTTTTGTCTGCGGCCTGTCCATTAAAGTCTATTATTATTTCATCCTGCCTGTTGCATCCCTGCATGTGGGTCCTCTATTTATCCGCATCTCTGACACTGTCACCTCGCGTAAACCCTCATTGTCCTTTTTAATATTTTTATCAAATAATCATCCGAAGGCTGATTATTATACGTATATAGTTATACGTTCCCATAACATATTACAGGACATTTTTATGCAGGCTAATTGTTAGAATTATAGACTGGGATTTCCATGGTTGGGAGGTGTTTTATCTTAGTGCTCTTCTGGACTGGAATCCCACCACCACCAAGCTGCCACTAGTGGGCCCTTGAACAAGGCCCTTAACCCTCAATTTCTCCAGTGTAAACCGCTCTGGATAAGGGGTGTCTGCCAAATCCTGTAAATGTAATTGTCGCACGAGTTTCTAGCACCTGGTTCACATTGATGATAATTAGCTCTTGTGTACACACTGCCTGGCCAAAAAAAAGCATGTCACCACCTGGATTTAACTAAGCAAATAGGTAAAAGCCTTTTATTCATTTCATCAATATTGCATCGATTAAAACCGTTTCAGGTGGCAACAAGTTGTTTATTCTTAATTGATGGGGTAAGTAGCTTCTTATTTCTTCAATAAAAAAAAAAAAAAAAAAAAAAAAAAGTCCTTGTGGTCGTGGGAAAAGAGCGTCAAATTATTAGCCTGCGATGAGCAAAAAAAAACAACCAAAAACACAAGGGATTGCTGAAAGGACTAACAGTGTGGTAAGAACTGTCCAACACGTTTTTATACCGGGAAGGAAAGTGGTGAGCCATCATCTATTGTGGATTTAATGTTGTTGGGGGAAAATTATCATGTCAAAGATTAGTGGGGGAAAAAAAAAGCAGGACTGTAAGAAAAACATGCAACTGGAAAAGAGAGAGCTTTGACACACACACACACACACACACACACACACACACACACACCACACACCACACACACACACACACACACACACAACAATGTGAAGATCTAAACTAAGGCTGAAATGATTCCTCAAGGTAATTCAAATGAAAAATTTAAAAAAAGCAAATTATTCGAGCATTGTGTTTCCCCAAGGACCTTTATTACTAATGCACCACCCGCTAAACTCTGAAGCGCTGGAGCGCTCTGCTCTGGACTGGTAAAGAATGAGTGAAAAATGGAAACGAGGGAGAAAACAGAGAGAGGGCAAGGAGAAGTTTAAGGCCAAACAAAATGACAAAGTGACAAAAGTTTCCAAAGTGTGGGATCATTTCAAACTATATCAGTTTTATATTATATATTTATATATATTATATATATATATATATATATATATATATATATATATATATATATATTATATATTTTTTTTTTATTAACAAACAATACAATACAAAATTCCATCCAGGGTGTATCCTGCCTTAATGCCCATAGACGACTGAGATAGGCACAGACTCCCCGTGACCCGAGGGAAGATCGGATAAAGCGGTAGAAGATGAATGAATGAATACAAAGATCTGAGTAAGAAAAATTATACATCTCAAGCGTCTATAGGCATTAAGGCAGGATACACCCTGGATGGAATGCCAACCCATCGCGCACACACACACACATTCACATTCACACACTAGGGACAATTTTCCAAGGTACCAATCAACCTACCGTGCATGTTTTTGGACCGGGAGGAAACCGGAGAACCAGGAGAAAAACCCCCTGAGGCACGGGGAGAACATGCAAACTCCACACACACATGGCCGAGACGGGAATCGAACCCGGACCCTGGCGAACGTGCTAACCACTAAGCCACTGCGCCCCTATAACGCTTTTAACAATGTTTATCATCACGAAACACATGTACAGAAATGTATCAGTTTTGAATGTTAAATAAAAGCAGAATAAACCTGGATCAAGACTGGATCGAGTGATTTAGAAATCAATTCTTTGAATCGCTTTGCATTATATTCAGTGGTGGACGAAACGGAAAAGCAGAGCTACACACACGGGTAAAATATTAACATTAGTAAAAGTGCTCGGGTTAAACTTTGAAGTTTAGGGAAGTTAAAGTCAAATGGGAATACTTGAATAAATTGGAGAAAAACCTCAGAAAATTACATTTACTGTCCACCTATGAATATCCTAAAAAGTGCAATTGTGTAGCCATTAAATCAGTTATAGGTTCAACATTAAAGTCCATTGTGTTACCTGTGAGGAACGAGTTGGGAATTTGCTGTACTAAAGCGTCGTGGTTTCTAAGTGACCCTGTCCACAGTAATCGAATGGAATCTTTAGGCTCTCTATGTAAAGCCTTCCTCACATCAAGATAACATGTAAGGGATTAACATGGATCAGGACAATCCAGAGGGCAGAAGGTGCCAGGATCACTTCGAATCCCAGAGGTAGGATGTGTAGAGCGACAAATGAAAATGATTTTGCAGACAGACAGACACAGCTTGCGAGATAATTTCCTTTTATAAACGTTAATAAGTAACTTGCTTTGGACAATCCGAGTCCGATACAACTGGGCTTGAGGAATTCAGAGGCTACGCTGTGATTTATTTCGTGTTATCAAAGACTTTGGATTACATCAATATAGTTTGGGGTATTAGGAACAGCTACACGATCATCTCAGCAGTTAATGTCATTTTAAATGGATGAGAGATTTAAAAAGAAATAATAATAATAGTGTAAATAATGAAATAACTTAATATTGAATAAATGGAAGGGGTACGGTGGCTTAGTGGTTAGCACGCTCGCCTCACACCGCCAGGGTCCAGGTTCGATTCCCGTCTCGGCCATGTGTGTGTGGAGTGTTTTTTTGCAGGTTCTCCGGTTTCCTCCGGGTCCAAAAACATGCACGGTAGGTTGATTGGCACCTTGGAAAATTGTCCCTAGTGTATGAATGTGTGTGTGTGTGTGTCCTGCGATGGGTTGGCATTCCATCCGGGGTGTATCCTGCCTTAATGCCCATAGACGCCCGAAATAGAAGATAGAAGATCGGACATAGCGGTAGAAGATGAATGAATGAATGAATGAATGAATAAATGGAGCACCATAACTTGTGGGAAAATAAAAATACATCCTTTGATTTAAATAGCCCATGCGCAGTTCATTTAACAGCGACGTGTATAGAAATGTTTCTGTCCTCTGGTGATGTGACACAAATAATTCATTCACACGAATAATTCAATAGTTCGCTTGACCTCACCAATAACTCAACATACACATTCCTCACTAGTAGCATTTCCAGGACTGAGATCATTTACATGCACAAAACCTCAGAAATGAATAATAAAACAAATACATAAATATGCAAAGAAGCTGTTCTTTCACCATTTAATCCACTTTTAGCAGGCCGGCAGGGGGGAAAGTGAAGTTTGCTTATTGCTGCGACTTCCAGCAGTGATGCACTGATCTACAGAGCCATCTTCATCAGAGCTCTAAGGAGACATGGAGCTAGTGCATTATCGCTACAACATCTCAGACTGTTCTCTGTGGGGAAGAGATCAAATCAGGCTCTAACAATGGGCTAACAATACGGGACGTGCTAGGGTGTCTCCATCATGTCAAGGCTACCCGACTGTACCCGTTATCTATGGGATTTCTGATCCGGGTGCTCAAAGGGGCTCATACGGTAACTACAATAAAGCTGGGTGATGGCAAAAAAGAGAACGCAACAAAAGTAACGCAACATGAGTTTCCTGACGCTACTGTGCTTAAAATGATTTCTAGCCTCTTTACTTTTCACATATGCATACAGACGTGGACAAAATTGTTGGTACCCTTTGGTCAATGAAAGAAAAAGTCACAATGGTCACAGAAATAACTTTAATCTGACAAAAGTAATAATAAATAAAAATTCTATAAATGTTAACCAATGAAAGTCAGACATTGTTTTTCAACCATGCTTCAACAGAATTATGTAAAAAAATAAACTCATGAAACAGGCATGGACAAAAATGATGGTACCCCTAACTTAATATTTTGTTGCGCAACCTTTTGAGGCAATCACTGCAATCAAACGCTTCCTGTAACTGTCAATGAGACATCTGCACCTCTCAGCAGGTATTTTGGCCCACTCCTCATGAGCAAACTGCTCCAGTTGTGTCCGGTTTGAAGGGTGCCTTTTCCAGACTGCATGTTTCAGCTCCTTCCAAAGATGCTCAATAGGATTGAGGTCAGGGCTCATAGACGGCCACTTTAGAATAGTCCAATTTTTTCCTCTTAGCCATTCTTGGGTGTTTTTAGCTGTGTGTTTTGGGTCATTGTCCTGTTGCAAGACCCATGACCTGCGACTGAGACCAAGCTTTCTGACACTGGCTAGTACATTTCTCTCTAGAATTCCTTGATAGTCTTGAGATTTCATTGTACCCTGCACAGATTCAAGACACCCTGTGCCAGACGCAGCAAAGCAGCCCCAGAACATAACAGAGCCTCCTCCATGTTTCACAGTAGGGACAGTGTTCTTTTCTTGATATGCTTCATTTTTTCGTCTGTGAACATACAGCTGATGTGCCTTGGCAAAAACTTCGATTTTTGTCTCATCTGTCCACAGGACATTCTCCCAGAAGCTTTGTGGCTTGTCAACATGTAGTTTGGCATATTCCAGTCTTGCTTTTTTATGATTCGTTTTCAACAATGGTGTCCTCCTTGGTCGTCTCCCATGTAGTCCACTTTGGCTCAAACAACGACGGATGGTGCGATCTGACACTGATGTTCCTTGAGCATGAAGTTCACCTTGAATCTCTTTAGAAGTCTTTCTAGGCTCTTTTGTTACCATTCGGATTATCCGTCTCTTAGATTTGTCATCAATTTTCCTCCTGCGGCCACGTCCAGGGAGGTTGGCTACAGTCCCATGGATCTTAAACTTCTGAATAATATGTGCAACTGTACTCACAGGAACATCTAGTTGCTTGGAGATGGTCTTATAGCCTTTACCTTTAACATGCTTGTCTATAATTTTCTTTCTGATCTCTTGAGACAGCTCTTTCCTTTGCTTCCTCTGGTCCATGTCGAGTGTGGTACACACCATATCACCAAACAACACAGTGATTACCTGGAGCCATATATATAGGCCCAATGGCTGATTACAAGGTTGTAGACACCTGTGATGCTAATTAGTGGACACACCTTCAATTAACATGTCCCTTTGGTCACATTATTTTCTGTGTTTTCTAGGGGTACCATCATTTTTGTCCATGCCTGTTTCATGAGTTTATTTTTTTACATAATTCTGTTGAAGCATGGTTGAAAAACAATGTCTGACTTTCATTGGTTAACATTTATAGAATTTTTATTTATTATTACTTTTGTCAGATTAAAGTTATTTCTGTGACCATTGTGACTTTTTCTTTCATTGACCAAAGGGTACCAACAATTTTGTGTCCACGTCTGTATATAGAAATTCTTTTCTTCTATTCTTTCTTCGCATATCCCAGCTTGTGGGGAAGCTGAGGTCAGAGATCAGGGTCAGCCATGATAAAGAACAGAGGGTTAAGGGACTTGTTTAAGGAGCCAACAGCTTGGTGATGCCGAGGCTTGAACCCCCGACCTTCCGATCAGTAACCCAACGCCTTCATCTCTGATCTACCAAAAAGCAACGCATAATTGTGAAGTACAAGAAATACCATAATTGATTTTAAAGATTTTTGTAAATAAGAATCTGGTGTTTTGCATATGTATTCAAATAATGTATGTTAATGGCTAAACTGGCTTTTTTTTCGTTGTTTGTTTGTTTTTTATACAGTCTAATACATTAGCGCTGACCTATGGACAGACTGGATAAACACCATAATTCTTTGCCAGTCATCCTTTTGCTAAAACAAACAAACAATCAAACACATAATGTACTGTACACTTAAGCAATACCGATGTAAGCAAAAATGTTTGACTTGTCCAAGTATCATTAGACTGCTGTGACAGGTCTAGCACCAAGGTAATTGATTCATTATTCCAATCACAATAAAAGCAAAAGGCAAAGGCAATTTTATTTATATAGCACATTTCATACACAATGGCAATTTGTACGTTAAAAAAAATGTAAAAACACAAGATGAGTTAAAAAAATATATTTGAAATGAATTAAAACATGAATAAAATATGAAACATGTTTAATTGGCACTGAAAACTTGAAAACTCATACAATGACTCACTTATTTAACTTTTGCAAAAAATAAATAAATAAATAAGTAAATAAAATATTGCACTCTCTTCAGCCAAAAAATAAGTACAAATGTGCAAAAAATAAATGGTAATGATTGCTGTCTTGAGAAAGCCCTAGAAAGGATTGTCATATTGAAGCATTACTTTAAGCAATCCAAAGTAAAATCTCTGCTGGCCCCAGATAATAATAATCCAATCAAAGACATTGCTGTTGCCTAGGAGCTGCAGTTTTATTGCAGTGTGCTGTCAGGGTTTAACGTTTAGTCATTACGTCTGATTAAATGAGTAACAGAGGTTGTGTGTGTGTGAATGCGATGCATAAGCAACCCCGTGATCCATAAGCAACCTAAAATATCCTCGACACCTCCAGGCCATGGTGAGACGACACAGCGTTACACTGCGTTTTCTCACTTAACCGAGTCCCTAACTCTAGTGGATCTCATCCCATTATTTACAGCAACAACAAATTTAGCTTTACGGTTTTTTTTTTCCTCTTTCACTTTTGCTAGAAAGCTACTCTCATTCAGTTTATTAAAGCAATGTCATAAATAACAGATTGAATACTTTTTGATATCTTTGTAAGAACAATAAGTTTTTTCTTTTCTTTATATATAGCGCCAATTATTTAGGATCTAAAAATACCCTTGAGACATGCACTATATCAATATGGTTGGGAATCGAAAAAAAAATTCGATTCCTCTTATTGATTCCTGGGTGCATTTTTTTTCCCACCTGGCAATCTTCCAGAACCGTATGTAGTAGTCTACACACTTTACAAGGTGGACCTGATTAGAACCCTCCAGTCCTTGAGACACTAAATTCCAGATGATTCTCATCTGCTTCTCATGTCTCAGGGATTGTTTATGCCTTTTGATTATTATTCTAATTAAAGCTCTTTTTGTTTTTGCACCTTGCGTCTTGCCTCGGATCCTGTTGCTAACAGGAACGCGGGAAGCGCCCAAACGTGTGGCTACAGTTTGTAAAAACTGTAGACAAAGCTACGTGTAATTATTGTATTAAACTAATATGTTGCAAGCAAGGTGTCACGACCAACAGGACTAAGCATCTGCGCTTGGTTCACCATTTGGAATCGAACCTGGGAATCGATAAGAATCGGTATCGATAAGCGGAATCAGAATCGTTCATATTAAAATGATACCCAAGAGAGCTAAAGAGCTCCAACCATATCGCTATTAAACACCTCTGGGAAATGGAACGCTGACTGAAAGCCTTAGACTGAAAGACTGAAAGTGTTAATTATTTACTTTCATCAATGAACGACATGCAGTGAACGAAGAAAAGAGAAATGGAAATAAAATCAATATTTGTTGTGAATACACACTTCACCTTCAAAACAGCAGTAATACTTCTATGTACACTTACACACAGTGTTTATGAAGGAACTCGGCTGGTCGGTTGTTCCATCTTGGAGAAGTAAACACAGATCTTCTGTGGATGGAGACGTTCTCACATCCTTCTGTCTCTTCATGGAATCCCACACACACTCCATGATGTAGAGGTCAGGGCTCTGTAGGGGGTGTGCCATCACTTCCACTACTTCTACTTCTACAAAAGGTACTCACAAAAGGTACCAAATATTGACTTTGATTTGATTTCCCTCACTTTGCATTTTGTAAATTGACAGGAATAATCAGGGTATTTCTGAAAGCATTCTTTGTTTACAGAATTTTTCCCCTTCTGCCTAGAACTTTTGCAAAGTACTATATATATATATATATATATATACTATATATCATATATATATATAGATATATATATATATATATATATATATATATATATATATATATATATATATATATATATATATATATATATATATATCTATATATATAGTATATATATTCACTGAATATATATATATATATATATATATATATATATATATATATATATATATATATATATATATATATATATATGTACTGTATTCACTGAAATTATAAATGGAAATCGGCTGCAAGGAGCTTTGTGTGAATCTTCATTGCTTGTATAAAATATGGCTAGTTAGGCTTCATATCAACCATGTCAGTGCGATAATCGTTGAGGGGGGAAAAAGAGAAAACGAGTTAAATCCTTTTTATTTATTTTTTTTTTTTTAATCTTTTTTTAGCTACTATTTGGTGATTTCAAAATTCCATTGCTCGTTGCAAGAAAAAAAAAGGAATACGTATTAAAGTGCAAGGCCGATCTCCTGTGCACAGTCCTCCTCCCAGGAGTTTGATAGGATTTAGATCCATTCTCTACCCGGACCACTTTGATGTTCTTCCTCCGAAGCCATCCTTTTGATGACACACCGGTTTGTGCTGTGGGTCATTATCGCATGGGAAGGTGAAATCTCGTTTTTTAATATTCCGCTGTCTAATAGAGACCTGCTTATTCGACTCCAAAGGAAAAAAAAAGGTTACTTTTTTAAAATAAGCGGTCCATTATTTTCCTCTATCTTGGCACGAACAACAGTTCCATCTTAAAAGCAGCAACGCAATAACATGAGGCCACCATATATTATTATAACTGTTTCTATCTTGGGCTGATTTGAGTATTATCTATTTTGCCACATGGTTTATGGCTTCTTTTAGCAACCTATCGAATACTTTTCAAATGGATATAAAAGATGATCTCTCCTGCCGCAGTGCTCCGGACCACTTCACGTGTTTTATGTTTTTTTTTTTTGTACGCAAGTGTGTCTGTGTATTTATTTATTTATTTTCATTCATATCCTGTCTCCACCTCTGTCTTGCTATTGGTCGTTTCCCTTCACGTTGCATTCAGTTGTACTCTGCAAAGCATCAACATTTATTAATAATAATTTAACGATAATAATAATTTAATAATAATAAACAATAATTTATTTTATTTTATTTTTTTAACCTTTCGGCACTTTTGGGGTTCTTAACATACTCCAAACTCATTTTCGCTTAGCAGCCAGGTTGGAATCTGTGGCCATTAGGATGTCAGTGAGGCTCAGCCCCGGACGTGGCATACAATGGATATAGCGCCCCCTGGAAATGACACTGCATGTCATGGGTTGTAATGCACAGGAAGTAAGTGATTTAGAGTTTTTTTGAAAAATGCACCTAATGGAATGATGAGCACTATATATATATATATATATATATATATATATATATATATATATATATATATATATATATATATATAATATGTACAATACATACACACACACACACATATAGACGAGCAGCGATGACGGGCACAAACCCCTGGGAAATCGCCGCCCAGGTGAACGCTTGGGCCCGTCATCACTGCTCACAGCAATATTTTAATTTGCGATACCCTTATATTAATCATGTTCTCTTTCACGTTCTTGCTCTCGTTTTGTCCTAGTCTGTGTCTGTTTTCTGCACAGATCTATGGCTTTGGATTGGCTTGTCTTCTTAATAAAACGGCACTGCGCTGGCATCGCTCTGAACCCCCCCCCCCCCTCCCCTCCTTATCACTATAACAAGCTTCACGTCATGTTTCATACCATGATTAGAATGAAGAGATGCCAAGCAAAGCCTACATCTGATCTTTATTTCAGATACATCAAAAACCACTTCACTGTTACCAGGTATGTGAAAATGGCCTTTGAACATGTTATTCTTTGTGAATGGTTCACACTGAGCACATGCCCCATGTCAAAAACAAGGTATGTATAGTTAGGAGCCAGGGTATTGTATAGCAGTTGTTGTTTTGTGTGTCTACTTCACAAGAAAATGCAAAGTGGCTTACGTGCACAGAATACATCAAATAATTTCCCTTTAATATTCACAACAGGTCTCCGTGTTTTTAAAATGGTTGATTAATACCACAAAACCATAATATTTTTAGACTTGGTTATCATGCTGTGAACATTTCTACCCCTCACTGAAGCATTTAAATAAATGGAAATGTCTACAATTGTTATCAGACGACACCCAGCCTTATAGGTGTAAAGCTACTGATGTTTATCAAATGTTATGCCTTTGGGAAGGGATTTGTCTCTTTTGCGTTCAAGCAGTGGCATTTTATTTTTTTAGCATTCCAGGTAATATCATATGAACAATATGCATCTGTGTATGTAGCACAGAAAGATTGTCTTCATGACCTGCAGTTTTTCACTCATTTAGCATTGTGTCTGTCGGTTCTCCTGGACACCATGGCAACTAAGGCGCTATGGCAACCAGGCCAGGGGGCCCTAATTAGAAAGCTAGTGTCTCTTCTGAACGAGAACGTGCGAGCGAGGAAGGCATGGACAAACAGAACCGAAGCAGAATGACAGAGGGATGTGCAGGGTGTGTCAGCTATCGCAGCAGGGTCAACAAGATATCACATGGTTATATCTCAACACAAAACTCGATGCCTCTGAATGACAAGCAACGGAATGGTATGAAAAAAAAAATCTCCACTAGTGGAAGTCAAAAGGCTTTTATTGTCATTTCAACTATATATATCTGACGCAGTACACAGTGAAACGAGACGACGTTTCTCCAGAAATTTGGTGCTCCATAAAACAACATTCACGTCAGACAACACACAACATAGTCTAGTCCTCAGCTCTGTGTTGTGTAGCTTTAAGTCATCCTGGCCACAAAGTGCATCGTGTATAACGTGGTGCAAAACAAAACAGTGTGGAACAGACATGAGGCAGTGCAAAACAAATACACAAAAATAACAGCGACTCGTAACCTACTGTATATATATATATATATATATATATATATATATATATATATATATATTTTTTTTTTTTTTATATACAGTGCAATTGGAAAACCATTTTACAAATAATAAAGTGTAAACAGTGACAGTGTTCATTGCACACCACCCAAACTGTGCTCCTATGTTTACAACACTTTGCACTACATCACAGTGACGGGTTGTTGTTGTGTTTTTTTTTTTTTTTTTATCTTATTTAATTTTATGTTGTGTAATGTTGTTTGTGGGGGCACGGTGGCGTAGTGGTTAGCACGTTCGCCTCACACCGCCAGGATCCGGGTTCGATTCCTGTCTCGGCCATGTGTGTGTGGAGTTTGTGCATGTTCTCCCCGTGCCTCAGGGGGTTTTTCTCCGGGTTCTCCGGTTTCCCATCCTCCCGGTCCAAAAACATGCACGGTAGGTTGATTGGCACCTTGGAAAAAGTTGTCCCTAGTGTATGAATGTGTGTGTGAATGTGTGTGTGTGTGTGCCCTGCGATGGGTTGGCATTCCATCCAGGGTGTATCCTGCCTTAATGCCCATAGACGCCTGAGATAGACACAGACTCGCCGTGACCCGAGGGAAGATCGGATAAAGCGGTAGAAAATGAATGAATGAATGAATGTTGTTTGTTATGTTGTCTCGTGTTGTCAACACAGTCCTATTCTGTCTTTGCGCTGTTTGCACCAGGTTGCACACAATGCACTTTATGTAGCTAGGACAAACTTAGTCTCGTCCTCAGCATTGTGTTCTTTGTGTTTGTGTTATATGTTGTTTTGTGTAGCACCAGGGTCCTGGAGAAACGTTGTCTCTCATTTCACTGTGTACACAGTCAGATATATATGGTTGAAATGACAATAAAACCTCTTGACTTGACTTGATGTGCAAAAGAAGCGACGAGAGCAGCAGTAGCAGTGGCGGAATGTGCAAAAGGTAAACATGTAAACAGTAATACTGTTTGTGAGACCAGGAGAGACCAGTATACACCAAAAACGTCAAAGCATGCGTCACCAGTGTTGGGGAGTGACTATTTACATGTAACGGCGTTACGTAATTTAATTACAAAATAGTGAGGAAAAATATGTCATTAAATGACATATAAATAAAAGTGTATGCAAAGTGTACTATAAGCCAACCAATCCCCCACCCCTGTTGGAAAAGACTAAGCCCCGCCCCAACCTTTTTTTTTTTTTATAGGGTTTGAAAAGCCTTTTTTATAGGCTTTTTTCTCAGAATGTTAACTTAAAGTGCCACCTAGTGGACAAATGAAAGCAATCAAATGTAATCAGTTACTTTACGTGTATAAAGCAATTATAAAGTTACACTACTTGTTACATTTTGAATAGGGTCATTTATAATCTGTAAACTATTACATTTCCAAAGTAACTCTCCTAAAGTAAAATCCCAGAATCACATTTTTACGTGTCGTGAAATATCTATGCACTTGTCAATGCAGAGCTTCCTGAAGCACCCTGGCTAGAAACCTTCGAAATAATTCCACTGCCCAGGTGTGCTTTGGAACCATTATTTCTAAAAGGCAGTTTAACGTGTAAATAAACGTTTGCTGTGATCACGATCACATAAATAAATAAATAAATAAATAAATAAATAAATCCCTGATATACACTGTATACAGTAATGGAAGACCATCTGCGGTATTTAGACTGTATTCATTTCAGGCATTTCAGAGTTGTACAGATGCCAGACTGAGGGAAACATTTTCTCCTTTGCTTTGCGTGCCATCTGTAAAATATTTTAAGCATGGGTTTTGAAATGTCGTGTTTTCCGCATGTGTTTTGTAAAAGCCGTACACTGTTTGGGGTAATGGCATGCGTTTCGCACTGCATAAATACCTACAGCGTTTTTTTTTTTTTCAAGTCTGTTTTCTATACTTTATTTGGTGCACATTAAAAAAATAAAAATCACTTTGGTCCTCTAATTGAGAAATGGCGAAGTACGGTCTCATATTTAAAGTGGTCGTGTACTTTAATGCTACTTCTCATCTAGTGCGCACCAATAGTTGCTGGTAATCAGCAATTAGATGCAAGGCTAAGAGTGTTCCAATGTGCTGGGATGATGTTGTGTACTAAAATAGGCATAAGAATACTTTCATTTCAGTAACTGTTTGATTCAATCAGGGCTGCGCTGGATACAGACACATCCCAGAAACACTATCTGTGTGTGTTATTTCGATATTCCGAATATCTTCAGCGGGTTACAGTAATAAAGCAAATGTAATTCATTACTGTAGTTTAAGTAGATTTAGAATTGTAGTATTTCTGTTACTTTAGCTTCCCTACATTCATTCATTCATCTTCTCTACCGCTTCTACTTAACCGTTTATCCGATCTTCCCTCGGGTCACTGGGGGAGACCTGTGCCTATCTCAGGCGTCTATGGGCATCAAGGCAGGATACACCCTGGATGGAATGCCAATCCATCGCAGGACACACACACACACACTCACACACACACACATTCACACACTAGGGACAATTTTCCAAGGTGCCAATCAACCTACCGTGCATGTTTTTGGACTGGAGAGGAAAGCGGAGAACCCGGAGAAAAACTCACTGAGACACGGGGAGAACATGCAAACTCCACACACACACACACACACACACACACACACACATGGCCGAGACCGGAATCGAACCCGTCCCTGGAAGTGTGAGGCGAACACGCTAACCAATTAAACCAGCATGTCCCTCCCGTCCCTACATATACATGTAAAATATCTAACTTTTTGGTGTAATAGATTTAATGAGTATGTCTAATTTTTCTCAAGTATAAGGTTTGTGTTCTTTGTTCATCACTGTAAACAACATTTGAACATTTGATAAAGTATGTGCATCAGTTCAATAATTACAGTATTATTCTGTACAATGTTTAACTTCCACATTAGGGGGGCACGGTGGCTTAGTGGTTAGCACGTTCGCCTCACACCGCCAGGATACGGGTTCAATTCCCGTCTCGGCCATGTGTGTGTGGAGTTTGTGCATGTTCCTCCCCGTTTGCCTCAGGGGGTTTTTTCCGGGTCCGGGTTCTCCGGTTTCCTCCCCCCCTCCCCGGTCCAAAAAACATGCACACGGTAGGTTGAATTGGCACCTTGGAAAATTGTCCCTAGTGTATGAATGTGTGTGTGTGTGTGTGTGTGAGTGTGTGTGTGTGCCCTGCGATGGGTTGGCATTCCATCCAGGGTGTATCCTGCCTTAATGCCCATAGACGCCTGAGATAGACACAGACTCCCCGTGACCCGAGGGAAGATCGGATAAAGCGCTAGAAGATGAATGAATGAATGAACTCCCACATTACAGTATCCGTGTGGTTATCAGGTGGGATTCAAACACTGAATTAGCAAATTTGTAGAAAACAAGTGTGTTGTATATTTGAAACAATGGTGTTAGTGTTAAGCTTTATATTTATACATGTATGTGTATAATATATACACATATACACACACATTTTTATACACATATATACATATATGTGTGTATTAGTAAATGTTGTCAAGGAATGCTGGGTAATTCTGCTGAAAACCGCTTCTGTATTAATCAGTGGAGGCACTGAACAGCTCTCAACCATCATCTCCTAATAACCATAATTTCCCCTTTGATATGAACATTCCGCAAAATTAGTTTTGCTTCTCTCGCAGCCTCTTGGCATTGCTGCAAATTGGTATGCTTTTAGTCGTTACAGAACGAGTCTCCGATTGTTAAAACAAAAAGGGAGGGGGGGGTGATTCTTTTAAAAGGTCTCTATGCAAAAGGATTCCTATACTCTACAGTGTATATAGTGTGCGTCTCAGTATATGTATATAATGATAGTGATAATAATACATATCCACGTCGGGCGGTGAAATGAATGTTTAACGTACCAACCAGGCTGCAGTGTGCATTTTTCATTGTTCTGCTTTTTAAAGTCACTCTGTCGCTACTTCTTGTCAATCATTTTACCATTCAATCATATTTCCATAATAACCTTCAATCACAATTTTTCACTGATGTATTATCTACGCCTCAAGGCACAACATTAAAAATAAATACGTTCTAGATGCTTACTAAAGCAAAAAATATATATATATTATATATATATATATATATATATATATATATATATATATTCTACTTTATATTAATGCCCATGTAAGTTCTCCTTTAATTATATGTTTCTCATTCATATGCCCATTTTTATATTCACTCATATGTTTCATATCACTCCTGAATGTTTAATACCGAGGTGAAGACGCTGCATTTCTCATTTCGCGCGGTATGATGTGCCTGTGTGATAAAACAAACAAAGGTCAGAAAACGGAACTCATTCATCTCTTTTCTCTTCTTTCCCGCCTCCTTCTCTTTTTGTAAATAAAGCAGACGTCTTCTTAAATTCCTCTTGTTTTTGGTGATAAAGAGCCATGGTGCCATGACCCAGATTTCAACATATAATACTAATTTGGATTCTGGACCATGTAAGGATTTCTATCTTTTTAGATATTCATTAACTAGTCATGGGGCACGGTGGCTTAGTGGTTAGCACGTTCGCCTCACACCGCCAGGGTCCGGGTTCGATTCCCGTCTCAGGCCATGTGTGTGTGTGGAGTTTGCATGTTCTCCCCGTGCCTCAGGGGGTTTTTCTCTGGGTTCTACCGGTTTCCTCCCGGTCCAAAAACATGCACGGTAGGTTGATTGGCACCTTGGAAAATTGAGTGTGTGTGTCCTGTGATGGGTTGGCATTCCATCCAGGGTGTATCCTGCCTTAATGCCCATAGACGCCTGACATAGACGCAGACTCCCCGTGACCCGAGGGAAGATCGGATAAAGCGGTAGAAGATGAATGAAGGAATTAACTAGTCATGTTTTCGAATACAGTAAATGCTACGATTAAATCGTTTTTTGCAAAGTTTGTACCGAAGCAAAACTAACGTGAATCAAATATTTTGAGTTTGATAACGGAATAATAAATACCAGATATCGCATGAACACGGTCACTGATATACCGGCAAACTAATTAGTCATTTTTGAAGAGGCTGCTTAAAAAAAAAAAAAGTCATTTAATCTGAGATTTGTTTTTTTTTTCCCCCAAGCCAATGCACGTGCATTAGTAAAAAATCAAGGTGTTGAAGATTTTTGTGGGTGATATTTACTTGTTTATCATTCATTAATTGATTCATTCATTTTCTACCGCTTTATCCGATCTTCCCTCAGGTCACGGGGAGCCTGTGCCTATCTCAGGCGTCTATGGGCATTAAGGCAGGATACACCCTGGATGGAATGCCAACCCATCGCAGGACACACACACACACATTCACATTCACACACACATTCATACACTAGGGACAATTTTTCCAAGGTGCCAATCAACCTACCATGCATGTTTTTGGACCGGGGGAAACCGGAAAACCCGGAGAAAAAAAAAACCCCCTGAAGGCACGGGGAGAACATGCAAACTCCACACACACATGACCGAGACGGGAATCGAACCCGGATCCTGGCGGTGTGAGGCGAACGTGCTAACCACTAAACCACCGTGCCCCTTTACTTGTTTATTACCTGCCAAAATACAGAATATATTAGATCAGTGGTAAACATTTGAACTGCATACCTTTACATAGCATTTCTCGAGGCTTGAAGTCAACATATAGACTGTTATGTGAATTTCGGAGACTTTATGACCCTAAAAGGGGAACTACTTTCAGCAATTCAACAGTGATCCTTGTTTGGCCACAAAAACCATCCTCTTCAGATTAAGACAGTATAGATAACATTTCCAGTTTAATGGAACTCAAACTGGAATATTTATTATTGTCCTAATTCACTTGCAATGCTTTTGGCATTTTCCTATAGCCACTTTCTATTTAGTGACAACATATATATATATATATATATTATATTACAGGAGTTTGAACCCATTGTGAGGAATGGCTAAGTGTATTTGTGTTATATATTATTTGTGTGTGTTATTATTATTATTATTATTATTATTATTATTATTATTATTATTATATTGCTTCCTACCAATAGTAAAATAAATGAAACTATTTCCTGAAGAAAATGTGAGTGAGATACGTCGACACGGCCAAAAAGCAGAGCGTCAAAATTTGCCCCGTTCATCTGTATGGGCCGGAAGAATTCCCAGAATTCCAAGTCGGTCTGGGGTTCGAGTAATATGTTCGCGGCCTACACTATCTCACCTACGAGTGGATATGTCAAATCTGCATGTCCGGGTGAACACAGGGCCGAACGGCGGAGCCTCAAATTTCCTCGTTCATTCTCTATGTCTGGGATTTTCCCGGAAATTCTGAACGGGTGTGGGATTTGGGAGGTACATATGATCGTGATCCACTCCGGACCCCCTACAATTGGATATGCCATATGTGCATGTCGGAGCATGTGCAGGCCGAACTGTGAGTCACGAAATTTCAACCCCATTCATTTTCTATGGGAAAAAATTCCCGCTTTTTGACCCCGGGTTCGGAATTCCACGGAGAAACACACACCTCACACCACCGCACAATATGAGGTATGATTCGTGAGGATCGGACAAAAACCGCGGGATAAGTTACCCCCCGAAAATTCAAGCGAAGCTAGAGAGAGATTATAATAGTCACTATTAATTTAAATGGGAAAATATGAATGTCAGACACACACATGTACTAACACTCATATATACACACACACACACACACACTATATATATATATATATATATATATATATATATATATATATATATATATATATATATATATATATATATATATATATATATATATATATATATATATATATATATATTATATATATATATATATTATATATATATATATATATATATATATATTATCTTATATATATATCTATATATATATATATATATGTGTATTTATATATATTATATATATATATATATATATATATATATATATATATATATATATCTATATATATATATATATCTATATATATATATATATATATATATATTATACACACAGTATATATATACACTTTTGCTCAAGCAGAAATGTAAAAACAGAGTACTATGTGAAGGTTTTTTTTATTTTACTCTAATTGGAGTCTTAAAGCAAGCACTTCCAATTAAGTACAGGAACAATTGCATTCATACTACATTCTTTATTTGCTACATTTATACCTTCCTTCATGTTTTGAACAAGGACCAGTGTTCATCGACCTGTTATATTCGACACTGAGGGATATAGTTTATTTAATTTCCTTTACTGTACATTTTCTATTCTGGCAATGAATAGAGGCAGGCACTTCAGATATAAATAAGGGAGTGGGTGTTTACAAAGACTTGAATAGCCATGCTTGTATAGGATAATGACCAAGTGCACTTAGAAATGTATGTCATTGTGTATTTGGGCTCGATTCTCCTAAAATCATTGTTCATATTGAGAAAGTATTCATATAAAGAAATAGTGTTAGCATTCAAAATATCTATCCTGATAAGACATGATCGATTCCTACGTTACCTGTACTATCGTGACCACGCGTGTACTTTCGCGTGTGCTTTTCAATCATTCCATTTCCAAGATGTTCCACAAGATCAGAGGTGTGAAACTCATTATCACCGTAGGCCACATCAGCATTATGGTTGCCCTCGAAGGCCCAGTTGTAACTATAAGACAGTATATAGGGTTTGATGAGCAACGGCGCCTCATAACACAAAACGCATATCATTTTCGCTTCCTGGACATTTTGGAATAATTTGTAGAAATTTCTCATTTGCGCTTGTTGGGAAAATCGCTAAACGCTAATGTGGGATAAACTGCCATCTAGTGTATGGGCCGGAAGAATTCCCAGAATTCCGAGTCGGTCTGGGGTTCGAATCATATGATCCGCCATCTAGTGGCGGAATGCCATCACTTCGCAGTTAATACAGTCGCATGCATTGTGGGAGGTGTGTATTGTCAATGCGCGCCTTAAAAAGCAGCACAGTCCTTTTAATTCACATTGTCACAGCAGCTTCACACAATACGGTTAATTGTGGCATATGGGAATGGAAATCAGTTTGCCCCGATTGTTCCTTGTTGAGGAAGCCGAGGTGACGGCAAGGGAAAAGCTCCCAGAGATAGTAACAGGAAGAGGAAACTGACTCAACAGTGAACGCATCCTCATATGGGTGTAGGCATTCAGAAGTTCTACTATGTGTGTAGGCAACCAAAGTGTCTAACTTCTAAAGGCAAGCTTTTAAGCTCTTGCGGGTCGTGTGTTTGACACGTGGACTAGATGTGGTGTGTTTGTGGAGATTAGTGCCCATTCAACCTCGGTGACATTAGTAAAGGAAAGCACTGGAAAGAGGCCTGGGATGCAGTCGGCGTTCAGCTCATAGGGATCAGGTCAAAGCCCTGTAGCAGGCCACTCAAGATCTTCCGGTCCAACCCACTTAAGACTATTATTGAAGTGCTACCACATCCCAGAGACATGCTTACACAAGTTTGTACAGTGTTGTGAAGAACTAGCTATGGGTAGAAAAGATAAGGGTTCAACGACATAGTGTATGCATCCTCATCTATCTCTTACACTTGTTCTATTTTCTCCACCTGCACTTCAAAACCCCATGCGGGCATACAGTGTGTGCTAGCATGTCTGGAGTGGAGGGCGGAGCCAGACGGAAGAAAGTTACACCTGTACCTTGATGAATAATCAGTGCCTTTGATTCCAGTCCAGCGAGGCCAATATAGAGGGGAGAGACGTCAGGCAGAGAGTAGAGAGAGATGGCCCGTAAGAAACTCGAACGGACGTGAGGAAATCGGGCCGATCTGCGGGCAAAAAGGCAAGGAAGCATGCCGAACTAGGAGACTGTGGGCGTGTCTTCGCTCGAGTACGAGGGAAGGAAAGCGCCGGGACACATCTGCTTGGTGAGCTGTCGTTTGTCTTCCAGCTCGAATCATTTACACTGCGTTTCCAATCGGCCCCAAAGCATCGATAATTGATTGTTTAAAAGACAAGGCCTTTCCTGATTTATTCACATTTCCATCGCCGCCTTCGTCTCCCGACAGCGATTCGCTACGAGCGCTCTCTTCATCTTCCCCAGATTTCGTTTTTTTTTTATCTTCAGCGCCGTCTCCTTTGTATCTGCCACTGGGGGAAGGACTACCCATCATCTGTGTTTCTTCCTTATTCATCAACTCACTTTCATTTCTTGGCACTGGGACTGGCGTGCCTCCGGAAGCGCACGAGGGCGGGAACTCTGGCGGCGCTCGAACGCAAAGTGTAGGCCTCGCTTATACTCGCCATAATGAGACCACCAACCTAGATAAATATACTAACGCGGGGAGGGAGGGGGGGGAGGTTGAGTCAAGACTGCGCCGGTTACCAAAGAAGCGACGACGTTTGGCAGCGTTTCTTGAACCCCCCCTGCCAGCAGCCGCTTTTACATGTTTGTTGAGACGCCAGGAAAGGAGCTTAGGAAATGATACGCCAAGCTACAGACAGCGCACGCGAGAAATTAATGGCGGCACATCCCCTTGAGCAATCAGCTATCCGTGCGAGAAGCACCGGCGAGTTATCGTCCACGTGAGCAGTCGAACGAAATGAGCTCCGTGACTGTGCGAGACGATACGGGAGGAAAAAAAAAGATTTGGTGTCTACTGATATGTGATTCTTCACCGCTGTATCAAAGCCCGTGCTGCGAAGACATCAATTTCTGATATATGCTAATATTGATTTAGGGTTTCAGGCCTGCTTAGTCTTCAGTCAATGCAATCCAGTGGTATATTCTCAGAGGGGAGGAATGACGATATTGAACAACTAATTACGATTGCTTTTCTTTTCTTTTCTTTTAAATTCTGATTGTAGATATATTGTGGACAATATTTCTGAAATACAGAACCCTTTTGTTCTATGAAATCTGTCTGTCAATTCAATGGAGATCACCGATCACATTTTATCCAGGCTGATTTGTGTGCAAACCATTTCTACTCGCGCACAAAGAATTTTTCGATTCATGGAAAAATAAATGAATAAATTAAAAGGAATGCAAAATAAAACGTTCATATCCTTCTAGTGGGTCCTGGGTGTGAATTTGTGCAAGTATCCATCCATCCATCTTCTACCGCTTATCCGGGACCGGGTCGCGAGGGCAACAGTCTAAGCAGAGATGCCCAGACTTCCCTCTCTCCAGCCACTTCCTCTAGCTCCCCCGGGGGGACACAGAGACGTTCCCAGGACAGTCGAGAGACATAGTCCCTCCAACGTGTTCTGGGTCTTCCCCGAGGCCTCTTCCCGGTGTATGTATAGTATGTATAAACATATTTACCAATTTTTGGTTCTATTGGATCAGCAGATGCTTACTATATGATGTTTTCAATATATGAAGCATCCATGTACTACTCCTGGTTGGTTCCATGTGTCGGCAATGGAAGAAAATATGGGAAAGAGATTTGAGGGGCATGGAATTTCAAAGAACGTTAAAACAGCGCTATAAAGGGTGCCAATTCACGCCTTACACACCGTTGCTATATTATACGCCATTTTTACCGGACACCTTCCGGACTGTGTGTGCTCGGGTTAAAAAAGATACATCTTACTGTTGAGAATGGTGATTTAGAGTTAATGCTCTATGGTCTTGCAGAAATTCAGGATTTTTGGAAAAGAGTTCATGAACACATTTCCTTGCTTTTAGATTGTCGTTTTTCACTATGACTGTTTATATTAGGCAACAGAATGAAAGATAAAAACCTAAAAAAAAATCATGGACAAATAATTCTCAGGAGTTGGAAATCATAAGATGCTCCTTCCCCTCAGGAATGGCCGCATTTGAAAAAAATGTCTGACAAACACGGTGGCACGGTGGCGTAGTGGTTAGCACGTTCGCCTCATACCGCCAGGGTCCGGGTTCGATTCCCGTCTCGGCCATGTGTGTGTGGAATTTGCATGTTCTCCCCGTGCCTCAGGGGAGGGTCCGGGTTCGATTCCCGTCTCGGCCATGTGTGTGTGGAGTTTGCATGTTCTCCCCGTGCCTCAGGGGGTTTTTTCTCCGGGTTCTCCGGTTTCCTCCCCCGGTCCAAAAACATGCACGGTAGGTTGATTGGCACCTTTTGTATGGAAAAATTGTCCCTAGTGTATGAATGTGTGTGTGTGTGTGTGTGTGTGTGTGTGTGTGCCCTGCGATGGGTTGGCATTCCATCCAGGGTGTATCCTCCCTTAATGCCCATAGACGCCTGAGATAGGCACAGACTCCCCGTGACCCGAGGGAAGATCGGATAAAGATAAATAAAGCGGTAGAATAGAAGATGAAAGATGAATGAATGAATGAATGAATGTCTTACAAACAAATGGACAAGTTTAAAAAGGGTCCAAACACTAATTCTATTTAAATGTTAAGCATATCGGACAAAAATTAAGGCATTGGATTAAGGCATTGGATTCTGTACCAGAAGATCGCAGGTTCAAATCTCACCACCACCAAGCTGCCATTTAATGATTTAATGATAGCCGAGCCGGGACCATTGATGCCGTATTTGGGGATTAGTTTGTATTCCAGTTGTTAATGGGGCAAAATGTTGCTTCTTTACAGAGTTGTTTTCTGTATTCTATTCTTAATCTGCCTGGGAATCAATACAATTGTTAATCCCGAAAAAGATTTACCAACATAAACCTCGACTTGATCAACTTCAAATCATAAAATGTGTTTGGAAGGCAACAACTGTTATATCTCCCAATATCGCTTATATTTGGTATGTTTGATGCAGGTGCTCTGATCCAGGGAACTGAATTATCAATAATTCTGTCATTTATAAGCACTGGATTACATTAGCAGTCATATCCTGCAAGTCACATGACCTTGTTACATGTCACTGATCACATACACCTGTTTCCTGTTTGTCATTAATCAGCATTAGTAGTAAGTTCGAGGTTGTGTGTGAGTGTGAGTGTGTGTGTGTGTGTGTCCTTGTCCTTGTCCAATTGTTCTTGCTCTATGTCTAGTACGCTCCTGACCTTGGTTACTTATTATCTTCCTAGATCCGAAAGTGTCTTCAGTTCTAGTTTGGATTTCTTGTGATTGCACTATTAACGTGCCGGCGTGATATTTGTTTCGAAAATCTATCACGTCAATAAGTAAAGACATAAAAGTACATTCGAGAACATTGTGCGAAAAGACAAAATGTGTGTTATTAGCATTACGAAACGAAAATGCAAATGTAATCCACACACTTGGGTCTTAAAATGAATGAAACGAATCGTTATTTCACTTGCTATTAACAGAATGGTGATTGCTCTTTCTAAACACACACACACACAAAAACAATCAGTGTTTACTTCTGTAAATCCAGCCATTTTCATTGGTTTTACACAAATGTTTTATGCACAAATTATATAAATGTCACAATGTGATCGTCTTGTCTGGTTTAAATGGGACTGAACTGGATTTATGCAAAGCAACTCTTGAAAGTAATACACCATGAGTGTTTATCTTCTATTTATATCTCAATTTTATTGTCGTTTGCGCTTCGACTGTGAGCTTCTACCAAACACAAAGTAAAAGGAAGATTTAGCTACATTGCTATTTATGCTCAAAGAGTGAGAAATTAATTAATATATTAAAAATACAAGTTCGATCCCAATGATTACAGCCACTTCCCAAAAGCCAATGGGTTCTCATGATGGAGTCCAGAGAACCCCCAGTACTCCCAGTGGCATGGAGCCTGTCTTTCTTTTTATATTTATTTTATATTAATGAGTATAGTATACCCAAAATGTACTTTTTATATTTATTCCAGTGCTCTCTCCATGAGATTTCACTACAAATGTCCAGTAATAAATTATTGCACTAACAAGCCTGAATTCTTTGCACTAGGCTCAGTGTCCAATAACCATTAAACAAATAAGCAATAGACAAATAAAATGATTTAATCATGCGCCACCATTAGCCTTGAAAAACGAGTGCAGTAGCAGCTTGTACACCATTTCAGGTTGTACAAAAGCATGGCGAAGTGGAATATGAAAACCAGCTGTGCGGCTGGAATCTCCGCAGCATGGTGGATAATTAAGTGGTCATACAAAGTAAACAACAGAATAAATCATAGACATCACATTTAAATGCAATTCTTGTACAAATGTGCTCCACGTTTGTGCTGGTGACACGGCGCAGTGTTGAGCAATACGGCTTATGAGAGAGCAGGAAGAGCAAAAATTAATAAATAAATAAATAACTGCGGAGGCACGGTGGCTTAGTGGTTAGCACTCGCCTCACACCATCAGGGTCCGGGTTCGATTCCCGTCTCGGCCATGTGTGTGTGGAGTTTGCATGTTCTCCCCGTGCCTCAGGGGGTTTTTCTCCGGGTTCTCCGGTTTCCTCCCCGGTCCAAAAACATGCACGGTAGGTTGATTGGCACCTTGGAAAATTGTCCCTAGTGTATGAATGTGTGTGTGAGTGTGTGTGTGCCCTGCGATGGGTTGGCATTCCATCCAGGGTGTATCCTGCCTTAATGCCCATAGACGCCTGAGATAGGCACAGACTCCCCGTGACCCGAGGGAAGATCGGATTAAGTGGTAGAAGATGAATAAATGAATGAATAAATAACTGGCATCCCAGCAAATCGAATCACTTTCGAATCACTTTTCGTTACAATTTCAACTGTTTACAGCTGTTTTCAAACCTGTTCCACGTCGGTGGTCTGCGTAGCCTGCTAATAAATGATACTTCAGTGATATAGAATGTGCTGGGGAAAAAATCGGACGGAAATTTATGAATGCAAAGCATGACATCAATTCCCCCACTGAAAAGCGCCATTCAATTTGCTAAAGCTTACCGTAAGTAAAGTTCACAAGACACAGAGGACGTTTCTAAATAAAATGTCAGCAAATATAACCAGAAAACTTTCCCAGCTAAATAAGTCCTTTTTTTCCAGCTCAAGTTATATAAACCACAGACGTGCCAACTGTAGGGAAACACTACTAGTTTAAATGTTAAAACTACAATAGTAATAGCAGATCAGTGACTCATGCACTCGCATCAACCTTCAAGTCCAATTCAGTGACGCCGACACATTAAAAGGGTGAAGCAAGAAAACTATTCAAACGTTTCGTCAGTCAAAACAAGATAGCCTTAGGCACAAAAACTCTCTGGATTAGAGACAAAGACTTTATCTCCCAGCTGCCACTCAACCCACTAATCATTTACACATGTTCCTTGATAAGCACTCGTATAGGCTTCCAATGCATATGTAAAAACTGATTAGGTTTGATGTCTTTTTGATTAACGTCATTTGTCCACAAGGTGGTTTTTAATTTTTCGAAATAGAGCTGCAACAGAATCCGATTTGTGTGTCGAGCAGGTGGCGGTGTTGGGCGAGGGTGCTTGGGATTCGTAATCTTCAACATTTTCAAAAGTAACTCATTTAATTACATGTTTATTTTTTCATAAAATCGATTTTTGTTTTTCAACATCGGCATAAACCATAATAATGACACTTAATATCCCAGGTCTACCATTAACTATTTATTTCAGTATGATAAATACATAAATAATCATTTGGGTTTTTTTATTAAATAAATAGAGGTGGTGGCTTAGTAGTAAAGGTGTTGGCCTCTGGACCAGAAGATCGCAGGTTCAAACCCCACAACCACCAAGCTACCAGCAGTGGGCCCTTGAGCAAGGCTCTTAAACCTCAATTGCTCAGTTGTAAGTCGCTCTGGATAAGGGCGTCTGCCAAATGCTGTAAATGTAAATACAAATATCGCAAACGATATCGTTATCGCAAAATTCAACACCAATATCGTGCAGCCCTAATATATGTGTGTGTGTGTATGTGTATGTGTGTATATATATATATATATATATATATATAGATATATATATATATATATATATATATAAACTATATATATATATATATATATATATATATATATATATATAGACACATATTATATATATACATATTATATATATATATATATAATATATATATATATATATATAGATACATATAAATATATATAATATATATATATATATATATATTATAATATATATACATATCCTACACACACACACATCAGTATTTACTTCTGTAAAACCAGCCTTTTTGTTTTACATCACTTGCTTTTACGCAAATGTTTTATGAATGTTTTTTAAAGTAATACACTTAGAGTGTTTATCGACTTTTTATATCTTAAAAAAAAAAAAATATATATATATATATATATATTCACTGTCGCAGGGAAATCTTGGCTACATTCCTATATATGCAAGCGGATTTATTTTACCTACCTTTAGTGGTATACAGAGTGGAATACAGAGTGGTATCAAACAAAGTTTCAAGACTACCTCAGTTTATAAGAAAATACTTTAATCTTCATTTATCTGTGTTGACACATTATCACAGTTTTCCTGTTCTAGAAGCACCTACCGCTCAAAACACCTCAGCTCATCGCGGCTTTGCCGTACGTACGTCATGTGATATGTCCCTGTGGCACATTTGCTCAGGTTCATGCAGGATTTCATGTTTGCTCATTGCTCTAACGTGATGAAACCGCATGCATGGCAACGCACATGATCAGAATAGCACCATCTCAAACCAGGGGTCTGAGAAGGAGAAGGGGGTGGGGCTTCTTGACAGTGTCTGTTACAAAGCATTCCGATTGGCACGTTACTTGACTTATGATTTATCAGAGAGGAAAGGATTCTCTTTAGGCATATCGGTGAGTGATAACTCATATTAGTGTGCTCCTACGCAAGATGTGTAATGGCTGGCAAGACTGCCCTATAAAATTTGTAGTAAACATCTCAGGGAATCGTTACAATGAAGAATTGTGTAGGATGTAGATTTTGCACAAAAAAAAAACAAAAAGTGCGAAAAACAAAAGGGTAGTCGGTGGTAAAGTCTCTGGCAATGCTTTTATAGCTTTGCCTCCTACTTCGCTGACCGTTAGGCAAGAGTGCGGACACAGGTCTACTGCCATCTTCTGGTGAAATATAAAATAGCTTTTTTGTACCTGTGTATTTTATACCGTGGTCATACAGTGCCGCATATTGTTGACTTTATGACCGAGGCTGCGGGATGGGGGAAATTTGAATGCGAGCTTCATTTGGCCCCCGGGCTGAACCTTGCAAATGCCTGACCTAACACTAGAACCTAGAACCTAACATCATAAAGGGAAAGACATGATGAGACATGATGATTTGACTCGGGTTCTACCAGACCGATTATAACCACCAACCTCCCAAAGCGTTCAAGAACAGCCCTTGAATTATTGCAATCTGACTGAATGTTTTATATGCCGTGTTCAGTTGAGATGTCGACAGCTGGGGCTTGCTAGTAAATTATATAAGAATCGCTTCACATTTTTGAGCACCCGCTGCCATATTGCTTATTAAACCCTCTGTTCCTTCGATATCTCCATTCACCCCTTTTTAAAACTGGAGAGCAATACACTCAGCCTAATGGGCATTATTAATTTCGCATCATTTCATCCACTTGTTCAGCCATGATAAGGTGTTGTTTTATCTCCCCGACTCCTCTCTCTAAAGCTTGGCGCCTCCTTCCTGCAAGTGCCTCCGAGACGACTGGTGTTCATTGGGAATGAGATCCAGCGCCTGGCGCTCGGCCACGATGCTGGAGCATAAAGGGCAGACTGTGTAGACTGGTTGTGGCAGGGGGACCCTGAGTAATAAACCTCATTAACCATGTGTTTATTATTCATCAAGTGGAACCCAATTGATCGCTTGTCTTTGAGCACGCCGTTAATTGGGAATTGATTGATCCGAGTCGGACGGAGTTGTGGGAATTGATTTGGCCGATATGAGTGGCAGACTCATTTGAACCCGAGGTCTCCGATGAGCACGGAAGATTCACGAAGAAACATTTTTCAATAAGCGTCCTGTGTTTATGGGAGGTCTCAAGGGGAGAAACGAGCGGGAAGGCATCATGAAATACTGCGGATAATCGGAGACCCGGAGTTTATTGTCCCTCGCCAGAAACTAATTGAATTTTTTTTAATAACAGCACATCCTATTATTTACTAAAAAAAAAAAAAAACAACAATGATAATATCTCAATTGGCAATTATTTAAAAAATGATTGGTAGTACTTTTGGTGAATTTGTAGCAAATCAAACATCCACAAAATATCTCTCTTTCACCAATTGCATTCATATATTTTTGTATATAATCACTAGAAATCATACCCTTGAATGAAACTATTGTATATCCGAAAGGCTGAAAATGTAAAATTGCTGTATTGTTGACACTGGAAACTCATTTAAGAAATAAAATAAACCTCCTTAATAAAAGAAACCATTATATATATATATATATATATATATATATATATATATATATATATATATATATATATATATATATATAATATAGTCATGTAAACTCCAAAAAATTATTTTTCTTTTTATTACAAATTTTAATGCTATTTTGTTGCATTCATTATTATTTTGTTAGTTGTTTATATTTATTAATCCCTTTGATTGTGTTCGGCGCAACATGAACCTGTTGTAGAGGGAAACACCTCGAGCAACTAGTACACTTTAGTTGACTTCACACTTATACACTATTTATATATTTTTTTTAATAATGTCGTTTTTATTCGATTTTATTTTTAATTCTACTTTGTCTTTTTATTTACATTTATTTATTTAGCACTATTTTCTTTTTATTTCTTTCTGTTATGTTTACATGCTGGCCGGTCATTAAAAGAATTTTACTGCATGTCATACTATGTATGTATGTGTGTGTACATGACGAATAAAATTTGATTGGAATTTTATTTTATTTTTTTTTTTAGAGCTCTCTTTACTAGTTGTTTACTATATACGTGGCAAAAAAGTAGTTCATCATCAAGTAAAACTCATTCCCTCATGGTGTTGTGCAGCCAGCGAGGTTCCTTTTGTGTAATCGGTTTCGGTTTGTCACACAATAATGTGACAAATTTGTTTATGATATAGCTTGACAGGGGCACGGTGGCTTAGTGGTTAGCATGTTCGCCTCACACCGCCAGGATCTGGGTTCAATTCCCGTTTCGGTCATGTGTGTGTGGAGTTTGCATGTTCTCCCTGTGCCTCAGGGGGTTTTTCTCCGGGTTCTCCGGTTTCCTCCCGGTCCAAAAACATGCACGGTAGGTTGATTGGCACCTTGGAAAATTGTTCCTAGTGTATGAATGTGTATGTGTGTTGGCATTCTATCCAGGGTGTATCCTGCCTTAATGCCCATAGACGCCTGATATAGGCACAGACTCCCCGTGACCCGAGGGAAGATCGGATAAAGCGGTAGAAGATGAATGAATGAATGAATGAATATAGCTTGACAGTGGTCGTAGTAGTGGTGAAGATTTGGACGTGCAATTAAACCATCGGTGGCATCAGATATAGTGTTATGTATTTACCAGGAGGGAGTGACATTTAATATAAAACGGAATCCGTTGAATATTCATCGTAAATTATGCAAAATGTCCGTTAAGTAAACAAGCTGTCAATGGAGAAACAATAACAAGCAATATTATGAGTCCTGCATATAAGCCTATGATCCACATTACGCCCGGCTTCTGTCTTGAGGCACGTTTAGTGGCTTTGATCAGTGTGGTGGAATTGAGTCGCTGTTCGTCCCCCTACCAAAAAAAAAAAAAAAACTCGCCAAGGAACAAGGCGACTTCACTGGACGCACTGACACGGCCCGGGTCCAGTGAAGCATTCTGCTAAAAATACCTACCTAACAACAGTGTTTGTGTGAGCTGGACCACTAAGAGGTGTCTGTGAGATGAGCTTTTATTGATTCAATCGTATTATCGGTGTCTCTCATGCCCCGTGGAGAGTGCAGGTGGGAAATGGATTCGCTGCTTTCCTGGTACTGACTCAATCTATGGAGGGATGAGATGAGAAGTTCATGCAGTAAGCAACAATGTCTGTATTAAAGGCGCGCTCATAATCGCGTCCCTCTGCTTTCAGTTGTATTTCCCCAACTTTTATCCCGACACGGCCGCGTTTTAATGACCGCGGATCTATTTGCAACTACTTTGTTAAAGGACCTCTATTGAATATGTTTATGACCAGTGTCAAAGTAAAGGTAATAGATTACAATTTACCCTATTCAAGTAGTAGTAATAAGGATATGTAATAACATGTATAAGTAATGTATAAGTATATGTAAAAGTATATACAAGTATATGTAATAAGTTTTCAAGGACTATGAAAGTACAGTGATTACATTCGATGAATTTTTGATTACATTCATTTGTCCACTAGGTGGCACTTTAAGTTAACATTCTAAGGGAAAAAGTTTCAAAAACTATTCAAAAACTTTTCAAAAAAAAGGTGATGTTTCTTTCGAAATGAACCTGCATCAGAATGTTGACCGCCAGCTTGTTTTCGCCGTATTTCTTCGTGATGTTACTCCCCGTGCACACTCCGGGACTGAGAGTGCCACTGTAGTGGATGTGCAATTACTTTATTATAGTACGGCAAAAGAGCATATTCCAAAAAAAAAAGCACATTTTTTTGTTTTTTTCTTTCCTCAGTAACTGTTACACATTACTGTTACATTTCTTTTGTAATAAAATTACCCAACACTGTTACATGTACCTTGATCCTATACTGTATTAAAGAGCAAATTATTTACAATCAAATATCATTTCACAGGCACGGTGGTTTAGTGGTTAGCACGTTCGCCTCACAGGTCCAGGTTGGATTCCCGACTCGGTCATGTGTGTGTGGAGTTTGCATGTTCTCCCCGTGCCTCAAGGGGGTTTTTCTCCGGGTTCTCCGGTTTCCTCCCGGTCGAAAAACATGCACGGTAGGTTGATTGGCACCTTGGAAAATTGTCCCTAGTGTATGAATGTACCTAGTGTGTGAATGTGTGTGTGTGTGTGTCCTGCGATGGGTTGGCATTCCATCCAGGGTGTATCCTGCCTTAATGCCCATAGACGCTTGAGATAGGCACAGACTCCCCGTGACCTGAGGGAAGATCGGATAAAGCGGTAGAAGATGAATGAATGAATGATATCATTTCACATTCTTCCAGTCTTGAGGACAATTCCTCAGATTCTCCCTCAATGGGACATACAGGTACATTTCCTCATTCACCTGTTTCCCTTCTCTGCCTACCTTATGCTCAAGAAGACAATAAGGGCTCCATTTAGATTGTGGTGGTGGGGGTGTGTTTATAGATTATTTACTGTTGTAACTCCCAGCAGTGCTTAGCTGAATATTTGATTTTTTGCCATTTAGAACGTTGGCCAACCGTACGGGGATGCTGAGCTAGGTGTTTAAGGAGCGAAAACAGTGAGTTTGCGGTTAAAAATAAACAAGCCAAACATATGCTTTTTGAAGGTTGTGGACATCTGATCATCATAGCAAATGGTGTCCGTTTAGTTAGTTCTGCTAACAACTATAATACGATCAGCTTGACTTTGCTTTCTCATCCTGTTGTAGAAACGACTTGTTTTGCTTCCAGGAGATAACGCCCTTTATTATCACTCAATAAGGCCTGGAGCGGGGGCATGGAGGCTTAGCCTCACACCGCCTCGGTACAGGTTCGATTCCCGTTTCGGCCATGTGTGTGTGGAGTTTGCATGTTCTCCCCGTGCCTCAGGGTTTTTTTTCCTCCGGGTTCTCCGGTTTCCTAAAACATGCACGGTAGGTTGATTGGCACCTTGGAAAATTGTCCCTAGTGTGTGAATGTGTGCACCCATCCAGGGTGTCTCCTGCCTTAATGCTCATAGACGCCTGAGATAGGCACAGACTCACCGTGACCCGAGGAAAGATCGGATATAGCGGTAGAAGATGAATGAATGAATGAAGACCCGGAGCTGGTCTACAGAGGAAAAACTGACCCCATTATATATGCTTTCGACCACCATACATTACTATGAAGCCATACATTGTCCCCCCCAACATCTGTATCTAATTCCCACCTTATACATACAATGGAGGAGCCAAAAAGGCTAGCTATAGACCCACACACACACACACACAGACACACACGCACACATAATAAGCTATAATGTTTCATACATGGCACATTCCTTTACACATACACACACACACACAGCAAGAGAATGTTTTAAAGGAAGTGCACACATTGCATGCATATATTTGATGAACTGTGTCCTTCTACAATACTGAGGTCCGGCACTGATGTTGGAGTCAAGAATCGGACGGTTCGGGGGTAACCAGTCAAACAACTGTTGTAAGGAAGTACAACAGTGAAAAAGGTACCTTTTTCACAGAGATACCATTGTGTACTCTCAAGTGGATGTTCTGGTTAGTTGTCCATTAGTTGTTTGGTCCTAGCGTATATTAAAACGTTATTTTTTGTTATCGCCTCTGAAAATCTAATCAGCCTGGCCTAGTAGTGCATACAGCCCACCAGCCTCCCTAGAAACTTTCTGATATATTATCCTTTCAGCGCCTGTGCTATTGGCGTTAATTAATAGCATAGATAATAAGACATGTTAAAATGAATCGCCTTGGTTTATGGCCCTTCAAGAGCCCATGAAAAAAAAAAAAAAAGAAAAAAAAAAAGAAGAAGAAATGCTGACGTGGCCCGGTTCAGAATATAAATTTGACATCCCTGCCCTACAGGCTGTAAGCTGCTGAGCCCGATCTGTCGGAGAAAAGATTTTTCACCTTGCTTTGTCCATTTCAAGCTTTGAATAGATTTAAATACAAATGGGAAAAAAAAAACACTTTTCTCAATAATCAGGCTCCCGGAATTCCCAGAGAGCACCAGGTTCAAAACCCTTTCCTATTCACTGACTTGGTACGACCAGGAAAACTCCAAAGAGTTTAAGCTGTAATAACTTAAGCTGGGGGAAAAAAAAATCCTTGACTTTTGGAAAAACAAAATTATGCTAATTAGCAGATAAGTGACATTTCTCTTCTCACCCTTTGGCTTCATTGAAAATGTAACATTTGCAATTAAGATCACGACAGCAGTGAAAGGTATTGTACGTTCCTCGTGCCCGTGTTTCTTTGAGGCAGGGGTGCAGACACAGTGGCAGAAACCCTGAATAAAAAGGGGGGGGGGGCAACCAAAAAACACGGGTCATTTATTTGTCACAGTGCTTGTTGTCACCTGTATTTATAAGTGCTTGCATGCCGTCAACTTGCTGCGAGTCTTTTTAACTAAACACAGGTCATGAATCTCGAATCATGGCGTCTCTGTAATTTTACACTCTTTTTTTTTTTTTAATGATACCCTGCAGGATACCTCGCCCCCTCTACTCTTAGTCAGCTTATTTATTAATATTAATGAGGATTAATTTCTCCTCCATGTGGGGACTGTGAATCAGACCTTCATTAGATCAAAAGTTTCATGCTAATCAACAGTTTCTAGCACCTACATGGCAGGGCAGGTGAAAATATGGGAGAGAAGAGCTGGTGAAACTGTAAAGTCAGGAGGATTACGCTGGTATTAAGAGTTGTGATCTGATCCAGGCTGAGATTGTGTGTGTGTGTGTGTGTGTGTGTCATCCAGATCAACAGGCAAGTGCATAGAGATAAGAGCTCTCTCAGATGCATGGAGATAATGACATGATATTAGTGGTAATTAGCACACTGCCAAAAAAAAAAAAAAGGTTACCAAGTTTCCCTTAATATCCTTGAATAAACATTTGTACCTAAAAGCAAGTCAATCAACGAACAGTTTTTTGTTTTATTGCAAACATTTTTCATTCATTCATTCATTCATTCATTCAATCATTTTCTATCACTATATCCGATCTACCCTTGGGGTCACGGGGAGTCTGTGCCTATCTCAGGCGTTTATGGGCATTAAGGCAGGATACATCCTGGATGGAATGCCAACCCATCGAACACACACTCACAATCACACACATTCACACACTAGGGACAATTAACCAAGGTGCCAATCAACCTAGCGTACAAGACATGTATGTTTTGGGGGGGAAAACGGAGAACATGCAAACTCCACACACACATGGCCAGACAGGAAGGTGGTGAGGAGAACGTGCTAACCACTAAACCACCGTACCCCGCCATTTTTTTACTTGAACAATTTGATCTAATCAGTAATAAAATTCATTGGCAACATGAATAATCGTGTTTTATCACTTGCGATTGCTTGTTGTGTTAAGACGCCCCATCTCAGCTCTCTCAAACACTGCATGGCGAGTTCATTCATCTTCTAATGCTTTCTCCGACTTCTTTCTCGGGTCGAGAGGAACCTGTACCTATCTTGGGCGTTTTTCAGGTATCGAGGTAGGACACGCCATGTATGGAATACCAACCCATCGCAGGGTTCACACACACTCAATTTTCCAAGGTGCCAATCAAATTACCATTAGGGCTGTGACGGTGAGAATTTTTGACTACTGTGGTGGGAAATCGCCAACAAGCGCCGATGTTGCAGGTTGGGTGGGGGTAACAAAAACAAATGGTGACCTCTAGAACGTATTATTAAATCGATCCCGACAGAAGCACTCAGTGGTGCCGGTTCCTTCAAATAATCCGTTACAGAATAAGAATTGCTGTTATTGTTGCACTGAACGCGACCATACACACACTTCCCGAGAACGGAACCCATAATGCATCTCCCTCAGAACTATAAGGGGCAACACACGCTTTTTTTTTCCTCTTCTCTCGACAACATGTGTGTTTATTGAGGAACTTCAGTCAATGAAACAACACAATACAGCCTATATAATAAATCCAACAAATGCAAAATGTTCACAGATCAGGGATGTGACATTTGGTTTTCCAAGAAGATCAGTGGCTGAATCGTGCCGAAAAGCCAGACACGCTAATGAAAGGGAAAAGTGTGTGTTAATGTTCGAGTGTGTGATGTCACTTGTGACGTCGGTCGCCATGGTAACTGTCACAGCCTTAATTACAGTGCAATTTTTTAGACCGGGAGGAAACCGGAGAACCAGGATAAAAAAAAAACCCTGAGGTACGGGGAGAACATGCAAACACATACACACACGCGCTGGAGGCAGGAATCGAACCCTGAACCCTGGAGGTGTGAGGCGAACGTGCTAACCGCTAAGCCACCGTGTCCCTTTATCTTATATAATATATTATAATATATTGTAAACCCAGAGGCACGGTGGCGTAGTGGTTAGCACATTCGCCTCACACCGCCAGGATCCGGGTTCGATTCCCGGCTCGGCCATGTGTGTGTGGAGTTTGCATGTTCTCCCCGTGCCTCAAGGAGGTTTTTCTCCGGGTTCTCCGGTTTCCTCCCGGTCCAAAAACATGCACGGTAGGTTGATTGGCACCTTGGAAAATTGTCCCTAGTGTATGAATGTGTGTGTGAATGTGTGTGTGTGTGCCCTGCGATGGGTTGGCATTCCATCCAGGGTGTATCCTGCCTTAATGCCCATAGACGCCTGAGATAGGCACAGACTCCCCGTGACCCGAGGGACGATCGGATAAAGCAGTAGAAGATAAATGAATGAATGAATGAATATTGCTCCATTATTGAAGGAGCTGTTTAGTAGGATCATGACTTTACATACATTTAACTGTCTGACACAATATTTTTACATACTTATAATCAACAATCAGATGATTAGATAATAAGAAACCAGTTGCTATGGACGCATGACGTCCCGGTGTCTTCTTGTTTGTGAGTCAGTGTTGTTAGCAAACGCATTACTAAGTAATTCAACTGAAACAAAGATTCGGATCACGGTGGTCACATATTAATGTCCAGGTCAACAAGTGGAATGTAACGGACATTTTTAACTTCATTAACTGATTTTACCTCAATACTATTTAAAAATATATTTAGTATGCTTCTATACCTTATTGACAGTCGGTTTAACTTTATACTTTACTTTTTTACATTTTATTTTAATATGCTTTTTTCATGATATAAATGGTGATCTGACCCATCTTAGCCCCCTCCTCCATGGAGTCACCTCTGAGCCGCCCCGGCTTTTGGTCTGCGAATCGGATCATGGTTCATTTATATTTATGAATTGAGTTTTAATTAAATCTGTCTGCAGTTCAATCTGATCTGTATGACTTATAATATGAATAAAAAGAGTTACCAAAAAAAAATAGGTTACAGAGAAGTTAATTTGAAAAAAAAAGTGTTTTTTTATGGTTCATTTTTTTGTGAGTATAAATAGTTTATCTAGAGGTTTCACATCCTACACACCGAATTAAGGTCATGTATTTAGGCATCCTGTTTCTCCGCTAACATTGTGTATTACACAAACTAAAATACTTACTATTAAACCTCACGGACTCTTGATCTGAAACGGAATGGCTGGAGTGTACACTGAACATGTTTATGGAACCAGTTTAACATGAGTTTGCCTTCTAACTTGACATATGTTGATTCATCATTCATTCATTCATCTTCTACCGCTATATCCGATCTTCCCTTGGGTCAAGGGGAGTCTGTGTCTATCTCAGGCGTCTTTGGGCATTAAGGCAGGATACACCCTGGATGGAATGCCAACCCATCACAGGACACACACACACTCACATTCACACACTAGGGATAATTTTCCAAGGTGCCAATCAACCTACCGTGCATGTTTTTGGACTGGAGGAAACCGGAGAAAAAGGAGAAAAAAAAAAAAGAAAGAGAAAAGGAAAACGGAGAAGGAAAGAAAAAAAAAAAAAAAAAAAAAAACCCACCTGAGGCACGGGGAGAACACGTAAACTCCACACACACATGGCTGAGACAAGAATCGAACCTGGACCCTGGCGGTGTGAGGCGAACGTGCTGACCACTAATCCACCGTGCCCCCTGACATATGTTGATAAACGATAAATAATGATAAATTGTAGCCATAGTATGATGGACATGGTCGACAAAGATAATCAATTAAATCGTGGCATTCAAACAATGCTCTGTTGGTAACATTTGGCCTAATGTGTACTGAACCAGTCCTCATATCACTACACAACCACCACCATCCTGCACTATTAAAATAATAGTTATCTACCGCTATATTCGATCTTCCCTCGGGTCACGGGGAGTCTGTGTCTATCTCAGGCGTCTATGGGCATTAAGGCAGGATACACCCTGGATGGAATGCCAACCCATCGCAGGACACACACACTCACATTCACACACACATTCATACACTAAGGACAATTTTCCAAGGTGCCAATCAACCTACCGTGCATGTGTTTGGACCGGAGGAAATCGGAGAACCCGGAGATAAAAACCCTGAGGCACGGGGAGAACATGCAAACTCCACACACACATGGCCGAGACGGGAATCGAACCCGGACCCTGGTGGTGTGAGGGGAACGTGCTAATACTTGACATACATGTGACATAATTAACATGAACATGTCAAAGAAAGCCTGTGTCCACAGAAACATCAGTGGGACCATTCATGTTTTGAATGGTTTGCCTGAAGAATTGCCATATTGTGTGTTCTGATATGCTTTTCTGTTTATCACGCGTGATAATTGCAATCTATCTTGTTTCGACTTCAGTCGAGCGCCAATAGTCGAGTCCACTCTCAGTACAATTTTGAAGATCTTATAAATATAAAAATATCTTAGATTACTTAAATCCACAAAGGTTGCGTTTGTGCCATCTATTTATTTGAGTGGAAAACTTGAACTAATTAAAAACAAAAAGTTCTGGTCGTCCAAAGCATTTTTATGTGCTTTCCACCCGCGCTTTACTGAAAACACCTTGTGACAACTACAACCGAACATAAAGGGAGATGATATATCGGGAAACACATCTCTTTTCTTTGTTAGGAACAAAATAGTGGGTTTTTGTCTTGGAAGAAAAGCTGCATCAAATGGTCTCAAGAGATTCGTCATGGTTTGATCTTTGAGAGATGCTGAACCCTTTTAAATGAATTGTCTGCCAAAAGCAATCGCATCACTCAGTATAAAACATCTAAAGAGCGGTGAAGAGAGGCTCAGCTCTGTGCTATCCAATTGTTTAAAAAATGATCTGATCAGGCAAATGTATATAGGGAGAAGTGAGGGGTGGGGGGGTGGGGGGGAGGGCACAGAAAGGACCCTGGAACATTTTTTGTATCCAGTTCATCTGTAAACTAGGCTTGCCGCAATAGACGGTGTTCTACTGGGAATATTAAGTCACAACACTGTTACGTCACTTGCCTACCGTGGCATCGTCTCTCACTGTTGTTTAGATTTTTTGATTATTATTATTTTTATAATCATACAGTTGCAGGAGTCGAGCTGACTGAAAAGAAAAGACGGCGGACAATTTACTTTCAAAACGCAATGCGCTGACTTGGCATGATTTTGTATTCAAACCAAACTCAAACTGCGAACCTGAAAATGTTAAGCAATCTACAAACTTTGACTGACAGAGGTGGCAGCATCCGGAGGAAACAAGCCATTATTATTTTATTTCATTATAAAATATATTTTAATCATATTTAATTCCCTTAATCGTTTTAGGCTATGTGATAAACGTTTTATTATTGACTTTGTTCCAAGGCACACTTTGTTTTGCTGATTTTCCGGGTAGTGGTTTTTTTTCCAGCTTGTATGGCATTATTCGTCATATTAATCATTGTTTCATATAAGTGGCAAGAGTTTGAATTTTTTCCTATGTATTGTTGTTGTTTATTCAAGCACTGGCAATTTTGGCATATTTTGGCAACCATATTGCCAACTGCCGCTCGTTCAAAAGTGAAAGTGAAGTGCGCACAGGTGTAGGCCATGAATATGTTAATATTAATTTTGTCAAATATGTTTATAGGGGCACGGTGGCTTAATGGTTAGCACGTTCGCCTCACACCACCAGGATCCGGGTTCGATTCCCGTCTCGGCCATGTGTGTGTGGAGTTTGCATGTTCTCCCCGTGCCTCAGGAGGTTTTTCTCCGGGTTCTCCGGTTTCCCCCCCACCAGTCCAAAAACATGCACGGTAGGTTGATTGGCACCTTGGAAAATTATCCCTAGTGTATGAATGTGTGTGTGTGTGTGTGTGTGTGGGTTGGCATTCCATCCAGGGTGTATCCTGCCTTAATGCCCATAGACGCCTGAGGCACAGACTCCCCGTGACCCGTGGGAAGATCGGATATAGCGGTAGAAGATGAATGAATTATGTTTATCGTGCAGGCTGGTCGTGGTTGTGTAGTGATATGAGGAATCATATCATATCACTAATCACCCCCACAACACACTCAAACTCCGGTGATATCGATATTACCGGTGCTATCACCTGTCTACAAACCGTGTGAATATTTCCTCACGTTCACAATCTTACTGTAAACCAGATTAGAAAGCCTTGAAAGTGGAAATGCCACAAAACCTATCACTAATCACCCCCACAACACACTCAAACTCCGGTGATATCTATTACGTTCTGTCTAAAACTTGAATATTTCCTTCCAATCTTACTGAAACCAGATTAGAAAGCCTTGAAAGTGGAAATGCCACAAAACCTAGCTCGTTCTAAAACTTCCTTCCAGATCCTGTATTACTGTGCCTCCAAAAATACTTAATAAAGTGAACCTTGACTAATCAGCTTCCAATTGTACAAGGATTAAGCTGCCGGGTCTATATAAGGCTTTTGTTTCTTTTGTTAAACACGTACATTTATGCAGGCCAGACTTAAAAGAATCCGAATTCTAAAGAAATCCATGAATTAAGACAAATAAGACTTCTCTTTCATTTAGAACAAAAGCAGCGGCACACTGTAAAAAGAGTTTGTGTGTGTGTGTGTGTGTGTGTGTGTGTGTGTGTGTGGGTGTCTACAGCAGAACTTTCAGTTGTATAATGTATTCATGTGCTCTCAGTGTGAACGTTGCCTTTTATGGAATCACTAAATGTAAATCCCTTGGAATGTGACCTACTAAACATGCACAACTATACTAAAAAGGTTGCTAAATCAACCTCACTGACATTGTATCTGGGAAAAATCCAAATGAAATACTTGAGAAAGCTGCAAGTGTGTGTGTGTGTGTGTGTGTGTGTGAGAGAGAGAGAGACAGAGAGAGAGAGAGATATGGGTGCATGTGGCTCATAGTTTCAGGCTATAATGCAATCTGTCATAACACACCCCCACACTCAATCATATATCCATCTCCGGGTCTCACTAGCATCCATCACCCCACCCTACTGCTCCCACACACTGCCAGTGTTTCTCACAGTGAAACGTTAAAAGCAAACAAGGGTCTTTCTATCTTCTTTTGATCAAAGGCCGCACAAACGGGGAGGTGGAAGCAAGCAGCAACTGTGAAAACACTATGTGGGCTGTGCTGCCTTGGCGCTGAAGGTGCTGCTAGGCTTCTCCCGCATGGCCCTCAACTTTAGATCTTTCAAGTCCAGTATGTTTGAGGTGGAGTCTTATTTTCTTGGGGTTTGAAGGCTAACACTCTGTGTCATGTCATTTGATTGCATATGTAAATATGCAACGAACCTTTGTCCTGTTGGAATAGGACCCTGCGTTTAGGAATTCCTGTGCTTGTGCTCGATTCTGCTAAGGGTTGCCATGTAACCCTGTGCCATCTGTTCCTCAGCCAAGTGACACACATGTACCTAGGCTGTCCACATGGTATAAATGGAAAATATGGTTCTTCAGACCAGACCGCCTTCTTTCATTGATCCATGGTTCATTTCTGATCATTGGTAGACATTAACGAAGCGCAAGTGTTATTTGTTGCGGTACTTAAGTAGCTTTTTTCGTGTGTCTGTACTTTATTCATGTTATTCCGTTTTGGGAGACTGCAATCGCACTACATTTCAGTCAAATATCATTGAAATTTTACAAAATCTCTTTGGTAAAAACAGTTCCTTTTAATTTATGAGTGAATAAAATAGAAGTAATTGTTTAATTTTATTAACCGTTATTTTAATAGTCTTCAAAATAGGCACCTCCTGCATCAAGACACTTTTCCTTAAAATCAGCAGTGAAAGGGAAAACGCTTCGACGCGATCGAGGACATATATATATATATATATATATATATATATATATATATATATATACACATATTAATATCTTAATTTGTTATATGAATGTCATCAAGTTAATTGAGATTATATATATATTATACTTTTTAAAATTTTATTACCTTATTTAGTGTGTTCTTTAAATTAATCTCTTGTTAATTAATGAATTTCCTATTTCTATGTAAATTTTATATTTCAATTGTGAAAAAAAATATGGTACGTGGCTCCTTTAAGAATTCTGTTCCAGTCGCTGTCCGTATAAAAACTGGTGATACATTTAGGTTCCTGTTGTGAATGGCGCAAGCTAGAAGGCGCAATTCGGGAAAATTTAGGAAAATTTAGGAAGCGTGAGTAGATGCACGTTGCTGGGTGTTTTTTTGTTAATAAAGCACATCCTTCACCTCTTTTATATTCCATTCTAACATTACAAGCGGTAAACGCGGCTGAGGAAAGGTCAATGCGGAAATTATCTGGGAAGGCCAAGGACTGAAGTTTCTTTATTCATTTGCTCTTTTTATTGTTGAGCATGAAAAGGATATGGTGTTTCGTCCTACACAACACAGAGGGAAGCAGAAGATACATGCTGCGTTAATAGAAGTAATATTTGAGGGTCATCAATTGGTTCAAATATTTAATCACGTTTTCCATAAGTTAATTAATCATGATTAACCACATGTTAATTGCATGTTTTTAATGTGCCATAATTTAATACTTTATGTTTCTAATGCTCCAACTAACAGATGTTATAATTATATACATTTCTCTCAAAGTCTCTCCCTTTAATAAAGTTATTGATTATCTAATATTTATTTTAAGGGGCACGGTGGTGTAGTGGTTAGCATGTTCGCCTCACACCGCCAGGATCCGGGTTCGATTCCCGTCTCGGTCACATGTGTGTGTGTGGAGTTTGCATGTTCTCCCCGTGCCTCAGGGGTTTTTTCTCCGGGTTCTCCGGTTTCCTCCCCCGGTCCAAAAAACATGCACGGTAGGTTGATTGGCACCTTGGAAAAATTGTCCCTAGTGTATGAATGTGTGTGTGTTGTGTGTGTGTGTGTGTGTGTATGCCCTGCGATGGGTTGGCATTCCATCCAGGGTGTATCCTGCCTTAATGCCCATAGACACCTGAGACAGACACAGAATCCCCGTGACCCGAGGGAAGATCAGATAACGCGGTGGTAGAGAAAAAATGAATGAATGAATAATATTTATTTTTACTCTGGAAATGAAATTCTTTTTAATATTAATTTCAGTGTTACTTGTTTAGTGGTTGTTTTAATTGTAATAATATGGGACGTGGCTCCTTTAAGAATTCTGTTCCAATTGCTTTCCATATAAACTGGTGACACATTTAGGAAAAATGTGCTTCCGTAAGACGGATTTGGGAATGCGATGCGCTTGCGTAAGGTTCCATACGGTAATATACGCTAATATAGTGAAGAGCTCATACCTGTTGTGAATGAGCAGCTAGTAGGAGTAATTCGGTGAAATTTAGGAAGCGTGATTGGATGCACTGAACGTTTCTTTATTTGTTTGTTATTTTTTTTTCTTTGTTGTCTGGGTTTTGTTGATTCAGCAACACAACACAGAGTGAAGGAGCAGATCACTCACATAGTAATACACACTGCGTTAATCACGTATCTTCTATTAACATTAGTGCCGTTACAGTGAATTTGCATTAACGCGTTAACTTTGACAGCCCAAATTATTAATTAATTAAATATATGTACATATATATTATATATATATATATATATATATATATATATATATATATATATATATATATATATATATATATATATAATTCTATAGATATAGATAGATAGATAGATAGATAGGATAGATAGATAAAGATAGATAGACAGAGAGAGAGAGATGAGATGGATAGATATTAAACAATGATAAGATTCACGTGTGCTTATTGAACAGCCCTTAGTATTTGCTGTTATAATGACCTTGACTCGTCTAGGAATACGTTTCAGAGTGTAGCTGCAGTCTTTTGTGTCCATTCAGGAAAAAAAGCAATATGCAAAAAACAAAAAGGTAAATATATAAGATACCATGTAATTTTCTGCATATTCTACACATCTTGACACAAATGGAGCATCAAAGCAGTGTATAAGCATAAGCAGTGTATAAGCATGCTCGAGTATGGGGTATGTGTGTGAAAATGTGAGTGGAACTGGTGTGTGTGTGTGTTTTTTGTTTTTTTTTTTTTTTTTTTTTTTTTTTTATATGAAGCGCAGAGCGACTTTTTACACGTTATTAGTGATCTCTGCTGAGCTGTTAGCCTCCCGTCTGCCATCAGCACAAACCTGCAGGAACATCAGCATAACGCACCACGACACGTGCAATCGCCACACATTCTCACACATCAATGGGGAGCCATGAAATGGTGAGTGCTGGTCCCACACAAGGACAGTAAAGAGAGAGAGAGAGAGAGAGAGAGAGAGAGAGAGAGATAGAGAGAGTGTAACAACAATACTGTAGGTGTGAGATTGAGAAAGGAATGTGTGGTCTAATAGTGTGACTACACCTGACCTTTCAGTACCAAAATGATAAAGGTGTAAAAGCAGAGGAGATTAACGGCCCACACAATACTAGGAGCAGGAATAATCCCAAAAATAGTTAAAAAAAACAAAAAAAAAACACACACATATATATATATATATATATATATATATAATATATATATATAATTATAATATATATATATATATATATATATATAATAAATAAATATATATATATATATAAAACAGTATTATTATTTGTGTTATTGTTTATTGTTTATTTGTGTCTCTGTCTGGTATGGTATTTAAGTAAGTTTAACCATGCAGGCTAAAAGTACCGTGAAGCACCTTGAAAATAACTTCGAGACACCATCCAAGATTCGTATTTTTTATTTATTTTTTTATTTAACAAATCGAGCTTTCTGTGAAATAAAAACTGACAGAGATGGTGGCACAAGGCTCAACCTCAATAGACTAATAGACTGTGTGTGTGTGTGTGTGTGTGTGTGTGTGTGTGTGTGTGTGTGTGTGTGTGTGTGTGTGTTGTGTGGGAGGGGGTGAGTTTTGAGTTCAAACTCTACATGCGCTTCATTATATTATTAAGTCGTTGAGCCCAACTATTGGAGAAATGCTGACTTAAATGATCTTGCCCCTACTGGTAAGCCATATCTTCATCTCACTCACATGCGCATTTGACGAAAATACCGTATTGAACTCGAGCAAAGCGTGTCCCCGTTAATTACTTACTCTTTCTTGCACCTGAAATAAAAGTGCTCGCATAAATATGGCCAGTGGTTTTGCTTCATAAGTACGTGATGGCATTTCGCTTTCAACTGTTCCTGCATCACTGCACCTATCTTGTCCGTCTCCATCGTTCCTGTGAGTTTAGCGCTCTTAATCGATCAACCGTTACGGTGGTTTCTGGGGCGCGATTATTTATTTCATTATTTCTTTTTTTTTTTTTACTCTGGAACAAATATTTCAAATATATTTCAAACAAAGTAAAATGACATTTTAAAAACTACTATAAAAAGTACCCCCCAAAAAAAACGTTCCACCTTTGATCCGTGCTTTGTTAGAATATTGTCTCAATGCAGGTATTGCTGCGATTATAAGTCCAGAATTCAAATGATGTATATGAGTGTGTATGTATGTGTGTGCTGTATATGTATTCATATACAGTGGGACCTCGGTGTACGTCGTTAATTCATCCCTCAGAAAGCGACTTTGACTGAAACCAACGTTAACCGAACTGAATTATTCCGTTTTGTCTCCGGTCACGACCGTTACCCGACAAAACATCCGACGTTATCTGAAGGCGACGTACACCGACGTACCACTGTATACACATTCCTTTGCTAGGTAATGGTCAGATCCAGGACTATTGGTTATGTTTTACACTTCTTCACACCCATATACTATCAATTCCACTTTTAAAAGCCTTATTTAAAGCATTTTTTACTCTGAAAGACAGTAAAGCTTAAAGGCTCGAGTTTTAATTACTCACTTCCCACTATAAACTCACTTATTCTCTCAGCTCTCGAGTGCGCACTCCAGCACCCGATAAAGCTACGGCGCTGGAGTGTTAATTCAGCATAGATGCAAATGAAACAAGTCTGCTTCTAGGGCTGGCTCCAGCGATAATGAAGAAAGATCCCTGAATAAACGTCAGATAGTGAACACAAGCAAGCCGGGACGGAAGACTAGTTAAACATGCTCAAAATAGCATACACACGGGTTTAAATGGGAAAAAAAAAAAAAAAAAACCTTCATGCTACTTTAACGGAGTAATATCCGTACTGTTTAACAGAATACATCCATGATCAGATAAAAATAAATAAATGAATAAATAAAGATATGCACAAGAAAAATCGACTTCAGGTGTGGTCCCGGCAAACCCAATCCAAAAAGCAGATCAATCATCGTGGGCAATTATCATACCCCGAAGAGGGTCCTTATTGCATTACACAGATTGCTGATCGATAAGATTCCTGTAGGTAAAACGATCCCCTCGGATGGCGTACACGCACCACAGCAAAAGGCCGAGCGAAGACAAGACAAGCGTACAAGACGCGGCGACTTACCACTTTGAAGTCCTCGGCGCTGCACTTTTCCCCGCGGTAGTAGCAGGACAGCAGCATGTCCTTGATGTCGTGGCCCGTTCGATCGTAGAACTCGCGCATGTTGAAGGGGCGCGGTTTAAAGGTCAGGAAGTCGGCCTTGACTCGCAGGGTCTCCAGAACGCTCTCCTCCACCAGGTGAGTGTCCCGGATCTCATATCTGACGACGGAGCATAGTGTTAATACAGTGCCATGTATAATGTAAATTAGTAACATACATTACATATATACATTATTATTCATTCATTTATTCATCTTCTACCGCTATATCCGATTTCCCTTCTCCCCTCGGGTCACGGGGAGTCTGTGCCTATCTCAGGCGTCTATGGGCACATTAAGGCAGGATACACCCTGGATGGAATGCCAACCCATCGCAGGACACACACACACACACACACACATTCATACACTAGGGACAATTTTCCAAGGTGCCAATCAACCTACCGTGCATGTTTTTGGACCGGGAGGAAACCGGAGGACCCTCCAGGAAGAACACCCCGTTGGAACCCTGGAGAAAAAACCGCCCTGAGGCACGGGGAGAAGAAGGGGAAGAGAACATGTAAACTCCACACATACATGGCCGAGACGGGAATCGAACCCGGACCCTGGCGGTGTGAGGCGAACGTGCAAACCACTAAGCCACCGTACCCCTACATTATTATTATAATATATATTATTATTATTAATGTATATTACATAAGTATAATGTAATATAACTCCCATTCACGCCAAACGAGTCTTGTCTTCACCCATTGTCCCTCATGTTTCCTAAACACTCCCACCTGGATACTGTTTCCCCGTTAATTAGTGTGTATTTAAACCATTGTGTGTCTTTGTTCAAGCTTAAACAATCGCTCAGTGTATTCCCGCTTGCCTTTTACCGAGCCGTGTTTATTGTTGTACAACAACACAGTTGCCGGTCTTGACCCCTTTTTTCTAGGCTTGTGATTCCCCCCTTTCTGCATATCGCTTGTTTATGATTTTGTTCCGTTAATGAAACGCTTTTCCCGATTGTGCAGCAGCGGTCGCATTGGTGTAGCGGCGGACCGGCTCTACGCGGACGTCAATTAGTGCGATATGATGACACGATATACGTGTCGGATTCCTTTCCGATCCTTTTTAACCTCATTAACTGCAGTCAAAACACATTAGACTGCAAGTCATGCATATTTAATGAATGAATTGGAATAAACGAATGCGAACGTATAGACCGAAAAAAAAAAAAAACATCTCCGAGACGTATCAGGAGGCATAGGTGGATCGGTTAAGGACATCAGAGACTCTAAGCGCGTTTCCATGACCCTTCAAAATGCGCTGATGTAAATAGCGAATTGAAAATACGTATAAATTAAACACGTAAAAATGTATCGCACTAAAGTTTTTACGTTCGCGTGGTGAGGTTTTTTTTTCCGCATTTCCAGGTCACATGATCTACATTGCCTTGCCTTGGGAGTGATGCTGCAGGTGCTACAAGACGCCCTATGCACCTAATGGCTCAAAGATTATCTCACCGGTATTACTGACCCTGAGATTAACTCTTGGCACCCTGCCTGATCTGTTTTCCTGATTCCTGACCTGCCAAGTTTGAACTTTCGTTTGTTTGTGGTTACCGATTTTTGTCTTTTGCCTTTGTTCTGTTTGCCTGCTGCCTGACTTTGGACTGTTTTTGTTTATGTTATTGGTTCTCCCTGCTTGCCCTGTTTGCTTGTGCTCGATTTGGGTTTATCTGCTAGATATTTATTAAGAGACATCTCTGTTTTCTTCCTGCCTGTTGCATCCTGTGTTTGAATAGAAAAATAGAAGAGCCTTGATTTGTCACATATACATATGTCACAGCAATCTTTCTTCGCATATCCCAGCTTGTTTGGACGCTGGAGTCAGGCATGATACAGCACAGCCAGGAGCACAGAGGATTAAAGGCCTTGCTCATGGACCCAAGCTTGGCGATACCATGGCTCGAACCCCCGACGTTCTAATCAGCAGTCATAAACCAATGAGCTACACCCCTCCCCCCATTTGGGTCCACCATTCACCGCCCATTGAGACCCAAAGCTGTTGCGGTATGACAATCCCCCCTGTGCACAAAGACAGCTACATGTAGATACGGTTTATCTTGGTGTGGAACATCTTGGGTTGCCTGCCATAGTGCCATTGGGATGAACTGGTACTCTAACTTCACCACATCCGTACCTGACTATAATAATGCCGTCGTGGCTTAATGAGCACACATCTTCACAACAAAATCTAGTGGAGAGTAGACGTACTTCTTATATTAGCAAATGGACCGAATGTGTAATGTCCTAAAAACTGACAGTGTTGTGATATCAAATTTTCAAATAAAATACAACTCTTGTCCGAGGAAAACAGTCTAATGCTTGAATTCTCTCCAGCTACCATAAGTGTGGCCTCAAAAACAACAGGTCAAGTTGTTGCATGCATGCCATGCTGCAGAGAACCGAATCAGTTCCGTTTGGCAATCAGATACCGGCCGTGAAACAAGTCGGCGAGGCCCCTCTGCAATGGAATCTCCAAAAGCAATTTTCTCCTTTTCTTTTTATACTTATGAATGACAAAATGCTTTTCCTTGTGGTAAGGCAATGTAATTTATACAGCACATTTCATAGTATAGTATGATAGTATAGTATAGTATAGTATAGTATAGTATGATAGAATAGCATTTCATATCATAGTATGATAGTTAATAGAATAGTTAAATTATAGTTAATAGTTAAAATAATTACAAAAAAGTAATAATCAACAAATAAAACCACCATGGTAGAAAAATGTTTGTCCATTATACCGGGTGTGGCAGCGGAAAAAGAAAAGAAAAGAGAGAGAGAGAGTGGGGGGGGGGGGTGTTCCATTTTTGTAATATATAATCTTAGCCTTGCTTTACTGTGTTTATTTGAAAATGAGGCATTAAAATAATTACGATGATTTTATCTCCACCTACAAAAAGTCTATATAAATTAAAGTATTTGTGTCTAGACCCCCCCCCCCCCCCCCACCCCCCCCCCAATTAAAATTCACTGTTGGAAGGCAAATAAGCCAACGCTTGCACAGGAACTCTAACAAGTGCATTTGTTTCATTCTTGCCCATTTTTCATCCAGTGATATATTAAGAGAATTAAAAGCTCCATATTAATGCTTGGGCCCGTTGTTGCGCCCAGAAATGTAATAATAGAGAATAATAGAGCAGAACGTTATGCATCACGGACAGCGGGAGAAAATACAATACACTATGAAAGAGATTGCCGTACTATTTGGCGACAGTTTTTAGCCTTTCTTGAGAACTAAGTAGCTACAAAAACGTACACGATTCCTTTTTATTATGGCCCTGTCTCTTTATGAGGGTGGAGGGTGTTTTTTCCTTTTTATTTAAATCACTAAAACCTTGATTGTTTAATGAATTAAAATGAATGCGTTTTTACTGATATTTTAGGATTCCTAAAAAAAATATATATTAATTAAAATGTACTAAAACAGCGTTTTTGTTTTACCTTTGCCTCCAACCATAATACTGATTCATTTAATAAATAAATATTTAATGATTTAAAAGATAAGTAATAAATAATGATACACATAATAATAATAATAATAATAATATAATAATAATAATAATAAGGGGCACGGTGGTTTAGTGGTTAGCACGTTCGCCTCACACCGCCAGGGACCGGGTTCGATTCCCGTCTCGGCCACGTGTGTGTGGAGTTTGCATGTTCTCCCCGTGCCTCAGGGGGTTTTTCTCCGGGTTCTCCGGTTTCCTCCCCCGGTCCAAAAACATGCACGGTAGGTTGATTGGCACCTTGGAAGATTGTCCCTAGTGTATGAATGTGTGTGAGTGTGTGTGTGTGTGGGTGTGTGTGTCCTGCGATGGGTTGGCATTCCATCCAGGGTGTATCCTGCCTTAATGCCCATAGACGCCTGAGATAGGCACAGACTCCCCGTGACCCGAGGGAAGATCGGATAAAGCGGTAGAAGATGAATGAATGAATAATAATAATATTAATACAATATTTACATTTATGGAAATTGGCAGACACCCTTATCCAGAGCGACTTACAGATGTGCAAACAAGGGTTAAGTGCCTTGCTCAAGGGTCCACTAGTGGAAACTTGGTGGTGGTGGGATTTGAACCTGCGATCTTCACATGTATATAGCAAAATACCGCACACAGGTGTCAGAGGAAAAAAAAACTTCCTGAAGAAAACTCATTCAACATCAGTGGCAAAAGGGTGTGAAAATGAATCCTGTGAACGCTGGAAGCACGCAATAAAAAAACATGTGCTTTGGTTTCAGTTTCCAAACTAGCAATCACAGCTAACACGTACCACTGCTTTCGCTCTGCAATTACATCATGGCGCTAGCGTGGATAATTACCCGATTTGCACTCCATTCCACCAAAGAAAATCACAAGTGGAATATCTATATCCACAATTCAATCCCTTGTTGAATTATTTACCTGGAACTGGGTAGATTACACTGCAGTGGGTTCTAATGTTAAAGTGCCCCTGGATTCCGATTGGCCTCCTTGATAATGGCTTACTTCATTTTTGTGAGGTGTTCGAGATTCTCTCTGCTGCTTTATTTGAACAAGTTCTCAAAACGAGAGCAGGGGGAAGAAAAAGGAAATTTGATTTTTATTTTAAACATTAAATATTCTGACAGAACATATTAATCAAGCGTTCTGAGAATCAACTGCTGAATTCAACTGCGGAAGAATGATTGTTCTGAAGGTGTTCAGCTCTAGAAATAATACAAATTCATGCCATTTATTCACAGGAATTTGTAGAATTTTGATTTGTAAAGATCAATATCACACACCCCTCACACACACTTTTTACACTACTGCCATCGGGGAAGAGGTTCCGAAGCATTCGGGCCCTCACAACCAGACTGTGCAATAGTTTTTTCCGTCAAGGCATCAGGCTCCTCAACACAAACACACTATACATTCATACATATGATATTCACAGACCATCCACACAGCATTCCACTGTTCTTTTTTTTATTACTGGCTTTTACATGTTTATTGCACATACTGGTCTACCAGACAGTGTTACTGTTTACACGGCCAATCGCGACACATTTCACTATCACTACTGCTGCTCTGCTTGCTCCATTTGTACATCAGTTAAACTGTTTACAACACCAGTTTTGTCAAATAGTTTTAAAACGCTATGAATATTGATCTACATGTAGTTACAGACCCGTTCCGTTATTTTGTGTTGTTCACTTTTCTCGTGTTGCCCAAACTAAAAAAAAACAAAACCTCTTGACTTGACAAGTTTTAAAGACATGGAATTTTGTTCTTTTGCAGTATTCGAGGAAGAGAGAGAGACTGGTGAGGGTTTAAAGGTTGGAAGTAATAATTGGTACAAAGACCATAGTCACACTTTTTCTTTTTTCCACACCAGATGTTGAATACGGCCATTCAAACCCTTTTCAACCACACTTAAACACTTGAAAATGAAATAGTGCGCTTCCCATTGCTGAGGTGTTTCTACACCAAGTTTGCCATGATGAGCCTCTGCCTCACCTACCGGAACGGACAAGTGCTCCGAGCTCGTCTACTAGCAGGACGCAGAGGGACTGGGCAATGGCAGGACGAGACACGGCTGGAGCTCGTCCCGGAGTGGCGGATCCTCAACATCATCGGTTTCTATGAAAGGCCGCCAGACAGCGAGGTGTCTGGCGAGGTGGAGAACGATTTGGCTCCTGACTAAGGGTGTCTCTCTTTCCCAATCTTCAACCCCTGGGATAGACTGTAGCCGCGGATGAGGAATTCCCCACCAAACCTTATAGCGCCTCGTACGTGGGAGGCTCCACGGCCCAGCGGCAGGAAAGAGAATGACCCCTACACACTGATGGAGACCTGAGGAAGAAACCACCCACCTATCAGGACCGGACCGTAGTTGAGCGTGTCGAGGGATCTCTGTTCCGGCCACTCCTCAACCTGACTCCGTATATGAGACACAAACATTTCCCCCTGTTTAC
>JACRUU010000013.1:17421405-17551405 GCA_030449085.1 Kryptopterus vitreolus
GCCATGTGTGTGTGGAGTTTTGCATGTTCTCCCTGTGCCTCAGGGGGTTTTTTTCCGGGTTTTCTCCGGGTTCTCCGGTTTCCCCCCCGGTCCAAAAACATGCACGGTAGGTTGATTGGCACCTTGGAAAATTGTCCCTAGTGTGTGAATGTGTGTGTGTGAATGTGTGTGTGTGCCCTGCGATGGGTTGGCATTCCATCCAGGGTGTATCCTGCCTTAATGCCCATAGATGCCTGAGATAGGCACAGACTCCCCGTGACCCGAGAGGAAGATCGGATAAAGCGGTAGTGCATATTGGGTAGAAAATGAATAATAATATATATATATAGATAATCTATATATATATATATATATATATATATATATATTACACACACACACATCTTTTTATCCGATCTTCCTTCATGTCGTGGGGAACCTGTGCCTTTCTCATGCGTCTTGGGGCGTCAAGGCAGGACACACCCAGTATGAGGTGCCAACTCATCGCAGGGTACACTCACTCACATTCACACACACACACACACATTCACACACACACACACACACACACACAACTCATTCACACACTAGGGACAATCAACAAGTTTACAAGCTTACGGAGTGGAGGAAACCGGAGAACCCGGAGAAAAAGCCCCTGAGGCATGGGGAGAACGTGCAAACTCCACACACACACACGGCGAAGGTGGGAATGGGACAGTAAGCCCCTGTTGCCCCTCGAGAACAACAACATATGGTTGGAAAATTCTCAATCGTACACCGATACACAGTATTTCTTTATATAGTGTAATAGTGTTTCCCAGTTGCAGAGAAGTGCATCCACGCTGTTAAAAAAATAGTGCAAAATAAGTAGGAGTATAGTGTTAAAAAATAAATAAATGTATTTAGGAGGAAAGACACACCATCTGGTAATTTACAGACACCAAAACACCAACAAAACAGCCTCCAAGGTTTTCGCTCAAAACATGCTATAATAAACCGGGTCCTGTTGTATTGTAACTGTAACTGTTCAAACATGTGTGCCAAAATTTACACTTCTTTCCAAGTCGATTCAATGCTCAGTAGCTTATTATTTAAGGTATTGTAAATTGTATTGCTCTCCTCAGCAAGCATAATATCGTGGAAAGATGAGTTCTATCCTGTTCACACACATCCTGGTGTTAGCTACTTCATAACACAGGCATCGTGTTGTGATCGCTCGCGTCCTTGTTTTGATACAGCTAGCATTTGCGAGAGGTTTATTGGCATGCAGGAAACGCCTTTTCTGTAACACAGCGGAGTCACAGCAGGTGCTGAGTAGGTCTGCTGGGAAGTATCAAGGAATCACTGTCAGTACAGTCGGGGGATAAAAAAAGCACAAGCTGACAAGTTTATTACATCAAATCCTTAATCGTGGAATCAAAATACAGGAAAAATGAAACAACTGGAACCCAACAGAGCAAAGCAATATGTACATATAACAGAGGGAAAAACACTTGAAACCTGAATTCAAGACTAGACGTGGCATTTCCTGAAGAAAATGCAAACCTCCTTAACGCTAAAAACAAAACCTACCAGTCGCCAACATCGAAATGCGAATTCATTCAGAAAGAAGATTGTCTTGGTCCATTTCGGGTGTTATTTTTCACCAGGGGGCGGGGCTAGTGACGTCATAAAAATTACCCATCATCTGACTCCCCTCAATGTGCTGAGTATTTAGACATGTCACATGACTCCATAGTTTCGCCGTTTCGCATATTTTTCACGTGTCTGCCCACGTGACGTCACAGGGCGTCAATTCGGGATTCTGCCGGAGATTCCCCAGACCCCGCCGAACGGTTTGACACATCAAACGTGGGCCGGCGCGAGAATCGCGACGTGGTATAAGCTGATAGGTTTGGGTGATGGGCGTAGCCTTCAATTCTACGTGTCACGCGCCCGTTTCCGAGCACCGGCGTTGCCAGATTTTCACAAGGAAATGAAACAATCTGGGGAGTATTACACAGCAGGTGGGATTTACTGTATATTTTCATTAAAACCAAAAGGTGTTTATGTAAAGAGGCTACTATTGGTTCCGTATTACAATCATCCCAGCTCACCTATCAGATGTCCACAAGCATTTTCCAGTTTGTGTATAATATGCACTTGCAACAGTTATCAATTTACTGTAACTCATCACACAGGCTTCTCAAATTACAGGTTATTGCCTCTGCTTCATATAAAGTCTGGAACTTTTTGGTCAGACGTGGCTCCTGTGGCATTTAGAAAATTGCCAGTCACCTAAGCCCCGTTTGATTTGTTGACTTTCACTGGTTGAGGTAAGGAAAATATCACGAGAAAAATGGCGAGCGCCAGGGTTGCCAGATCTGTATAACAAGATATTCTCTGCATTTAACCTTGCACAATGTCTCACTTCATAGTAACCATTCATTTATCTTCTTATCCTGAATGAGGAAAATGATGACGAAAAGAACTTTCGGATGGACACAGGATAACGGTGCACCTGGCAACACTGCTCATTTCGAGCCCATTCTAAAGTGCTAATTAAACATGATATGCAGTGGCAAAACAGAATCATGTGCCAAACCAGACAAGCAAAAATGCACATGAAACCTGGCACACGCAGCTTGATACCCAAGTACCGTACATATATACTAGCCATTCGACAACCCGTAAGTGCGAGTCCTAATTTAAGGGGATTTGGGGGTGTTGTATTTATTTGTACACCTCCAGCTTGTACACAATAATATAGTTCCTAAGGTAGTGAGGAATACTTGACTGGAATAAATCCGCACTGAGAAAATATTGCATGTTTGGAAATGAACATAAAATTCTGATCCAACACAACATTCAGCAACAACATTGCAAAGTATCCGGCCCTTGTCTCAGAACTACTATTCCCAGAAGTCCCTGCCGGGGAACCAATTTCGGACTCTTCCCCGTTTTCTGCAGTAGGACTATTTATCTAGTGGCGGGATACCTTTACTTGGCGGGTAACGATCACATTCATCGTAAGAGATGTAGTTTATTGTCAAGAGCACGCTTTAAAGCAGCATGTTCTCATTTTTGACCAAGGATTGGTCTTAGTAAGGGGCACGGTGGATTAGTGGTTAGCACGTTCGCCTCACACCGTCGGGGTCCGGGTTCGATGCCCGTCTCGGCCATGTGTGTGTGGAGTTTGCATGTTCTCCCCGTGCCTCAGGGTTTTTTTTCCTCTGGGTTCTCCGGTTTCCTCCCCGGTCCAAAAACATGCACGGTAGGTTGATTGGCACCTTGGAAAATTCTTCCTAGTCTGTGAATGTGTGTGTGTGTGTGTGTGTGTGTCTGTGTCCTGCGATGGGTTGGCATTCCATCCAGGATGTATCCTGCTTTAATGCCCATAGACGCCTGAGATAGGCACAGACTCCCCGTGACCCGAAGGAAGATCGGATAAAGCGGTAGAAGATGAATGAATGAATGAATGACTGGTCTTAGTTTGTTTGTTGCCTGTCTCGACCTTCGCCTGTTACTCAGATTAGCCTTTTTTAAAACTCTCATTAGTACCCGTTTGCTATCATTGACCCTGCCTCCCTGCCTCCTCTAATAAAGCCTGTGTGTGGATCTCTCAAATCTGTCTCCATGCCTGTCTTCACACCATAGCCATGCCAAGTAACAACCGACCATATTATATACTGTATAGTGGAAATGTAAAGATCTAGAGCTGCTTTTCTGCCTCAGAAAAAAGGGCAAATCCATAATAATAATAATAATAATAATAATTATTATTATTATTATGATTATTATTATTATTATTATTATTATTATTTACATTTATATAGCGTTATTCTGGACACTTTATACAATATGAGAGGAAGATATCCTCCTCATCCACCACCGGTGCACAGCATCCACCTGGATGATGCAACGGCAGCCACAATGCGCCAGAACTCTCACCACACGCCAGCTTACCGGTGGAGAGGAGACAGAATGATGAAGCCAATCAGTAGATATGGTGGATGGCTAGGAGGCCGTGATGGTCAGAGGGTGAATTTGGGCGGGATGCCGAGGACACGCCTCTACTCTATTTCCAAAGGGTAAGCGTCCCCTGCTGTCCATCACTCTTAACACCTCTTCCAGCAGCAACCTACTTTTCCCAGGTGGTCATCCATCCAGGTACTAACCCGGGCTCATCCCTGCTTAGCATCAGTGGGGAAACCAGACTTGGGCTCCAGGGTGATATGGCTACTGTCATGATTATACAGGGACACTTGAATTCTCAGACCCATCAACACATTCTTCAAGAGAATCTCCTGCTGAATTGGGTGATGCAACATGACAACGACCCTAAGCATTTAATCAAATCCTCCAAGGAATATCTTAAAAGAAAGAAAGAAGTTTCACACTCTTGATTGGCCGTAGTTGGAGTCATTGCATTGTTGTGGCTAGACCTGAAGTGGGCGGGACATCCCAGATGTCCTGAAAAAAATCCCTGAAGATAGACGAGAGAGACTGCACAGTGGGTACAGATGATGTTTGGTTGACGGCAAAGCTAAATAACATAAAAGGCTTTAAATACATTTGTACATATGTAGGGTAGCAGATCAACGGTTAAGGCATTGGCATCTGGACTGGAAGGTTCAGATCTCACCCCCACCAACCTGACACTAGTTGGCCCTTGATAAAGGCCCTCAACCCTCATTTGCTCAGTTATAAGGGCGTCTGCCAAACGCCATCAAATTCATGCAGTTTCTTGGCTACAAACTCCATACGCAAAACAAACCCCATTACTGTTCCAGACAACGTGTTCATGGACTCATGAATGATTACTTTAATGAATGAATCTGCAAATGTTATGCTCTCCTAAAGCGGAATTAATCACGGCAACGTTTCTGGTCTCTCGCCAGAATGCACCATTGGAGAGTTAAAAGTGAGGCCATGACTTGCTCACCTCATATACTCACTTAAATCATTAGTCATTGTTCAGGAATGTATTAATCATTACGTGATATTACACTTTACACTCGCATCAATTCCATTTACCACGTTCTGTTTCGCTACAAGTGGGCGTTTGGTTAGTTTCAGCAATTTTATATTTTTTTTTTTAAAAAAGCTTTTCAGGGTTGTTTCTACCCTGATTCTATAGTGCACTTGTGGACTTGTTTATAGCCAGTGGTCATAGCGAATAAAAGGTGGAATAGTGGCACTCTGGTTTCGATCATTCTTGTCAAGCTGCTACAAAAACAACGCTTTCCTTAAATTGAATTGTCTTGACAAATGATTTTAATACGTTGTGGGGCTTTGGTGCAGCTCTCACACATACCTGTTCTAATAAAACAACGGTGTATTTATGATCGGCAACTCCTTTAATGCCTATTGAGCCCACATTTGTGTAATAACCAGGGAAAAACCCTGGCAATACAATGGCACATTTTGGCCCGCAACAATGACTGTTGATGCTGCGCCCGTCCAAAGTGTCGCTTTGTCAAGTTTCTGCACTGCTTGTCATATCGTGTCTGCCCTGGTCAAGTCGACGTGATGTTAGTGTGAAGTGGAAATGTCTTGCCTTGGATGAAATGAGCATTAATGTCTGTAACTGTCTGTCAGGAGACAAAAAGCAAGGGTTGCCATAGTAGAGTAGTTATCCACCAGCCTATAATCTTATAACACAAATCCCCCCTCCTGGCACGGGTGCAAATTCAGGTAAATTCGATTCAATTTGACATCATCACAAAGCAGCAGGACAGAAACTCTGACAAACATCTCGAACCCTAAGAAGAGACTGCGTTGAAGTTAAACTTCATCAAGAAGAAAGAAAGCGAGAATCCAAACCCCAAAGTGAACTTTTGCTCTGCTAGCTGACCCCAAAAAAATGTGATGAATCGTTACAGTGTGCACTTGTGCAAAAGTAAAGGCAAATTCATCAACAGACGTCAGACCGAGAACCTCTTAGAGTGGAACCTTTTCTGTTGGGAACGTCGTTCATCGCAGCTGATGTATAACTCCAATAAGCACTTCCTCCACAGAGCTCTAAAGCCCAGCTTCTTCAGATACATTTGGGATTAACTGAAGTGCAAGGCCCAGTCCTCCAACATCAGTACACGATTTAGAATAAAATCCCACAAGAATTCTCAGCAATACAATATTGTACAATATATATATATATATATATATATGGATGTGCATCCACATCCACTACAGTAGGTGGTAGTGGTTCTCTCAGTCTAGGAGAATCTAGGAGTCTATGAAGTAACATGACCCAAAAATACGGCCAAGCATAGCAAGCACATACCACAATTCCTTACAATGTTAACTTGAAAGTGACAAATTAAAGTAATCAAAAAGTAATTAAACATAATCAGTTACTTTACGTTTATAAAGTAATTGAAAAGTTACACTACTTATTACAATTTTGAATAGGGTCATTTGAACTCTGTAACCTGTTACATTTCCAACATAACCTTCCCAACACTATATACTATATATATATATATATATATATATATATATATATATATATATATATATATATATATATATATATATATATATATATATATATATATATATTATATATATATATATAGTTTTGTTAAAAGCGACAAACACACAAACTACTTATTAAGACTACTTATTATTCATCTGCCTTTTGTAATTTTTTAATGCCCTATTTCAATGAAAATATATATAGAAAATTCGCCTGCACCTGGGATCACGTTCCACTCTTACCACCTCTTTAGAATCGTACTTTCTGGCTCTGGAACTCTTTACCTCCAGACCTATGAAACATTGACACTCTCTCTCTCTCTCTCTCTTTTAATCTAGACTCAAAACTCATCTGTTCAAACCAGGATACTCTCCCTAGTTTGCTTGCCCTGTCACTCACTCGCATCTCTCCTATTCTCGTTGTCTCTGTGTTTCTATGTGATGTCATACGATGTTTGTGTTTCTTGTGTTTTTTTTAACTACCTTTGTTGCGTTGTCCTTGAGTTTTAAGAAAGGAGCCAAAAAATAAATGCATCACTATTACCATATATTTTGTAAGAAGTGTAGGGCGGGCAGATCTACAAGCAAGAAGCAGAACCTAAAAGTACTTTTAGACATTTAGTTTTACAATAAACCAATAACTAATATGATAAATCAATAGGATCTCTACATACAGCCAAAAAGAAACGCCTTTATCCATTTATGCACTTATCCATTCAATCAATGTGGCATAGGCCAAACTCATAACATCACACAGATGCAGATGCTTTGTCAACGTTCACATTACAATCAAGAAAATATGATATGTTTGTATTGGGATTTTCATGTATTAAATACATTGGTGCAAAGAAAGCAGCACTTCTGCATGGAGAAATACCTTATTAACAAAAAAAAAAAAACAGAAAGCAGATCTGTTCAAAATGAACTGGTTTGAACTGACCTGAACTCAAATGTCACCAAACTGTGGCGATCATAAACACTCAGGACGCATAATACTATAAATCTTGAGGCATCTTCACCTACGAAAGCGCTTGGCCAATGTTTTTACCAATGAATGTGGAACCTGAATGGGTTTGTCTATTAATCTTGACTAAGATGAAGGGGGGAAAAATAGTAAAAAAAAAAAAACTAGTTAAAAAATAACCCATACAACATGCTACATAGATAATGTTTATGTGCCTGTTTCTTCTACAGTACTGTTGATCCCTGTTCTAAAATGCGTCTCTTCAAAACAGTCGGTTATTCCGTCCCTCGCAAAAGCATCCAGCTGTTCCAACCCCCGAATCACCTCTGCAGGAGGAGACCCAGACAGGCTTAGACTTGAGCCTACACACCTGATATAAATAATGATTATAGGGAAAAGAAACGGAAGGGAGGTGTAGGCGATAATAACACTGCAATGCCTGCTCATGCCCTTACTCCGAGAAAGGTCTGCGAGCCTTTGGGAAAAGAAACGCATCTACATTCAAAGTCCAGGAGAGCACACAGAGAGAAGAGAGAAATAGAGAAACAACTTCTTGGTCTAATGCAATAACAACAAGTAGAGACAGTGGAGACAGAGGAGTGGGCTTTTTCGGAACATCTAAGCTGCGGAAAATTCAAAGTAAGTCGCGATGTGCATATGTCTCGGCAACTCCAACATAACCTGTTCCCCAGCTGGAGACAAGAAAAATAAAAGGTAGGAGGTGAGAAACCTGCAAAAACCAGAAGCTAGGATTTTCTTTGCACAAACTTTGCTTCAAACCCATTAACATAATAATGATGCAATTTTGAGAACCAAAATAGATTTTTATTTTTATTTATTTATTTATTATTATGGTTATCAGCAGGGTCATGGTGGCTTAGCGGTTAGGACGTTTGCCTCACACCTTCAGGGTTGGGGGGTTCGATTCCCGCCTCCGCCACGCGTGTGTGGAGTTTGCGTTTTCTCCCCATGCCACAGGAGGTTTTTCTCTGGGTTCTCCGATTTCCTCCCCGGTCCAAAAACATGCACGGTAGGTTGATTGGCACCTTGGAAAATTGTCCCGAATGTGTGTGTGTGTATGTGTTTGTGAGCCCTGCGACGGGTTGGCACCCCATACAGGGTGTATCCTGCCTTGATGCCCCCAAGATGCCGGAGAAAGGCAGAGGTTGTCCGTGACCCGAGGGAAGGTCGGATAAAGCGGTAGATGAATGAATGGATGGATGATTATCAGCTACCAAGGTCTACAAATCTGGTATCTTGTTATTTCAAGCGATTTTCTTATTGCCATTGTCGAAGGTGGTTCAGACAGATGCAAATGTGTGTGTTAAGCGGCGTGACGCAGATGAAACCAAATCGAAAAAGAAACTGCCACAGGTCAGGGCGATCACCAAACAAACAAACTGTTCGGACAGGAAATCAAAACATTTCTAACCTCGGATGTGCGAGAACAATTTGATTTCCAATTTGACCCCTCCTTATTTAAAGCGAGCGTATGAGCGAGGATCAGGTTTAAGGATGCGTAGTTCAGGGAAGCCACGTTTGGATGCTGTGATGACTTCTGGAATGTTCCATGAACTTCCACGTATTGTCTTTCAAACTGCCTGATACATTTTATTAATGTAGAATGTAGAATACATTAATGTCCAGTGGTAAATAAAATAAAGGAATCGGAATCTATTCCAAAATCCTGATAAATACTGTCTAATTCTTTAGCAGTTCATTCAAAATGCATTTAATTACAACTACTGTACAGTAGTGTGATTTACTTGCTTTAATACATGCCCCGATGTGAAACAAACCTCCTCGAAACCTGAAATCTAGCTACTGCTGAAATTATTACTACTAGGATTTCTCACTAATGGCTGCAATTATTGTGTCACTATTATATCATTAGAGAAAATGGAGAAGTGTTTGCAGCACTTAGCTCAATAGATTCATGCGGTTACATAATCGTCTCACAACAGAGAGAAACAGGCTTGAGTCGATATTTAGAACCGTGTCACAATATTTGCTTTGTGTGTTATCCTGATTTTTATTTTTGTTTAATCATTAGAAGATTCCCAGGTCCTCAAAATATCAATATCAAAATATATTCGCAAATGCGTGTACATCATTTTAATTGCTTCAAGGTATTAGCCTCCTAGCTAAATAAAGAACACACATAACTAGCATTTGCTAGCTAGCTAAATGTTTCTTAGCCATACAAGGATATAATAATACAGAATAAAGGCTGAAACGTAAAATACAATTAATTTTTTTTTTAATGAACTGTATTAGTTAAGATACATGATATGAACAAAAGTATTGGTATAACTTTTCAGCCATATGTGGTTCTATCTTATATAGTCACTTGGGTTTGGACAAGTAGGGAAGCAAGTAAGTCATACGAAGCACATATTACACCACTGGAAAAGCCCAAGTATATATTAAGAGACTTAACAGGCACAAAATAAAAAAAAAAAACATTTTTTCATTCTGCATATTAAATAAATATGCAAATGCCAGCAGCTATGTATAAACCTCGCTCGACATGCTAATATCAGCTAACATGCATGACGTATTTCGATTACCGGAAAAGTAATTCGCTTTCAATTGTCAAAAAGTCCTTTCCAAAAAGTCTTAACGTCCAGATGAGGATGGGTTTCCTTTTTAAGTCCAGTTCCTCTCAAGGTTTCAACCTCAATACACTAAGTGAGTTCTTCCTTGCCATAGTCGCCTCAGGCTCGCTCATCATGGACAAATACACATATATCATCCATATAAATATTTAATGTTCTGTAATTATACACATTGTGAAAAGAGCTATATAAATAAAATTGAATTGAATAGTTACTACAAAGTAGGGGGCACACAACTGTCTAGGATGTCTCTCGATGCATATGGTAGTGTTCTTTTCCGTCACTTGTGTGGAGACAAACACGTGTATGAAAATGCCCTTGTTCTTTCATGCGAGCTCCACGAAGATATGGTTTACATAGACAGAGGTGAAAGATCTTGACCTTCTATAGAATAGAATATTCTTTACTTGTCACATATACATTATGTATGTTTGGATGCCCCATCTTGTTTTTTGGAAGCTGGGGTCAGAGCACAGGGTCTGCCAAGGGTGGCAGCTTGGCGATACAGGGGCTCGAACCCCGACCTTCTGATCAGTAGCTCAGCTCCTTAAACCACTGAGATACCCCCCCCACCCCTATAGAGTCTGATATCAACCCTATTGGACACTTTTGGGATTGACTGCACCCCAGGCTTGCTCACTCTACATCAGTACATGATTTTACTAACACCGTCGTGGATTAATGAGAACAAATGTACACAAGCACAATTCAAAATTGACACAGGTTTTAAATAAACAGCACACGGGGAATAAATGTGGAATGTGATGTTCAAAAAGCACATAAGAATCGTATGGTCAGTTGGTCACCTTTGCTCATATAGCAATAATAATTAAAGATTAAAGATTAAAGGGTAATTAAAGATTCATGTGTACAAGCTGCCGCCATTGGGTCCTTGAGCAAGGCCCTTAATCCTCTGTGCTCCAGGGGCGCCGTATCATGGCCAGACCCTGCGCTCTGACCCCAGCTTCCAAACAAACTGGGATATGCGAAGATAGAATTGGGGAGGGTATGGCTCAGTGGTCTAAGGAGATGGGCTACTGATCAAAATATCGTCGGTTCAAGCCCCAGTATCACCAAGCTGGGTCCTTGAGCAAGGCCCTTAACCCTCTGTGCTCCAGGGGTGCTGTATCATGGCCAGACCCTGCGCTCTGACCCCAGCTACCAAACAAACTGGAATATGCGAAGAAAGAATTTCACTGTGCTATAATGTATATGTGACAAATAAAGGCCATGTGCTTTATCCCAAATCCTCTAAAATCTAGTGGAACATCTATTGAGGGTTATTATACAGTAAGAGCAAATAAAGAGTTAATGGGGATTGCAAAGTTTAAGCAGCACATGTGAATATTACGGTGTCCATATACTGAATTAGAGCTACAGTGTGGGATTTCAAGGTATGGGAGATTTATTAAATATTCTCAATAAAACAGGTTACAGGTGTATAAATCCTGCTCTATAGTGGCCTCCTGAAACAAAGTCAAATAATCGTAAACATGGCTGTGTGTGTTTTCCCTGTTACTCCTCTACTCCACTTGATTCCATCGAACTGTGCTGGATATGCAGGGCTTTCTCTGAGCAAAAAATAATGCTACACTCACCCTGCATAGTCATGCATGCCAATACGTTCCATTTAAAAACTACTACAGCTACTAGATAATTACTAGATGCAGTATGGAACAAAAAAAAAAACAGTGATTACGTAATCGAATTAATGCCATTGTTTGCATGTTATCCTGTGTTATTGCTTAAGTCATAAAAAAATAATTCATTCAGATATCATCTGCCACCAATATGTGACAGCAGAAGAACCTTAAACATTTTTACACACCTCCTATCCTCTTCGGCACAAAGCCATGCCGCCTAGATTCCTGCCATAATCACATACTACTTTTGCCCGTTGTGACAGAGTTGTAAAATGCAAAATGCTGTCATGCCAAATAACATCAGTTGGTGATTTGATGATGATGCAAGGAGGATTCAGAACGGAGCAACCAAGTGATGCAATAGAAAAGTGATGCTGGAATCCGGACGCCCAAGGCGAGAGTCCAAGAGAGCAAAACTGGGCCTGCTGTCTGAGTGGGAGGGATGGTATTGCGCTACTATTAATCAAAATGCCACTAGCCAATTGTGGGTGTCTGTGAGCTAATAAATGTGAAAGCAGGCATAGAGCATTTCTTCCCCTTGTATTCATCTACACAGTTTATAAAAATAAATAAATAAATTGCACCGGCTGGTTTCATATGTCACAGAGGACATATGTTCTAGTCTTCACCTTCCTCAGTTGGTATCTGGCCTGTTGACATGCGCCCAGTGGATCTGAATTGGAAAACAACCGAATAGATAATAATATAATAATAATAATAAGATAATAATCCTTTATTTGTCACATTACAGCACAGTGAAATTCTTTTCTTCGCATATCCCAGCTTGATGTTGGTAGTTGGGGTCAGAGCGCAGGGTCAGAGCCATGATACAGCGCCCCTGGAGCACAATGGGTTAAGGGCCTTGCTCAAGGACCCAAGGGTGGCAGCTTGGCCTTACTGGGGCTCAAACCCGGATCTTCCGATCAGCAGCCCAGTGCCTTAGACCACTGAGCTACCCCCTCCCTATGATAGGGATATATGAATAGGAGAAAATGAGGACGGGAGAAAGAAGGGAAAAAAAAAAAAGTCGCATACCAACTAATTTCCGCGGACTGTCGGCGTTTTGTTGATTGCCATTCAAGAAAGAGCTGGATATAAACAAGTTAAATCATGACGCGCCAAATAATTCAGCAATCTGTTAATGCACAAGGCTTACAGCTTGTTTTAGGCACCTGGATCGATAAGCTCTAAACTTCCAATGTTCGGTCCAAACAGCAACCTGCGAGTTTTATTTCTGTTTGTGTTATTAGAGGGTTTTTTTTGTTGTTTGTTTTTCCCTCCACAGCAGATTGTTTTTCCTTTTGACAAGAATAGTGTGGCTTTCAGCACTAGCTATTTTGTACTGTATTCCATTTCGTCTGCATTTCTGTGCTGTGGGGGAAAAAAGGATGCTTTGATCACACTGCTTTTGACAATTATGTTTCATTATGCTCCGTGTTCCTAGTAATAACAAGAGAAAAAGATATTGAGCAGTTGAGAATGAACGAGTGTATCAATGTTCATAACCATCTATGTACTATTAGCTTCTATTCTGTTACAACTATATTTTTAACTATGAAGCAAAGTGCGAGCAAAAGTGTATGTAGTTTTATTTAGTACTATTTTATACACTACGCCTGAGATGATAATGAGTTCCTTTAAATGCTTAGGTAGACAAGTTATGCATTTGTTTATATATATATATATATATATATATATATATATATATTGTATATATATCTATATATATATATATATATATATATATATACTATATATATACATATAGTATATAAATATACTACATAAAATACACACACACACATTATGCGTATTATAATATGCAGTATTACGCCTACTAGCTGCGAACACAGGTATGAGCTCCTCACTATATATATATATATATATATATATATATATATATATATATATATATATATATATATATATATATATGCTATATATATATATATATATATATATATATATATATATATATATATATATACACACCCACACCACTATATTACCATATGGAACCTTACGCAAGCACATTGCATTCCCGGGAAGCGCATTTTTCTTTTGAGAATGCAATGCGCTTCCATATAACCTAAACGCATCACCAGTTTATATGGAAAAGCAGCCGGACCAGAAATCTTAAAGGGGCCACGTCCCATATTTTACAATTAAAATAACCACTAAAAAGTATCATTGAAATTAATAAGAAATTAATATTGAAAGAAACATTTCCAGAGTAAAATAAATATTAAATTCAAATATTTCTTTATTAAAGGGAGAGATTTTGAGAGAAATGTAAATATTTATGACATCTATAACAGTTTGTTAGAGTATCAGAAACATGAAACGTTTTTATTTATGGTACATTGAAAATGTGTGATTATATATATTATAGAATTATCTTTGTTCAACCACAAGATAGTCAGTTAAGTCAATTAGTGATGTAGATTGAGGAGGACTTGGGTGGAGTCAATGTTACGATTCATCCCAACTTGATGAAGCTGGCTGTGTCATGGTGGAACAAATTTGGGTTTCCTAGTTCAAGTCCAGGAAAAATATAATGCTACCATATACAATGACATCCAATACGGTGGTGTGCCTCCAACTATGAGGTAGCAGTTTGTGGAAGAACAACATGACTGGAAAAGCCATTTATCCTAATACATTTAGTCCCTGTTGTGTATCTAAGTATGAACTTATTCAATTCTAAATTTAAAAAAGGTAGTCAATGGTGTGTTGGCTGAATTACTGCTAAAACCCTGAAGTGAATCCTTTGTCAGATTTGAATATATGAATTACTTAAGGACTCATAATTCACAATAATTTACTCCAAATGACTAAAAACATCAGCAAGGCAGAAGTAAGTTAGTGTTTCCTTACTTTTTTTTTATTTTGGAAATGTTGCATGCGAATGAACGTAGAGACCTCCATTTATTGATGTTTACAAAGCTAACCGCATGGTAGACGAAAGGATCACTTTCTTTGTTAAACGGCAATATACAGTGTAAAATGTATTCTTTTACATTGGAATGCAACGTCTGGTTAATCTAGCTTAACAAACACACTAGAAGCTGTAAGTTGCGTGCAAAAATGAGCACAAATACATTACAATTAAATTGGAAGTGTCTTCATAGATCCACCTGAAAGGGAGGTGGTAGCTCAGTGGTTAAAGCATCAAAGTGAGGTTAAAGCCAGAGCTAAAGGGCCCTTGAGCATGGCCCTTAACCCTCCATTGCTCAGTTGCAAGTTGCTCTGGATAAAGGTGTCTGCAATTATCCAAATGCTGTAAATGTAAGTGTACCTGAACGGTCAGTTGAGACTAAAGTTGAGAAACTAAAAACATTGAATTATTAAATGCTGCTAAAAACATGTACATGCTACATCGACATCACATGTAATCTGAAATGCATTTTGTTACATCCACTCTGCCCTTACTACATGCCTTTTCTAACACTAGTGCTGCTTGTGGTATACACATTATACATACATACATACATACACATATATATATGTGTGTATGCTATGCTTTATGCAATTTTCTTCCTGTCCTTGTTCAGTCCTTAGGGAGCATGCACATCAAACCAGACATAAGCATTACCATGTGAGGGGGAAAAAAGAAGCTCCAGGCCTGTGTACTGATGCCACATCAGCTGTTCCGCAAAATCACTGCCCCTCGCCTTGATTAAGCAAAGTGAGTTAATTAAATTGGACCCGTGGCTTGCTGATGTCTTAAGGGGCTGAAGCTGCCAGGAGAGCACTTAAGACGCCATGCTCCATCTTTTTACCCCGACTCTGAGTCTGAGGAGTTCGGTGCGGGCCGATGTCGCCGTTAACACGCTGTGCTTTTGCGTGTGCATGTGTATGTGTGTGTGTGTGTGTGTGTGTGTGTGTGGTGTGTGCTGAGTTTTAATATTGGCCCACCACAGCTCCCTAAAGTAATCAGTGTGGGTTGACGCAGGAGGGAGGGGGGGGGGACGGGGACGCAGAGACACAATTGGATTATGGGCCATGAGCACTTTAATTTCCAGATGATGGCGTAACGAATGGCGGAGCATCTGCATCATCTCTTCGAGCGCTGCACCTCGGCAAAGGCGGCCACAGTAAATAAGGCGCCTTTTGAAAACAGCGTTTCCCGGATTTACAGGAAAACTTCGCACGGGCTTCATTATAGCTCAATCCCCGATAGATGTAGCGTTATTAAATCTTTTCACAGGCGCCCCGGAATAAGAATTGAGTTCGCTCAGCCGTGGTGGTGGTGGTGGTGGTGGTGGTGGTGGGCCGAAGGAATTTCTACCCGGGAAAGTTTTTTTTTTTTTAAGCCGTTACGTAATGACAGGCGAATACTTGCCTCAACGCACTGGTGGCTCTGTAGAGCACGCGACAATACACGCGTACGGACGCTTTAAGTTTCATTTCTTTAATCTGCTTACTATAAGTAGAACAGCCTTAGGCATTAGGAAGAAAGTTTGCGTGTTGTTATAGGCAGAAAACAAGAATGTTTTTATTTATTTATTTTAGTAGTCATGCTTTTCACATATTTGAGAAGCAACTTTCCGCAGCTATTACACTGTGCAGCGGTGCCTCGGCTAACGGCGGTAATCCGTTGCTGAAAATGCGACTTTGGCTCAAACGGACCTTAGCCGGACCAAATTATCCCATAAGAAATAACCCAAAACCACGACCTCGTCCAATACTTTTCTATTTTTTTTTTCACTATTTTTCCCTTATTTTTAATCATATTAACACAATTAGTTAAATTACATTGCTATTAAATGACGAACTTTAAATAAAGTATAGAGTACACTTTAAATACACTATACTGTATACAGCTATAGGGGGAGGAGTCACTCACGATCTCTCAGCCAAATCCAGTGTCATGTTGGAACAGATGGGGGTCTCGTAGTTCAAGGGACGGAAAAAATATATTTATACTCAGATGTTCTTTACAATTCTGTGCCTCCAACATTGGGGCAACTGTGCTCGCACGTCACACGGTGTGGAGCCGGATGGATCGAACGCTAGGGAACATCTGAACCTGATGAGTACTCGTCGCCGTTGGTTTCCATCCGGCGACGACAATAAAGAGGCGAGAGACATCAGCCTCGAGGAGCGTGTCAGCGGGCAGGGAGCGGATTGACAAAATGACAAGTGCGGCGGGAGCCGGTCGCCAGGATGCACTCGGGCGGACGTAGGGGAAACGCCGTGCCGGCATGTAAAGACCCGAGTGGAAGAAAGAGAGACAGACATCAAATCACCAAGCAGACAGCCATTTTTACGTACTCACGCCGGGACATACCCACAAGTCTCACGGCTCGGGAGCCTTACTCCAACGTCCGTCGACGCCCACTCGAGACCGGCACGCAGTCTTCGGCCGGCGTCCGTCCGTCCGTCTCTTGCCTACAGATTGGCCCACCTCTCTTGCGTCTGCTGGGGTTTTGAAAGGCCAGTCTCGGGTGGGCGTCGTAAGACTGTGGGTGTGTCCCCCTGGTGTTGGTTATCTATTTCTTTCTCGGCCCCGTGTGAGTCGTTTACATTAACATTTTGGGGAGAGACATAAATGGCTGGAAAACTCCATTGGCCCAATACTTTTGTCTGTATAGTGTATTTATGGCCATTGAGTGTTGAGATTTTTTTCCCAACACGACACAGATTTTAACAGGAGCTCGCAAGAAAATCACAAAAATGTATAAATGGTATGAGCTTGTTCCGGTATTATTGTTCCTATAGCAACAATGACTAACATGTCGGACAAGCTACATGATTTAAAGCTAATAATAAAAGGCTTAAAATAAGGGGCTGATATTTAACATATCCGTTGTCATCCACTTTTTAAAGGTCAGTACGTTTTTTTGACACGTCAGCAGAGGACTTTAGTATCTATAAAATGACCTTTTTTTTATTATAGGAAAAAGGGAACAGAGGTTTGTTACTGCCATTACAGAAGTCATCACTGGAAGCAAATTGTCTTACGTGGGTTTCGTGTCATTCAGTGCAATATTAATAGAGTCGGAAAATATAACGTTCATTTATTTCCAGATTGGAAGAGGTGCAAGAGGAATAATAGACTTTAAAAGCATTGAAAAATAATCTACTTCAGGGTTTTAGGAGCAAGTCCAACACTATTGATTGTTTGCCAATAACAGCATGATGTGTCATATTGCATTTTTTTTAACGTTTAAGTTAAGTTCAAAGATGGATATATCATTCAGACAAAAGTATTTGGGATGCCTGGCTTTTGTTTTAGCCATGTCTGTTTTTTTAACCAAAATGTCACCAGTTATGCAGTGGCATAAAATTTTACCTTCACTTCAACTAGGAGACTCAAAACATGACAATGCTCTTTTTTCTTTAAGCCGTTACTTAATGACAGGCGCGTACTTGCCTCAACGCACTGGTGGCTCTGTAGAGTACGCGACAATACATGCGTAAGGAAGCTTTAAGTTTCAATGCTCTTGTCCACAGAGAAAGCGCCTTGAAGATACGCTTTACAAGGGCTGGAGTGGAAGGTTTGCAGTGGCATGCTATAGAGCTCTAGCATCTCTATAGCAAGCCGGATTCTTGGGCCACGCTCGCTGTCTTGCGCTGTGCACTTCCCGGTATTTAAAGGTCCTAACTGTGATGCTGGATTATTGTCTTTGGTTTCCCAGTCATGCTGATTGTGTTTCTGTATAAGAACAGTATTTCTGATAAGTACAGATGGATTGCCTTGCCATTAACGCTTGTATAAACGCGCATACGTCTCCAATTAAACATAAAAACACCTAATGCGTTGGCTGTGGTAAGTAAACCTGTCTATATCTGTCTCCATTTTTCTTTTAATGACTTATCATGAGAGGACAAGTTTTAGTCGCATGATATGGTTGATGGAAACACCGACATTCCGCAACAGTTTTTTAATCGACATTTAGAGAATATGGCAAAAGTTTGTAACGGAAACGCGCCTAATGTTTATTGATGCTGGATACCTAAAATTTCCCTCAGGATCAATAAAGTAAGTAAGTATGTAATCTACTGTATGTATGTATCTATCTATCTATCTATCTATCTATCTATCTATCTATCTATCTATCTATCTATCTATATTTCTATCTATCTATGTATCTATCTATCTATCTATCTATTATCTATCTATCTATCTATCTATGTATCTATCTATCTATCTATCTATCTATATATGTAATATCTGTATCTATCTATCTACCTATGTATCTATCTATCTATCTATCTATGTATCTATCTATCTATCTATCTATCTATGTATCTATCTATCTATCTATCTATCTATCTATCTATCTATCTATCTATCTATCTATCTATGTATCTATCTATCTATCTATCTATCTATCTATCTATCTATCTATCTATCTATCTATCTATCTGTGTATCTATCTATCTATATATGTATATATCTATGTATCTATCTATCTATCTATCTATGTATCTATCTATCTATCTATCTATCTGTCTGGATCTATCTATCTATCTATCTATCTATCTATCTATCTATCTATCTATCTATCTAATCTTGTGTATCTATCTATATGTAGATCTCTATCTATCTATATCTATGTATCTATCTATCTATCTATCTATACTCTATGTATCTATCTATTCTATCGTATCTATCTATCTATCTATCTATCTATGTATCTATCTATCTATCTATCTATCTATCTATCTATCTATCTGAATCTATCTATCTATCTATCTATCTATCTATCTATCTATCTATCTATATCTATCTATCTCTCTAGTCTATCTATCTATCTATCTATCTATCTGTCTATCTATTCTCTTTATCTATCTATCTCTATCTATCTATCTATCTATCTATCTATTATGTATCTATGTATCTATCTATCTATCTATCTATCTATCTATCTATCTATCTAATCTGATGTATCTACTAGCTATCTATCTGTCTATCTATGTATATCTATCTAATCTCTATGTTTCTATCTATCTACCTACATATCTATGTATCTATCTATGTATCTATCTATCTCTCTATAGCTATCTATCTATCTATATCTATCTATCTGTGTATATCTATATGTATATCTATCTATGTATCTATCTATCTACCTATGTATATCTATATCTATCATCTATCTATGTATCTATCTATCTATCTATCTCTCTATCTATCTGATATATATCTATCTATCTATCTATCTATCTATCTATCTATCTATCTATATCTATCATCTATCTATCTATCTATCTGTGTAATCATCTATCTATCTATGTATATATCTATCTACCTATGTATCTATGTATCTATCTATCTATCTATCTATCTATCTATCTATCTATCTGTGTATCTATCTATCTATCTATCTATCTATCTATCTATCTATCCTGTATTGATACTATCTATCTATCTATCTATCTACCTATCTATCTACTATCTATCTATGTATCTATCTATCTAGCTATCTATCTCTGTGTATCTATCTATCTATATGTATATCTATCTATCTATCTATCTATCTATATCTATCTATCTATCTATATCTATCTATCTATCTATCTATAGTATCTATGTATCTATCTATCTATCTATCTATCTATCTATCTATCTATCTATCTATGTATCTATCTGTGTATCTATCTATCTATCTATCTATCTGTGCATCTATCTATCTGTGCATCTATCTATCTGTGCATCTATCTATCTATGTATATATCTATCATCTATGTATCTATCTATCTATCTCTATCTATCTATCTATCTATCTATCTATCTATCTATCTATCTATCTATCTATCTGTGTATCTATCTATCTATGTATATATCTATCTATCTATCTATCTATGTATATATCTATCTATCTATCTATCTATCTATCCTATGTATCTATATATCTATCTATCTATCTCTATTATTCAGTATCTATGTATTATCTACCTAGGTATCTATCTATCTCTAGTATCTATCAAGTCTATCGTATCTATCTATGTATATCTATCTATGTATCTATCTATCTATGTATCTATCTATCTATCTATCTATCTATCTATCTATCTGTGCATCTATCTATCTGTGCATCTATCTATCTATGTATATATCTATCTACCTATGTATCTATCTACCTATGTATCTATCTATCTATCTATCTATCTATCTATCTATCTATCTATCTATCTATCTATCTATCTATCTATATATATCTATATATCTATCCATCTATCTGTGTATCTATCTATCTATGTATCTATCTATCTACCTATGTATCCATCCATCCATGATTCTGCTACCTTGTTTACTACAGTTCTTTGGTTCTGCATCTCACGTCCTGCCTTGGATCCTCCTATTACACACACCGCCCATTTTCTGACACCCCAACTCTACAAAACTGGAACGCTGACTGCCCTCCCCCTAGACCTACGCTACATCAGTACTTAGGTTTACTAAAACCCAGGTGGAGCTGAAAGGGCACTAATCTCCAAAAACACACTTCAAAATCTATTGGAACATCTTCCGGGTACAAGCATAGGTTATTACAGAAGCACTTAAGCAATGGGATTTTTTGAAAAATCAGATCAAAATCTTATGTTCGGGGATCCACAAACTTTTGTTAATATCGTGTACCTATATAATAATATTGTGATATATAGTGTAAAAAAATGTGTCTTTAATCATTGACAAGCTTTTCTTTTTTCCACAGCAAAAAGAAAAAGCCTGCAGCTTTGTTTATTCACTTACACAAACTCACCAACATCAATCTTAACGAGAAAATGCAATAATAATTACATACAGAGACGATTGCACGAACAAAATGATCCTGCAAGTGATCAAGTGCATTTCTCATCTCCTGAATTACATTAGAAATACATTGTGTGTGTATGTTCTGTATTGTGTGTGTGTGTGTGTCGGGGTATACACTTCACCTCTATACTGCTGTGCTGAGCTATCATGAAACGAAGCTATCCAGACAGCACGGGTGATGTAAACTAACTACCTGTAAACTATAGGCTCGGACATGAAAGGAAGTGGAAGTTGGCTTCTGACATCATTTTGTCGTAGTAATGTGGACTGTGAAATCCACCGAAGGCTCGTCTGACATACATGAAGATGCTACATGCATCTACGGCGAGTGTACATGCATTTGCACAACAAAGACTATGTTGCATTGTCACATTCATTCATTTATTTTCTACCGCTTTATCCGATCTTCCCTCGGGTCACGGGGAGCCTGTGCCTATCTCAGGCGTCTATGGGCATTAAGGCAGGATACACCCTGGATGGAATGCCAACCCATCGCAGGGCACACACACATTCAGACACACATTCACACACTAGGGACAATTTTCCAAGGTGCCAATCAACCTACCATGCATGTTTTTGGACCGGGGGGAAACCGGAGAACCCGGAGAAAATCCCCCAGAGGCACGGGGAGAACATGCAAACTCCACACACACATGACCGAGACGGGAATCGAACCCGGATCCTGGCGGTTTGAGGCAAACGTGCTAACCACTACGCCACCGTGCCCCTGCATTATCACATATTACCACATATTTTACTGTAGTTCATTGCTGCTCTGCTATTACAATGCGTCTATTTGTATATCTGTATAACTTATTTTTAACTCTTTTTATAAGGACTATGTAAATATACACAAACTCATACTGTCATATCTTTATACTTATGCTTTATATTTAGTTCCGACTTTGTACAGACGTACGGTGTTCTCAATCTGTCCTTTTTCTGTCTCTAAGAACGTTTCCATTACCCTTGATTTAAATAGCGAATTGAAAATACGCCTAATGAAAACGCGTCACATTCGCAAACACACACATATATCGCAAAAAGGTTTTTACGCTCGCATGAGGTGGGGTTTTTTTAGGACGATGCGAAAAAGGAATAATTTGCAAAACTGTAATGGAAACGTACTTCCAGGTCACATGATCTACCTTGCCTTGCCTTGCCTTGGGCGTGATGCTGCAGGTGCTACAAGAGACTCTATTGCACTGCACAGCTCAAAAAAAGAGGACTCGTTCATCCGGAAATTCTGAATCTGCAGGTCTTTTCCTCCGGGAAATCACGCACCATTACCTCCCAGAACAAGCGCATATGTGGCCGCTCTCAAGTACAGGGGGATTGCCTCACCATTAATGTATGTAATGTATGTATGTCTACTTGGTGTGTGTTTGAATGAAATGCACTGTTCACTGTGGTATGAGGTAATACTTTTACTTACAAAGCGCCTGATTAAACATGCTGGATTAAACATGACTTACTAACATAAACCATGAATTGATAAGTTTTACTGGCACGGACTACAGCACCATTTCGTTTACATTGCTTATTTACCACCTCCAGGGTCGGGGTTCGATTCCCGTCTCGGCCATGTGTGTGTGGAGTTTGTGCATGTTCTCCCCGTGCCTCAGGGTTTTTTTCTCCGGGTTCTACGGTTTCCTCCCGGTCCAAAAACATGTACGGTAGGTTGATTGGCACCTTGGAAAATTGCCCCTAGTGTATGAATGTGTGTGTGTGTGTGTGTCCTGCGATGGGTTGGCATTCCATCCAGGGTGAATCCTGCCTTAATGCCCATAGACGCCTGAGATAGGCACAGACTCCCCGTGACCCGAGGGAAGATCGGATATAGCGGTAGAAGATGAATGAATGAATGAATAAACTTACTGAAGAGCTATATCAAAAACACATCCTTGTGTAAATTGACTTGCAATCATTACAATTTGTGCTAACATTATTTTCATTATTATTTATTGATATTACACATGTGAGTAAATAGCATCGTTTGTTAATGCATCTATGAAGAAACTCTTTCCTGAAAGAATATCATTTGGGAAAACACTTGCGCACAAAAGCTTCGTAAATAAAGTGAATGAATGCAGCAGCTAATCTCTGACACGTCTGCCAGTGACTTGACGAGGACACGAGTGGCTCAACGGTTAAAGCTCTGGATTAGTAATCAGCTGCCACTGTTGGGCCCCTGACCAGGGCCCATAACCCTCTTTGTTCCAAAGGTGCTTTACTAATCATGTTCTCTGGCCCCAAACTGGGAAATCATTATTTCCTTTTCGCTGTGATTAAAGTATTAATGACTAATAAAGCTTCTGCAGAAAAGTGACACTGTTATTCACTCACCACGAATAGATCTAATCATTTGTTTAACAATGATAGTGTAAACCTTTATCAACCTTTGGGCAATTTGTGATGAGATTATTTTATAGGCCCGTGCCTAATAAGTAGTGAGTGCAGCGGTGTGTTTTGTGGCTGCTGGCGTCGTAAACCGCCTGGCACTTCAGTCCTCTTCATTTCCAAGAGCCTGGCGGTGGCCATTTTCTTTCCCCTTCAATCATCAGCAGCCATTTATGGTAAACCTATAATTTACGGACCCACTTTCAATCACACGTTAATTTTACAAATGTGAGATTCGGCAACGCCCTCACTCGTGCGCAATCCCGGGTTCAATGGCAGGTAGGATGTGCGCTGGATGATGGGAAAATTTACCACATTTATGGCATTTGGCAGACGCCCTTATCCTGAGCGACTTAGAACAGTGGTGGGTTAAGGGCCTTGCTCAAGGGCCCACTAGTGGCAGCTTGGTGGTGGTGGTGGTGGGATTTGAGCCTGCAAGCTTCCAGTCTAATGGCTTAACCACTGAGCTACCACTTTCCCCCACATCACAATGTAGTTTCCATATAAAAACATGTATAAATGTTTGCTTCCTCTAATCCTGCCGCAAATTGCCAACTGTATGTACATCTATATGGGAAAATATAGTGGTATAGTACACTATATGGGGGGGGGGGAGTTTATGGATAATAAGATATTACACATTTAGTTCCCACTTTTTAATAACCTCCAATCTCCTGTGGAGATGTCTGTAGAATGTGCTTGTAGAGATTTCTGTTCATTCAGCCACAACAGTATTAGTAAATAAGATTAAGGGGATCTGGGATGCAGTCACCATTCAAATTCATCCCCAATAGGGTTAAGCACAGCAGGCCACTCATGAATTTCCATGGCAACCTACAGTATATAAACTGTACCACTGGCAAAGGGGCACCGTCACGCTGAAACAAGTTTGGGTTTCTTAGTTGAAGTCAAGCGAACCTTTAATGCGACTACATCCCAAGACATCCTCAAATTGTGTGCCTCTAATGTTGTATTTGAAGAACGTGTGGCTGAAAAGTCGGGTGTCCCAATATCTTTGTCCATATCGTGGGTGTAATGGAATGGAATATCTGTGACAAGTCATAAGTGAAAGATTAAGTTTCAAGATTGATCATTAATCAAATACATTTACATGTGGCGACTGCCACAGATACAATGAGATTTTCATCAAGATGGCGCAAACAGTAGGTGGGTGTGGGCCAGGTGATGGCGGGCATACAAGAGGTGGGGGTGGGCCAGGTGATGGCGGGGATACAAGAGGTGGGTATGGGCCAGGTGATGGCGGGGATACAGGAGGTGGGTGTGGGCCAGGTGATGGCGGGGATACAAGAGGTGGGTGTGGGCCAGGTTATGGCAGGGATACAGGAGGTGGGTGTGGGCCAGGTGATGGCAGGCATACAAGAGGTGGGTGTAGGCATACAGGAGGTGGGTGTGGGCCAGGTGGGTGTAGGCATACAGGAGATGGGTGTGGGCATACAGGAGGTGGGTGTGGGCCATGGGTGTGGGGAGGTGGGTGTGGGCCAGGTGGGTGTGGTGCATACAGGAGATGGGTGTGGGCCAGGTGGGTGTGGCATACAGGAGGTGGGTGTGGGCATACAGGAGGTGGGTGTGGTTATACAGCCAGGTGGGGCCAGGTGTGGGCATACAGGAGATGGGTGTGGGCCAAGTGGGTGTAGGCATACAGGAGATGGGTGTGGGCCAGGTGCATACAGGGGTGGGTGTGGGCATGGGTGTGGGCACAGGAGGTGGGTGTGGTTATACAGGAGGTGGGTGTGGGCCAGGTGGGTGTGGGCATACAGGAGGTGGGTGTGGGCCAGGTGGGTGTGGGCATACAGGAGATGGGTGTGGGCATACAGGAGGTGGGTGTGGATCAGGTGATGGCCCATACAGGAGGTGGGTATGGGTCACGTGATGGCCCATACAGGCTTGTGGGCCAGGTGATGGCCCATACAGGAGATATGGGTCAGGTGATGGCCCATACAGGAGATGGGTTTGGGTCAGGTGATGGCCCATACAGGAGATGGGTATGGGCCAGTTGATGGCCCATACAGGATATGGGTTTGGGTCAGGTGATGGCCCATACAGGAGATGGGTATTGGGTCCAGTTGATGGCCCATACAGGAGATGGGTATGGGTCAGGTGATGGCCCATACAGGAGATGGGTGTGGGTAAGGTGATGCTTACTTATTTTATGCATTAGTGAAATCTAATACATTGGCGAGACACCAAAACCATTGCTCAGCTAAATCTAACATAAGGTATTCCCTTAAGAATTAAAAAAAAAATTCTATTTTACTGAGAAACTGGAAAGTGAAACCTCTTCCGACTTGTCTTGAAAGCACTGACACACTTCTAAACCTTACTGTACTTTCTAGTGTAACGAACTGTAGAAAATGGACACTAATTATAATCATACAGCATTGCACTATAACTACAAGCATTGGGCCATGGGTAAGTCCTAGTTATAACAGTAAATGACCTAAATGAATTGGTGTGGTGTGTGTAATGCCTATAACTCTTCAGTCATAAACCACCGACCTGTCCATTTACACACCAATCGGAATATTGATATTCTTATTATGAATAAATCACCATTTGTAGCATTTTTTTACTATATTTAAAATATTATAAAAAATATAAAAGCATTGTAAAAAAAAAAAAGAAAAAAAGCATACCACAATAAGCACAGTTGAAAAAAAAATACAAACAAACCTTTAGTTAATACAAGCTAATCTTTTCTCAATTTGAATTTGTTAAGATAACTTTTCCCCCATGTTTAAACTAGAATTGACAACGGTTATTTGTTAAATATAACAAATATTTTTTTTATATTCATAATTTGTAGCAAAATCTTAGCTTGTATATATATCCTAGGATATATATAGGATAAAATCATAGAAATCATAAAATCTGCGTGGCATGCTCCGAATCGAGTGTTAAATCTCGTCCACTGGACAGTAGTGACATCACCCACTGGTTAGCATTGGGAGCGCATGACATCATCCGCGGGTGAGGTCATGACTAGGAAGAATAAAACGATGCGACGGAATTGGCGTCAGCTTCTGTGTGTTCAGTACGTGCTCAATGTCCTTGTATGAATTCTTGGTCTATTGTTTGTCCGAAAAAGAGCTTCAGAAAGCAGGCCGTGGGTTTCATCATGGGCAAGGATACATACTTGCTCTGTGTAGAGTTCTTGGGAGTGGAGCATGTTAAATCGGCTATTGAGGGAGTGAATGTCTTTGAGCTCCCTGAGCTTTTCGAAGGAAAGTGTTCTCGCTAGCAATCCTTGCGACTCCAGTCCCGCTTCTGCAGGGGCAAATTGGCAGTTGATGTCATGGGGTTCACAGTTGGATCCGGTGGAGGGAATGGAGACAGGCTTGTTCCGTTCTCCTTCCTCTCCTGCCAGATTCAGTGATCAGAAGCAGACCTTTTGGCGGCTTCTCCCCCCCCCACAAGAAGCTGCCAAAGCTTGTACTAGACAAGCCTGTTCAAGAATTAGCACAGCCTTTACAGTTCAAGATGCTTTTGGAGGTAGCGATTATGGTGGTGCCCAGGTTAGAGATTGCCTGGTGCCATCGGGTAACACAGGTGCCTTGAACATAAATGCAAATTGTTTGAGCAATTTCTGTGTCCCAAATCACTGCTTCCATGTCGGAACCTGCTGTTTGTCCCGGAACTGCACACTGAGGTGTCCAGGTACTGGGGCCATTCCTATTTGCCCTGCCTCTTCTTCCCCCAGCCCGAGATTCATTCATTCATTCATCTTCTACTGCTATATCCGATCTTCCCTCGGGTCACGGGGAGCCTGTGCCTATCTCAGGCGTCTATGGGCATTAAGGCAGGATACACCCTGGATGGAATGCCAACCCATCGCAGGGCACGCACACACACACATTCACACACACATTCATACACTAGGGACAATTTTCCAAGGTGCCAATCAACCTACCATGCATGTTTTTGGACCAGGAGGAAACCGGAGAACCCGGAGAAAAACCCCCTGAGGCACGGGGAGAACATGCAAACTCCACACACACATGGCCGAGTCGGGAATCGAACCAGGAACCTGGCGGTGTGAGGCGAACGTGCTAACCACTAAGCCACCGTGCCCCCCCAGCCCGAGATATTATGCTAAATTAAGAGGTCTCAAAAAGTGCAGCTATGGGACGATTCCCTGGGTGCCGCATTGTCCCTCAAGGCTCCTGTTTTACCCACAAAGCAGATCCACACAACGTCTGCTTTGGTGAATAAAATATACTCTGCGACAGGTCAAGCCGGTGGTTGCCTGCACACCATGGCAGTTTTGCAAGCATACCAGGCTGATCTTTTGAAAGAACTAGATCTATGGGAGGAAATTATAAACATCATTGCTGAGTTCTGTAAGGGCTCTTCTCTGTCCCTCAGAGCTAAAAAGGAGACAGCTAGAGCTCTAGGTTCGTCAATAGCAGTCCTGGTGAGAGTTGAAAGGCATCCGTGGTTTACCGGGTCCGTATTGGGGACAACGACAGGGCTTTCTGGTTTGTTCGGTGATGCAGTGCACAGCCCCAGGGAAGTACAAGTCCTCACTACAGGGAAATCCAGAAGCAGAGCGTCCCTACTTGGACCCAACCAAGCAAACACGGAAAGGCCGCCCAAAGTCGAAGCCCAGGGAGGTGATGGATATGAGGACTGTCATTTTCAATAGATAGACTATGGCAAAGCGTACCTGATGTGGTGCAGTGGATCTAGGAGTTATTCTACAGAGCCCAAGTGGACCTGCTTTGCGAATCACCACACCCACTCTATCCCCTCCTTTTCAAACATGTGGCCAGGAAAATCTCAACCGGGTTTTCTGCCAACATGCAGACTTTTAGTAGGCGGATTGTGGATGCAATTTCCTCCTCTGGTTTCCCCTCACTTTCAGAGTCAGAGATCACTCGACCTCTAGTGTACTGGCCTCTAGGGCCTTTTCCTCTGGAGTATCCCTCCAGGTCATTTGCAATCCTGCTGGCTGGTCCACCTTTTTGACGTTTGACGGATTCTATAGCCTCGACATTGCCGCTCCTGACTCCCTTGTCCTTTGGCCTAGCTCTGCCAATTCACACAAAGCAGGGACTTGTCAGTATGGCAGTATACGAGTTTAATATCCCTGCTTACATATGTAACCCTGGTTCCCTGAGGGACCTTATACTTACTTTACACTCTCTTTCACTTTTTTTCCCCCCTCAGTTTTTCTGGATGACCAAAAATGTGGCACTGTGCAGCACACTAGTACTTTTACTTTGCTAATGCTTTTATCGGGTCATTTGTTATGGTACACATGTTAATTGCAGAGGTGGCAAAAGTACACGCATCCTTCACATGAGTAGAAATGTAGATATTTATGTTTTAAAACTCCAGAAAAAGAAGTAAACTACACTTTCACTCAAGTTTAAGAAAAGTAGTATGTAGTGACATGTACTTAAGTAAAAAATAGGCATTATTACTACCTGTTTTAGTATCATGCTGATAACTAATTATGCATATACAATTATATAGATAGGGGCACGGTGGTTTAGTGGTTAGCACGTTCGCCTCACACCGCCAGGGTCCGGGTTCGATTCACGTCTCGGCCATGTGTGTGTGGAGCTTGCATGTTCTCCCCGTGCCTCAGGGTCCAAAAACATGCACGGTAGGTTGATTGGAACCTTGGAAAATTGTCCTTAGTGTATGAATGTGTGTGAGAATGTGTGTGTGTGTGCGCCTGGTTGGCATTCCATCCAGGGTGTATCCTGCCTTAATGCCCATAGACGCCTGAGATAGGCACAGACTCCCAGTGACCCGAGGGAAGATCGGATAAAGCGGTAGAAGATGAATGAATGAATGAATTATATAGATATATTTTTGTTCAAGGCAAAATATTCTTGCAAATGTTTTAAAATGATGTTTTAAATTACATATATAATAAGGACATATATAACAAGTCAGGAGCTCTTTTGACTGCTTCATACGAATGTGTCATATAAATCTTGTCAGATGAACAAAATATTTCAGTTTTATACAAACCTCCTAACAGCACATGCCCTAAAGCTGTTTTATTTTTTTAAGCTAAAATATAAGCGGTCACGTTTGATTTTTAAATAACTGCACTTTTCATACCACTAAATTATACATGCTATTTAGTGAATCTGAAATGATCAAGATTTTTCATGCCTGTAATCACTTTAGCTATAAATTAAATTCCTTGGACTCCCATCAGATAGATTTTTTTCACGAATGTTGTTTGAATATGACAGCTTTCTCTTCCTGATCTAAATACAGGAACTATATAATAAACTAGACATTTGACATTTCCTGAAGAAAATGTGTGTGATGCTTGTCGATGCAAAACCTCAGGAATGTCAGGAACCATTCATCTCTGTGAGCCGGAATGACGCGGAATTCCAGGAACTCTGAGTGGGTCTGGGGTTCGAGGTATATGGTCGCAACCTACTTAATCTAACCTACGAGTGTATGTGTCAAATGGGCATGACGGGAAAACACGGGACGAACAGCGGAGTGTCAAATTTCCCCATTCATTCTCTATGGGGCTAGAAAGTCGCCGATCACTCGGAATTCCAAATGGGTTCAAGAGGCATGATCACGAGATCGACTCCAAAGCCCCTACGACCGGATATTCCCCGTTTGCATGCCGGACGCTCCCGGACCGAGCTTTGATGCATGAAATTTGGGCCCCATTCATTTTCTGTGGGAAAAAATTCCTGCTTTTTGGCCATGGGATCGGAATTCCACAGGGGCGAATTCCTTTAAAAAGGTGATCACCATCGGGCATGATATGAGGTGTCAACCTTGATGATCAAAGAAAAACTGCGGGACTAGTGACGCGTTGAAAATTTGACCAGAGAGAGGATTACAATAAAGAGACTAGGAAGCCAGAGAGAGATTACAATAAAAGCATCTTAAAGGAAAATGTCCACTTTAAGGAAAATGTTTAAAAAAGCCTTGGTATGGCACATTGACAACGTCCACAGTAGGTAAGTAGGAGGAGAAAACCTTTCAACCAGCTATCATGGTTATACAGAAATCAGTGAAATTTTATGTTAAGGAAGCAAAAACAATTGCATAAACATGATGTGGTCTGCTTAAATATAGCAAACTCACTTGGTTTTCATTGACATGCTCTTGTCCATTGTACAAAATGATGCAGCTGCATCTCCGATTCCAAAATCATAACCTTATTCTCCCGTTAAGCGGTCCCTCTCGCTTATTCTTCAACCATCAACCACCCCTTTCTTTTTGATGCCACGACTCGGAGGCTGCGCGAGACACGCTCTCACCGTCGGAGACCGCGTCGAGATGGAGCACCTGTTTATCAGTGCGGCAACAGTGCGCTTTCACAAACAGTGCTAATTACACAGGGATAAAGCCTTGTTTATCACCCAGCTTACGAGACACAAGTTAATTGCCTCAGCTTGTCATTTCTCACTCTCACTCCCGTGCAATTCCGTCTCCTTCAGCTGGTGGTTTCCGTGCTTCGCTGTCTCGCTGCTCTCACCTTTCCTCCTCATCAACAAGCAGAAGGTAAAATGGATCAGAACACATACCGAGTCTTAAAAACACACCGCAAGAGAAACGTATAAAGTTCTAAGATTGGCTGATTCAGCAACCGTTCAACATGGTAAGGAGTTGTACTTTATGCACTTAATGATTCAATTAGCCGAACCCGCTGAACCGTATTTGGGTGTCTGACGGACCAAACTGAGTGTTAAACCATGCAGCAGATTTTTACAGTTCTTTCCTGTGTGTGTGTGTGTGTGTGTGTGTGTGTGTGTGTGTTAGCCAGGAATGTCAATGAAAAACGTTACATTCTAATCTCCAGACATTTCCATCTCCTCTCATCAGCACTCGTTTAGGACAAGCATGTTCAAGTCGGCGTTGTCATTTCAACAATATACAGTGAAACGAAAACGTTTTGTGCCAACAAAAATTAACAAGACACAGGACTGTACATAACTCTAAACTAAAAACAGGGAGGACAAAAAAAAATAGGTTGGAAAGATCATGTTGTGCAAAAAAGGATTTGTTCCTATGCAGAAATTGTGACCGCTGAGGTGCAAATTAGCAGATTGTCCAAACAGAGCTTTTACTGGTCTCTGTGGGGATTATTTTATTCAGTATATCCTGTTTCAAACAAGTGCAGAAGGATAGCGGTCTTTTTATTTAACAGCAATGCTTGTAGACTTCTTAGTGAAGGCATCCCTGTTTACTGGCACCATGAGAAAACTGCGTACAAAATACTCCTCACATTGGCATTCACCGTGTGCTCGGGTGTCTAGCTCCTTTTCTGGCGGCTGGTGGAATCTTCAAACGTGTTTGCAATAGGCCATTAGATCTGACACAACAAGAATATCTGGCAAGTTGCTCATATCTACCTTCCCCCAGCTAACAACTCTCCAAAGGTCACCTGCCAGGCCAAGTGGTGTGGCTTCTTACAGAACATTTCTGGTTTAAATCTTGCATTTGAAACATTTAAGTTGTAGTTCATATGGGCACGGTGGCTTAGTGGTTAGCATGTTCACCTCACACCTCCAGTGTTGGGGATTCGATTCCCACCTCCGCATGTTCTCCCCGTGCCTCAGGGGGTTTTTCTCCGGGTTCTCCGGTTTCCCCCCAGTAAAAAAACATGCATGGTAGGTTGATTGGCAAAAAATTGGAAAAATCGTTCCTAGTGTGTGAATGCGAGCGCGATGGGTTTGCATTGCATACAGGGCGTGTCCTGCTTCGATGCCCCGAAGACATCTGAGAGAGACGTTGGATAAAGCGGTAGAAGATGAATGCATGAATTAAGTTATGAACATGCTTTGTTCATAACTTCATTCATGCGTTGTCAAAAGCTCATGTGGTAAACTGATTCATTTATAGTTCATGCCAAAACTCTTTTCATTCAACTCACAGTCGTGTAATGTATAATGTAAGTCCTTTTATAATGCAAATAAAAGGAAGTCAACGATCATTATCTTTTCTCTGCTTATGTCATGTGGTGGTTGTTCAGCCCAGATACATTCATTAGATTCACTATATTCTAATCTCTCTTTTTCTTCCATCATATTTTTCGGCGCGTAACTAGTCCAGCAGATTTTGTCGGATCGCTACGCATGATACCTCATATCATGTGGCCCGATGGTGCGATGCTTGCTATTACTTTAATAAGGAATCGCCCTGTGGAATTCTGATCCCTGGGCGAAAAAGCAGGTATTTTTTCCCATAGAAAATGAACGGGGGGATTTCATGCGCCGGCCCGAGAGTGTGAGCGTCTGACATGCAAATGGGGCATATCCACTCGTACGGGGTCCGGAGTGGATCACGCTCATATGCCTCTGGAACCTCACACCCATTTGGAATTCAGGGAAAATTGGCGAAATTCCGGTTCCATAGAGAATAAATTGGAAAATTTGGTGCTCTGCTGTTTGGCCCGTGTTCGCCCGACATGCACATTTGACATATCCACTAATATAACGTATGCCACCATATATGCCTGTCGTACCCCAGACCTGCTTGGAATTCCGGGAATTCTGCATCGTTCCGGTAGTGAAGTCATGTGGCCGCCAAAAAAAGTGAAATGCGCGCCATGTGACGTGTCCAAACGCTTGGCACATCGATGGGAGTCGGACACTTGAAAATTTGATATCACGTCACTGGTCTCGCCCCAACAACCCCCCCCCATGAATAAAATGGTCAAAATTAGCGTTTTTGGTGTCAAAACTCTCGTCTCTTTGAACAAGCTCGCTTTTCGATGTCAGCAGTAAAAATTAAAAGGGCCAGGTTCTAAAGGGGGGGGTCGCACCTGGGTTTGCATCGGCAAGCATTACTCACATTTTCTACAGGAAATGTCCCATGTCTAGTTATATGTTTAAATTCGTTTTGTATTAATATTATGTGAAGACCAGTTAGCAGCGTCTCACCAACACAGGTAGCAGTAATGGCTGCTTTTTACTTAAGTACATGCCTGAGCCCTACTTTAACTTGAGTACAAAATTGTAGGTAAACGTGTACTTATGAGTATGTGAATGAGTATGTGTACTTTTGCCATATTTGATGAGCATTTCTGGCCATTTGTTTTATTTATATATTATATATTTATATATAATATGTATATTATTTATATATTTATTTATTTATATCTATAAGCCCAGCAGCTCAGGTAAACAGCGTATTCCCAAACGGCAATAAAATAAAACACTAGTCATCATACAAACATTACCAAAAGTCAGAAAACTACAAAAAAAAACAAAGAATCCAGTGGTTAATTATGGCTGGGTTACACTTGTTCTATTTGTTGTAATTAGGTTCACACTTGGACAGCTATAATCATTTGGGATTGAATGTACAAGGGGTCCTGGGGTTATTTTCTGTTTTACAGGTGCTACTCCATGTTATTTCTGCCTGACTCAGCCATGGTAGTGTTTTTCTCCGTCCCGGGAGAAAATTGCAGGCCAAATAATTTTGTCTCATAATTTCAGCCCTATTCAGATAAACACGTCCGTGATTTTCTATGCAGATGTCACCTTGGGTTGGGGGGAGATGTCAGACTACTAGTTGTATTTATTCTTCGCAGTGACCCTCCACTAGATATTTAACACTGAAACACAAATCCTTTGGAAGAGCTACTCAGCCATAGACTTGGTCTGGGTGGAAAATAAATTCATTAAGTAATGAATTCATGCATGCAGCATGAACCCATGAGAAGAAGATTCAGGTTGCATAGAAAAAAATACAATTACCTATTAAATACAACAAAACTAGGTTCCCCTGTGGTAGCTTACTTCACATTTTATTAATAAAACAATCATCTTTTTTAACCCAAACATGATACAGATTCCAGGGGGCACGGTGGCGTAGTGGTTAGCACGTTCGCCTCACACCGCCAGGGTCCGGGTTCGATTCCCGTCTCGGCCATGTGTGTGTGGAGTTTGTGCATGTTCTCCCCGTGCCTCAGGGGGTTTTTCTCCGGGGTCTCCGGTTTCCCCCGGTCCAAAAACATGCATGGTAGGTTGATTGGCACCTTGGAAAAATTGTCCCTAGTGTGTGAATGTGTGTGTGTGTGTGTGTGTGTGTGCCCTGCGATGGGTTGGCATTCCATCCAGGGAGTATCCTGCCTTAATGCCCATAGACGCCTGAGATAGGCACAGGCTCCCCGTGACCCGAGGAAAGATTGGATATAACGGTAGAAGATGAATGAATGAATGAATGATACAGATCCCCCCCCCTCCACCCAAGGTCAAATGTGTTATTATTTTTTGCTTGGTCATATTTTTTTTTTTTCGTTAAATGGTCAAGTCTAGGGCTTTGACGGTGGCAATTGTTGATTACTACGGTGGGAAATGACCAACAACCACCTGTGTTGGGTTGTTATTTGTGTGTATGGGGGGGGGGGGATAAAAACGGATGGTGATTTCTAGAACATATTGTTAAATAAATCATAACAGAAGCATTCAATGGTGCCGGTGCCTTCAAATAATCCATTACAGAATAAGAATCACTGATGTTTCACTCAGCGCGATTTCCTGATGTATAAAAGATGATTTCACAACAAGAGACAAGCGTTATGTGTATGACACAGAAAGTCCGAGTTCACTGTACCTCTTAACCAAGATAGAAAAGATCGCATTTTATGTAAAAGCAAAAAAAATGACAAAAACAAAGAAATGATGCTAAAACATCCGTACAAACAAGTGTGTTTGTTTATGAACTTCCGTCAATAAAACGACACAATGCAGCCTATATGTTCCCAGATCAGGGGTGTAACATTTAGTTTTCCAACGAGCTCTATGGCTGAATCGTTCCGAAATACCAGTCTAATGGAAAAACCAGACACGCCAATGTAACGGAAATTTGTGTGTTAACGTTAGTGTGTGTACTACCGCGGATGTCAATAGACAACGTGACCGTCACAGCCCTAGTCAAGTCCACAGCAAAGCAACTAATCAGGGTAGAGCAGGCTCTGTTTTGAACTCGTTTTGATTAATGATACCACCTACATACAGTTCACTATCAGTTCAACAAGATGTGTGTGTGTGTGTGTATATATATATATATATATATATATATATATATATATATATATATATATATATATATATATATATATATATATATATATATATATATATATATATATATATATAATATAAAAGAGTATTTTCACATAAAATGAGTGGATTAAGCAGATTTTGTCCGGTAACAAAAATAATAACAGGACATTGTTAATGATAATTCTCGCCATAATTGTCCTTACAATCCCGTATTTCCCTTGCTTATCAACGGGTAATGAAACGGAAAAAAAAAAAAAAAAAAAAAAAACGCCCGGCAAAAAAATAAAAAAATAACCAAAAAAAAAAGAAAATAAAAAACACTGAACCCCTATTCAGTCGAAGATTAAGCATTAATTTAAAAAGAACAACATGAGCGAATAAATTAGTCTAATTGTTTGCGCCACTCTGTTGCAAAGCCTTGTTACCTTAACCTCATTCGAATGCATGGTTCTAGATTGGTTAATCACATGCTGTATCTTACATGTGTTACATGTGCTGCATTCAGAGATGTAAACCAAAACCAAAAGAATAAAAACAAGAACAATATAACATCCCTAAGAGACAAGTCATCTGACTGTTTTTTTTCCCCCCTGCAAATGTGTGCCAATCCTACCCACTTACTTTCTGTTCTGTACCACGACAACGATTCACAAATTCAAAAGTTAAAGTTCACCAACCGTGAACGTGTAGACGCGAATGAAACCAATGCCAGGAGCGATTGAGCATCTCGTTTTTATTTCATTTGGTTTAAACCGTGCTTTAAAAGAAGAAAAGAAGTTCTCTGGTGTGGCGAGAGGTCAAATATCGTAAATGCTAGTTGTTGACTCTTGGCACTTCAGTATGCTAATGATTACTCAGTGGTTGCCAATAGGACTCCACTAAGCATTAAGACAAACTCTGGCTTAGTCTCTACATTTACATAATGCATCACTCCCTTAGGCTATAAAGCAGCGTGCCTCTGAAAGCGCCTGGTGAAAGGATGCGATAACCTCCCTCTGCTGCTGCAGTGTGTGTGTGTGTGTGTGTGTGTGTGTGTGTGTGTGTGTGTGTGTAACATGAGATGCAGGACTCACTCTTTGGCTTGTGTTGGAAAATTGAGACAGTTTGCATGACATTTTAATACTGCAGAGGCACTGTTTCACAGAGCGTGGGACAAAACTGCATACTGGATCAATACGCTAAAAATACTTAGGCAGTGATGTGCGGCCGGGGAAGGGGGGGGGGGGGGGGTTATTGGGATTGGGAGTGACCGGGCAGTACATACCATGGAATTAATAATATGTCTTTGTGTGTGCACAGCTTCTATTTGATTATTCAACGTCACTTTACACATATATAAATTTGTACATTTCATTTCTTCTGCACTCTGTTTCTATGTAAATACTACCGGTCAATTTTATTGCACTGTATGTACTGTATTCTAATATATATATATATATATATATATATATATATATATATATATATATATATATATATATATATATATATATATATATATATATAGTTAACAATTATTACTACTCTATTACTATTATTGTTTGTCGTTTAATTTCTACGTTGCGCTTGATTACCAATGAAAAACGTATTTTAACACATCACAGCCATCGAAGTCTTTCCTTGTCAGTTTTTTAAGCTAATTAGCCACCAGGGAATGCAGTGCACAGCTATGTTAATTAAGCTTAAGAACGTAAAACGTAAAGCTGTTTTGAGGGCACCAATACAGAAATTGTTTGTGAGGTTATATAAATAAAATAAAATCAGTAAATAAATAAATAAAAACAAGAATCTAAACATATTTGGTAACTCGGTAATTAGAGTAAATGTTTGGCTGCTTACCGAAAACCTTGGCAAACGTTATAATTGGAGACCAAATGACAATCATTTAAACTAAATGGGTGTAGATTTGAAGAGCTATATATGCTCAATGTTGTATAGAGTATACAGTGACAATATTGCCAAATGTTTGTACACCTCTAGTCTTAACGCTTGAGAAAAATACATGCTTGAATATTTTGTTTGTATGCAAAAAAATATATATAATAATTGAAAGAATATTTGTGCATCTAATGAAATACAATTGTGTTTTTCCTTCCCTGCTGAACTGCGTGAAAAGAGTGCTACCAGCGAGGTTTTGCTCAAGGCCATCACCCTTCCCCTCCCTACTATGTGCAGACTAGAACAAACAAAGACCATCTTGACCCATTGGTATCAGCGGACTGTGCCCAACGCACACACTTAAGCTCCACGCACACACTCATTGTATGAACACACAAACAGGAGAAGTTTCGATAACTTCGACCCCATCCTTGGTCCAGCTAACAGTTACACCACGAAAACATCTGTGATAGGCTGAAGGCATCCACCGTGTAACCTTCTGATTGGTTGTTCTTTAGAACTGCCACATATCTGGACGAGGTTCTTTTCTGTATATAATCTGTTGCTTGACAATGATATGCTGAGCTGAGCAAATAAACCTTACTCGATTCATCTCCTGTGTTGGTGCATTTGTGAAAGCTCCCGAGCGCTCGTATTGAATCCTGATCTTCTGAACCAGGCTGCAGATGACACGAGGCTGTTAAGGAACTGTCCTTACAATAATATTCTTCTTGACAAATATCAGTTAGCAATAGTTCCAATGCATGGGCTTTTACAGCTTCCTGGTCATGACATCATCCGCCGGCAACGTCGCAATCTCCTATGATTACGTACGCGGTTCCCAGTGTGAAAATGCGGGAACATTCCCAAAGCGTAGGTACGTTTCCGTTACAAATTTTTTCGTAAAACTTTTGCGATATTTCCGAAACGCTGTTTCCATTAACCACATCACGCGACTAAAACTCACCCTCTCACGATGTTACTCAAAAGGCTTACTTATATCGCAGCCAATCAAACATATATCATGTGACCTGGAAATGCGGATTCCATTACAGTTTTGCAAATTATTCCTTTTGCACATCGTCTAAAAAGACCACCTCATGCGAGCGTAAAAACTTTTTTGCAATACATTCCATTGGCCCTATTTAAATTTGGGCATTTTGAAGGGTGATGGAAACGCACCTAGTGTCTAGTTCCTATGAGGAATCATGGTTACAGGCTTACAAGAAGGGTTCCGAGTCTCTTACTTTGTTCAATTGGAATATTAAACAAATATTGTATGTAGCATCCGCAATATCTTAAAAAAATAATAATCCATGGCAAAATAGGGAAGTGGTGTAGCCCAGTGGTTAAGGTGTTGGACTTTGGACCAGAAGATCACGGGTTCAAACCCGACCACCACCAAGCTGCCGTTAGTGGGCCCTTGAGCAAGGCCCTTAACCCTCAATTGCTCATTTGTAAGTCGCTCTGGATAAAAGCGTCTGCCCAATGCTGCAAATGTAAATGTAAAATATATACATCATATTATGCCTAAAGTAGTCCTTCATTAAACATTTATTATGGAATAAGTCGTCAGTCAGGTGTAAGGGAAAATTAAGTGTAAGGTCTTTCATAAAATTATTACATTTTTTTTTATTACTATTTTTTGCTTGCATAACAACTATTCGTTTTTTGGATCGACATCAGTAAACAAGTTCCAAAGTGAACTGTTCATTGGACATCAGTAGTGATTTAAGAGTGGGATTAGGTGAATAGTATATTAACAATCTACCGTAAGTTCTGGACTATAAGCCGCTACTTTTTTCATAGGTTTTGAACCATGCGGCTCATACAAAGGTGCGGCTATTCTGCAGATTTTTTTCTAACCGGAATTACAATCCAAACTAAGACAAAATAAATGCAAAGAAGAATACGCTAGATCAAGAAGAATACGCTATGATGGAGACAGATGTGACCAAGCACTGCTGAGATTGTTCAACTCCGACACTGAAGACGACGACTTCGTGGGTTTCAGCAAAGAAGGTTAATGTGACGTGATTTCACACACAGGAGAAATAAAGATAAATACTGTAAATACCGGTTATTTTCTCTTGGTTCTGTCCCGTTTTAATCGGTGTTAAAATACACAGATTAGGAAAGGATCTATTTAGGTACATACATGTACATTTACAATTCAAAATCGTTCTGTTCCTGTAGTAAATATCTCATCTAAAAACATACATATCTGTGGCGTGCAAAACTTTTTTTAAATAGAGCGGAAGCGGCTTGTTTATTTATTTATTTTTTTTTTTAAATATGCGGTTTATATGCAGGTGCGCTTTATAGTCCAGAATTTGAAAAAAAGGTTTAATTAAAGTCGAATTTTACCGAAAAGAGATATGAAAAAATAAGAAAATGTACATCTTGGTTTGTGAGTTTCTTGCGAAAGCTTGTAATATTGACCATCTCCTTTGTAGAAAAGGTCAGACTCTTATCCCTTCTGTGTTTAGACAACAAGCTGTCGGATTTGATCTGAACAACCGAAAACACCATAAAACCCTGAGGTTAACAGCCAAATCCAGCAGGATTTCAATGCGCTTTTAAGTAGCAAACCATAACGACAAGCACAAGCTTTTCTCCACTCGTGCAACACATTTAGCAAGCAAACACAAAAACCATCTTGGGTAGTTTCTAATCTGTACGTCTGTAAACATGTATACAGATAACGCGTTATCTGGGTACAATTTATATTAAATAATTAACGTAGCATTACTATGCGAGTGATCTGCTCCTTCACTCTGAGCCATGTTGGCGAAAGAACGAGAGCCGGACAGCAAAGACACTCGAGAAGGAAATTCAGTCCGTGTCTTTCCCAGATCATTTCAGCATTGACCTTTCCTCGGCTGCGCTCACCGTTAGGATGGAATATAAAAGGTGCTAAATATGTTCTCCGGTTTGAACCTTTTAACAAGAAACACCCAGAAACGTGCATTCCTAAATATCCCTGAATTACGCCTATTAGTTGCGCATTCACAGCAGGTATGAGCTCCTCACTATATTAGTGTATATTACCGTATGGAACCTAAACGTATAAGAATGTAATATGGAAAGCAACCAAAACCGGAACATAATTCATTCATCTTTTACCGCTTTAGCCGATCTTCCCTCGGGTCACTGGGAGTCTGTGCCTATCTCAGGCGTCTATGGGCATTAAGGCAGGATACACCCTGGATGGAATGCCAACCCATCGCAGGGCACACACACACACATTCATACACTAGGGACAATTTTCCAATGTGCCAATCAACCTACCGTGTATGTTTTTGGACCGGGAGGAAACCGGAGAACCCGGAGAAAAACCTCCTGAGACATGGGGAGAACATGCACACACACATGGCCGAGACGGGAATCGAACCCGGACCCTGGCGGTGTGAGGCGAACGTGCTAACAACTAAGCCACCGTGCCCCTTCTTGTAATATATTATAATATTATGATATATTATAAGTCTCAATAAAAATCAACCAGATGACATGCATGGCATGGCGCACAAGTGTCCGGCAATTTAGCAGAGGTGATCCACTTGCACACATTTTTGTAGACTGGCAGAAAGTCACACAGGCTTGAGAAGAGCAATGAAAATTCTAATCCGCGACCAGGATCAAACCCAGAACTGTGAAGCCAGGAGGAGGAAACGATATGGGCTGTGATGTCACTTCGTTTAACAGTCATGGACTTCCAGAGCACAGTGAGGCCTGTTCCAGTCACTGTTCTTATACAGCAGGTCAATAACTCTTCTTATAAAAGTTCTTATAAAAGTTCAAGGACCTTGTTACGTGCCTGGAGTTTTGAGGAATGGTTTGTCCCTGTTGTTCCATCCCCCCCCCCCCATGTTTTCCACCTTCTCAACTGTCCTAAAGACTACACTAGCAGCTGCTGCACACATCTGTCATCGTTAACTCGTCCAATCCTGTTCGAGGGTGGATGATAATAGGCGCCGATAGGAAGATGGGAAGGGAGGGGGGGGGTTCGTGTGAGGATTTAGCTACCTTGTGGTATGGACCCTTTTTTCTTTTCTTTGGGTTCCCAGAAAGTTCAGGGGGGATGGGGTTAGGAGCGAGTTCACCCCCATGTTAGAAAGAGGGTTTGAGTGAATATTTTTCTTTTTGGTTTGTTTTCCGTTTTGAACGCAGTGAGGGGGGGGGGGTGGGGGGGGGGGGGGGGGGGGGGGGGGGGGGGTGGGGTTGAGTTTATTTCCTTTCTTTGGCTCCGTTTTGTCCCCCTCTCTGTTCCGGGTTGTGTTGCCAGTGTACATAGCTCCTGTAAATAGTTATTCCTCTACCTTAATTTTTTATATTTCTGTATGAATGGTTAATAAAATGTGTTTGGTCCATCACTCCATTTACGGCCCAGGGTCCCCCCCCCCCCCCCCCCCCCCCATCGATCTATCGACGGCTGGGAGCACTTGCAGTTACACCCGGGGTCGGCAACAACACTTTCATCCCTCTCTTGGTGGCTTTTGCAAATAAGTATTTAATTAAAATGCATTTGATTTTAGTTTGTTCGTTTTTAAAATGTAATTCTAAATTGGAAGATTAGGGAGCTCTTGTAACATCTAAACGAAACGTATTAAAATGATCTTAATATACGTCACAACCACCAATATGCGACACCGGCCAGCACCCAGCATACAGCCCTGATGCCTAGACTCTGTGACTTGAGGTTCAGGAGCAGAAATCACATTAACCAAGCCATGCTACATATTTCTATTAACCTTGCTTTTGCATATATTCATATTTGTTCAGTGAAATGGCGCTTTTATGATTTAGGTTGACATGTGACTGCACGTGCCAGGAAAATGGATAACGGCAGAATTTTTTTTCTATTTGCAGCCACTGGATCATTTAAGTTCGGCATTGTATAGACATCGAGTATTTTACTTGAAAGTAACCTTCAACAAAACGTCTTTTTCTCCGAGTTCAAAATGCTCTTGTTGCATGCTTGAATGCAATTTCGCATTCTCTGTAGCGGTTCGTCGGTTTCATAAATGCAGCACATTATTGTTTAGTTTATACATAACGGCAATAAAAAGTATTATTTCATTTTAAATGTCAAGGGTTTTGTGGCTCTCGGTGTTTCTTAAATGTGGGAAACAAGTCCAAATATCTCTTTGGGTGGTAAAGATTGCTGACCCCTGTCCTAGACCGAACTCAGGACGTAACCGACCTAAATGGCAACGTGACTAATAGTTTGTATCGAACACACAGCATTTTTACTACTATGACTTCTTAACTGAATTTCACACAACCATCATAACGACTTCAGAGGCATCCGTCCTGATGTCTTCTTCTAAATATTATTCCAAAAGTACAAATGCTGCATGAAGAACATAATGTTCTTGTGTACACTGATTGGTGCAATTTAAGTATACTCACACGTCTTGCAGACATCAAATCATGAAATCATTTCGCTTATCCATCAGGTTAATATTTACATAAACAAATAACTGAAGCGTATTAAAATGATTTGTCACTCACAATGTGCGACACCCAAGAGCGCCCAGCATACAGCCCTGATGCAGACGCTGTGCGCTGAGGTTCAAGAGCAGAAATCACATTAACCAAGCAATGATACATATTTTTATTTTAATTTTTTTGCATATATTCATATTTTTTCACTGTTAAGTGAAATTGTAATGCAAAACTCTGAGAAATGTCTCACCCAAAAAACATGGAGAATTAATCACTGGAAAATCCATAAGTGGCATTTTTTTCTTCATAAACATTATGGAGAGATTGTGTATATTTTAACGAGATCAGAATCTCGAACTATAATGGAATGAATCGGGATAAAAGTGTGTATCAAATGTACACTGATGTGTGTGGCTACATACGTTATCTCTAGAGATTGCGCTAAATAGACTTCAATATACAGATACTGGTTCGTGTTGCCAAAGCACTTAGTCTCACTGAGACTATCACACTCTGTATAATGCTTTCCCATTAACCCCGTGTGTTCTGCGCTCGGTTTAGTTTCATAATGTACTAGAAATGTCATTTTCAGGCACTAACGCGTCTGTGATCACTAACACGATCCTCTAAACGTCGGACCATCGGTTTCCATGTGTTTGTGAAAAACAAACGGAAGACACGCTTATTCAAAAGTTACTTATTAGGAACATCTTAGAGAACATTTCATCAATATCGGTGTTTAGAAAACGTAGTCATTAACTCTCCAGTGAAATTCATTTGTGAATCCTAATATTTCAGATAGATAATATATGCAGATCACAAAACATTTTATAGCAGCTCGGCCAAAGTCCTGGTCAACAACGACCACCAACATGGTAACGGTGAAATTGGGGCTACTGTTGGCCAAAGAGGGAAAGAAGAAGTATAGGAGACTGGAGGTTGCTTTAAATATTGGTACTATGACTGCTAAAAGAAGAGAGTTTAGATGATATGGGGGGGGAATGTTGTGTGTTCAGGAGACCAAGCGGAAAGGGAGTAAGGCCAGGAATATTGGAGGGGGGTGTTAATTGTTCCATCATGGTGTGAATGGAAAGAGAGATGGTGTGGGGGTAATCCTGAAGGAGGAGTGCGGTAAGAGAGAAGTGGAGGTGAAGAGATGAACGTGGAGCTGGAAGTTGAAGGCGTGATGATAAAATATCAGTGTCTATTCTCCGCAAGATGGTTGAGTGTCTTGCTAGGAAGGAAAGATGGGTGATGGATGCAGACTTTAATGACCATGTTGACGAAGGGAACATGGGGAGGTGAGGTGAGGGAGGTGATGGGATGCTTTGGCCTCAAAGAGAGGACTCTGGAAAGGGAGATGGTGGAAGATTTTGCAAAAAGGAGAAGATGGCAATGGTGAACACATTGTTCAAGGTCAGGGGATTGTGTAGCTAGACAGCATCAAATGGTGGTCTTTAAGGTGGGTTTGGAGGTGCAGGATTAGTCAGACGGGGGTTCGGCAGTGGTGAAGTAGTGGTGGATGATTTGGCAACTACTATGATAACTACTGTGATAATGGAGACATCCAGGAAGGTACTTGGTGTGTGATCTGTAAAGGGTGTTGGTGGAATGAAGAAGTGATAACCCTCAATTGCCCAGTTGTAAGCGCTCTGGATAAGGGCGTCTGCAAATGCCATGAATGTAAACGGATAAGAATGTTGCGGATGGAGGTGTCAGGATGCAGGAAGAGGCGGCGGCCAAAGAGGAGGTTTATGGATGTGGCGAGGTAAGACATGTAGGTAGTTAATGTGAAAGAGGCAGATGTAGAGGGAAGGGAAATGTGGAGAAGGATGATTCTCTGTGGCGCCCCCTAATGGAAGCATCTGAAATTAGAAGATTATTATTTTCCTTATTACTACTCTTGTATTCCACGACAATTTGCCAACAAGTTTTTTTGCTCCAAAATGCATCATTATGGGACACATTGTGCTTTTTATGGAACGCCGGCGAGACTCTCGGACAGAAGAGTCTGTGTTTTCCGGTTTCCTAGTAACATGATAAGATGTGGGTTTTATTGTCTTGTTAACTTCAAGACAGAGGAGAGAAAAAGAGGTCCTGCTGAGGGACCCAGTGTATAGATTACAATAACGTAATCAATAGCAGGGAAACTTTGGTGACTCCTAGTGATTCCTTTCACCAATGTTAATGTCACCAGTTCAATGATTATATTCTTTGTTAAATTATGACACCTATTTAATCTGTTTGGGGGGGAAGATTAATATTGGATTATTAGGGGAAAAGAATACCAAAGCTGATCTCTCGCAGTTATTCAACGTGAAATAACGGAGAATTGGTACTCTCATCATATTCCCTTAATTATTCAATATAAAGTATATACCAAGTGTGTAGGGCATATAGTGTAGCATACTGATTAAGGCTCTGTTTTACTGATAGAACATTGATGTTTCAAGCCTGAGAATCATCAGGTGAGGCTGAGCTTGGGCTAAGGGCCTTAACGCTCATTGTATCATTTACATTGTATATTTGATGTATGCCCTTATCCAGAGCGACTTTATGAACAACCGAGCAATTGACGGTTGAGGGTCTTGTTCAAGGGCCCTCTAACGGCAGCTCGGTGGTGAGATTTGAACCTGGGTTACCACTGAGCCACTACCTCCCTCGTATCATGACTGACCCTGCACTCGAACATGTCCCAGCTTTCAAATCACTGCATGTGATATGTGAAGAAAGAATTTCACTGTGATGCAAAACATGTGACGAGTAAAAAAAAAAAAAAGGTGCCTTTTACTGTATATAGATGTATTTGCATACAGTAGCATTACATTTTCCCTTCACTTAAACTGGGAGACCCAAACTAGACAGACAGACATAGATATTGACATCTAACAATACCGCATGAGACTACTATCCTCTTGTAGAAGACATAGTGAGAGCGCTAATACAGAAAACAGGTACAGGTTTTTTTTTGTTTGTTTGTTTGTTTGTTTTTAAATCAATGTTGTCGATTAGATTAAAGCTGTGTAGATTAAATAGCCACATAACTTAACCTTTTATTTCAAATTCGACAACTGCTCCAGACTCCTACTTAAAAAAATAATGAAGTCCACAGCTTGTGTTCTTTTCTCGGACAAGTTCATGTCAGTGGTAATCACACCCTTCACGTACAGTGATTAGGTTGAGATAAGGAACGAAAACACTGTTAATTTAACTGCTAGGCTATATATATATATATATATATATATATATATATATATATATATATATATATATATATATATATATAATATATATAACCCTACACACTGACTAATAACTGTGGTAATGAAGGTCAGATTTATTTTATTAACTTAGAACATGTGCATACATGTTAACTTGCATTCAAAACACATTATGCACATGCCAAACACACAAACACATGCATCCTAATAAGGGACACAAGATTTGAACTTGAAAGAGGAGTCTTTAGACAACTTTTGTCTTTGACAGAATGATTTACATACGCTGGAGTACAGGACTGAAGATGTCTCCAGGCTCATTTACATCCACTTAAGCAACATAGCTACTATTCCATACTTCAGTGCCAGACAAATTCATTTACACTGTGGCAAACTGGAACCAACTGGAATAGCCGACCTAGTAACCAAATCGAAATCCTACTGAATTATACTGCATCACAGTCTCAGAAAGAATCATACAACCAGCGAAGAAGACTTTTGGAAAGGATAAATAGATCAGATGAATGTTTTTGGGAACAAACTGGCCAGGTGCTGAGTGTGTGTTAAAGTTTAACAACTGATATGTGTGTGTGTGTGTGTGTGTGTGTGTGTGTGTGTGTGTGTGTGTGTGTGTTGTGTGTGTGTGTGGTTACATATCTTTATGCCGTTGCAAATAAAAGGAACATGCATGTGTTTCTCAAAAACCATAAAGGAATATATTATAAATAGAAAAATATATTATAAGCAGTGATTATAAACCGAGAATACCAAAGTATTATGAAAGACATTTCAATTTTAGTTTTGCTGAGTAAATTACGTTCAGTCCTAGAAACACTGACCAAAGTATGTTACCCGTTTGTAAAACTACATAAAGCTGTATAAAGCTACTTTTATTGTATTATAGAAGTTTTCATGAAATGCACTTTTAAAACACTGCTAAAATGACCTAAAAGCTTATGATCTAAAGCCTTTCCATAACTTTTAAAAGGTGTACATTTATGACGACATGGCATATCACTTCTTCCCAAAAATATCGCAGCTAAAATGTAACAAAAATGCTTCATGATTGCATGGTAACACGTCATGAATGCATTCAAATACAATGAAACCTGTTATGGATCATTAAATGTATGCCACAATAAGTCTTGCTAAACTTTTTATAAACATTGGGCTTGTGAATGCATTAAAGTGTGTTATGAATGCATTCAGAGGTCGGCTCTCTCATAGAAAGTGTTATAACGTGTTGCGAATACATTATGTATGCATCCATAATCTTGACACTTGAATTACTATGAATGCATTATTGTGTGGATCGAAATAACATTACCTGCAAAAAAAAAGTCTTGCAAAACTTTGACATTGCGCATAACGCCTTGTGAATGTATTATGGCGTGTTATGGATCCATTCACATATTCTGTGTAGAGCAAGCTGTGTGAATGAAAATGTGCAGGTCTTCGGGGAAAGTGTTCTTATGACTTGTGCATGCGTTGTAACACGTTATGAATGCACATGCTCTGGAAAGAAAAAGAAGAAGAAGAGGAAGGGAAAAAAAAGTGCCCGGTTGTGCCAGATGTGTGCCGGAGCTCACCTGCCGTTGAGGAGCGCGAGTAGCTCTCCCGCATGGTACAGGTCGTTACGCGTGACGCGGCTGAAGCGGAAGGAGTTGAGGTTGCAGAAGGTGACGGCGGGGAAGGTCATCAGCGGGATCGCGATCTCGTCCAGCTTGGTGACGTGCGGGTACTGCAGGTAGAAGCGCACTCGGTCGGCGCACACGAACACGAGGAACGAGAGCGAGCCGGCGAAGAAGACGATCCACAGGCAGCGGCGCACGCACAGCCGCTCGTAGGTGAACATGTGCGCGATGCCGTGCAGCGTGGACCTGCTCGCGAAAACTTCGATGGGCGCCGGCCGCTCGCAGTCCGCGTTGTCGTCGTCGTTTTCGCCTCGGAGATCCATAGCTGGGAACTCGCGTGTGTGGACGGTGGAGGAAAGCACAACAACAACAACAACAAGATGATGATGCGTACGGACGGAGATCAAGTTTCTCTAACGCAGACGCAGTCCAGCCTTGGTGAGTGACGGAGTGTTTACTTTCATCCCTCACGAGAAAACCGATCGATCCTCTGATTGAGACGCCGGAAATGAGCTTTTATCCCTTTCTTTTTTTTTTATTCTTCCGTTTTGTCCCTTCCTGTTTTTTTTTTCTTTTCTTTTCCTTCTCAATGCAAAGATCCCGCGTTCATTCCCAGGCGCACACCAATCACTGCGCTCCTCACGGAGCAAGGAAGCAAAGAGAGAGAGGGGGGGGGGTAACAAAAACAAGTAAAACTCAAATCGACACGTTACACGGTGACATAATTCGAGTTCACTTATTTAAAAAGAAAACGGACCGGGCGTGTTTAGAAACAGCATGCTCGGAAAGCTGTCAGTGGGAATAAACATCTCCATGCCCGGTGTGGAGCTCCTCCGGGTCCGCTAGCGACATCCAGAACACAAGCAAAAATAAATAAATAAAGAGGGGGGGGGGTCCAAGCAGGGTTTTTTTTTTTGTTAGAATTATTATTGCTGGAGATAATTCGGGTCCAAACTGGGCAATAAATATAGTAAGTAAAATCCGAATTGTCACTCCAACTCGCGCCGGCTGCCTTCCAGCTCTGTTACTGACCAAGGTGAAGCCCTGAATCCCTCCTTTTATCAAGGCTCACGTCTTCAGCTCGCAAAACCGAGGAGGAGAGAAAAGAGGAAAACGCCGACTCGCGACCGCGTTCTGCACACACACACACACACACACACACACACACACATCCAAGCGCGCACCCGTTTATGCGCGCACACAATGCGACGCCGCGTCCACATCAGTGCACCATTAGCCTTGTATTTGGGCTCGACCCGACCATTTTTTGCGACTGACAGAAATAAAAGAGAGAGAGAGAGAGAGAGAGAGAGAGAGAGAGAGAGAGAGAGAGAGAGAGCGGGTGAGAGAGAGATGAGAGAGAGAGAGAGAGAGAGAGAGAGAGAGAGAAGAAGAGAGTGGAGAGAGTGAGAGAGAGAGAGAGTGAGAGAGAGAGAGAGAGAGAGAGAGAGAGATTAGAGAGAGAGAGAGAGAGAGAGAGAGAATGGTGTTTTTGGTGTTTTTTGCTGACGTGTGCGAGTGTCCGAACGTGCATCCTTTCGCGAGCACGATTGATCTGACCCACCTGCTCCCGCTATGCTAATGTCATTATCACGGCAATCATGGAACCTAATCCCCGGTAGAAAACACCAATGCCCCGGGGCACGCCATGGATTTCCCCTAATTAGTTCACCACAAATACCCGTAGACAAATGCACCGTAACTGAATGGTTTCTCAAACATTCGGGGGTAAAATAGCTTCATTCCTCCGTGCTGAAGAACACGGCAAACAAACACAAATAAAAATTCATTGTCATGTACATTTGGCAGACACCATTATCCAGAGCGACCTACGACTGAGAAATTGAGGGTTAAGGGCCCACTAATGGTTGTTTTGGTGGTGCTGGGATATTTGAACCTACGATCTTCCGGTCCAAAGGCCAATGCCTTATCCACTGAGCTATCACGCCATCTAAATTGTTTTAACTGGGATTATAATGGTCCCTAATGGGAATGGGTTGCCGTATTAGTAAAATTCCTAGTGGATACCATCGACGACCGGTCTCTAGTGATCAGACACTCAAAATAAAACGCATCATAAATGAAAGTGGATGCATGCATGCTGGGGGGAAAAAAAAACAATAATAGTCCCTGTGGGTTTCTAATGGTAATTTGTTACCTTCTATTAGCGGTTTGGTGTGTCTACGTCTACATTTACAGCATTTATCCGGAGCGACTTATAACTGAGTGACTGAGTGTCGCTCAAGGGCCCACTAATGGCAGCTTGGTGGTGGTGGGATTAGAACCCGCGATCTTCCGATCCAAAGACCTTATCCACTGAGCTACCACCTCCCATCCACTAACAGTGTATAGCAACATGTGTATCACATGTACTGTAGAGCTGACAATAAATCTAACATTATATATAAGAGCTATCGAATATAATATAAACCCTCTTAATATTTGTAATCATTTAATAAAATGATTGTGGGAATTTGTTATCACCTTATTATTACCTTGTATCCGTGGGTATGTAGGGTCTAGAAACCTATCACACAATTGGATATTAGTGTTTTTAATGGTCGCAGTAGGTTTCTATTGGTAATTTGTTACACTTTGTTAGTGATGTGTTATACAGTATCTAATGGATACCATTCAATGCCTCTAGAAAAACCTTTTGCAGCAGGTAACTCGCATCTTAGTCTCTGTCAGATGCGAGTCTTAGACAATAAATCAAAAGCATTATCTAGATTACCTACTAAAAAGTGAAACATTTTATTAGAGCGCGCTTGTGTAACGTTTCAATTGATTTTAATGGAATATCTACCCGGTGGGTATCTAATGGTAACATGTTACCTTGTTGTGGTAGGTTATGTCTAGTGCTAAAGACCTACAGTACACTCTTGACAGCATGTAGATGAACATAAGGTACGGTTCCATTACAAATGTGTGTAAAACTGTTCCGAAATGTCAATAAAAAAACTGTTGCGAAATTTTTCCATTATCCATATCACGCGACTAAAACTCGTCCTCTCGCGACGTCACTCAAAAAAAAAAAAAAATGGGTAGGCTTACTTATATCGCAGCCAATCGCACATATATCATGTGACCTGGAAAAAACTGTTTCCATTAGTGTTGCGAATGATTTCCTTTTCGCATCGTCTAAAAAAAAAAACACCTCATGTAAAAACTTGTTTTCGATACATGATTTCCATTTGCCGTATTTTCAATTCGCTATTTAAATGTGCACATTTTGAAGGGTAATGGAAACGCACCTTCAGTCTTAGACAATAAATAAAAGAAAAACATCTGGATAACCTGCAAGAAAAGTGGATAAAAAAACTACAGCATCTCAAAATTTACAAACCATTAATGATCCGTGTGGATCTCGATTTATAATGGTGGCTTAATGGTTAGCATGTTCGCCTCACACCTCCAGGGTCCGGGTTCGATTCCCGTCTCGGCCATGTGTGTGTGGAGTTTGCATGTTCTCCCCCGTGCATCAGGGGGTTTTTCTCCGTTTTCCCCGGTCCAAAAACATGCACAGTAGGTTGATTGGCAACTTGGAAAATTGTCACTAGTATATTAATGTGTGTGTGAGTGTGTGTGTGTGTGTGTGTGTCCTGTGATGGGTTGGCATTCCATCCAGGGTGTATCCTGCCTTAATAGACGGCCGAGATAGGCACAGACTCCCCGTGACCCGAGGGAAGATCGTATAAAGCGGTAGAAGATGAATGAATGAATGAATATTTGGCATGATATATCTAGATTAATAGAACCTGTTTAGTATTTACTAAACACCATTATGGATTTTAGTCATCTTTAGTAATACAGATTCTTTTAGTGACTTACACAAAAACCAACTACAGAACGAAAACCATATGGTTTAACCATAAGTTCTAAATGGTTATGGCTTGTGGCGTGAAGTTACTTTAAAGTTGTAATTTTGTTGTTTGTAAAAGTGTGTAAATATATAAAAAATAATTACCATGCAGGAGATCGTCATTGTTCTTCATATGAACGCTTGTCCTGGTACGGAACAAACGTAGCGCCACCCCCGTTCCATAGCACCCCATTCTTCTCACCTGTGTAAATGAATTAAATAGCACCGTTCAATACGTCTCATTATTTTCTTCATTTCTTTTTTCTTTCTTTCTTTCTTTTTTGGCTAACATGTTTTTCCCGGCCGCTAAAAAAAGTCGGATTGCTTTATGTGCTCTTAAAACCAACCGAGATGCGAACATACTGTAGTTTAGAGTCTAGGCAGTTGAAAATGATTAGGGTTGTCAATGTTTTTATTGCAGTTCACATAAGGTGTAACAGGGGGGAGGTAAACATTTCAAACTGCTCCTTAAAATTTAAATGTCCACCAAGAGCTCCACATAGCTACTCATTAATACAACTCTTGTCCTCTGGTTAGTTTTGTGTTTACAGGGGTTTTTTTCCTGACGGCTTTTATCCTATTACACTTCACTTAGCTAAAGAACAGGTAGTGTTTTTTTTTTTTTTTTTTTTTAAATTGAAACAAACAACAATGTATATAACTGCTTTCCATCTTAGAATTTGGGTGATCATTTTCCAGTCACCTTTCCCTGAGTACGAAGCATCATAAAACGCAGCATGAACCTTATACATGTCAGTATAAAGAAACACATCCAAGTCACTGTATCTGGTTTATGGCAGCGTGATTGAAACAATTAGGACTGAATAAGGACATAAAAAAAAAAGTCATGGCCTGTTAATAATAAATTAAATGAACCGTCTAGATTGCCTGCAATAAAAATGGATACATTTCTATTAAAACAAAAATAAAATAAAACAAAACACTTGCTTTTATTTATTACCTTTTCTCTCACTTTGGATTGAATCCAGTGCATTTATTTCGTATCTTCATACTTTGAGGCGAGTGTAACATACATACATACACACACACACACAGAATTATATATATATATATATATATATATATATGGGGACACCGCCAGGGGCCGGGTTTCGATTCCCGTCTCGGCCATGTGTGTGTGTGGAGTTTGCATGTTCTCTCCCTGCCTCAGGGGGGTTTTTCTCCGGGTTCTCCGGTTTCCCCCCCCGCCGGTCCAAAAACATGCACGGTAGGTTGATTGGCACCTTGGAAAAGTGTCCCTAGTGTATGAGTGTGTGTGTGAATGTGTGTAGTGTGTGTGTGTGTGCCCTGCGATGGGTTGGCATTCCATCCAGGGTGTATCCTGCCTTAATGCCCATAGACGCCTGAGATAGGCACAGGCTCCCCGTGACCCGAGGGAAGATCGGATAAGATCGGATAAAGCGGTAGAAGATGAATGATGAATGAATGATATATATATATATATATATATATATATATATATATATATATATATATATATATATATATATATATATATAAATAAATGTCTGTGTGTGTGTTTTCTCTCTGAATTAGAGACAAATAAACCTCCCCAATCAACCTTTACATTAAGGTTTTTATAGCTTGAACAGAACTGAGGCGATAATGTTATTGTACCAGGATACAGGCGTGTTGAAATGGAGGTGCTGCAGAAACACAGTGTAAAATTATTTGCTTTAAATTGAAGCACATTTTGGAGCTATACAGAGGAGGCAAAAACACATCCTTCGCTCAAATAGAAGTACAGATACTCATGTTTTAAAAGATGTATCTAATCTTTTTACACAAGGTAAAGTTAAGACGTTTGGTCTCTGACATGTACTGAAGCAAAAAGTAACCATCACTACTACCTGTTTCATCACTGGTAACTGAACCTCACATCATATTAATGTATTAATACAAAAGAATTGGTGATCAGGGATCTCAGTCCTCTTTATATCATTGACTCCTTATCTAATCCATGTTAGCTATACTTCCACATTGCCACCTGCCTTGCTAATTTGTTTGTAAGCTATGATACTACATCTTTGTCCCTGGAAACAATGCACCAGTGGGAGGTTGAAAAAGCCACAAAGACAGGAAATAGATTAAAAGTTACTATCCTGGTTTGAAACGATGTAAATTAATTGAAAAATGTGTTTTGTAAAAGTACAGATATTGAAAGTAAAAAGTTGTTTGAAAAAATAAATAGTGATAAAGTACTAATGCCAGAAAAAATCTACTGAAGCACAATAATGAAGGATTTGTACTTCACTACTTACAAACGAATGAACGGTGGATGGATGATAATAGTGAGTAATATAAATATGCTGCATATGTACAGCATTTGTAGTCAAATATGTACATGTACAGCTTGTAGAATAAATATGCAAATGTAATGCATGGTTCATAATGTGTCGCTTTTGTTCCATTTATTGTAATACTTGTAAAAATGTCACAATAATGGGGGAAATGCATTTATAAAATGGGAAAAAAAATATGGTTTGGCGAAGCAGAGAATTTCAAATAGTGTGACAAGTTTATTCAGTGGTCGAGGTGGTTAAATCAATACCAGCTAATTGAGAGAATAGTCGCGGTGGCTCAGTGGTTAAGGCTTCGAGTTACAACTCGTCGTATTGTACGTTCAAAAACCAACGACGCCATTCCGTCATCTCTGCTGAGCAAAGCGGGTCATTTTGTTCATATCTTTTAAAAACATACTATTTACAGTAAAATTCTGCTCCCAATAAATCTCTTCCAACCACAGTGCTTTTGGAGTAAACCACAATTTCCCTTTTACTTCCTTTTATTTCTAAGCTACAAGGCATGAACAATGCTATCTTGCCTTGTCAAGAATACAATCATTCATTCATTCATTCATCTTCTATCGCTATATCCGATCTTCCCTCGGGTCACGGGGAATATCTCAGGTGTCTATGGGCATTAAGGCAGGATACACCCTGGATGGAATGCCAAACCGATCGCAGGACACACACACACACACATTCACACACTAGGGACAATTTTCCAAGGTGCCAATCGACCTACCCTGCATGTTTTTGGACCGGGGAGGAAACCGGAGAACCCGGAGAAAAACCCCCTGAGGCACGGGGAGAACATGCACAAACTCCACACACACATGGCTGAGACGGGAATCAAACCCGGACCCTGGCGGTGTGAGGCGAACGTGCTAACCACTACGCCACCGTGCCTCTCAGAATACAATCAAAATGAGAATTCGGACAGATAAAGTTTGTAGTGTTGCAACTCTTGCTACGTTGTGTTGTTACTCTATTGTGTTTGTTGCATGTTGTGTTGTGTGCAGGGTCCAATCCCAACCAGAGTTTCCAGCCTGCACTACCCTAGCTCCATTCTGCCTTCATGTTGATGACATCACGACTGGTGAACCTACATAAGGAAAAAGAGGAGAAAATTGCCCGGGTTGTTGTTGTTGTTGTGGTGTTCGGTGTGTTTTCAGTAGATGTTTGTTTTGGATTTGACTTTTGGCTGCATTATTACCATAATCATCCTGGTTTGGCATTTCCGATTTATGTTTACTTCTCTATACAGTATATTGCTATACACTGTACATAGTCACTTTGATCACTGGCACTAGGGTTTTGGTTGCATTTCCTTTGGGGTGGGGATTGTTTTTCTCTGTTTTCTCTGAGTTTCAATGAAGCTTGGTTGTACAGTATTTTTTGTTTCTTTTCTTTCAGGGAAGGAAGATCAGACATTTATTGTTTATTATTTTGGTCTTGGCCCACCTGGAAGATAAGCCATTGTACAGTTGTGCATGTCTCTGTTATATATATATATATACACACAGCCACAACCTCCACAACCTTCCCTCTCTCCACAGTTCTAATCACCTGCCACTGTCAGTCTTCCAGCCCAATCAACAACTCCTTTAAAGAACCCATAGACAGACACAGACAGACTCCATCTTGGATCATCATTATGTTTGACTAACCTGTGTTTATTCTGTCTCCATTTATCCAATTTCCCGAACCTCCGGATCTGCACTCTCCTCACATCTCAGTCTGGGATAATCCACGCTCCTTACTTGATCCCTCTCGCCTGTCCTCCTTTATTCCCCCGAAATACGTCTCATTCTCTCCATCACTCTCCCCGCTTTTTGTTTGCAAAATAAAAACTCTTTAACGAAACATCCTCTGTTGGTCTGTTCTGTTAGACACACAATTATATACATACATACACATACACAATTATATACACATACACACACACACATACACATTTGTATAGCCAACCTTTGTGCATGTCTCTGTTATAAAAAAAAAAAAAGATATATATATATATATATATATATATATAAAATGGTGTTTTTTTGTTATATATTTTATATATATATATATATATATATATATATAAAATGTGTTTTTTTTGTTATTTATTTATTTTTGATAAAGATATCAATTGGCTTGTAAACAGAGATAGTTACTCTGTACGTCTTAACCATAGAGTAGTTCTGTCCATATGTTTTTCTTCATTAAACTGCTACTAAAAATAGTTGGAGGCAGACAATTTTAGATGATATTTTTCAGATGCAGTAACACTAAAATTTCCCTTCACATGAACTTCAAGAGCCAAACCTGTTCCAGTAGGGAAAAGTCCCCGTGGTCACAAAGCGAACTTTAGAAAGATTTGCTCTACATGGTAGAGGCCGTAGAAATGGTCTGCCGTAGAGCTCCGAAATCAACCCTGTTAACCAGCTTTGGGATAAATTGAAACGCCGAGTGCACCCCAGGCCTCCTCACTCTACATCAGTTGCAGATTTTACTAATGGCCTTATGGCTAAATGAAGACGAATCTTAACAAGTACACGGCAAACAAAACAAATGCGGACTAAATGTGGATGTTCAGAAAGCACATATGAACCTTATGGTCAGATTTCTACAAACTTCTGCACATGTAGAGTATATATAAACAGGAAAAACAAGTAAGAATGAGCAAGAAATGATTTGATGCCGTGATCCTGTCAACACTGAGAAATTTACAGCCCGAGGGCGAAAAGAAGCCATCCATGAAATTGCACATAATGCATCTTTAATCCCCATTTATTATAGTATTGACTCTGGCCCGGTGTCGCTGTCTCTGATGGTATCAATAGAAGCAACGCTGAAATTCGGGTTCAATTAAGGGATTTTCCTGTTCATTTAGTCACAGTTGGACACCAGGTCTAGGAATCTATTCCTGCAGCTGCTCCTATTGACACAACTCGGGGAAGCGGCTCATTATTGTGGCGACACTGACACAATAGTTGGACACGTAGATACACCTGAGGCCTCCGTGCTGCGTTACCAATTGCATGCTGAAAGACTTTCCATGAATACCATGATAGTGTAATCAGGATTGATACGCCATTAGTGAGTTGCGCGGATTGATTGTCTTAAAGCTAAAGGGCTTTTCCCACTAGGCAAGGAAAAAGGCTTTATCTCCGTGCCAGCAATCTGGCTTTGGAGAGATCAGGTGACACTTCTCTCTCGAATTCATGACCTTGTCATTGGTGACGTCCTTGCTTTATTGACTAGCATCCTGTATCAATTCCTGTTCCCCCCATCCCCCCAAAAAATGCATACACACACACATAACACACACACACACACACACACCAGATATATATATATATATATATATATATATATATATATATATATATATATATTATATATATATATATATATATATATAAAGCATGCACTTTGGTGAAATGAAAAGAAATCCTTAAGCGATTATGAAAAGATGCAAATAAAATAGTTATTAAGCGATAGAATAAGCAGGAGTGATAAAGCAATTAAGGTCATTAAAACTATTAGAAAAATGATAAAGCTTGTGTTGCAGCTTTTTAAACGGAATAGTGAAGGCACATGATGCATTTTTAAAGGAAGCATTTTTAGAAGCAGATCTTGCTTGCAAACAAACATGAGCCTTGTACTTGTTTTATGTTCCTGGAACGTTCGATGATAAATCACCCAAAAGCTCCTCACAGGAAGTGAAAAGGAGAATAAGTTCTCAATTCACTGGTTAATGAAATGGTGTCAGGTAGAATTTGTGGAAGCCCCAAATGGTGAAACGTTTAATGCTGTATATTCTGATTTAATACACAGGATTTTGCACCAGTGATATCAGACTTCCTTTGCTGAACTGGCTAAAACAAACATTAAAACCTAATTAAAAACTCCATAGTGCAACATATAAAACGATCTATGTAGGCAAGTTATTTTATGGTGTGATTTAGGATGGATGGGCGGACAGACAAACAAGCATAAAGATGGTATTTGTGAAGGTATGTAGGTAGGTGTGTAGGTTAGTATTTGTGTAGGTAGGTGTGTAGATAAGTATGTGTATAGATAGGCAGGTGTGTGGGTAAGTGTGTAGGTTAGTATGTGTGTAGGTAAGTAGGTAGGTGTGTAGATAGGCAGGTGTGTAGGTTAGTGTGTGTGTAGATAAGTATGTGTGTAGGTAGATGTGTAGATAAGTATGTGTGTAGGTAGGTGTGTAGGTAGGTAGGTGTGTAGATAAGTATGTGTGTAGGTAGGCAGGTGTGTAGGTTAGTATGTGTGTAGGTAGTGTGTAGATAAGTATGTGTGTAGTAGGTAGGTATGTCGGTAGGTGTGAAGGTTAGTATGTGTGTAGGTAGGTAGGTGTGTAGGGTAGTACATGTGTAGGTAGGTGTGTACATAAGTATGCGTGTACGTAGGTAAGTGTGTAGTTTAGTAGTATAGTGTGTAGGTAAGTGTGTGGTTAGTAGTGTGTATAATGTGAGGTAGTAGTGTGTAGTAGGCAGGTGTGTAGGTAAGTATGTGTGTAGGTAGGTAGGTAGGTGTGTAGATAGGCAGGTGTGTAGGTTAGTATGTGTGTAGGTAGGTGTGTAGATAAGTATGTGTAGGTAGGTGTGTAGATAGAGTATGTGTGTAGTAGGTAGGTGTGTAGATAAGTATGTGTAGGTAGGTGTGTAACATGGTAGGTGTGTAGATAGGCAGGTGTGTAGATAGGCAGGTGTGTGAGTAAGTGTGTAGGTTAGTATGTGTGTAGGTAGGTGTGTAGATAAGTATGTGTGTAGGTAGGTCGGTATGTGTGTAAATGGCAGGTGTGTAGGTTAGTATGTGTGTAGGTAGGTGTAGATAGTGTGTGTAGGTAGGTCGGTATGTGTGTAGTGTGTATGTGTGTGTGGTAGGTGTGAAGTATGTGTGTTGTAGTGTGTAGGTGTGTGTAGGTAGGTAGGTGTGTAGGTAGTAGTACATGTGTAGGTAGGTGTGTACATAAGTATGCGTGTACGTAGGTAAGTGTGTAGTTTAGTATGTGTGTAGGTAGGTGTGTAGTAAGTGTAGGTAGTGTAGTAGTAGGTGTGTAGGTAAGTATGTGGTGTGGTGTAGGGTAGGTAGGTAGATAGTAGGTAGGCAGGTGTGTAGGTTAGTAGGTGTGTGTAGGTAGGTAGGTGTGTAGATAGGTAGGTAGGTGTGTAGATAGGCAGGTGTGTAGGTGTAGTATGTGTGTAGGTAAGTATGTGTGTAGTGTTGTGAGGTAGGTCGGTAGGTTTGTAGATAGGCAGGTGTGTAGTAAGTGTGTGTAGGTTAGTATGTGTGTAGGTAGGTGTGTAGATAAGTATGTGTGTAGGTAGGTCGGTATGTGTGTAAATGGCAAGGTGTGTAGGTTAGTATGTGTGTGTAGGTAAGTGTGTAGATAAGTATGTGTGTCTGGTAGGTGTGTGGTAAGGTTAGTATGTGTGTAGGTAGGTAGGTGTGTAGGGTAGTACATGTGTAGGTAGGTGTGTACATAAGTATGCGTGTACGTAGGTAAGTGTGTAGTTTAGTATGTGTGTAGGTAAGTGTGTAGGTTAGTATATGTGAAGGTAGGCAGGTGTGTAGGTAAGTATGTGTGTAGGTAGGTAGGTAGGTGTGTAGATAGGCAGGCTATGTGTGTAGGTTAAGTATGTGTGTAGGTAGGTAGGTGTGTAGATAAGTATGTGTAGGTAGGTAGGTAGGTCAGTAGGTGTGTAGATGTGGCAGGTGTGTAAGTTTTAGTAAGTGTGTAGGTGTAAGTATGTGTGTAGGTGTGTGTGTAGGTAGGTGTGTGTGGGTAAAAGATAAGTATGTGTGTAGGTAGGTCGGTATGTGTGTAAATAGGCAGGTGTGTAGGTTAGTGTGTGTGTAGGTAAGTGTGTAGATAAGTATGTGTGTTGGTAGGTGTGTAGGTAATGTGTGTAGTAGGTGGTCGGTGTGTAGGTAGGTACGGTAGTGGAGGTATGTGTGTAGATTAAGTATGTGTAGCATAGGTGTAGTAGTGTAGTGTGTCGGTAGTGTGGTAGGTAGTTATGTGTGTAGGTAAGGTGTGTCGGTAGGTAGGTGTGGTGTAGGTTAATACATGTGTAGGTAGGTGTGTACATAAGTATGTGTGTAGGTTAGTATGTGTGTAGGTAAGTATGTGGTTAGTAGGTAGTGTAGTAAGTGTAGTATGTGTGTAGGTAAGTGTGTGTGTAGGTAGGTGTGTAGATAAGTATGTGTGTAGGTAGGTGTGTAGATAAGTATGTGTGTAGGTTAGTATGTGTGTAGGTAGGTGTGTAAGTAGGCAGGTGTGTAGGTAAGTATGTGTGTAGGTAGGTATGTAGATAAGTATGTGTGTCGGTAGGTAGGTGTGTACGTAAGTGTGTAGGTTAGTACATGTGTAGGTAGGTGTGTAGATAAGTATGTGTGTCGGTAGTCGTGTAGGTTAGTATGTGTGTAGGTAGGTAGGCGTGTCGGTAGGTAGGTGTCTAGGTAGGTAGGCAAGTGTGTAGATGTGTAGGTAGGCAAGTGTGTAGATGTGTAGGTAGGCAAGTGTGTGTGTAGTTATGTAGGTACGTTTGTAGATGTGTAGGTAGGTGTGCAGATATGCGTGTGTGTAAGTAGGTGTGTGTCTAGGTAGGTAGGCAGGTAGGAAGGACCAACAACCATGAAGTGCAGTCTACTGTAAACTAAATAAGAACTGTATTTTGGTGTGAAAAAAAAAGTCTCTGGAATTTTGTATTTATTTATTTGTGCTGGCTATAATTGCAGGATAATGTTACTGAGTACATTGCAGAATTTGCCCAAGTTCATCTGGAGAGTGTCAGACACAGACTTCTATTTTTCTTACATGCAAACCCCAGCTGTCTGTTATATTTTAAACATGCGTTTGGAATTTGTTGGCTTCCTATTTCTCTGGTAGATACTGTATATTTCTATTTTCATATGTGGATGGTAGCTATTGCGCTGCAGTGGCTGGGTTGGATGCGCACATTGTGCTTAATAAGCAATTGTGTGTGTAGTCATTTTCATGTCATAGGATTGAACAATCCTATATTGTATGTTGTGTTAGGAGATAAATCTGGTGGAAAGCTAGACTTTATGGAGAATGGCAAAAATAACGTAATAAGTTTCACTAATATATACACAGACGTGGACAAAATTGTTGGTACCCTTTGGTCAATGAAAGAAAAAGTCACAATGGTCACAGAAATAACTTTAATCTGACAAAAGTAATAATAAATAAAAATTCTATAAATGTTAACCAATGAAAGTCAGACATTGTTTTTCAACCATGCTTCAACAGAATTATGTAAAAAAATAAACTCATGAAACAGGCATGGACAAAAATGATGGTACCCCTAACTTAATATTTTGTTGCGCAACCTTTTGAGGCAATCACTGCAATCAAACGCTTCCTGTAACTGTCAATGAGACATCTGCACCTCTCAGCAGGTATTTTGGCCCACTCCTCATGAGCAAACTGCTCCAGTTGTGTCCGGTTTGAAGGGTGCCTTTTCACTGCATGTTTCAGCTCCTTCCAAAGATGCTCAATAGGATTGAGGTCAGGGCTCATAGACGGCCACTTTAGAATAGTCCAATTTTTCCTCTTACATTCTTGGGTGTTTTTACTGTGTGTTTGGGTCATTGTCCTGTTGCAAGACCCATGACCTGCGACTGAGACCAAGCTTTCTGACACTGGCTACACACACCCTAGACACATTCCTCTGATAGAATTCACTTGTTAGTCATTGAGATTTCATTCACCCTGTGCACAGCAAAGCAGACCCAGAACATACACCTGTGCCAGACACAAAGCACAGAACATAACAGAGCCTCCTCGATATGACATATATATATATATTTTTTCGTCTGTATATATTATATATATTCTTCGATTTTCCTCCTGGCTCCATACAGTTGCTTAAACTACACAGATGTTCCTTGAACATGAAGTTCACCTTGAATCTTTAGAAGTCTTTCTATGGCTCTTTGTTACCATTCGGCTTTGTCTGCTTTGCATTGCGGCCTGTGGTACATATCTATGATAATATATAAACAATCTAGTGCTGATGGTCTCCTTTACCTTTAACATGCTTGTAATAGTAAACTATAATTTTTTTTCTGTCTCTTGAGACAGCTCTTTATATGTCGATGTGGTACACACCATATCACCAACCAACACAGTGATTACCTTATAGCCTTTATATATAATTTTCTGGCTGATCTAGACAGCTCTTTCCTTTGCTTCCTATAGTGGACACACACCTATCACCAAAAAACACAGTTATTACCATGGAGCCATATATATAGGCCCATGGCTGATTTTCTGTGTTTTCTATATATTTTTGTCCATATGTTTATTTTTTTACATAATTCTGTGTGTGTGTGTGTGTTTTTATTTATTATTACTATTGTATTAAAGTTATTTCTGTATGTATTTTTCTTTCATTGTACCAACAATGTATGTATATATATATATATATAGTATGTATGGGGGTTATTTCAGCTACTATATCAAACTCTTTTTATTGATCCTCCAAGTCCAGGTGAGTAAAAGGTGAACGATTCCTTCAATGCCTTTTTAAATAGAATGTTTCATTGCCGGCTCATCTGGCAACCTTAATGCATTTGTGTGGTTGCAGAGTGCAGTAAATGAAATGGCCCACTGCTGCATGAAAGCGAAGGCGCGGTAAGGTAATTGGTAATGAAAGCAGCGGAAGGTTGAGAGCTCAGCCAAAGATTTATTGACAGTAGGAAAGTGTCCTGAGACCTTTTACAGGAATTCCTCTGCAGGGAAATTAAGGAGCCCGTTGAATATGCACAAGAGGGAAACTCGCTATGGATGAAGGAATACAATGGATGAGGCCTGTCAGAATACACATATACAGACACACACACACACACACACACACACACAAACCAGGGTTAATCACTCAGCGTGATGGAACCGAAATAGCCACGGAGAGGCAATACCGCAAACACTGGTATGACTCAACATGCGACATGTCAGTTGGCCTGTTATCAATCTTCTGCTGATTTATTGCAGTGCTGAGGTCTGATGTCATGGGTGCCTCATGGATTTTCTCAGCATTTTCTTTGTGAATAATGACTTTGTACTGCAACACAATGTCATATCAAAACTCTTTTTGCTGATTTTCTGTGGCGGTAAACAAATGCATGCTGGAAATCTGCTTAATTAGAATTTGGCAGCGAGTATTGCATGTCAGAATCACAAGTCGGAATTTTGAGGAAAAAAAAAATAGAAAAAAGCTTACGAGGGGAAAAAAAAGTTGTTTAGGCGACTCCTGAATCAAAGACACAGATGGGCATTGCCCCCATTACTGATCACTGACAGTGATTACAACACACACATTGTGCAACATGAGCCCTCACTAAACATCTGTTATTATTCAATATAACAAGTACGCAGGCCTGCATATCCTTTCAGCAATAACGTAAGCAGTGGAAAACATTACGATAGTCTTCAGGAAGTTCACTAATACTGGCTCAATAATAAAGTGGCTTAAACATACATTTGAAATGCTTCACACATATCAATTGTAAAGTGGATGGATTTGGATTGGATTGGAGTTGTTTTTCCTGTAAGAATAATATAGGAATAATTGATATACAGTACATAATGAAGGGTTTACTGTATCACCCCAGTGCTTCCTGCTACACTTATATATATATGCATATATGCCAAGTATTTGGAGAACCCTGAGAAAAAAACCCTGAGGCACGGGGAGAACATGCAAAATCCACACAAACATGGCCGAGACGGGAATTGAACCCAGACCCTGGCGGTGTTAGTGACGCGAACATGCTAACCACTAAGCCACCGTCACCCTTTACATATATTATATACATACATACACATATATATACATACATACGTTCGTATGTATATGGTGTATATACACAAATATACATACGCTACGATAGATATATATAGAGATATAGATAGATATAGAGATATGAGAGAGAGAGAGATAGAGAGATAGAGAGATATAGAGTATATAGACACACACAGACATAGAGATCACACACATACAGAGTATATCTAGAGATAGATAGATATCTAGATATATAGAGAGACGAGAGAGAGAGATCTAGAGAGATATAGATCTAGAGATCATATACCATATAACAGATCTATCATACATATACACAGAGACAGATAGACATCTCAAGAGATCTCTACACTATCATATATATATAGATAGATATATATATATCTATATATAATATATGATATATATATCTATATCTATATATATCTATATATATCTATATATATATATCTATCTATCTATATATATATATAGATATATATACAACACACACACCACCACACCACACACAAACACACACAAACACACACACACACAACACACACAAATATAGTATATAATATGTATAAACTTGGTTCTGGGGAGACGTTGTTTCGTTTCACTGTATACTGCACTGTATATTGTTGAAATGACAAAGCCTACATGACTTGGTTTCATATGTAAAGTGAGGACCCTCAAGATTTTCTGGATAAACATTTTACAAACCGATGATTAAATAGTGCAAACTCTATGTTTCGTCCAGTGTAAAGCAAGCGCCGTGCTTCCATAAAGCATATCATATCAACTCTCATGGTGATAGGAGTAGCCTGATGGTATATTGGTGCTTTCCTGCTGCAGGGCCTGGGGTGACTTGCCATTATTGACAGAACCATGAATTCTGATCTCTGAAAGATAATATAGAGCAAAGTGTCTGATCATCAGTCCGTGCTCTAAAGCTCGAGCGAAACTAGGTTAAGTTGTAAGACACTGATCTGAAGATGACGACCAATCGATCTTCAGCAATTTGACCGAAGGAACTTAAAATTTGTTTCATTAAAAAAAAAATAATAATAATAATAATAATAATAATGTAGAGCTCTCCAATCATCTACAGTAATTGTTTGCGGTTGTTTAGGGGACCTTTACTTTTTCACACGGATGACTGCACAACCTTTTCAATGAAACGATCGCTATGTTTTTTCCTTTTTGACATTTCATCTTGAGTTATTTCCTGTTGCAAATATTAAAAACATTGGCAATTCTATCGTTTCCGCAACCAGAACTTCTTTCCTACACAAAAAAAAACATCATCAGAAACTGCTTATAGATTCTGGAGAGGTTCGGACGTTCATGCTGATTTACATTACATTTTCAAAATGATAGCAGATGCTCCGTGCTTCTTTGGCCTGCCAGATCCTATGGACCTGGCCCCGAAATGAATCACCACTGAGCAAAAAGCTCTTGACCCTGCCATACTGCGATCCCTGCCCTTAAAAAAAGGGGAGGGGTGGGGGGAGAGGAAAAAACCCACCAACTTTCTGCAAACAACTGTTTCTTTGGCAGCTTACTCTGGGATTTTTTCAGCTTTGCAGAAGAGATCTTGGCTGGGCCAGGAGAAATGGACAGATGGACAATTTCCTGTAATGAGGCCCTACAGCGTTCTCCAAGAGATGGAGCCAAGACAAGAGGCACATAGAGGAGCATCAAGGACATACCCCTTGCATAGAGAAATTAACCTACACGGACCCTAAAAACGGACGCGTCTATATTAAGAACGGCAGTCTGAGTGGTTTCTATAATTAAAACAAGAAACGAGCATTTACAGTTCTACAGCATATCACCTCAATGTTAATTCATTCATTCATTCATCTTCTACCACTATATACGATCTTCACGGGGAGCCTGTGCCTATCTCAGGCGTCTATGGGCATTAAGGCAGGATACACCCTGGATGGAATGCCAACCCATCGCAGGGCACACACACACACACACACACAAACACTCAGACATTCCCACACTCACACTAGGGACAATTTTCCAAGGTGCCAATCAACCTATCGTACATGTTTTTGGACCGGGAGGAAACCGGAGAACCCGGAGAAAAACCCTCTGAGGCACGGGGAGAACATGCAAACTCCACACACACATGGCCGAGACAGGAATCGAACCCGGACCCTGGAGGTGTGAGGCGAACGTGCTAACCACTAAGCCACCGTACCCCTCACCTCAATGTATGAATGCTTTTATTCTCCTAATGACCGACAAAACATTTATCAATATAAAAGCCCACGTTTCCACAAACAGTGAAATAAGAAACACAAATACACATAAATATTAGCAAAGCTGAAGAGTAATACTAAGGGAATGCAATCACAGCCTGATAATTAATCAGAGAAATACCTAAAACAATTCTACCATTATTATATGAAAAGGTGCTTAAATATTAAATTGTGTGTGAACAAACAACACTTGCCACGAGATGGTCAGAAAGTGGATGCAAAAAAAATAAAAAATTACAGTACAAATACAAAAACTCACCAATAAACAACTCCTGAGGAAAAAACCATGGAGAAACAAACAAGAGAGGAGGAGCAACAAGTGTTAATTAACCGCCAACATGATTCAGGTGCATGAACAGACATGTGACATGGCCCGGTGTTGTGCAGTGGCTGATGGGAAATGTAGGTCATGACATAACCATGATTACTTTTAATCATGATTACTTTTAACCGACATAAAAACAACATGGAAAGATATAAGGAAAATATATTGTAATATTCTAAGAAGTTTTATATATATATATATATATATATATATATATATATATATATATATATATATAGATAAAATCAGTCCCATAAATTGGCCTTTTTCTTTTTTTATTATAAGAACAGACAATGGAATTAGGTTGTTATGGAACCCATTTAGTCACAATAATTGCATTTATTATATATAAAAAAGTAACAAAAGAAAATCACAAATAAGTAAAAAAAAAAAAGAAATCACAAATCCAGAAACTAATAGGAATAAAATAATTGTATTAAGAAGACTTGACTCTGCATAAAAGATGCCTAGGCTACAATGCACGTTTGTCATGGCAACATTTCATTCGAGCCAGCACTAAGTGAATGATCAGTGATTATCTGCAATATAAATATATATACAGTATATATATATATATATATATATATATATATATATATATATATATATATATATATATATAGCACACTTTACTCTTTATTTTATTTCATTTGAAATGTTTTTCAACATGACTCTGGGGATACTTCTGACATAAAGTCGTACATTTCACTTTGACTAAAGTGAAAAAAATATCGATATCAGTCGAAGAAGTATTTCCTAAGTTACTCATCAAATGTTTGAAAGCATTAACGAATGAAGCAACTGTAAGAGTTCTTTCGGATAAAAAAAAACAAACTCATAATAAGGGGCACGGCGGCTTAGTGATTAGCACGTTCGGCTCACACCGCCAGGGTCCGGGTTCGATTCCCGTCTCGGCCATGTGTGTGTGGAGTTTGTGCATGTTCTCCCCGTGCCTCAGAGGGTTTTTCTCCGGGTTCTCCGGTTTCCTCCAGGTCCAAAAACATGCACGGTAGGTTGATTGGCACCTTGAAAAATTGTCCCTAGTGTATGAATGTGTGTGTCAATGTTTGAGCGTGTGTGTGTCCTGCGATGGGTTGGCATTCCATCCAGGGTGTATCCTGCCTTAATGCCCATAGACGACTGAGATAGGCACAGACTCCCCGTGACCCGAGGGAAGATCGGATAAAGCGGTAGAAGATGAATGAATGAAAATCATAATAATCATAAGCAGTTATACCCATAAGACAGAAGCTATCACATGTTAATTTACTTAAACCATTGGTTAAATCCTCACTTCACCAGTTATTTGTTAATATTTTGACTAATTATTTTTTTTTGCACTGGAATGCATTACTTATGCCTAAACTTAAAATGTCAAAACATTCTGGTTTAAACTTTTTTTTTTTACAATTTCTATCCAGATTTATCCTTCAAAACAGTATTACCTTTAGTGCCATGGGCAATATTTCTACATTTCTATAAAGCTTTGCATTTTATCTATTTATTTTCTAAATGGTACTAAATATAAATCAGCTCTACTGCACACCCTTTTCGTCATTTCATTACCATGTGAGTTCCACCATTTTTTGTAAACCTCACTGCAAAATGTGTTGAAAATTGTGTCAAGATCCAACACCAACAAGCAATATGATTTTTATGAACATGCTGCAAGGCATAATGCGGAGAAAATCATCCTTATTCTATCTTCGCCTTTAGCCGTAGACTTCAATATCGTACTTGTTTTGTGGTCGTTTCAGTTTTTCACACGTTTCGACAGGTTGATCAAATGTCCAATGATTCTGGATGCACATTAGGTGCTTGATAAAACTGCTGCATGTGACTTATTAATATTCTATTCAGCCACTGCCGTGGATTTTTAGGTAGAAATCGGAAAAACTCAAAGAAAAAGCGGCTGCTGTGTGGTGCCGCATTTCAGAAAAAACAGGATGTTTGCTGTTCCACTGCGCTGCACTGTTAATAAATTAGCTTGCACATTTATGTTGGCAGGGCACGGTGGCTTAGTGGTAAGCACGTTCGCCTCACACCGCCAGGGTCCGGGTTCGATTCCGGTCTCGGTCATGTGTGTGTCGAGTTTGCGTGTTCTCCCCGTGCCTCAGGGGGTTTTTCTCCGGGTTCTCCGGTTTCCTCCTGGTTCAAAAACATGCACGGTAGGTTGATTGGCATCTTGGAAAATTGTCCCTAGTGTATGAAAGTGTGTGTGTGTGTGTGTGTCCTGTGATGGGTTGGCATTCCATCCAGGGTGTATCCTGCCTTAATGCCCATAGACGCCTGAGATAGGCACAGACTCCCCGTGACCCGAGGGAAGATCGGATAAAGCGGTAGAAGATGAATGAATGAATGAATAAAATTTTGTTGGCGTTAACAAGTGTGAATGTCTTGCATTGCCTTAACTATAAAAACAAACTGATCTCTTGCTTTTTCAGATGGATTATTGTTTTTGTTTTTGTTTTTTCAAGTAGCACTCATTTCAAACAAACGCTATAACAAATACTATAGCAAGATTCCATGGTAATTTTTTCATCTTTATCAGTGGTCAGTACAATAGATACAAGGTACATAGAAATAAATGCCTGTGGTCATTTCCTAAGGGGGCACAGTGGCTTAGTGGTTAGGACGTTCGCCTCACACCACCAGGGTCCGGGTTCGATTCCCGTCTCTGCCATGTGTGTGTGGAGTTTGCATGTTCTCCCCGTGCCTCAGGGGGTTTTTTCTCCTGGGTTCTCCGGTTTCCTCCCCCGGTCCAAAAACATGCACGGTAGGTTGATTGGCACCTTGGAAAATTGTCCCTAGTGTATGAATGTGTGTGTGTGGTGTGTGTGTGTGTGTGTGTGTGTGTGTGTGTGTGCCCTGCAATGGGTTGGCATTCCATCCAGGGTGTATCCTGCCTTAATGCCCATAGACGCCTGAGATAGGCACAGGCACAGGCTCGGATATAGCAGTAGAAGATGAATGAATGAATGGATGTGGTCATTTCCTATATATAATTTATAAAGTGCACTAGTATGGTAGCTTCAGTTGATGAAATATCCAATGATTCTGGATGCACATTAGGTGCTTAATAAAACTGCTGCATGTGACTTATTAATATTCCATTCACACCAAAAAGAAACTAGAAAAATCTGAATGGACACGGGGACATGCAGGTTATAATACAGCATTATAACATACCCCAGTACCCCCCCCCCCCCCACCCCCCCCCCCCGGTAGTCAATGGTACCCCCCCCATCCTTTTTATGTGCAAACCCCCCCCCCCCCCCCCACCCGTTAGTCATCCCGTTTTTTGTTAAATGCCCCTTTCCCATCTTTTTATTGGCGGAAAAGTCCACTAACTTACTTGGCCGAAGTAAACCCTTTGCAATGCTGTCTGTTTTTTTTTTTAAAGGTTAATCTTTAATCCCTCCTAATGCAGTTGATTTAGTATAGTTGATTTAGTATACCCTTATAGTTTTCACCATGGAACCCACAGCATTGTTCAGAGATGGTCCCTATATTTAGGGTTCTTTTATTTAAAGAAAACAATGGGCCCTTACTGAAGTCGAAGGTTCCAAAAAATCACAAGTTCAAATCCCAGGCACACCAGGCTGCCTTCCCTTAACCACATGTCTGTCAGCCAAATGTACATGTACATATTTTTTGCACACACACTGTATATATATATATATATATATATATATATCTATATATATATATATATATATATATATATATATATAGATATATATATATATATATATATATAAAATATATAATATATATAAATATAAAAGAAATGCTAATGCTAAAAATCATTATTTATATTCTGAAAGCATTCTTATATATATTTTTTTTATATTATATCTATATATATATATATATATATATATAACTATATATATATATATATATTTTTTTTTTTTTTTTTTTTACAGAGAGAGAGAGAGATACAAAGATGCATGAATATAGATAGATGTATATGATTAGAAACTTAACAACAAATCACATTATACAAGAATAAAGGAAATACCTAATAGCGCTGTGGTGTGATAGGTAACACTGATGCCTTACACTAGGTACCTAAAGGTAACGTGCACAGTATCCAGGGATGAAATGATTGTCCCCTCCAGGATGTACTGTGCAAGACGCATTAGCCTGACTAAAACGAAGTTGCTTCATGAATTTGGCTCCTTTCCTGTCTAGCATGGGGCTTTGGTTTTCAGTCTGTATTATGTCTCATACACCTCTGTTAAACGTTCTCAACAAGTGCTTGCTGCAGCTGTTAAAGTTTTATTGGACCAATACAATTAGCACCCTTTAAATGAATTTGCATTGACTCATTATTAACAGTTTCATTTTGACATGCCCTAATTATCAATGATAATCTTATATATGTGCTAATCCTATCAGATATAGTATTTATAGCTCAGTAGCATCACACGTTCAGAACTTGAGTAATGCACAGTATGGAGCACTAAACAAAGATAAAGTTCACGCATGAGGTAGAATGAAATCACCCAGGAGTTTTTGATGAAAAGAGAGCTAAGAAACAGTTTTGGGTATCGTGACATTAAATGTTCTGCTGCTTCTTCGAGTCTATTTCTATAAAACACAAGAATAGAGTCTTTAAGAATTTTAAAGTATATGAAAAAAAAAACAGAGGCTTAAGAGCAAGGGCAAGATGATGCAATGTTTTGTAGCTAAAGAGAAGCAAGTGGATAAAAGGACAAGGAAGAATTAGATGTTACAAAGCCTGGGAAATTCTCATTTTCAGGGTTTTTGGATGTGCCAAGGTCTGGATGTTACAGCAGGACCAAATGAATAAGGCCAATGAATATTAGTCTAGACGGAAAGTTTTGAAGGCTGTCTAAAAGTTTGTCATTTTTTTAAGCAAAGAACAAATCGATGGCTCATTCAATAAAACCTTATTTGTCATTAAAGCATGTGACAAATGATTTTAAATAAAAGAAAATAAAAATCCGCACTAATGTTGCCATTGTGACGAATTTAAACCTACCACCCAAAATGATAAGGACTATATTGAAAATGTAGAATTGTGAGAAAATTCTGCGATCTTGCCGATGTTTACCGAGTAAGCTTTATTTAATGTATTTTTTACGAACAAATATAACACTAGGGGCGCTGCATATTACATCATGACAGCAAGCTAAGTGAACACCAAGCTTAATAGTATTTGGCAGTTTGTTAGATTATCTCAGATCATGGCAATAATACAAATTATTGGTGTTATACAGTGTTGCAGTGGCGTCGCTAGGGGGGTGCAGGGGTGCGGGCCGCACCGGGTGACACCAATCACACACCATCACAGGGGGTGACACCAAAATGAAAAAAATGCAAATTTGACAGAATGGGACTTCCTAGAATCTCGCTAAGTCTTTTCTCATGATCTGTGTGGCATCATGTGAGAGGAGCTTTTCAAAACTGAAACTTATAAAGAACTATTTGCGATCTACCATGGGGCAGTCAAGGCTTTCTGATCTTGCGATATTATCAATTGAAAATGATATGGTGAAGGATGTTGATTTTGATGAAGTGATTGACAAGTTTGCTGCTTTGAAGACCAGGAAAGGAAAGTTTTAAATGTAAGGTAGGCTCGATAATGTTTAATGGCAAAATAAAAATAACAATTTTGTTGCAGTTCTTAAATGCTATTAATTCCTAATTCTACCTTATTGGTTTCCTCTTATGTCTGTGTAACTTTAGGACTTACATTTACAGAATCGCCAAAGTATAATAATGTTACTGTTTGTAAATTACAAACATTCTATTGGCGAGCCATGGAAAAATCTGGAGGGGGTGACACCATGGCTTTATCGCACCGGGTGACACCAACCCTAGTGACGCCACTGCAGTGTTGTTCATCAGTGTTAGGAAGGTTACTTTGGAAATGTAATAGGTTACAGATTACAAATAACCTGATTCAAAATGTAATAAGTAGTGTAGCTTTTCAATTACTTTATAAAAGTAAAGTAACTGATTACATTTAATTACTTTCTGATTACTTTCATTTGTCCACTAGGTGGCACTCGGAATATAGGGGGATATATTTTCGCAACTGAGCTGCTTCAGAATCAAATTGTTGAGGGCGGTGGGGGGGGGTTGTTATAATCTTCAACATTTTCTAAGGTAACTGTAATTTAATGACATGTTTTTTTCGCTATGATTGTAACGGATTCCTGTTACTTTTATTGGTAATTGAATTACGTAACGCCGTTACATGTAACTCGCTACTCACCAACACAGTTGTTTAAATAGTAGCACTTCATTGAATAGGGATTTGTGTGGTGGACAATTTGCCTAGTCAAAGAGTATACAAGTCAAGTCATGTCAAGTCGACTTGTGTTGTCATTTCAACAATATACAGTGGAACAAAAGAACGTCTCCCAAAGACCAAGGTGCTATAACAGACAACATTAATTAATTATTCATATTAATTAACAAGACACAGGGCTGTATATGATTCTGAACTAAAATAGAAGGAAAAATAAGAAAACTAGCTAGGACAAGACAATAAGACAAGACAATAAACAATAAACACTTCGCAGTAGATAAAAAGATACAGTACATAAAGAGATTTAAATGTAATAACTGATGACATTTTCTATAAAAAAAAAGATGTCCATATAAAAATGAAGCAACTTCTCTGAGATGGGCTGAACTGCAGAAACCAGTGAGGGAACTATTTATATCTGCTATATATATATATATATATATAACTGCTATAACTTTTCCCAAAGGTTTTCATTAAATGTAACTATAAATAGGAAAACTCTATGATCAATTAATTCGTAACCACTGGCAAGCATCACTGTTGGAAGGGAAACATTTAAAGTCATGTTATTGGAACCTGATCCCTAAAAAAAAAATGTTTAATTTCCTTATTATGGAAAACAGGACACAATTAGGAATCAAAATTGTACTAATGAGGCTTGATTCTAGCCTTATTTGTTGGTATTTTCATTAACGTTTTATGTCAAGAAACCTAACTAACGACGCGTAAAGAAGACAGGAGCCTCCTGACATTTCCCTGACATTCATTCAGTGTGTATAGAAATGCCGTGACTCTCTTTGTTGTTTTTTTTTTTTTTTTTTTTTTTTGGTTTGTTTGTTTGTGTGATTATTATCAGGAACCGGTTCACTTAAAACATTAATCATCGCTGTCCTTCATTATAATTAGATCAAGAGAAGCACTCCAGGCTTTCAGGGAAATCATTCTTGAGCTTAATACAGACTAAAATATCTTCATAATTAATTGGCCAATCCATCTGTATAGATCGCAGGGAATGATAATTAAGTGTGTGTTGTGAATTTTTACTTCCAGACACAGCTTTGTCTTCCCTTGCTCTCTATGGAGAACTGACTGCGTTCCTCACTTTTTTGCATCTATAAATAATGGCTCTGGGATTTCCTTCATACCGTATGTGATGTGTTGTGTAATTAAAAAGCTACCCTCCAGAAAAAAATAGGATTGTAATATATATATATATATATATATATATATATATATATATATATATATATATATTCCTACCCCAGAGAAAAATGTGTTTTTTCAAAGCATTTAAACAACTCTAATGAATAAATATTCAGTGCCCTTCTGAGTCTGGTTCCTCTCAAGGTTTCTTCTTTATACTGTACCATGTAAGTTTTCCTTGCCATGTCTCCATTCGCTTGCTCATTAGAGATGAACGTATAGGGACTCATATTTAACTGATATGTTGCTTAAACATATAGATGCAATCTATTAAATTAGGTCAAGCTGCTTTAGGTCAATGCCTCCTGTTAAAAGCACTATACAAATAAAATAAAACCGTATTGATAGAACAGTGGTGCACGATGCCGAGCCGAGTTGTATATACGGCATTTGAAGGCTATTTAATTTCTATCTAATCAGTGGTGAAATTGGTTAAAATATATAAGCAGTTTAATCAGTAAATGGTGGCCCCAAGGCAAGTTATTAAAGGCTAAATGGATGCATTGATATTCAAACAGCAATTGTCTTTCAAGTATTTTCCTTGGTATTTAAATATAACAACGACATTAATTATTACTATTGTTATTGTTGTTGTCGTTGTTGTATTTAAATACAAAAAGCAAGAAATTAGGAAATCACTGGAGCCATTCATTCATTCATTCATTCATTCATCTTCTACCTTCTACCTTATAACCTTTTCGCCACGATCCCCGCTTTATCCGATCTTCCCTCGGGTCACGGGGAGTCTGTGCCTGTCTCAGGTGTCTATGGGCATTAAGGCAGGATACACCCTGGATGGAATGCCAACCCATCACACACACACACACACACACATTCATACACTAGGGACAATTTTCCAAGGTGCCAATCAACCTACCGTGCATGTTTTAGGACCGGGGGAAACCGGAGAACCCGGAGAAAAACCCCCTGAGGCACGGGGAGAACATGCAAACTCCACACACACATGGTGAACGTGCTAACCACTCAGCCACCGTGCCCCCTGGAGCCATACATTTAAGGAAAAAATTGTTTAAGAATGGTTACCGACAATGTCTTCACCACAGATGTTGCTGGGGTAGAAAGGAAAGTTCACGATTATCAAAGAAAAGTGTCAAAATTATGTCAACCAAATATTACATGTAAAAAAAATTGGGACAAAGAGTAGCAATAATGGTAGTTGGATGTAATCATGTGTTGTCTTTTTTCAGCAGGAGGTGGTGCTGTCCGAAAAGTTGTTGTATTGCCACAACTGATCGTTTTTTAAGCTGCACACACACATACACACACAGCGACAGGTTAAGAGGTGTTAAGATGTAGCCGGAAAATATGTCCAGAAGCATATTCTCACAAATTCATTTGAACTTTTGTCATTTCTACTGTAGATTTAAAGTTGATCAGAGTTTCTAGGAACTTAATAATTAATCATTTATAAGCTGTGAGGGGCACGGTGACTTAATGGTTAGCACATTCGCCTCACACCGCCAGGGTTGGGGTTCGATTCCCGTCTGTGTGTGTGGAGTTTGCATGTTCTCCTCGTGCCTCAGGGGTTTTTCTCCGGGTTCTCCGGTTTCCTCCCCGGTCCAAAAACATGCACGGTAGGTTGATTGGCACCTTGGAAAATTGTCCCTAGTGTATGAATGTGTGTGAATGTGAGTATGTGTGTGTCCAGCGATGGGTTGGCATTCCATCCAGGGTGTATCCTGCCTTAATGCCCATAGACGCCTGAGATAGGTAGAAGCGGTAGAAGATGAATGAATAAACCTGTGGTATAAATATGACATGAAATAAAGGCCTATTTCTCTTCAACATGGAACATGTGTGTTGACCCTCATATGTCAGGCAATGGAAACAAGAAAATGGCAACTGGAACAATGACAGACCAGGCTAGGAGAGTACCCAAGTTTATGTTGCAGCCTAACACAGTGAGGAGGAGTGGTGAGGGAAGTAAAAGAAGGTTGCATCTTGACCATAACAACCTGTCTGCATGCCAACAAGCTGTTTGGATAGGCATGCAAGGAAAAGGCCTTTTTCTCATCCACAATCATAAACATAAACATCCGGAGGCCGTGGGAATCTCGTCAGGGTGCATGAAATACCAGGACATTTCAAATCAACACCTGATCAACACGCCTCTGTCAGAAAGCTGAAGATGGGGCGTCAGGATAATGACCCAAAATATGTCCCCAGACCTCAATCCAATTGAAATCCTGTGTGGCGAGCTGAAGACATGCATAAGTCAGGACCAAGGCCTCTGTATTATGTAGTACGATTATCTAGAAAGAGGAATAACAAATTAATAATAATAAAAAGAAAAAGAATAGGGCGTTTTTGTTTTTTTTCTTTACAATTTATGTGTCAGACCCTTGTGACATAACACCTTTCCAGCACAAAACAAACACACACACACACACACACTAAAAAAAAAAAAGCTCTACCAGACTAGCATGAAGAAAAGGAATATTTTATATGAGGAGGAAGTGCAGTCACAGAGGTCCTGGGGGATGATTTTCAAAAGGAACCGTGACACTAAAAGATCTGCTTCCCACTGATGTCTGAACCTGTAAGTCTGATCAGCAGTGTCTGGCTGTAGAGCTCAGAGACAGAGAATGAGGCAAGGCAAAGCCATGTCTTGCTTTGTAAACAAGAGAAAAATAAGTTTGTGTTTGATTCTCAGTGATGCAGAGAGTCAGTGTAACTGCTGGACCGTAGGAGCTGAGCAGCTGAATGTTTAATATGTTGAAGGTGTGTATGGGCTAGAAAGGCTAAATCCTTTCTTTCATCCAAAACATAAAAAAGTTCCGTTTTTAGAATCCATGTTATCTTGTTATCTCTTTAATAAATGGCATGGACGCAATTATTATTTCAGTTTTACTCGGAACAGTATCGTACTAAGGGGCATGAGGGGAAAAAAACGTCTGGGATTGATTTCTTTCTAGCATTCGAGCAGTGACAGTTGTACCAGGTGTTTATAGAGTAAATAAAAAAGGTATATGCTTTTGTTTATGATGAGATCCCCAGGTTTAACTTTAATGGCTTCTTAAAAGTAACAACAAAGGGCCTTATGGAAAGCTCAGTGGTTAAGCTTTTGATTAAACAGTTGTGAGCGCAAATCCTGTTGGGCCACTGTTGGGCCTTCAAACCAGGCCCTACATCTAATCAGTTGTATAAATACGACCATTGTAAGTGACAATATTGTAAGTGTTTACCTGAGTAAGAGAATCTGCCAAATGCTTAAAAGGTAATTATTAGTATTATTTTAGCATTGCATTTCAATATCATGGTCATTTGCCACTGTATTGTTTATGTTCCTATTCCTAATGGCAAAAAACTGAATTATAGTAATCTACAGTATATCTGAGGGTATGAAAATGTAAACCACGGTTTTAATTACTGATAAAAAGTGATTTTTTTTTAGAAGCGAAATCATACTTAGTAACCATAATAATGTTTGTTATTCATTATGTTTCCATTATTATGTTATCTATTATTTTCTTTATCTTGTATAGCAGCACCATAACAAAATCACCCTCACACTGAAGGTGGTGTGAACCTCAAGTCCAAAAAATAGAACGATAGAATCCACCACCTAGTGGCTGATGGTTTGTCTGTTAGCACGGAGATCCTGCTTGGGAGGCCGTAGCAAACGAAGTGCTGATGGGACCTTCTGCTGGTCAAGGGTCTGAAAGGATAGAATGCCTGGAGTATGACGGACCTTGAGAGGGCCAAGAGCACGTTGCCCGGGCCTGAGGAATGTATGAGGAATGTGTTGGCCATTCTGGGAGAAAACTCCATGAGAGAAATCTGAAGTTCACCTCACCCAAGGGCTCAAACAGCAGTGAGGACAGAGTGTCCAAGACGACGACCAAGACCCAAGCCAGCACACTAGGCTGCATGCAGGGCTTCAGTCTATGGGTGCTGCTGATGAAGCACTAAGGAGTCTATACCCAGCGATTATGGTAACCAGCTATGGCAGAGACATAGATCTTCAGGTGGAAGTCACTTTGGTGAACTTCCCATCCAATTCCAGATCTGGGCTGACCAGGGAGTTACCTGGTCCTGTCGGTGGTTTTTGGGCTCTGGAGTGAAGGATGGTTTTCACCACCAAAGTGTGGAGACCTGAGGCTAAAAGGTGTGCCCTCTTAAGGACCACATCCACAGCTTCCAAAGATCTGGGCAGGGTGATAGATAATGCCTCCCACCTGAGAGAAAAGATCCCCCTTGAAAAGCTCCCAAGAAGCTCCCAAGAAGATGACTCAATCACTCAATGGTTCACATCATGTCTGTGAACCAAGGTCTGCCTACAAGGAGCCACCATTAGAAGGCAGACTCCAACCTGGCGAACTCTCTCCAGAACTCCCTGGAGTAGCATGACGGGGGAAGGCATGCAAGAGTAGCCTCAGCCATGACTGAACCAGAGGGGCCAGGTGGGAAATGGAGAGCCAGAGGGGACAGCGTGAGAAACAAATCCACCTGAGCTCTGTAAAATCCTTTGCCAAATCTTCTCCACCACATCCGGGGGGAGTCTCCACTCCCTGGGCCTGGGCCCCTGTCTGCTCCCTGGTTCAACCACCCAGAGATATAGGCACCCCTTAATGAGAGCAGCTCCTCCTAGGCTCACAGGAGGATTCTATCTGGCATCCTGACCTGTACCAGGGTGGGATCTCAGAAATCCTTGGGGGTCGATGTAGGAGATCGCAGTGTTGTTCTCCATGCATATGAGCATGTGATGGCCTCTGAAGTACTTCAAGGCTTGGAGCACAGCCATCATCCCCAGGCAGTTAATGTGTCAAGAGAGTGTCACTTCCCAGAGACCCCGGGCAGAGTTCCTGAATAGGAATCGTATTTTATTTGGCTAAAAAAAAGGTTTTGATTTCATCAAACCATTACACATTGTGCTGCATGACCTAAGGTAGCATATCAAGGTCTCGTTGGGTTGTTGTGTGGAGTTGTTGTTGGGCTTCCTTTTTTCTTTAGTTGCTTTTTGTTCTTAAACCAGCTACTAAATAGTCGTGACAAGTAAATAATTTCAAAATACTGTTGAAACATCCCAGTACTTTGACAGATATTTCTGAAGTTTCTTTAATAGTGCTATCGATCTCTTTCCAAGCCCCTTGATAAAATGTATACTTGTATTTTTAATCATTTTGGAGCGACCTCCTCCTACTAACAGATCATTATTCGACAGGAATCAGAAACTCTTCATTGACGATAGGTGTATCATTGCATTTGAACTCAAATTTCGAAGTTATTAGTTTATTATTATTAGCACGTTCGCCTCACACCGCCAGGGTCCGGGTTCGATTCCCGTCTCGGCCATGTGTGTGTGTGGAGTTTGCATGTTCTCCCCTGTGCCTCAGGGGGTTTTTTTCTTTTCCTCCGCGTTTCTCCGGTTTTCCTCCTCCCCCGGTCCAAAAACATGCACGTTAGGTTGATGGGCACCTTGGAAAATTGTCCCTAGTGTATGAATGTGAGTGTGTGTGCCCTGCGATGGGTTGGCATTCCATCCAGGGTGTATCCTGCCTTAATGCCCATAGACGCCTAAGATAGGCACAGGCTCCCCGTGACCTGAGGGAAGATCGGATAAAGCGGTAGAAGATGAATGAATTAATGAATGACAGTTCGATGCCTAGTTCTAAAAAAAGTATGCTTAGAATACCATACCATACCATACATGGGCAACCTGGTTATAGTACAGTTCAATGTTCTTTTTTTATTATTTTTATATTTTTTTTTTCTCTGCTGTATATACTGTATATCCTCATGCCCTTAACCATCCAGTTTTTGGCTCAGGGATCACACTGACTTTGAAAAATGGACAGACAGACTGGGAACCACCCACCTCCGACCACCCAAAGGTACTCCTTGTGACGCCTGCAGGTTCACGTCTCCCACGGTATTGTGAGTGCTGAGTATAAGCTAATATGCTGTGTACTGTCCGAAGCTTTGTTGAAGGGGGGTGGGGGGTGAATTCATTCTGAACTTAACATGTCTCGAATCATTGCAGAAGGTGCGTGGGTTCTGTTTCCCTTTCAGGCAATTCTGTGCCGATATACCGCGGGCCGGGTGTGGCCGATGGGCCGTATTTGCCCATATCGGTTCTAAACGCTGCATCTTGAGAACACTGTGAAAAGACCCTCTGTTTTGGATATGCTTTTATCTAATCATCACAATTTAGCCCTTGCCACACAGATATTTACTTGCGGCCATTTCTCTTGTTTCCAAGACATCATGTTGAGAACCCTTACCCAATGACAAGTGCTACTGTTATGACACACTCAGTGTTATTGAACTGACCAGGTTTTCATTTGATAACAGGTAGTTGCATGTAAGATTCCTGGATCTATGGATGTATACTTTCTATTCAAGAATCAAGAATCAGAGATATATTAAGATGGCCCTAGCTTCTTTGGAAGAAAGGGAAAAAAAAAAAAGATTGAACATGTTGTTATCAATATGCACTTCGGACTGCTGTAGTTCACACGAAAATGTCAAGTTATGCATTGGTTCGTGCTTGCAATGAAAAGATCACCACAGCTGAGACATTTCCCGCTGTTATCCAAGCTCACCCCAACGCTTGAGACATGATTCAAATGAACAGCGATGTCAATCAATGTCCATATTTAACTAATATGCCCAAACTGTTGAATAATTTGAGAGCAAAAATCCAAATAAAGGATTTTCCCCACATATGGTTATTATGTGATTTGGTTCAGTTCCTAATAATGCAACAGAAAAAGTTCCGATTATACAAACCTTGAGCCTGCATGTTTATTTATTTATTTATTTATTTATTTCCAAAAGACCAGGCCAAATGTCAAAGCTGAAATTTGATTGACAGAATTCACACCAGCTTTGGAGCACAAAGGTTCCCTGAATGTCAGGATTAAGGCACAGAATGCACAAACCGTCCTCATCATGGCGTAATGGGCTCATTCCTCCACAGGATTTCAGCAGCTTGCATTAATTAGTTTTCTTAATTAACCCAGCATGTGTAAACATTAATATTCCATCCTCATAAGATAACGAAAGCCTGCTTTTTCCGCTGCTAAAATAAGGTGACTTTTTCTGTTTCCGTGAAGAGCGAGGCTGAAGATGGAATAGCCTGTGTCACTGCTATTACAATTATCATTCATTGACAGCCTTAATTGTCATGTAAATAGGTTTTGTGCTTATAAGTTAAGAAAATGAATCAGTGTTGGATTGGATGATTTATTTATTTATTTATTTATCTGCCTTGCTGATAACTTTCTCAATCAAGCGCCTCTGTTACAGGAGAATTTGAACTCGCACGGCGCTAAATGGTGTTTATTTGTTTTCCTGCGGCTCCGAAAAGTAATCGAGTCTTTTGCGAAGACGGATTCAAAACTGGTCGGGTGTCCAAACTTTAGCTGGATAAGGCATAATAATCAGACTTGCCTTAAATCTCCGGATAAGTTGTCAAGGAGTCAGGAATGAGTTTGCTGCACCACTTTGCACGCTGCTGCGCCTAAATAAATAAATTTATAATATATCGCCTCGTCTCCTCTGAGGTGGGACAACAAATCAATGCTGACGGCTGCGGGGCTGATGACACATGGAGACTCGGATAAATCAGACGGAAGGACCTGCTCTTAATTACCATTTCGGCTGATGTTGGAGGAGCCGAGCGATGACGAAGCATTCGGTCGCTAAAGAAGCAGCATTTACACTGGGGGGACAGAGACGAATGAACGATGCGTCCCGAGATCAATCAGTGCCCATGGAATCATCTTTCATCTCCAAAAGGCCATTCCAGTGCACTGAACCCTGTGTTTGTGTAGCAAAAGAGGAGAAAAAGAAGGTGGAGGGGAAAAGGCATATGATACAGATAGAATGAGCAGAAAGGCAGAGAGGAAAATGATGCGAAAACGAGACGGATAAGACTGGGTAGGGAGGTATTGATTGTTTTCATCATGCTGTAATTGCAATTAAATGTTGCCCGAGGCCTTGTGGAGCTGTTTAAATGCTGTCACCGGGCAGCATGCAGCATTGATGAGTACTGAACGTATACTGACTTCTGGCTGGAAATCTGCTTCAAGTGCATTCCCTTAGAGCAGTGTTTCTCAAATAGTGGGGCGCGATGCCGGGTTTGGAGGGGGGGGGAGGCGTGTAACCCCCGGAGAAAGTGCTTTCTTGCTGTACCAGAATAAAGTACAATCACACAGCGGCGCTGACACTGTCGGAGTATGCTCAGTGACTACAATGATGGTAAAATATACTGAAACGCATGTAGCGCTTGAACCCAAATGACGACCCCCCACCCCCCTCCCCAGTCAACAATTCCAGACATGACACCCCCCCATTAAAAAAGAGAAACACAGTGCACTTTCACACACACCCAATCCAACGACGAAACCTTATTTTCTGTTACGGCCCCCCCCTTCCCCCCTCCCAGGAAGAAGCTTCACCTGTCTTCCCATCCGTCAAGAACTCGACACGCAATGCCGCACACACGTAATGGGGGTGGTTTAGGGGGGGGGGGGGGGGGGGGGGGTTGACAGGTGAAACAAGCACTGGGAAGCACTGCATGTAGCATATTTTGAAATTGCTAGCGCTGACTATGAGCCACAGGAGGCCATTAAATAACCTACTAGCAAATACAAATTACTCGAGGAGATTTGAATGGCGTCAGATGAGCCAGCCAAGTATTTAGGCCACTATGAAAGTCACAATCATTACATTTTTAAAGCTAGAACACAGCATGTTTTAGGGATTGAGTGTTATACTACAAAAATGACTTGTAAAGAGCATTAGATTAATTATATATATAGTGTTAGAGTATATATATATATATATATATATATATATATATATATATATATATATATATATATCTATATATATATATATATGTATATAGCATGTTTTAGGGGTGTTCAGTGTTTATACTACAAAAATGACATGTAAAAAGCATTTGTTTAATGTTAAATAAATAAATAAATAATAATCTATATATATATATATATATATATATATATATATATATATATATATCTATATATATTATAATATATATATAATATATATATATTATATATATATGATATCCATATAAAACTAATGCTTTATTACAAGTCATTTATATATATATATATATATACTATATGCTATATATATATATATATATATATATATATATATATATATATATATTATATATTTTTATTTTTTTATTAATATTATTTATTATTTAATAGATCAGACATTTGTTGTTTCACAGTTGTTGTTTTCTTCCATTTTGTCCTGGAGCTATTAGGTTCATGTTGCATGCAAGTTGCCCTAAATGTTTTTTGGTTTTGTTTACCAAACTGAAGCAAATAAATCTAAATGATATATACATTAAACTGTTAACAACTGAAGGATTTTTTTGCCTCTTCCCCATTTTTAATTCATTATTATCTCATTATCTCATCCGGGGCCGATTTTGTCTTGTTTTTAAGTTTCGTATTTTACAGATAAAGTCCAGTACTTATAAACATATAGAATTACACATCAAGGCCAAATACCTTCTACTGTTCCCGGCCTGCCCTTACTGTTAGATTGAATCATTTCACCCATTCTAGTTTGTTTTTTCGTTCCATCTACAAAATGGAAGAATAAACATTTCCTGTATGTTTGAAAACACCTCAAACCTACCGTACAAGCATATTATGTGAATAGTGAGTAACATTACATTTTTACTTCATATTGATGTTACTCATTATTTCGCTCATATAAAAGTGAAACGAGCGTTTTTATGTCAGCTGCGTCGGGAGCCAAAAGAGTTGTTTCTAATTGGTGAGTTGAGCCAAAGTCTTCATAAATTAATCACTTCAAATGTGATGAAGTGGATTAAATCGGAATATTTCAACACAGACTATAATATATCAGACAAATCAAACGAGCAAATATTAAAACAACCACCTGCACAACGATATTAACTGCTTGCCTAGAAGAGCTGACATTTTACATTTTCCTTAAAAATAGAATAGAATATCCTTTATTAATCACATATACATTACAGCACAGTGAAATTCTTTTCTTCGCATATCCCAGCTTGTTGTCAGTAGCTGGGGTCAGAGCGCAGGGTCGGCCATGATACGGCGCCCCTGGAGCACATAGGGTTAAGGGTCTTGCTAATGGACCCAAGGGCGGTAGCTTGGCCATACTGGGGCTCGAACCCGGATCTTCCGATCAGCAGCCCAGCGCCTTAGACCACTGAGATACACCCTCCCGCAATACAGGTGGCTCTCGGTCAGATCTTACTCAAACGAACAAATCCTAATGAAATTCATTTCATTTCATTTCATCATGTGATTCATTAAGTAATGAATTCATTCATTCATCTTCACTGTTCATTCATTCATTCATCTTCACATTCATCTATATCCGATCTTCTCTCGGGTCACGGGGAGACTGTGCCTATCTCAGGCGCCTATGGGCATTAAGGCAGGATACACCCTGGATGGAATGCCAACCCATCACAGGACACACACACACACACACACACATTCACACACACATTCATACACTAGGGGCAATTTTCCAAGGTGCCAATCAACCTACCGTGCACGTTTTTGGACCGGGGAGGTAACCGGAGAACCCGGAGAAAAACCCCCTGAGGCACAGGGAGAACATGCAAACTCCACATACACATGGCCCGAGACAGGAATCGAACCCGGATCCTGGAGGTGTGAGGCGAACGTGCCCCCCGTGACAGTGTTATGTAATGTAATTACAATAGCAATTCTGTTACAGTTACTGAGAAAAAAATGTGTAATTAAATTACAGTTACTTGTGAAAATGTTACAAATAGGTTTACATCTGAACAATTTCATGTAAAATCATTGACTTAGACTACTGCACTGGTTCTCAAATAGTAGGGGAGGAGCATGCGTGACCCTGGGGAATACGCTTTTTATGTCTTACTAGAATAAAGTGTAATTACACATCCACTACAGTGGGTGGCAGTGGCGCTCTCGGTCTCGGAGTATGTGCAGGGAGTAACATGACAAAAAAATACTGCGAAACGAAACGTAACAAGCACATACCCCCCCCCCCCCCCCCCCCCACCCCCCACCCCACACACACACACACACACCACACACACACACACACACCACCCCTTTAACTTACAAAGTGCCACCTAATGAATGGACAAATGTAATCAATTACTTTACTTTTATAAAGTCAATGAAAAGTTACACTACTTATTACATTTAGAATAGGGCCATTTGTAATCTTACATTTCCAATGGAACTATACATATATTTCCCAACACAAATATACATATTATAACACATAATACATATTATAACACAAACATACATATTATTACAAATCTGCCTATATGAGAGCACAGTAGTTGCTAGTTGCTATGACCAACACTTGCCATACAGTGTCATTTGTTATTTGCACTGTAAATAAAATGCCTCTTTGTTTATATAATGTATAGAATAATATTTTAGAATATTTTATAAAAAGAATAAATAAAAGTAGTACAATATAGTACAATGATTTTATTGATTAAATGAAGTAATCAATTAATAATGACTATTTGTATTCTGGACATTAAATCCAGCTCACCTTGGCGTCTGGTTTTGTTCCGCACTTCCACACCGGTGATGATCGATGTGGCAGGTATCTTGAATTGGGTTTCATTTGGCCAAAATTGCCTCCTAGATGATATTTTTATTTTCCCACTGTACACCCTAAAACAAGGCCACGTCTGCGGGCTACATCGGAGCCGCTCCTGCAACCCTCACAATTAAAGAACCATTACCGTAGAAGCACGATTGCGGTGCAGTGTCGTAATCAAATTCACCTTTTCTCTAACCCTAACAGTGTTAACTCTGGGTGAGGACGAAATTGCAGGGAACTTGGCCGTTGATCAAGCAGTAATGGTTTCCACTAATGATTACTTCTTGCACACCCCTCAGGCAGGCGCCTTCTTTCAAGTTTTGCCCCGGAGACTCATACAATAAAAAAAAGGTTGCAATATGACTGATGATGCTGAAGCCCAGTGCTAAACATATTACAATCCTTGTAGAAAGTAGGGAGAGAAAAGGAACGCATATAACAATCACTATTTGCAAGAGGGGGGGGGGGCTCCTATAATATCAGCATTCCTTTAACCACCGAAAGTAATTTGTTTGCAATTTTACCCATTGATACTTCAGTATACCAAGCAATGCTCTCCAACCTCGTGGTAATGATGTGTTGGAAAACTAAGGGGACACAGACACTTTTTGCACCCTACAAATAATCATGAGCGCAGAGAATATTGTGCTGGGAAATCAAGGAGCTTATTTATACGCAGTGACACGTTCCAGCGGGATAAGCCACAGAAAACCTGCAGTAAAAATAGACCGTCTGTGGAGTCAAGTAGCCCTGGGAATACCCTGGGAATTCAACGGAATAGTATCAACTATTATAGGTGACGTATAAGTGAAGAGCAAAGATTATACAAAGAGCAAAAAAAAAAATAGGGATTGAAATATTCTATTCATTCATTCATTCATCTTCTACCGCTTTCATCCGAATACCTTCTATCCGATCTTCCCTCGATCTTCCCTAACCATTCTAAAAGGTCACGGGGAGGGGAGTCTGTGTCTATCTCCTATCTCAGGCGTCTATGGGCATTAAGACAGGATACACCCTGGATGGAATGCCAACCCATCGCAGGACACACACACATTCACACACACATTCATACACTAGGGACAATTTTCCAAGGTGCCAATCAACCTACCGTGCATGTTTTTGGACCGGGGAGGAAACCGGAGAACCCGGAGAAAAAAGCCCTGAGGCACAGGGAGAACATGCAAACTCCACACACACGTGGCCGAGACGGGAATCGAACCCGGACCCTGGTGATGTGAGGCGAACGTGCTAACCACTAAGCCACCGTGCCACATATATTCTATTCTTCTTTCTTAAAAAAAAAAAGAGAAAAAAAATGAGAATACAGCTACATGTGATTTTAGGCAAAGATTCCGTACAGACCGCCTCTATAATAGATAGCATTTTTAGGAAAGGTTTCAATTTCCAAGTACAATCCTGTTTCCTGATGCATAAAATCTTCAAAATGGGAATGGGGAAGAAAAAAATGAAATGAAAAAAAAAAATGATCTGAGCAGCTTTGATCATGGTATGCCTGTTGGTGCCAGATGGGCCGAGTGAAGTATTTGAGAAACTTCTGAACTCCTGGGATTTTCACGCCTTCTCTAGAGTTTAGACAGAACGGCACAAAAGAGCGGCACATCCAATGAGTGGCAGATTTTCCGACGCTGTATCCATGAAGAGGTCAAAGGGAAATAACCAGTTTGACCTGGCAGGAAGTCTATGGTTACTCAAAACACCACTCTTTACAACTGTGGGCAGCCAGAGAGCATCTTAGATCACGTGTCAAGCAGATGGGATAGAAAATCAGCATGTGTTGCATTTCACGACTGTCAGCCAAGAACAGGAATCTGAGGAACCGGGAATGTGTTCAGGATGTATATGGTACATATGTCATGTGTATATATGCCAACATCTGGTTGTCTTTATGTGCATCTGCTTCCATGTATGTTTGTGTGTATTTTAAGATAATTCCTAAAAACAGATGTGGTTTCTACTAGGGGTGATGCTACTCGAAATTCAAGGTTCGCTAAAGTACGTACTCATGTTTCAGTTTTGTCATTTTGGTTGTTAATGAATAGAATGTCCTTTATTTTGCATTAAAGCAAAGGGAAATTGTTTCTTCACATATCCTGGGGTCAGCCATGATACGGCCCCCCTTGGTGAAGAAAGGGTTAAGGGCCTTGCTCAAGGACCCAACGGTGGCAGCTTGACGATACCGGGGCTCAAACCCCCGACCTTCCGAGCAGTAGTCCAGCGCCTTAAAACACTGAGCTACACCCCCTCCCCTTTATTTTATTACATTTTTTATTATAGATGCATTTGTGAGCTGTTTTAAATAAAATGCCTCTATACATTATGGTTATATAATGTATAAAATAATATCAAGGAATATTTTACAAAAAGAATAAATACAAATAATATAAAACACAGTTTGATTACATCGATTCAATTTAGTAATCAATTAATATGGGACAAATTAAAATGGTTATACAATGATTAAATATTTACTATTTCGGGGGCACGGTGGTTTAGTGGTTAGCACGTTCGCCTCACACCGCCAGGATCCGGGTTTGATTCCCGTCTCGGGAATGTGTGTGTGGAGTTTGCATGTTCTCCCCGTGCCTCAGGGGGTTTTTCTCCAGGTCTCTTTTTTCTCCGGGTTCTCTGGTTTCCCCCGGTCCAAAAACATGCACGGTAGGTTGATTGGCATCTTGGAAAATTGTCCCTAGTGTATGAATGTGTGCGTGAATGTGTGTGTGTGTGTGTGTGTGTGCCCTGCGATGGGTTGGCATTCCATCCAGGGTGTATCCTGCCTTAATGCCCATAGACGCCTGAGATAGGCACAGACTCCCCGTGACCCGAGGAAGATCGGATAAAAGCGGTAGAAGATGGATGGATGGATGGATTTACTATTTCTTAGACCCTATGATACAAATGTGTGTATGTGTTTACATTCATTCATTCATTCATCTTCTACTGCTATATCCGATCTTCTCTCGGGTCACGGGGAGTCTGTGCCTATCTCAGGCGTCTATGGGCATTAAGGCAGGATACACCCTGGATGGAATGCCAACCCATCGCAGGGGACACACACACACACACACACACACACACACACACATTCATACACTACTGGACAATTTTCCAAGGTGCCAATCAACCTACCGTGCATGTTTTTGGACCGGGGAGGAAACCGGAGAACCCGGAGAAAAAACCCCTGAGGCACGGGGAGAACATGCAAACTCCACACACACATGGCCGAAACGGGAATCGAACCCGGACCCTGGCGGTGTGAGGCGAACGTGATAACTACTAAGCCACCGTGCCCCTTATGTGTTTACATTTATTATTTAATTTTCTAAAGACATATTTTGATCATCTGCTCTACTTCAGCTAACAAATGCCTTCATCCCTTCCATCCTTTCTTCATTCACTTCCTTGACATGTGAATTTAAAGAGGATATTTTACTTTTAAGAGAGATTTTTGCAACTGAGCATAAAATGCCAAGGAATCTCTAGCTCTAGCATTAGCCACTAATCACTTCCTGGTTAGCGGCTAACACGGGCGCTACGGATTCTTGAGCGTTTTTATGAGAAACAAATCTTATTTCCAGGGTATTGTTGTGTATGTTTTCAAGTTGAATAAAAATTTTTTTTAAAGTGCACTCATAGTGCGAGAGACTAAACACACATGCACTCTGCCACTTAATATGTTCCTGAGGGAGCTCAGATTATATCCTGAATGCAAACAAAAAAAAAACGGATTGTGTACCTAACCGAAAGCCCTGTACTGAAACATTGCAGTATGATTATGTTTACCCTTAGTATCTACACACTGTTTATGTTCATAATGACCTGGGAATTTTTTGTGATCTCATGTGTCTCATTTTCGATCCGACGCTTGTCTCTGGCTCCGTTCAGAGAGCCGCGGCGAAAGCCTCATGGCCACATGTCCATAAGCAATCGCATGTCTTTCTAGACTTCAGTCAATACATCAGGCTGAAGAACAAGCAAACAAAAGTCGAAATCAATATCTTAACTGAGCCAAAGCAAACCTTGGTCGGGGGGGGATACAGAAATAAATAAATAAAGCTTTCAAGTCGAGGTCATGAGGATAATGTAATGCAATACTGCATACATCCGTGAACCGAACATTCGCGAAGTGGATATAAATCCTGTGGGTGGAAGGTTCTGACCTGGTTCATCCTGTCCATGTAGATGACCTTCCTTCTCACTGTTCTCACGCTCCATGTGCTACGATGCATTTCGCCTGACGTGTTTACGGCTAATATTTAGCAGGAGGGAACAGTATTTGTCCACCGTCCCCATAAATATGTCTCACAGGATTTAATATGCGGGGATTATGAGTAACATGCATCCCATGCAGATGTCCTGCAATGGAAAACAAATGAGGTGCTGCTTGCAAATGAAGAAGGCTGCAAATCCACACTGCATCCCAAGTAGGAGAAAAAGAAGGATGTGTTGTGTGTACACTCAAGCAAATACTCCGATTCTGGCCTACTAATCCCATTACTACTATCAGTGTGTGAAACAACATGCTGAAATTAGTCATTTGTTAGGGTGTGCTTGTTCATTTTCCACTGTGCTAGAAACCAAAAAAAAAACAGTGGGGAGAAGAGTTGTTCCTGTGCACACAATCTGCCCTTCATGTGGATTTTCTGTGTGCTGGACGGCCAGCCGAAACCCCCCCTCCCCCCCCCGGCATGAAAAACAGCACCGGTTCCTCATTTCCTTTTCCTCCTGCTGCGATTCCTCAGCAGCAGGATGCTTTCAGCTGTGGAAGAAGCTCCTCTCATGTTTTTGTGTATCCAACTATCTGATGGGCCTCCCAGTTAATCTGGCAGAACAAGGCTCCTGCTGCTGTCGTGGATGTGACGGTACAGGAGAGGAAGATACCTGCAGAGAAGGAGCTCGGAGCAGAGAGGTTGATAGGACAGGAAAATAGACGACTCATTCCTCAGAAGTAAATTACTTCCAAAGAGCAGGCAGCTCCCAAAAATAGATGCTAGAATACTAGCGTAGAAGTGTGCGCATGTTTTCTGCTCACTGGGGACCGTGCTGGTGGTGTTGAAACAATTTGGAAGGGTATATATGCAAAGATCTTTCATAATGCAAACTAATTGCTTGAAACCACTCGCCCATCTATATCACTTCCATGGTTACAGGCAGTGTTGCGGAGTAACTAGTTACATGTAATGGCGTTACGCCAAAATTACAAAATAAATGTAACAGGAATCCGTTACTGAGGAAAATTGTGTCATTAAATTACTCAGGAAAACGTTCAAGATTACAAAGCGGGTTCCAGCTGAACCATTTCATGTAAAGTCAGCGCTTGACGGCATGATTTTCAAACGATACGCGATTTGTATTCGATTGATGACAATCTGCTGCAGTTTCATTCCGAAAAATACATTGAAACGTTTTTCTTAGAATGTTAACTTAAAGTGCCACCTAGTGGACAAATGAAAGTAATGAAGTAATGAAAAGTTACACTACTTATTACATTTTGAATGACTTTTGTAATCTGTAATCTGTTACATTTCCAAAGTAACCTTCCCAACCCTGGTTACAGGTATATAAATTCGATCGCCTAGGCATGCAGACCGCTTCTACAAGCACTTGTGAAGGAATAGGTGCTTGCAGGAGATCAGTGAAATCCAGCGTTGTACCGTGATAAGATGCCACCCCTATTGCAGTAAATCCTGTGGTTAAAATTCTCTACTATATAGTGGTATTATCACAAAGTGTAGCACAGAACAGGGTCAATGGATGATGAGACAGGGATCGTCACAGGGGTCTTCAACTTTCTTCAGGGTCAATCTACAGACCTCCAAACGATTAGCCCAATAATAGACAAGTAGCCTTTTTATTTATAAAGCGCTTTTAACAATACATATTGAGTCAAAGCATCTCTACAGTAATATATAGGACACAAAGAGTTTTGGTAATTTGCTCGGAATAACGTGTCCCCCACTGAGCAAAGCCACAGGCTAGAGGTGACAGCGACAAGGTATCAATATATCACTTGTATATTTATCCATAATTTGTAACACCTTGCATAAACAGAATGGCATCTAATAATATTAGGCTATCTTCTGTTTATTCCGAGGTCATCGTTACCACTCAGATCCAGTATGTATCCTGATCAGATGGTCATTGCAGTTCCCTGATCCAGTCCTTATCCATGTGATAATTCAGCACCTATAGGCGAGGTGGTACCTGGGAGGCGGTACCTCCCAGCACCTGGGAGGTGGTAGCACCTGGGTGGTTAAGGTGTTGGACTCTGGACCGGAAGATCACGGGTTCAAACCCCGCCACCAAGTTGCCATTAGTGGGCCCTTAAGCAAGGCCCTTAACCCTCGATTGCTCAGTTGTAAGTCGCTCTGGATAAGGGCGTCTGCCAAATGCTGCAAATGTAAATGTAAATGTAGGCGACCTCAACGGATACACGGAAGAACAGTGCACATAGAGCTCCGTGGAATGAGTTCGCATGGTCGAGCAGCCGCAACCGAGCCTTAAATCAGCAAGTGCATGTAAAGCACGGCGACTTTAGAGCAGTAGAGACGTGTTGTCTGGAGTGACAAATCACGCTTCTCTGTTTCTATGTGTAGGACGAGTCTGGGTTTGGTGGTTGCCAGAACGGTACTTGCCGGACTGCATCATGGAGCTGGGCTCGGAATTACAAGACATTTTGGACAATTTCATGCTCCCAATATCGGGGGAACAGTTGGGGATGGCCCAATTCCTGTTCCAACAAGGTCCATAAAGACATGGATGAGTGAGTTCAGTGGGGAAGAACCTGACTAGCCTGCTCAGTGCTGATATCAATCCGATAGATTATTCAGGATTGGGATAATTACAGCAAAGACTGCAATCCAGGATTTCTACTACAACATCACTGCCTGACCATGGTCAAAAAGTCCCATGAACACATTCCTAAACCTTGTGGAGAGCCGGGCGGGCCAATATCATATTACAACCCAATTTGATGATGCTTAAGTTCATTTGCATGAGAAGCAAATACTTTTATAGTATATTTTTCTCTTACTTGTGGACTTCCAGTCACACTGAGACTATGCTTTAAGCGAACGAAAACCTTTTGAATATTGTCCACGCTGTCCTGTGAAAACTGTACTAAAGCACAGTACAAGCGTTTTTAAACCTTTTATTGTGGATGAGAAACCTTTGGAAAGTGATAACATGGACGATAGTGTGGTTTTTTTAGGCCTAATAAAATAAACCGGATTCCTTATTCACTCTGTGATATTTTTCATCCACAGTCAATGATTTATCTGCAACATGTCAGATAAACTAAAATTAGACTAAACACACATTACACAAAAAGGCAGAAATGTTACTTACGAGTGTCTAACATGTAAACCTAAAGGAAAAAAGAAATAGGGGGGACATTTATAATTAATAAATGGAAAGAAAAATAAAATACAATAAAAAATAGCGTATGTAAAAGAAAATATGAATGAGGATCAGAGTTAAAGGTGAAAAATATGGTGGATAATGGATAGTATGTGGCAGTGTTAAAGTTTCACTGTGTGCAAATGTGCAACATATGACCTTGTTTTAAAGTGCGTGTTTATGTCCAGTGTAAAGTGACCGTTTTTGTGCAATAAATGCAAACTTTACAGCGTTTAGGATTATTCAAATTCCCCAAATCAAATTAACAGAATCAAAAGTGATCCAAACTATTTCCAAAATATGTACTACAAAAAAACTACTACTATTACTATTACTACTAAGAAATAAAAGATAGGATCGGTACAACAAGATCTATTTCAAACATAATGAAAGCAGAAAAATATATATTACTATTTAACAAAATTTAAATGGCTGTAATGTAAACAAATGACTGTTTCATGGATCCTCACCTGATATACTGAATTCCATAATACATGGTTCCTGACTCGTGAATGGAACCCATGTGGCATAGTTTACTCTCTATTAAATTAAAAGTACTAAAATCAATGTACCATATTCCAGTCGTTACGAGTCATTTAGCACCTTTTTGTAATTTGAAAGTTTGGATGAAAAAAAAAAAAAAAACCCAAGCCACAGTTTATTTTTGTCCACATTAAACAGTGGCAAGAACAGGCAGCGGTGAACTGCCCCCATACCACCCCCAAACCCCCCCCATAAGATTTCCTATCTCTGAGCCCATCGCTGCAAGCCATTAACTTTCAAACCTCAATTTCCTCCCTCGCATTGTACTCGTTTATGGGAATCCGAATCTTCCCTTCATTGAGAGATGGTGCACTATCAAGAACAAACATCTTTAATTAAAACATCCCCACCACTTCCTTCCCTTTCATGTGTAACTCTGGATTCATCCCTCCTGCGCATTAGGAGTGGGAGGGGGGGAAAAAAAGAAAAGAAAAGAAAGGCAACGGAGCCGTGTGAAAGTGTTAGGAGAGGCGCGTTCTTCGGCGAAACCCGACCTGACGGCTCTGGCGTACGTGTCGCAGCAAGCTCAATTACGGCGCAGAGAGACTATCTCTTTAATAGACTGAGATAGCGGCATAATCCAAAACGCAGGCCGATTTAATGGCTTTTTGCTCTAATTAACTAAAACACAATGATGACCGTAATAGTAGCGTCCCTGGTCATCTCGGGCTCCATTGTTTGAAGAGATCGCGCTTTCGGCCCTAATGGGGCGCAGGAGGAAAATCTGAAAGGATGTTCTTTATAAGAGACGGGCTAAAAGTGGGAACAGAAGTAATTTAAGCCAATTCCGAACTCAATGTCAAAGCATGAGAAATTTCCTGACTCCAGCTTCAACGTGGTTTTGCCAACATGTAATCATGTTGAATTCTCACACAAGCACCCATTATATTTTACACTTAAGGCCTTTGCGTCACCCGGTATGACGCACAGATGCACCGAACGGGAAGGTCTGGTTTTCAAATCAGTCATGCCAGTGAATAGAATAGAATAGTCTTTATTTGTCACATATACATTGCAGGGTTTCCTCGCATATCCCAGCTTGTTTTGGAAGCTGGGGTCAAAGCACAGGGTCAACCATTATACGGATGAGGGTTAAGGGCCTTGCTCAAGGACCCGAGGGTGGCAAATACCGGGGCCTTCACTATATTGAGTCTGCTTAATCAGAGTATTTGCAGTTTTGCTTTCAGATTGATAATTCTGTACCGATATTTGGTGGGCGGGATTAAAAGGGCCAACAGGTTTGCCCATGCAAGCGGGCCGTAGTTTGCCCATGTCTGCCCTGGGTGATTAAAATCTCTTTAGCCGAAGCTCTGACCACCGTTCCATCCAAAAAAACCTCATTATATTGCTCATATATTGTATATATCCCATACAACGTTTTGCTAATGTGACTAGTAGTGTAAAAATCTACCCTCGGAAAATATAAATATAGTCAGCCATTTATCTCCCGAAAGAACTTCTCCAGATGCTGATTTGTTTAGGCTGCGAATGCACGCCCATGATTGAGTGATCTGATGAAGTGATTGGTTTGGTCATTAGAATTCCCAAGATTTCACAGCTTATCTTTAACACACTCGTATCATTTAATGGCTTTTCGCTACATCAATCACATTCGGTCCGAAAGCTGTCGCAAAGTCATTACTCTGACATTCCTATTATATCAGATCATAAAATGTATTTAGGCAACAACAAAATGAGTTCTAAACAGGACGTGGGAAAAATCAGGACACGCTATAGGGAAGAAAGCGTTAGGAAGTGGAGCGTTTTCCAGCCGTGTGCGGTTCTGTTGCCACAACGTTGTCTTTGGATGTGGAAGCATTCGATTTCTCAAATTCCACTCTATTTTGGATGAAAACTCTGACTGTATCCCAGGTCTCTGCATCATATATCAGTATCCTTGTGGCTGAATAAGCACAAATCTCCACAGTGATGTTCCAAAACCTGATAGAACTTCTTTCCCAAAGCGTGGAGATTATTATAACCGCAAATGGAAACTTGTAACTATTACAATGCATATTTGGACAGTTAAAGAATAAAAAAAAAGTTTTTGGCCCCAGTCTTCAGTTTTTGGCCCCAGAAAAGTTAACGGCAAATGTGCATGCAGGTGAAGTGAAAATAATTTAATGGGAGCGCGGAGGAAACCGAAGAACCCGGAGAAAAACCCCCTGAGGCACGGGGAGAACATGCAAACTCCACACACACATGGCCAAGACAAGAATTGAACCCGGACCCTGGCGGTGTGAGGAGAACCACTAAGCCACCGTGCCAATTCCTTTGGTTCTTCATTCATTCATTCATTCATCTTCTACCGCTTTATCCGATCTTCCATTGGGTCACGGGGAGTCTGTGCCTATCTCAGGCGTCTATGGACATTAAGGCAGGATACACCCTGGATGGAATGCCAACCCATCACAGGGCACACACACACATTCACACACATTCACATTCACACACTACAGGGGTACACTAGGGACAATTTTCCAAGGTGCCAATCAACCTACCGTGCATGTTTTTGGACCGGGGGAGGAAACCGGAGAACCCGGAGAAAAACCCCCTGAGGCACGGGGAGAACATGCAAACTCCACACACACATGGCAGAGACGGGAATCGAACCCGGATCCTGGCGGTGTGAGGCGAACGTGCTAACCACTACGCCACCGTTCCCCTCCTTTGGTTCTTCTGACAGTCAAAATTGTTAACATGAAGAAAAAAAGATAAAAAAGAAAAAGAAAAAAAAGAAAAGAAAAAAATTGTGTGTGTAATGAATGAAGTTGAATGAAGGATAAGAATTAAACATTAAAAATGAAATAAAAAATGTGATGGATAGTCGTATTAAACAGTATAATATAATTCATTCATTCATTCATTGTCTACCCCTATTTCCGATCTTCCCTCGGGTCACGGGGAGTCTATGCCTATCTCAGGCGTCTATGGGCATTAAGGCAGGATACACCCTGGATGGAATGCCAACCCATCACACACACACATACACACACACACAATTTCATACACTAGGGACAATTTTCCAAGGTGCCAATCAACCTACTGTGCATGTTTTTGGACCGGGAAGGAAACCGGAGAACCTGGAGAAAAACCCCCTGAGGCACGGGGAGAACATGTAAACTCCACACACACATGGCCGAGACGGGAATCGAACCCGGACCCTGGCGGTGTGAGGCGAACGTGCTAACCACTAAGCCACCGTGCCCCTGTATAATATAATATCATACAGAAATGTTAGAAGGAGGTTTCAGACATGTCATACATATTTTAAAATGACATTGAGAACATATAGGGCTTCAGAGCTTGCTTTGATAATATGATTATACAATTCTATTCCATATTTATAGGCAGAAAAGTCTGGGGCTCAGCTTTTCTCAAGGAGGCCAGGATTTTTTTTCTTTAGCCCCCGGTCTTAGCCAAGACTCCAAGTTTTGGTAATTGCATATTTTTTTTCTCCTTTTTACATTCTTGTAGTAGTTTTTCTAATATGACCTTGTGCTTCTGCCAAAAGTTCAGTTTTATCCTCCACGATGATACAACCACTTACGTTTTACTATGCATGTAATTTTTTACTTGTTTTTCGATGTTTAGCATTCGTGATTGCCAAGATTTTTAGCCAATGCAGAGTCAGGCGGTGAAAAAAACAAACAAACAGGTTTAACACTTCAATTTGCTCCAGCTGGGTTTAATCTGTTGTCGTTTTCTTGATTGTCAGTTACAATATTTGACATCAATTGATTCAAAATTGCTTCAACTACTCCAAAAAAAAAGAAAAAAACATAAGAGATGTGAATTATTTATTATTTATGAACCATGGGGCTACATTCATAATAAAGGACCAACAACCTTCACGTAACACCTTCTGTATTAAATGTACCAAACCGGGAAAGGTATCATTTAATCAGGATAAGTAGGATGATAACTAAATCTTTTAGTGTACATAAGTGGTCTAACGAAAGATACACCCCAATTCCAAAATAACAGAGTGGACACTATGTAAAATGTAGATTAAAAACAGGCCTCATACCACCAGGGTCCGGGTTCGATTCCCGTCGCGGCCATGTGTGTGCCTCAGGGGGTTCCTCACGGTTTCCTCCCCCGGTCCAAAAACATGCACGGTAGGTTGATTGGCACCTTGGAAAATTGTCCCTAGTGTATGAATGTGTGTGAATGTGAGTGTGTGTGTGTGTGTGTGTGTGTATCCTGCGATGGGTTGGCATTCCAACCAGGGTGTATCCTGCCTTAATGCCCATAGACGCCTGAGATAGGCACAGACTCCCCGTGACCCGAGGGAAGATCGATGAATGAATGAATGAATGTTTGATATGTATGCATCTGGTGCTGGTACGGCCCATCTGTCTAATTTTTAAAGTCTATGTTGCCCCTGAGCAAAAAAGTTTGCCCACCCCTGCTCTAGATCTTTCTGAATTTGAAAATATTGGATGCATCATGAAATAAACAATACAAAAAAAATGGACACCCAGAACTACTCATGTATCAGAACTGAAGTATTCACATACTCGGGTAGAAGTATAGATAACTAGAGTTTAAAAAGACAGCCTTAATTGATACCCAAAATTTCTCCTTAAGGAAGGTAACAAAGTATTTATACTTCATTACTTGGTACCTCTGTGTATCAGACCCAAATGGGACGACATTCCTCCCATAAAAACTGGTATCCTGCGTTCCCAGATATATACAGACAGAAGACCTGGGGTTAAACACGGCCCTAACGCAACTTAACTGAGACCCGTTACAGGCATCATATACAAAAATGACATGATTTCTTTCTTTAAAATGATATATGTTCACTGCTTTATTTGTTGTTTTATCATGTATATAATGTGGAGTTATGAGATTTGCAAATCATTGCGTTTTGCACAGTGTCCTAGCTTTTTTTGGCATTGCGGTTGTACATACTGCAATACAGCCCAGCAGCAAAGAAACATACAGTGTGGTATCTATATTTCTATGAGTGTAGGCTAGTCTGTAGTTAATCCGCCCCAGTTGCAGTAAGGTTCAATATTTCAAACTATTTCTTGACATACCGTTATGACATCCAAATGTAAGCATCTGCATTTTATGGGTTCACCCAAAAACCATGAATACAATGCATCGTGTCAAAACAGAGCCATTTCTGAGTCATTTCTTATCCCTGTCATGCCTCAGATTGCTGTCATCGGGGTTGAGTTGTGTTTGTGGCATGGCACCACAATCATTGTCGTGTCACAGTTGAAGTCGTACAGGCACCACAGACTATTTCCTATCTAGGGTGATGCTTGATTTGTACCCCCACTCGTGGAAATGCTTCATGCTTTATAATAAAGCTCACGTAATTTAAGTGTTCAGCATTTAAATACCAGTGGTTGGTTATTTCTTGAAAAAGAAATGCATTTTATGTGCTGTCCAGTGTATACATTGTAGGTCTGATTATCCATTTATTTATACTTTTGCACTTCTTTCTATTGTGTTTATTTTTCCAGAATAAAATGCCTTGACTAGAGACAGAATTCAACACTATGTCCAAGCAGGATTATTATTATTATTGTATTTTTCATTCATTCATTCATTCATTCATCTTCTACCGCTTTATCCGATGTTGATGTTGATGATCACAGGACACACACACACTCACACTCTCATACACTAGGGATAATTTTCCAAGGTGCCAATCAACCTACCGTGCATGTTTTTGGACTGGGAGGAAACCGGAGAACCCGGAGAGAAACCCCCTGAGGCACAGGGAGAACATGCAATCTCCACACACACATGGCCGAGACGGGAATCAAACCCGGACCCTGGCGGTGTGAGGCGAACGTGCTAACCACTAAGCCACCGTGCCCCTTATTATTGTATTTATTTATTTATTTATTATAGTCTTACACTTTCACATACTTTTTATAACTGATCACTGTTACGAACAATTTATTGTTGTGGGTTGTTGGGACAGAAATAGCAGGATAAGAGTGGTTACTGCTTTTAATGGTCGAGTGCCAACATGTTAACAAACTATTTTGAAGGCTTTACCTATATACACTAGCAACAGCATTAACTAGCTGACTACCCCATTTATTTTAAAATAAATAAATAAATAAATACAAGGCTGGGAACCTGCCCTCTAATCTAGCATGGCTAAACAATCACAGTGGTGGAATGCTCCCTGTGCTGTAGACATTTTCAACAAGCTGTGCTGGACCTGCGCCAGGAAGATTGTGAAAGACCTCAGCAATCCCAACAGTGGACTTTCTTTGTTACGTTCAGGAAAGCGATTTCGTTCCCTGAAGACAAACAGAGCGAGAGAGAACAAGGAGGAGCTTCTTCCTGCAGGCCATTCGGAGTCTAAACCAGGAAAAAACCCAGCACCCAATACCAGGACGTTCAACTTTCTCTTATCTGTACAACATTGTAACATTTCACTTTACACTGGACACTTTACCCTTTACACTTGTCACTTTATGCTGGACACTTTACCCTGCACGCTACCCTTTACACTGGCCACTTTACACTGGACATGGTACACGGGTCACTTTACACTGGACAATTTACATTGGACACGGTACACTGGTAACTTTACCCTTTATGCTGGTCACTTTAAACTGGACATGTTACATATATACTATTTTTATTTATTTTTTATTAAGATGTTTCTATTTTATCCATTTGTATATATATATATATATATATATATATATATATATATATATATATATATATATATATATATATATATATATATATATATATGTATATTCATACACTAGGGACAATTTTTCCAAGGTGCCAAGCATTCATTCATCTTCTACCGCTTTATGTGATCTTCCCTCGGGTCACGGGGAGTCTGTGCCTATCTCAGGTGTCTATGGGCATTAAGGCAGGATACACCCTGGATGATGGAATGCCAACCCATTGCAGGGCCACACACACACATTCACACACACACATTCATACACTAGGGACAATTTTCCACGGTGCCAATCAACCTACCGTGCATGTTTTTGGACCGGGGAGGAAAACCGGAGAACCCAGGAGAAAAAAAAAACCCTTGAGGCACGGGAGAACATGCAAACTCCACACACACATGGCCGAGACGGGAATCGAACACGGACCCTGGCGGTGTGAGGCGAACGTGCTAACCACTAAGCCACCGTGCCCCTTCTATATATATATATATATATATATATATATATATATATATATATATATATATATATATATATATATATATATATATATATATAATAATAATTCTATAATATATATAGTAGGTTGATTGGCACCTTGGAAAATTGTCCCTAGTGTATGACTGTGTGTGTGAATGTGTGTGTGTGTGGCCCTGCAATGGCTTGGCATTCCATCATCCAGGGTGTATCCTGCCTTATTATAATTCTATTTCTCTTAGAATTTATATTCTTTTGTGAGAAGCATTTCACTGCTTGAATTTGAATGTAGGTGCACACACATTCTTACCTGTTCTCGAACCAGGTGAGCTAGTGTAATAGCAGCCACACAGAGCGATTAGCAGACAAACTTTCCCTTCTTTTTCTTCTTCCCCTGGCAGGACTTTAGGGTGAAACTGCAGGCTCCGCCTTTTCAGATCATATTCTGGCTCTTTATTGGTCCTAGGTCTCCTTCAATTAACAGGTGACTTCACTTAGTATAGAGTTAACGGCAGAGACAGCCACAAAGGGGGGGGGGTTAGGAAAAACCCAACCAGAAAACAGCATCCAGCTAACAATCACATTTCCTAACTGATAACGAGGCTAAATTTTAGGATTGTGCAAAAGGTGTGTCATGGCAATTTAAACAAAATGACACCTATTTTCAAACATATACTTTTTGATGTTTTTGTCAGTGCAGAAGTAGCAATTTGAGATCGTCTGGTGACAATCATCAGGCTATAGATCCAACAAAAACACTGTCAGAAACGTCGCGCCAACGCCCTATTCTTTTTTTGTAGGAATAAATGCAGCCGTGCACATCTCTGGCTTGCCCAGATATGGACTGATGGTAACTAAAACATTAAGCTAAAAGAAACTATAATATAGTGACTACTTTAGAACGACAAACTGTGTAGTATCTATAAATACTACTACTAAAATAATAATAATAATAATATAAAAAGGTTCTCAATAGACATATCAGAGAGCAGCGATGTAAGGAAAGATGGCAAAATACGGTCTGTAAGGGAACAGACTGTCCGGACGGAAGATACGGTTCAATGAGTTTATTTAGAATCGCACTGGGGAAAAGGGGAGAGCATGGAAGGGAGCTTGGGGAATACGGATTTTGGAGAGGACGGAAGGAGTGTAGGAGAGGAAACAGGACTAGGTTTGGGACAAACCCAGCGGGATGGTAAGAACAGGATAAGTGAAGCAGGACCAGAGATTGGGAAAACAGAATACACACATATACATCTCTCTCTCTCTCTCTCTCTCTTTATATATATATATATATATATATATATATATATATATATATATATATATATATATATATATATATATAAATGTCACGATGGGCCTCCGCCCCATCTACTGAGATGGGCAAGAGCTCCGAACTCAGCGCGCAATCGCCGCGCAACCCAGCACGGATGAGAGAGAGGCAGAAGCTGAGATGAGAGACTAGGCTGGAGCTTATCCCGGAGTGGCGCCTTCATTATCCTAAATCAGGCGGCGTCTATAAAATGCCATCGGACGGCGGTTGTCGTCGGAGAACGTCTGGGCTCCCGGATTAACGGCGTGAGTATGTGTCTTTTTCTCCCGACCTCCCACTACAGGTGACGGTAAGCGCGGATGGGAATACCCGACCAGACCCTCGCAGTGCCTGATAGCTGGGAGCTATCCACAGCCCTGCGGCAGGAAACGAACCTGACTCCCTACGTGCCGATGGAGATCCGGAGAACGAAGCCACCCACTGATCGGGACCCGACGTCGGAGAGCGCGTCGAGACCTCTCCGCGTTCCCTCTCCCGCTACAGCCACTCCTCCCCCCAAACATTGGACACGGACATTTTCCTCTTTATTTCTGCTTTACTTTTAATAAACACTATTTTTGCCCTCCCAGTTATGCCTCTCCGCGCCTGTGTTCAGCTCGAAGCGGCGAGCGAGTCGCCACAATATATATATTATAGATATATATATATATATATAGAGAGAGAGAGAGAGAGAAACAGGATGTTTTATCACAAACTGTATAAGGGAGAATACATATCATACAAGGTACAAGTTCAGACCAGGAGTGTAGTGAGAGCTTATATAGGGAACCTGAGTGGAGGTCTAATTGAGAGTAGGTGATGGAAATCAGGATTAGGGAGCAAGAGCGAGCGAGCGTTGTGATTGGGAGAACAGGAAGAGCCTGGCAGAGAAGAGGAAGAGCCTGGCATTCATCTTCTACCGCTATATCCGATCTTCCCTCGGGTCACGGGGAGTCTGTGCCTATCTCAGGCGTCTATGGGCATTAAGGCAGGATACATCCTGGATGGAATGCCAACCCATTGCAGTGCACACACACACACACACACATTCATACACTAGGGATATTTTTCCAAGGTGCCAATCAACCTACCCTGCATGTTTTTGGACCTGGAGGAAACCGGAGAACCCGGGGAAAAACCCACTGAGACACGGGAAGAACACACACACACACATGGCCGAGACGGGAATCGATCCTGGATCCTGGCGGTGTGAGGCGAACATACTAACCACTAAGCCACCGTGCCCTATCGACACTTAAATCTTCTTAGAATATTTAAAACCTAATACTAAACAACATTTTCAGATTAAACCTAACTAACCTAAGTAACAGATAAATAAACGGATAAAAACAAATCTTCTACAAATATGTTGTACTAGAAATCAAAAGAAATTGCTTATTTGGTTCAATCAGCTGTTGATATAGATGATATAGAAGCTCAGTGGTTAAGAGATTAGGCTTTGAATCAGGAGGTTATGAGTTCAGATCCAACGTGGTGCAAAGTCACTGCTCAGTTGTATAAATGACATAATTGTACGTTGCTCGTGATCAGGCTGTCAGGCAATGATGGGAAAGCATCAGAGGTGTCTGATAAGTTTTCTTAGCAAATTCTCCAATAGCGTCATGTAGTGATTAATGTCAGTTAATAAACACACATGAGCAGTAAACATATTAATAGCGTGTGCAACAGGAAGCAAAGAATCACCCCTTCCCAAACTCTTACAAATATCTTCTCGGTCCTCCAAGTTTGCACTTTCCAGCAACCTTTCTCCCCGGAGGACAAGCCCACGTGTGTTTTGGCATGAATTCGATTCCTTTATATTTTTGTATTTTGTAGCCTTGACCCAACTCCCAGACATGATTATCGATTTACCCTCAACCTCGGCTCACCTTGGAGCTCGGACTCCAGGTGGAACTTCTCATGGTGTTTCTCAGCCAAACTCTAATACACTCCCTCTAGCTGAATCAGGCCAAACAATCTTACCTTATTTAACCCCCGGTTGGATGGATGTACACGATAGGAAAGAGTTTTCAACTCTAATTGGAAGCAAATAAACAGTGCAGAGCAAAAACAAGATATTTCCGTTATAGTGCATATAAATAGTATAAGCACTTTCTTTATAATCCACACTGCACCTTAATCTGACAAATAAAAAACACTGGTACCATGATCCCTGTTTCTCGGCATGTTCCTCTTACGTGGCACAAGCATGTGCTCTTAGTTCTCAATCACTTCCCAGTAGGTGAACTGGTTAGGATAAAGATTTTCAGAGAATAGACCCAGACCACCGAATCTAGAATAAAGTGCTTATGTCATGTAAGAGGGGATAATGTGTTTATCAGAAGAATAATTACTGAACATTATATATTTCCAGATTTCCACCTACCCACCTGAAGATATTTATCACAACCAGCTCTGCACCATCTCTTACCTGGCTTAGCAGGACCCACAATTGCTTGAGGCATTGATACAGGAAGACATGTATCAAGACTCTTCTCTATACAAGCACCCAGGTGGCAGAACGAAATGCCCTCCGGTGTCTGAACAGCTGCGTCTCTGGCTGTCTTTTAATGAAGACTAAAAACCTATTTCTACAACAAGCACATCGATGAGCACTAATTTAATTTGCAATTTTTTTTTATGCGGTATTTTATGCGGTGTGGGTGAAATTTCTCTGTGTACATGATTTTAGCGTGACGGTAGTTTTTAGACTCTGATCAATGTATAACTACTTTAAATGCTTTAATGTTCTGGATATGATGCTAAAAGCGTAGGTGTAGGTGAAGATTCAATCTACTGTACAATTTTGCATATGGATGTTCAGTGTTCTGCTCGCTACTGTCCAATTATATATATATATATATATATATATATATTCATTCATTCATTCATTCATCTTCTACCGCTTTATCCGATCTTCCCTCGGGTCACGGGGAGCCTGTGCCTATCTCAGGCGTCTATGGGCATTAAGGCAGGATACACCCTGGATGAAATGCCAACCCATCGCAGGGCACACACAACACATTCACACACACACATTCATACACTAGGGACAATTTTCCAAGGTGCCAATCAACCTACCGTGCATGTTTTTGGACCGGGGGGAAACCGGAGAAAAAACCCGGGGAAAAAACCCCCTGAGGCACGGGGAGAACATGCAAAAACTCCACACACACATTGGCCCGAGACGGGAATCGAACCCGGATCCTGGCGGTGTGAGGCGAACGTGCTAACCACTAAGCCACCGTGCCCCCTCATATATATACATATATACTGTATATAATATATATATATATATATATATATATATATATATATATATATATATATATACACACACCTCCTCCAGGATCCGGGTTCAATTCCCGTCTCGGCTATGTGTGTGGAGTTTGCATGTTCTTCTTGTGCCTCAGGGGGGTTTTTCTCCGGGTTCTCCGGTTTCCCCCCGGTCCAAAAACATGCACGGTAGGTTGATTGGCAACTTGGAAAAATTGTCCCTAGTGTATTAATGTGTGTGTGTGTGTGATTGTGAGTGTGTGTGTGGTGTGTATCCTGCCTTAATGCCCATAGACGCCTGAGATAGGCACAGACTCCCCGTGACCTGAGGGAAGATCCTGATATAGCGTTAGAAGATGAATGAATGAGTGCTGTGCAAAAGTTTTAGGCAAGTGTGAAAAAAATGCTGTAAACAAAGATTGCTTTGAGAAATATAAATAATGATTGTTAGGTGTGGGCGAACAAATCGAAATCAAATCAATATTTGGTGTTACTACGTTTTGTAGAAGTAGAAGTAGTGGAAGTGATGGCACGACCCCCACAGAGTCCTGATCTCAACATCATGGAGTGTAGTGTGGGATTCCATGAAGAGACAGAAGGATGTGAGAACGTCGACATCCACAGAAGATCTGTGTTTACTTCTCCAAGATGGAACAACCGACCAGCCGAGTTCCTTCATAAACACTGTGTGTAAGTGTAATGTACATAGAAGTATTACTGCTGTTTTGAAGGTAAATGTTGTTGATTTGATTTCCATTTCTCTTTTCTTCATTCACTGCATTTCGTTCATTGATGGAAGTCTTTTTCACAGTACTATGTGTATATATATATATATATATATATATATATATATATATATATATATATATTTCAGGGTTTATCACTCTGAGCATGGCAGGATAATAACCTTGGTGACTCTGATAATTGTGAGATTGTGCACACCTGCAGTGGAAAATTTAAGCCTGTCATCGATCGCTGCTTTCCGTGTGATAGTATATAAACCAGTGGCAGAACAATAACAGAGTATGCGAGTCCTGACTGACTGCAGTCATGCTGAGATTCCTTTTATTGAGCGTCCTGGTGGCCCTGGGTAAGCATTCGCTCTTATACAAACCTAGAAATTTAGAAACATTTACAAAAACAAGTAAAAACATTTTTTAAAAAATTTTAAAATGCTGTAGACGTGGCCTTAAGATGAATCTTTTTTGCCCATATTGTACATGTTTTTGCTTAAGAATGCATCAGGCCACCACTGTTCCTGAATAACAAGTGGAACAGTGAAACTGAAAGTGTATAAGAGGCTGTAGATGTATATCACAATGATTGTGACTGTGTGTGGTGTTGTAGCTGTGGCCGAAGACAGGCCTGAGCCCAGGTACCTGGAGCATGTAGGGGAAAGAGTTGTAGGTGGAGAGGTGACCCGGCCTAACTCATGGCGCTGGCAGGTACGTTAATATTACTGGGTCATAGACAGCTGTTAGTGGAATATTGTGCCTTAAAAATCAATATTTCACAAATCATTTGTGATTATATCATATTTTTATTATATAAATATATGCTTTATTAATATACTTAATGTTCTCTCTGTAGATCTCGCTACAGTATTTGTCTGGCAGTTCCTACTACCACACGTGTGGCGGAACCCTGATCAGGACTCGCTGGGTTATGACTGCTGCTCACTGCGTTGACACGTGAGGCGAATAAACACATACAGAACACCATCTACCAACGGTTATTAAAACAACATATCACAGCCATGTTGTCACAACCAATTCCCTTAGTACACTTTATAATCAAGGACTCAGTGCTTTGCGAATGAACATTTGGATTAGAGATTAAAAACTACGCTATTCAAAATGTAATAAGTAGTGTAACTTAAGAAAGTGACTTATTACATTTGATGCCTTTTTTGATTACTTTTGTTTTTGTCCACTAGGTGGCACTTTAAGTTAACGTTCTAACAAAAAAAAGGTTTAAACCTTCGGGAAAAAAAGCAGTTCTATTTTTATTATTCGGTTCTATTTTTCGAAATGAAACTGCAGCAGATACTTCATATCATCATCATTCCAATCAAAATCAAGTTTCGGTTGAAAATCATGCGGTCGTCTAAAGCACTGAGTTTACACGAAATTGTTCGGATGGAACCCTATTTGTAATCTTTAACCATTTCATAAGTAATTTAATTACACATTGTTTTCTCAGTAACTGTAACAAATTACTGTAACATTTAGTTTGAATTTTATTACATAACGCCGTTAAAGTTATTCCGCAACACTGCGAATGAAATTGGCGAATGTTGTAGTACATTGGCTGATATTGTTTGAATATGAGGTAATAAAATTTTATATATATATATATATATATATATATATATATATATATATATATATATATATATATATATATATATATATATATATATATATATCTATATGGCTTAGTGGTTAGCAAGTTCGCCCGTTATTCCCGTCTCGACCATGTGTGTGTGGAGTTTGCATGTTCTCCCCGTGCCTCAGGGTTTTTTCTCCGGGTTCTCCGGTTTCCTCCCCCGGTCCAAAAACATGCACGGTAGGTTGAATTGGCACCTTGGAAAATTGTCCCTAGTGTATGAATGTGTGTGAATGTGAGTGTGTGTGTGTGCCCTGCGATGGGTTGGCATTCCATCCAGGGTGTATCCTGCCTTAATGCCCATAGACGCCTGAGATAGCTGAGATAGGCACAGACTCCCCGTGACCCGAGGGAAGATCGGATATAGCGGTAGAAGATGAATGAATGAATATAACTGGGTCTCAATGTGCCTAAACAAGTATTGTGATCTATGGTTTAAAACCTCGATCAGTGTCCAGTAGTCGGTTATTTTCTACTTTATTAGCCACCTCTATAATGAAGCCTTAAGAGAAAATATATAAATCTTAAAACATGATGAAAATCAATATAACGTTTACCAGGGCACGATAAATAAATGTAAAACAAGGCAACCAATTTAGTTTTTACGTTTATTTGAATTGTTATGTTGTGCTTATGCTATCTTTACAGACAGAGAACCTGGCGTGTTGTCCTGGGAGAACACGACATTTACAACCATGAAGGCACAGAACAGTACATGAGCGTCAGCGCTGTCCACATTCACCCTCAGTGGAACCGCAACAATGTCGCTGGAGGGTATGAGATCACAACTGCTATTTTTTTTTTTTTGTCCCTGCATAGAAAATGATTGTTACTAGCTATTCATTCTACACTGTTTATCACATTACGTATTTGAGCATACAAACAAAAACAAGTCAACGAGCTACTGAATCCCATTCAAATTCCCAAACTGAGTTGTGTTTTTTCGTATATATATGTATACAATAGGGGCACGGTGGTTTAGTGGTTAGCATGTTCGCCTCACACCTCCAGGGTCCGGGTTCGATTCCCGTCTCGGCCATGTGTATGTGTATGTTCTCCCCGTGCCTCAGGGGGTTTTTCTCCGGGTTTTCCGGTTTCCTCCCCGGTCCAAAAACATGCACTGTAGGTTGATTGGCACCTTGGAAAATTGTCCCTAGTGTATGAATGTGTGTGTGAATGTGAGTGTTTGTGTCCTGCGATGGGTTGGCATTCCATCCAGGGTGTATCCTGCCTTAATGCCCATAGACGCCTGAGATAGACACAGGCTCCCCATGACCCGAGGGAAGATCGAATATAGCGGTAGCAGATGAATGAATGTGTGTATACAATACTTATTGATTCATGTATTTATTTTGCTTCATTCGTCTGAAATCAGAGGCTTTCAAACCAGTACCTGAAGCATCTTTAGGAATTTTGGTCACTGTATCAAAAGGAATGCACTGGGCCTCCTTACCCATGTTCTCAAGAGGAATCGTCCCCACCTCCTCCTTGATTGTAGCACGCATAGCATTATGGCAACCTTTTCCTTGCAAGCTTTAAATGAAGGGCTTTTTTTCTAAGTGACTTGATTAGCCATTGTTTAACCAGGATGTCATTAAATCAAAGTCCATTGACCTTTTTTTTGTAATTCGCAAGGTGAAGTCTCTCAGTTCGCGAAGCTCATTTCCATTTTCCACCATTATATATCATACGGACATAAATTTCTTGGCCCTGAAAATGATGGTGATTATCAAATCCAAGAAATAAATTAATAATTATACTACTTTATTGACTGTCCTGCTCTAAGGTATGACATTGCCCTGCTGCGTCTGTCTTCTGATGCCGCCCTGAACTCCTATGTGCAGTTGGCAGCTTTACCTCCCTCAGGTCAGGTCCTGCCCAACAACAACCCGTGTTACATCACCGGCTGGGGAAGAACTCAGAGTGAGTGAATTCTTACATTATTTCTTGATTTTCTTTTTTTTTGTTTCTTAATAAAATCTGCTATTTTTAAGATTAGATGAAGGTGAGTTTTCTAATACGTTTTCTCTTAACAAGTAATTCATAACAAGTCCACTCACATGGACTATCTATTGGCATCATGGGCATCTATTATTCTTCTGCCTCGGGTTTGATCCAGGACAGAGGACTTCCTGCTTTTCTATTCACATGATACGAGCTTCACAAGATTGCATTTTTCAAGCACAAGAGAGAGAATAAAAAAATAAATAAATAAATAAAAAAGTAAAGGGAAATATTGATTTATAGCTGAAAGGACCTGATAGTAAAATGTGTCTGGCAGACATGCTGTAAGATGAAAAATGTCTATAAACAATTAAAAATTATGACATGTCCTTCGTTAATCAAGTACAAATTTTAATCACTGGCAAATTTGAGGTGGATGGCAAATAAATAACACTAGATTGGGCTGTTTTGGGGAAATAAACAACTTGGGGGCGGTAAATCACACTAGTATGTCCGAGACTATTTTCCTAAAGATAGTTTTTAATCCACATATTTTATTGTTTAGCTACAGTACATGGTTTATAAATATATATATATATATATATATATATATATATATATATATATATATATATATATATATATATATATATATATAAATAAGGGGGCACGGTGGCTTAGTGGTTAGCATGTTCGCCTCACACCGCCAGGGTCCGGGTTCGATTCCCGTCTCGGTCATGTGTGTGTGGAGTTTGCATGTTCTCCCTGTGCCTCAGGGGGTTTTTCTCCATTTCCTCCCGGTCCAAAAACATGCACGGTAGGTTGATTGGCACCTTGGAAAATTGTCCCTAGTGTATGAATGTGTGTGTGTGTGTGTGTGTGTGTGTGTGTGTGTGTGTGTGTATGTCCTGTGATGGGTTGGCATTCCATCCAGGGTGTATCCTGCCTTAATGCCCATAGACGCCTGAGATAGGCACAGGCCCCCCCGTGACCCGAGGGAAGATCGGATGAAGCGGTAGAAGATGAATGAATATGTAAAATAGCTAGTATAATAGCTGGATCAGTAGTGTAAGTGCACTGTTTTACAAGAGGACATCCTTTTTACATATATATAATAGTTTTTCAGGTCATGTTTTTCTTCTGATTCCATATTTCCATATTTCTTCTGATTCCATCTCCTATATTGTCTCAGAAGACTTTATCTAGCGAAGGACCTATAGCATTTTTATTTACAGGTCCGATAGAAAGGTTAGTTATGTTCGTTACCTTAGAATTCATCTTATCCAACTTTAACGCTTTGTCATCTCTCCAGCTGGCGGTCAGCTCTCTGCTAAGCTGAAACAGGCCTATCTGCCTGTGGTGGATTATGCGACGTGCTCGGGCAGCAGCTGGTGGGGCAGCACGGTCAAGAACACCATGGTGTGCGCTGGAGGCTACAATGAGTCCGGTTGCCAGGTCTGAGTTCAAATATGTTAATGAAACTGTCTGGTCCTTTGAAATATCTTGTTAGAAATATAAAGTAAACTTTGGGTTTCTATTATTACACGTGTGAACACACAGGGTGACTCTGGCGGCCCCCTGAACTGCCAAGTGAGCGGGCAGTATGTTGTCCACGGCGTTACAAGCTTTGTGTCATCTCTGGGCTGCAACACAGTGAGGAAGCCCACCGTCTTCACCCGTGTCTCAGCCTACAGCAGCTGGATCAGTAGTGTAAGTGCACTGTTTTACAAGAGGACATCCTTTTTACATAAGACACATATATTATATATTATTTTTTATTTATTATTTTTCTATATTATAATATATGTAGCTTCTGTCTTGATCAGCAAATCTCACTACATGATTATTCTCATATTCTGTATTTTTATTCCTAATTTCAGATCATCGGATAAAAAGGAAGCCAGAGTGACATCTGATACATATCTAATGAAATAAACTGAAATAAACACGTCGTATATGTTTATGTCATTCTTGATTTCATTGTTTGTTTGTTTGTTTTTTGCAAAGAAATGGCCCAAACGCATATCACATTTTACTACAATAAATGATTTAGCCAGAAAGCTGTAAAGTTGCTCATTCTAATAAATACTTAAATAACATTAAAATACTTAAATTAATAAACTTAAAATGAGTGTTTTCCCTTGTGAAAAAGAAGTGCTTAATTGTTCTCAAAGACAATGTTACGTTTTATAAAGGGAACTTGCAGTTAATATATTATAATTATACGTAAAGACCACTTACGTGGAGTACACTTTAATGACAATATTTCTCAACACAATTAAAAGCACATTTTAACAATTCGCACTTTGTGCTATATAGTGAATTTAGTTGTGCTTAAACATACATTTCAGATCATTTTGTGTTTACAGTGCTTGGAAGAAATGCACTTGTTTGTATTGACTATAGCACTAAAAAAAAACATGTTCAATAACTGATTTTAATTTCAACTTAAGTATGATGTCTGGAATTCTTTCATTTACTGATTTTTTGATTTACTGATTACATTTATATTTTAGCGTAGTGGTTAGCACGTTCGCCTTACACCGCCAGGGCCCGGGTTCGATTCCCGTCTCTGCAATGTGTGTGTGTGGAGTTTGCATGTTCTCCCCGTGCCTCAGGAGGTTTTTCTCTGGGTTCTCCGGTTTCCTCCCCCGGTCCAAAAACATGCACGGTAGGTTGATTGGCACCGTGGAAAATTGTCCCTAGTGTATGAATGTGTGTGTGAATGTGAGTGTGTGTGTGTGTCCTGTGATGGGTTGGCATTCCATCCAGGGTGTATCCTGCCTTAATACCCATAGACGCCTGAGAACGGCACAGGCTCCCCGTGACCCGAGGGAAGATCGGATAAAGCGGTAGAAGATGAATGAATGAATGAATGAATAACATCACGAATGAAGGAAAACATAATACATAATACAATATTGTATGTATGGCCTTACATAGTAAAAGGTTTGGGTAAATCTGGTTTAATTAGCATTAATAAATACAACCTCAGATGAAAAACAACACAATTTCTTTTTCTTTTTGTACTGTAGCAGACATTGAGAAACCGTGCGTGTGTTTAAAATATACCTTATGAATAAATAACTTGATGAACCGCCCATAGCAGCAATATTTTAGTCTCTCTTACATTGTTGTGTTGAAATTTTGTCTCACTTTTCTTTACAAAGTTGCTTCAGTTCACTGAGCTTTGTGGCTATTTGTGTATCCACAGCTATCTTAAGCTCCTGACACAGCATTTCAATCAAAATTCAGATGTGGCTTTCAAACTAACCAAGCCATCACGTGAACGTGTATATAAATAGTATGATACACGGGTTACATTTGACTCTAGAATATTCTGGGATTCAGATTGTTATAGCCAACTCTTGGACAACTCAGTGACTGCAGGTTGCTAGGAGGCTAGGATTTTTTGCATTGTACAATTTGACCTTGGCGTGGATTTATTGTGAAATTGGCCTTATAACCCTCCCCAGAGGAACAGCAACAAATACTTCTTTAAGGTTCTCCATGGCACACTGCAAATGTTAAATATTACAAATAGGGTTACAGCCGAACAATATCATGTAAAATCAGTGCTTTAGACAACGGCGTGATTTTCAACTGAAACATGATTTTGATTCAAAATAGAACGTTTTTTTTTTTTTTTTGAGGGTTTGAAACTTTTTTTTCTTAGTATGTTAAATTAAAGTGACAAATAAATCAAAAAGTAAGCAAATGTAAAGAGTTACTTTACTATTATAAAGTAATTGAAAAGCTACACTCATTATTACATTTTGAATAGAGTCATTTATAATCTGTAATCTATTACATTTACAAAGGAACCTCCCTAACACAGAATACATACATACATAGTATGTATGTATATACAGTCTTTCTGTCTTTCAGTCTTTATGTCTGTATGCATGTATGTATGTATATAGTATGTATGTATGTATATGTCTGTCTGTCTGTCTGTATGTATGTATGTATGTATGTCTGTCTTTCTGTCTGTATCCATGTATGTATGTATGTATGTATATACATATATACGTATGTATGTATGTATGTATATGTCTGTCTGTCTGTATGTATGTATGTATGTCTGTCTTTCTGTCTGTATCCATGTATGTATGTATGTATATACATATATACGTATGTATGTCTTTCTGTCTGTATTCATGTATGTATGTATATAGTATGTATGTATGTATATGTCTGTATGTATGTATGTCTGTCTTTCTGTCTGTATCCATGTTTGTATGTATGTATATACATATATACGTATGTATGTCTTTCTGTCTGTATGCATGTATGTATGTATGTATGTACGCATGTATATACATATGTATGTCTGTCTGTATGTATGTATGGATTGATGAATGTGTGTATGCATGTATGTATGTATGTATGTATGTAAGTATGTATGTATGTATGTATGTATGTATGTATATATGTATATGTCTGTCTGTATGTATGTATGTATGTATGGATGGATGAATGTGTGTATACATGTATGTATGTATGTATGTATGTATGCATGTATGTATGTATGTATGTATATACGTATGTATGTATGTATGTATGTATGTATGTATGTATAGGTACATGTATGTATGTATGTATGTATGCATGTATGTATGTATGTATGTATGGATGTATGTATGTATGCATGTATGTATGTATGTATGTATGTATGTATATACATATGTATATACATACATTTGTAAGTATACATATATGTATGTATGTATATACGTATGTATGTATGTATGTATATATGCATGTATGTTGGTATGTATGTATGTATATACATATGTATGTATGGACATACATATGTATGTATGTATGCATACATACATATAGTTCATACATACAGTACATACATGAATGAGAATAATGACATTTTTAAATAAATACTTTTTTAAGAGAAACGAGTTTGCGCAGAAATAAAATCTGTATCTGCGTGTGAACAGATCAATAAAAGATATAAACAATGAAAACAACACAAAAGGTCATTAAACTTCTTCAACTTTGTGATATTGTTGTGAAAATACAGATAGGTTTCGAAAGGCCCATAAACTTATGATTTCTACCAAAAAAAAATCCATATAATTGATGGTCCTCTGTCCAGAATCATGGCCAACATTTGGCGCTCTGCTGATGGGGAAAATTCTCGCTGTTTGTTTTGAAGCACCTGATTTACTGATCTGGGCTGCGTTTCCCCAAAAGCACTGCAGGACAAAGATCATTATTAAATCCTAGGGTGAGAATTGCATTCAATACTTTCTCTGAAAAGATAAAGCAATTAAAATTTTACAACACGTCTGAAACTTAATGAAACCCTTCATTATTTCCATTATTTTTCCCGAGCAACAATTATTATTGTTCATATTTTTTTGCTGTTGAACAGGACAAAGTTCTTCCAAATGACTAATGAATGTGATTTGCGGTGTAGATTTGTTTTGATGGTTTGTGGTGTCTTTAATGCTGTGTTAATGGCTCGTGTAAGCTGAAAGCGCATGATTACCACAAAAGGTTTTTTTTTTCCATTATTAAAACGATCAAATATAAAGTAACTAATATTTATTTGGGAAAGTATTTTTAAATAGAGCACTCTAAAGTATTTCCAACGGTATGTCAGAAATGACTATTGTATTATAGAATAAACACTATACAAGATTATATAACACAACCTTACTTAAAAAAAAATGAATGGATGAAATACAGGTGTATTGATGTGTATAAAGTAAAGGATGAACTAAAGGTGGATAGAGAGAAAGTTCTCAGATACAACAGCAGATGTGTGAGGTAGAAAGACAAAGCAAAAAAAAAAAAGAAAGAAAGAAAAGACAGAAGAGACCTGCATGAAGGTTTTATACCTGACATGGGAGTTGCTTGGAGACACATGATGTGCATTAAAAAGTAATCAGAAAAAAAACCACTACATAACCGTTCCATAAGAGGCACTTTGTGGACGGTTAAAATGAAAATGTAACAATTCACAGAACAGCATTTACCAGCTTGTAATAAATGGTAATAAATTACCAGCATCTTTACAGCATGTTAATGTAATTTAACACAGTCAGAAAAGTTTTCTCTAATAAATATGAGGTTTTTTTCAATGGCCTATAGGGTCTTTATAGGACATCGCTGAGAATAAAGTACGCAGAATAATTTTCAATATGCTACATCCTCAGATCCACAAGCAATACCTAACAAACCCCATAATTCAGATTTTCTTTTGTCATATTTTGTCCCTGTGTCACGGTGCTCTCTCTCTCCTCCCTGCGCTTTGCCACACACACACACACACACACATCGGCCTCACCTGTCCTCTCCTCGCTCCTCCCTGCTATTTTCGCCACACACACACACACACACACACACACACACACACACACACACACACACACGCACAAATCAGCCTCAGCTGTTCCTGATCCTAGCTCCCTCTCCATCTCCCTATATAAGCCCAGTTCTCCCTACAATCCCGGGCCGGGCTCGTAACACATGCGTAGCTCTTACGTAGTGACGCGGACACTCTATATTATGTCTAACCTCTCGTCTGATTTCCATATCAGGTTCCTGTCTGTTCCCGTTTCCAGCTGTTCCCGTTTCCTGTCTGTTCCCGTTTCCCGGATTTCCAAGTCCGCCACAGCACCTTGTCTCCGGTACTCCCTGTACCACGACTCGCAACGCGCAAGGCTCCCTAGCCTGTCTGGCGTCTCCTTTGTTCTTTGTTAAAATAAATCCTATTTTTGTGGAATTCCGGATCTCCGTGTCTCTGTGCAGCGTCCCGTTACACCCTGAATGTGTCATATCATTTATAATAACTACGCTGCACTGTTGTGTTAATGCAGTATTATATAAATAAGTGCACTGATGTTCCGCAGGCCTGATGACTTTGTATAACCAAATTATAGAGACTCACATATTTAATGCAAAGCACACTTGCTCATTGTTACAATTAGACTCTGGATCCAAATGTCTTAATCCCAGCATTACCAAGTAGCCACTCCTGGGCCCTTGAGCAAGGCCCTTAACCTTGCTCAGGTGCAAGTTGGTCTAAATAACATTGCCTTCCAAATGCAGAGGTGGGAAGGTAACGCAGTACAAATGTTACTATACTTTGATTGTTATGGGATCCGAACGTTATTTTTTTGCAATCTTTTAGGCAATGCAAGGCAATTGTATTTCTATTGCAAAAGTGCTTTACATAAAAGGAAATAAAATTAAAAAAAATAGTTAAAATAATAAAACTGTCACGGTCACGCCTCCTCCCAGCTCTGAGCTTCCATGCTCGCAGTCGCCCAGCTACTGATGAGCTTCAGCTCCTGCTAGTTGGAGTCATCAGCAGCCTGGCCTTTATAAGCCCGGCGTGTCTTCCACTCTGCGTCTGGGCTCGTAACGCTACGGCTGAGACACGGACTTCCCGAGTAACTCTAGCGATAACACTGACCTTCTGTTTCTCTGTGATTCCAATCTGGTTCCTTTCCAGATCTCCAGAGGTTCCCGGACTTCCAAGCCCGGTGGTCGTGATTGACCAGGCTCCTCCCCAAGCCTCCAGAGTTTCCCGGACTTCCACGCCTGGGACTTCCTGAGCACAGCGATCAGCCATCAGCCATGCAGGGCTGTACCCCCGCTTAGGCTGCTCGCGTTGAGCAGCGTCTTATAAGTTCTCCTTTTTCCAAAATAAACCCGTTAAGTTCATTCCAGTGTTTGTGTGTCTGCCTGGTTACAAAAACAATAAAAATATTATTTCAAAAATTGATTTTAAAATAAATTGAAACAGGAATAAAAATGATTTCACATAAAATGTAGTGCATTTTTTTCCCGCACAATTCTGTACTTTCCACTTTCCAAACAGACTTGTTACCTTAGCTTTAATCTATTTGTTCAACCAGTTTCTGTTCAACGTAATACTGGTGCACCGAAGACGCCAGCCTAAGCAATAGAGATATGGAACATTTGTTCTACATGATGGATGTTCAATTATTTTATATGAATATATAAGTATGGTATGAGGTCCAGCATGACCTTCATTTCTATTTTTTTACTATAGTACATGTCAAAGCAGGGGCATGGTGGTTTAGTGGTTAGCACATTCGCCTCACACCGCCAGGGTCCGGGTTCGATTCCCGTCTCGGCCATGACGGAGCTTGCATGTTCTCCCCGTGCCTCAGGGGGTTTTTCTCTGTGTGTGTGTGTGTGTGAGTGTGTGTGTGCTCTGCAATGGGTTGGCATTCCATCCAGGGTGTATCCTGCCTAAATGCCCATAGACGCCTGAGATAGGCACAGACTCCCCGTGACCCGAGGGAAAACCAGATAAAGCGGTAGAAGATGAATGAATGAATGAATGAATGAATGTCAAAGCCCATACAACTTTATTTAAACTATGACCAGTCTTTTAAAAAATGAGTGAAGGATGTGATTTTTTTGCCATGGCATAAATGTAAAATATGGCATTATTACAAAGTCTATGACATAACCTCTAATAACCACAGTGACATCACTCGTTCCGAGCGGCAGTCAGACAGTTTGTCCACGATAAAAAGCATTAACTAGCATTGTGATAAATGCAAATTCAGTGAAAAAGAAAGGTAAAAAGCATTCAAAAAGCAAAATGTTTGTTACATTGGATTTGCAGCATGTACACACTATTATGACTAAAGTTTGCATAATTCCTCTAATTAATATCATATTTACCTTGAGCAAATTTACAGTAATTATATTTACGATGTTTATATCCACATTACTGCATCATACATAATAATACATTGTTTAGTAGAACACAACTGAAAATAGCTGAAATAAATGTTTTTGTGTTGAATAGACACATGGATGGATGGATGAGTATGTTAATGGGATGAATAGATCCACAGATGGATGGATGGAGGCATGTTTGGATGCATGCAGGCTACACTCCTACATAATATAAATGTGTGGAGCTCAAACGTGTAGCCAGGACATGATGTCTGCCACCCAGTACATGTTAGTTCATTAGTTCCTTAGTTTAATAGGAGATCCAGTAGTTTGGGATGTTTTCTGCAACAGCTTCCTTATTTGGCTAAAAATAACTAAGGTCTTATTCATCGCTCCGCCATGTCTGTCTGCTCCTGCACACCCACACCCTGAATTTGTATGTGCAGCTGGCGGCTGTGCTCGCCTAAGGTCAGGTCGTGCCCGACAACAACCCCTGCTCCATCACCAGCTGAGCCCGAGCCCAAAGCCAGCGAGAGCCGAAGGCACTTGGCATCCAGACACTTTTATGGCCTACTTTAAAAAAGCGTAGCACTTAAAGGGAAGATGGGCTGTTTTTAAGCTTCTCATTTATTTGGTGTCAAAAGCCTCTTTATCAAAATGAGCACTTTTATTTAAATGCTTTCCCCGGACATCGAAAAACATTAACAACGATTTCACCAACAGGAATATTTATGAGCTCATTAATAAATTCCCAGTGTTTTTAGATTTGACTGCACACACACACACACACACACACACACACACACACACACAGGGTCACATCATTAGGATGCCCGACCTCGGGAAAGGCTTGGCACATAGCACTATGATTTGTTTCAGCTTTAATAATTCCAGCTGAGAAAAACAATAATTTGAAACACACACACACACACACACACACACACACACACACACACACACACACACACACACACACATCATACTAAACAAATGCAGTTTGAAAGTACTTAGAAAATTATGGAAATATTATGAAATGCTATGTTGATTTCTATTTAATGCAGACAAAACTTATTATATGGTGATAAAGTCAATGGCGATATGGGACCAGGGACGATGAGGAACAGGAAGAGGACATAGAGGAAGAGGGTCCAGAAGGGGTCTTGTGTTGTAAGCAGTCTGGACAGGCAGTGACGTAGACATCTTGGGACAGCGAAGGCCACCAAAAGCGAGCGTGAACTACAGACAGGGTGTGGGTGATCCGAGGGTGGCAGAACTGGGGGGAGGCGTGACACTATTGAAGAACCTCAGAGCGAGCTTCTCCGGGATGAAAAGTCAATCGACGGGGCAGCCCTCGGGGGCGGGGAGGTGGGGGGTCCTGGGACCTGCCGCCTGGCGGACCCTCTGCTCCAATCCGAGTCCTATGACTCTAATATTAACAATTTAGGGCAGGATCGGGTCAGGAGGGGGTTCCTTCCTCTCCTCAAGGGTATGGATTCTATAGAAACCGGTCTATAGGATAGGGTGAATCGGAACCGCCCAAAAAATGTAATTGTTTGGCCGACCAGAGATATTTGAGATTGTGGTGGTCCGTCCAAACCAGAAACGGGACCCCGGAGCCCTCCTGCCAATGTCTGAACTCCTCTAAGGCCAGCTTGACGGCAAGCAACTCCCGCTCTCAGAATGAGTACAAATCTCCACAAGCACACTTATAACAGCATTATAACATCGATGTTGTGCACAAACGTTTTGTCCATTTAGTGTAGCTAATCACTATGTTGAACTTGTCTAATATGACATTTATTTGATAAATACTTTCATCCAAACTCACTACCAAATGATCATTTGACAATCTGGTGATATAAACAACGTTCCAGTCACAACCTGAGGCCAAGGATACATACAGATGTGTGATGTACAGCATGACAGTAATGATCTAGGAATCTGTTCCCGAACACAACCATCTTTGTGTTTGTGATCCAGCTTTATTTTGAAAAAAGTCTCTCAGGACCAAAATCAGTGTTAATTAGTCCTACTCAGCACCTATACACATCCATGTGCATGGTAGGATTTGAATTAAATCACGTACAGCTTTTTGGAATCTAGATGAACAAATAATTTGAAAAGTGTATGTCAACGTGAATCGACCCAAACAACTTAAAGTTTAAATGTTCCACACGCAAAAAGAATAAAATAAAAGGGGAAGGTGATACTCTGGTGCATGCCCTTTTGAGCGTGTTATTTCTTCGCCTTGCTTACTCCGTGTGCTTTCTCCGGCACTGTTTCGCTTGGCTGAACAACCGCTCAGTAAACACTGGCCTCTGACAGCAATTCAACAAGCTCAATCAGCCAAACAGAACAGAACGTAATGCAAAAACTACAGGTGACTCTCGACTGTCGGCTTGATGTGTCGGAGTTTTATTAGCTGCCTAACGATGAGGAATTAAATCAGATCAGGTTATTCCTTCATTTACGAAAGGTTCCTAAAGCCTGCGCATACATTGACGTATGAATAGAGCATTGTACGTGTTAAATGGAAATACCATCGTCTTAGCCTCATTTCCTTCTTAATGGAGGTATGAAGAAGACCAGGAGGTTCTAATACAACATAACAACAGCATGCACAAGACACAAGAATGGCATTGTATAAAATGAACTATATAAAAAAGCAATTTATGGATTTTTTTTCCACATTATTATTATTATTATTATTATATACAATAGGTGGCTTGAGCAGTCTGACACTAATACTATTATCCAATTTTTTAATCCAACATGCATGTATTTTTAAACCTATTACTCCATACCTAATAATCTATTTATTAAAAAATATAGATAAAATTCTTATGTTGATATAAAGAATTACCAAACATCAAAATTTGTTTTTATAGAACTGATTAAACCTAACTGGGAAGAAAATCAGACCGCATCGATGTGACGTCATAGAGCTGCTCTGTTTGTGGAATATCTATAAAGAGTCTATATTTTTTTCAGATTTAATCTACACAGAAAAAAAAAACAAGCTTTACAAATTGATATAAACCAATCACATTATGACATCATAGCATTATGACCGGTTAAGTGAATAAGGCTGAGTATCTATGGGTGAGGTATATATATGTATTAAGCAGCAAGTGAACGTTTTGTCCTCAAGACTAATGTGTTCACACTAATGTGTGAAAAATAGGCAAGGTTAAGGATGTACATGAGTTTGAGAAGGGTCAAATCGGGTCAAAGCATCTCCAGAATTGCAGATCTATCAAAAGCGGTCCAAGAAAGGAATATTGGTGAACTGGTGACAGGGTCATGGCCGGCCGAGGCTCACTGATGCAAGTGGGGAGTGGACGCTTGTCCATGTGGTCCGATGCATCAAACAAAGTGCTAGAAAACATTGGCTTTAAAGAATGTTGTTAATGCTCAATGGGTCAGGACTGTTTTGGCAGCGAAAGGAGGACCAATTCAATATTAAACAGATGCTCGTAATGTTATGGCTGACTGGCGGGTTATACCAAGTTATACCAGGTCAGGTGTATATCCTTATATCTCTTAAAATGTAATAATTAAGAAAAATATCCTCTTATTCACAGCTGGTATTTTTGTTCTGTAAAATGCGACGGTGACTTAGCGGTTAGAACGTTTGTCAAACACCTCATGGGTTGGAGGTTCGATTTCTGTCTCCCCATGTGTGTGTGGAGTTTTCTCCCGGTGCCTCAGGGTTTTTTTTCTCCGGGTTCTCCGGTTTCCTCCCCGGGTCCAAAAACATGCGCGGTAGGTTGATTGGCACCTCTGAAAATTGTGTGTGAAAATGGGAGTGAGATGCCTCAAGACGCCTCAGACCCGAGAGGTCCCCCATGACCCGAGAGAGAAGTCGGATAAAGCGGTAGAAGATGAATGAATGAATATTTTATGGGATGTGCCGTTTATAAACAAACAACGTATCGTAACATTATTTGGCACAGTTGTGAAAAATAATGAAATATTGTGACCTCCAGCATGCGTCTGGCTGAAATGTATGTTTGCATACATGTTGTTTCGAACTAATCAGTGTTCCAGACACAATCCATCACCGTGTATAAAGCACTAGCAGGATTCTGTGACTTCAATACAATGGGGTCAATAAAAGGAAAGAACAGGTTTAGGATCTTTTACCTTTTCTGGCACCAAATCTCTACAACAAAATGGAGAGATAAATTTCTCTGCCTATATGTATATATTATATATATATATATATATATATATATATATATATATATATATATATATATATATATATATATATATATATATATATATATATATATATATATATATATATATATATATATATATATATATATATATATATATATATATATATATAGACACACATACACACACACACACACACACACACACACACACACACACACACACACACACACACATAGCACAATTCAAAGCGATCACGCCACAGTGTCATTGTCAATGTCTTTTTCTTTTTCTCTCACAACCTCACAGGCCCGCTGATATTCTTGCAGAATCTTTACAACGCCATCATGACCGGACTGCAGTGCATCGTCCAGAGGAATGTTTCCCCACCTGGACACAGGGAAACTTGATTATTAGCTGTCAAATTATTCGGTGGATCATCAAAAAATATTGCTAAACAAGTAACATCTGCATAAGTGTACACATCGGCAACCACCACACCACACATTTGCTTGTTAAATGAACACGTAGAATACGAAGCAATAAATAATCAGGACTTTAAAAAAAAAAAAAACCTCTGACCTGTCCTTCACAAAGGGGTTCACTTTGCATGTATTTGTTAAAAAACGCACAACCTCCACATGACCTGAAAAAAAAACAACAACATAATAATATTAGAAAAAGAATGACAATTAACGGGCACGGTGGTTTAGTGGTTAGCACGTTCGCCTCACACCGCCAAGGGTCCAGGGTTTGATTCCCTCGTCTCGGCCATGTGTGTGTGGTGTTTGCATGTTCTCCCCGTGCCTCAGGGGGTTTTTCTCCGGGTTCTCCGGTTTCCTCCCGGTCCAAAAACATGCACGGTAGGTTGATTGGCACCTTGGAAAATTGTCCCTAGTGTATGAATGTGTGTGTGTGTGTGTCCTGCGATGGGTTAGCTAAGATCAAATCTCTGCACCTGTGCTAATGCAACCAAAGCATGTTTGATTGTATTATATACATTAATCAAACAAATCTTTTTGATTCCCCATTTTTAACAATTATTTGTTGTGTAATTTAACATTTTATTTGATTTATGATCCGATTCAAAAACAATTTTTATTGTGAGTAATCGATTTGCAGGGAGGCACGGTGGTTTAGTGGTTAGCACGTTCGCCTCACACCGCCAGGATCCGGGTTCGATTCCCGTCTCGGCCATGTGTGTGTGTGGAGTTTGCATTGTTCTCCCCGTGCCTCAGGGGTTTTTTCTCCGGGTTCTCCGGTTTCCTCCCCGGTCCAAAAACATTCACGGTAGGTTGATTGGAACCTTGAAAAATTGTCCCTAATGTATGAATGTGTGTGTGAGTGTGTGTGCCTCCTGCGATGGGTTGGCATTCCATCCAGGGTGTATCCTGCCTTAATGCCCATAGACGCCTGAGATAGGCACAGACTCCCCGTGACCCGAGGGAAGATCGGATAAAGCGGTAGAAGATGAATGAATGAAATAATTATGAACAATTATGAACAATATAATGTAGCAACATGTAGAAATCTAGATATACACCAAATGGTGTATATCAGGGGTGGCCAACCAGTCAGAGCCACATTTTTCACGATAGTAGTAGTTGGGGGTTGTTGTGCACGTGCCGTGTTTCGAAACATATTTGACAAACACTGACTTAAATGATCTTGCCCCTACTGGGAAACTTTGAGGTGCTTTCACGCACATGCCCATTTGACGAAAATACCATATTGAACTCAAAAAACACAAACAAAAGCTTCGATATGAACCAGGCAAACAGTCACATGTGGAGCTTCAGGTTGGCCACTCCTGGTGGTCAAATGGTGTTTGTGGTCTTCTGCCTAATATTGTTTTGGTCTAATGGTTTCTGCCCATTGCAGACTGGGAACACACCAAAAGACCTGCAGTAATGGAGATGCTCTGACCCAGGCCTCTAGTCTGACATGGCTTTTGACAAACACCCTTGGCAATATTTTGCTGTCTAACAGGTGCCATGATGATGAGATAATCAGTGTTAGTCACTCACCGGTCATAATGTTATAATGTCATAATGTTATAGTCTTTGATAGCTATTAGTTCTTAATCGACCTTCTGCAGAAGCAACATGAAGTGCTGTACGCCTGTCATAGTCCTTCTGGTCCAAATCCATAGAAGACAGTGCAAACCTGAGAAAGGGAAATATTGGGATTAATGCTAAATTATGAAATAGCCACAAGGAATCTATTTCGATTCGATTACACGAGCTGGGGAATGCTGAGCCGTGAATTACCTCCTGAGGGCTGAAACATCTCCGCTATGAGCTGCAAACATTAGGTTTACCACAGACTTGTTCTAAAGACAGTCAGTTAAAAACAGAGATGAGAGTTACATTCATTTCTGGAGAAAAAAAAATTAATTTTTACAAATAAAATATAGGTAATAACTGCTAATAATAATAATAACTATAATATTGCAGTGGTGTAAAAAAAGATATAGTTTTGCCTGGTGTTTAGAAAAAATCATTAGGTGTTGCATTTGATTGCACTGTATGGATCTGAATATACACTAAGTCAAAGAAATCTGTGCAGCTCCATTAAATATCATAAAGTTCATGAGTTTAAATCCCAGTCACACCAAATCTGCGCCCCCATAACACCTCAGATAAATGTAAATCACTCTGAATAAAGGCGTCTGCCAAATGCTTTAAATGTTATAAATGTTCATAAATGTTATTAGATTGTTCCCTAAAGGATATCAATTTATATCATACCTATAATATCAACAGCAGCGGTGGTCGAAGTAAACAGATCATGTACTTGAGTAAATACTGGTAAAATATTGCTCTAGTGAAAGAAAAAGTGCTCCCGTTTTCAATTTTCACATAAGTAAAAGTACAAAAGTATTTGCCCTTAAATGTACTTATTGTGTAGTATTAAAAGTTTCCACGACTACATATGTTTATCTAAATCCAAATCGCTTTGTTGTTTACAAAGTATTTTTTTCCAGCTGTTACAGAAACTGTGACTAGCTACACTATTAATACAATTAGTAGCAGTAACATCATTTTCGTCCACTCGTCAATAAGTTTAAAATGTAGTTGAGTAAAAAGTATGATATTTGACTTTGAAATTTATTTACGTCAACGTAAAAAATGTCAATATTTCAGTAAAGTACAGATAAGACGATAAAGCTATCTATGTGCAGTAACGGATTACACTTACCTTGCCATTGTCCAACACTGATCAACAAGTTATAAATATTAGAAATACTGTGATTCTGAGCATTCTTTAGTTATATCGAGGCAGCAGGATGTTGTGTCTACACAATGCATAATGATCATTTAAGATTCTGCTCCTAGCAAATATATATTTCGCTACAGAGCTGCTCAGCTACATGTCTAAGATTAATGCAAGTCGAACAAATAACATTTGGAAAACTCAACATGTGGTGTATTTGGTTCATGCGCATGTTGTTTATGATTATAGAACAAACGTAGCGAGGTGTCAGTACACAGTAATCTCAGAAAACACACATTTTTTACGATTCTTCTGTCAAAGAATGCTAACAAAGATGTACTCAAAGCGGTTCAACCGAAAAGGGGTTAAAAATGAATCAAAACATAAACATAAAAGTCTAAGCATTGTGTCTATTCGGATGGCTTAGCTCCTGCAGCTTTACTGACAATATGTTCTACACTGCTAAAGGGAAACGAACGAACGGCTAACGAAAAGTCAATAAATAAGGACATCTTTCTAATGCCCAAAATGTAAACGTACTTAGAGTGTGTGGAACAGGAACTAAAACTAGCAATGCAGAGTTTTTCAAAGAAGGCCTACCTTTTACTTATTGACAAACTTAATAAGGCCTATATATTGTGCCTGACAGGCTTCATTTTCACATCCTATTTACAAGTGTGAAAACAGCAGGTGCATAGGTGCATTTTATCAGCTCTGGTTAGAGGACCATGGTGAGTGGGCGCCTTCTGATTGACAATGGGAACTTAATCTGTTTGGTGCCATGACAATATAATGTCTGTCTACAACTTGTACAATTTCAAAACAGGTCTTAAAAAGGTTAATCCTTCTGTTCTGCTGAGGTCAAAGTAACCCCCAAACAATTTTTCCCAACACGAAATGTTATGTGCTTGGATGTAAGGACGAAGTATAAAAATCGTGCTCCCTCTGAGAAAAAGCTTACACTGAACGCCCCTGATCCCAAACCAATCATACGGTCTTAAGACATGTGTTTCATAGTCTGTATCAAGCTCTGGACCCTTTGAACCATTCGGAGATTTATTCGCTTTTATCGTGTCCCTGCTAGGACCTGAATTTCCACAAAAACATTAATAATGCATTTATAGTACAGAAATAACATAGATTAATTCTAGCCTGTGCCCAGCATTTACCCTTTTACATTGTCGTTTTCGACCAGAATCCCTTTTTTCTACCTATAAGATATCATGTATAAAATATCTTACATGTTAAATATTACATTTTTAAAACACATGGTAAATTATTCTGTAAAATCTAAAGGCGAACACGTCACACATTATTGAGACCATGACACGTTGGTTGAGATACTTTACGTCAAAGCAAGAGCCGCCATCTGCTGGACAACAAGCCCTAATGAGCGTGTTGTAACAATAACGATTGTTGAATATTTGGCCTCACCCTTTCATCACCGGACTGTCGCCGAGGATCCTGTTTCTTAACAAAGTGTCTCAGATTGTCGTAATTATGGAAGTTGAAGAGGGACACCAATTCCTGATAGGAGAATATTTATGGAGCATATTAAAGTCCTATGTCATAATAAGTGAAGGTACTGTACATTAGATACAAACTAGAAATAAATCTGATCATATTTTTTTACTGATTTGTAGTGTGCATGTAAAAGGCACATCAATGACTCAATCAGGAATAGAAAAAAAAGGTTTTTAGATAACAAGGATTATTGACATGCGAGTCACTCAGTGAATGAAGAGAACATTGATACAAATATACTTGCATATATCACTGCAGTACGTTCTGATGTGATGTACCCTATACAGGGAACTACAAAGTTACACTATCCGTGTGTTCAAAGGAACACTTCCCTAAGTATCAATAAGAAAACACCTATATGATGAAAAGTGATGAAAAGTGATGAAAAAAAAAGTTTAATAGGAAACTTACATTACATCATGCCATTACATCACTACATACTACATCAATTACATCATACTACATTACTACTAGACTACAACAACTATCTACATTTTTATTTGTAATTATCTCATTTATTCAGTCTGAAATGTAAGAGTTTTGTATTATAAAATGTTATGTAAATTGAGAAATACTGGGAAAAAATGTATTGGGAAAAAATCTATGTTTTATGTTTAAGATTTGACGGTTGCACTGTAGAAAACTTTTATCTCTAAGTTTAACACTCCGAGTCTGCCTGCCTTTATTAAAGTATGGATCTAGAGTCCCGTTTTTGACAGTCCGTTTTGAGAACAGTCTGTTTTTGGTTTGCTTGTTTATTTAATCATTCGGCAGGCCAATTTGTTAGGCCTGTTATCCAATTATAGTGATTGTACTGCAGATAAGAAATGGCATGTGTCTTTCTATTGCTATTAATTCTCTGTTTTCCTATCTCTCTCTCTACCTCTCTCTCTCCTCTCTCCTCGCTCTCTCTCTCTCTATCTCTCTCTATATATATATATATATATATATATATATATATATATATATATATATATATATATATATCTCTATATATATATATATATATATATATACTATATATAATATATATATCTATATATATATCTATCTCTCTCTCCTCTCTCTCTCTCTCTCTCTATATATTAGATATATATATATATATATATATATATATATATATATATCTCTATATCTCCCTCTCTCTCTCCTCTCTATATCTATATATCTATATATATATATATATATATATATATATATATATATATATATATATATATTATATATATATGATATATATATATATATATATATATATATATATATATATATATATATATATATATTATATCTCTCTCTATATTCATATATATCTCTATATATCTCTCTCCTCTCTCTCCGCTATATATATATAGATAATATATATCTATTATATCTCTATATATATATCTCTATATCTCTCTCTCTCTCTATATATATATAAATATATATATATATATATATATATATATATATCTATCTCTCTATATATATATCTATATATATCTATATCTATATCTCTCTCTCTCTCTCTCTATATATAGATATATATAGATATATATATATATATAGATATATATCTATATCTCTATATCTCTATATCTCTCTCGATATCTCTCTATATATATATATATATTAAGATCTCTCTCCTCTCTTTATATATATATATATCTCCTCTCTATCTATATATATATATATCTCAATATCTCTCTCTCTCTCTCTATCTCTATATATATATATATATATATATCTATATCTCTCTCTCTATCTCTCTCTATATCTCTCTCTATATATCTCTATCTCTATCTCTCTCTATCTCTCTATCTCTCTCTCTCTCTCTATCTCTATCTCTATCTCTATCTCTATCTATATATATATATATTTCCCGAAAACAATGTTTAAACACAGTTCAAATGTCTTGATCTAAACCTACACACTAGAACAAGATTTCTCATTGTGAAGACTGAAGAAAGCAGAGGAAGTAGGTCATTGTTATGATTCACTTCAGAATGGACTGTAGTCTGTTCACACAGTTCACACTGACCTGACAGAAGCGGATGCCTCTCACGCTGTTACCCAGTTTGTCCAACGGTGGAGACCAGCACATGACGCCCATCACATTGGGAACCACTAAGAGCACAGCTCCTGACACTCCTGACTTGGCAGGCAATCCCACCTGACACATAAAAGTGCAAAAGCTCACACATTAATGTTTTCATTCACTGACAACATAAATACACAGAATATGTAAAAAAAAAAAAAACTATATAGTAATAATAATAAGATAAGACAAGGCTGTATTTGCTGTAATTGCATTCAACAATAATCAATAAAATGTCCAAATAGTAAAGAGGAAAATATAATAAAATAACAATTTCACAAGTATTGCTGAAAATCCACTTGGGACTTACGTGAAAGGCAAAGTGGCCCGAGTAGTCATACATGCCGCAAGAGTGCATGAGGCTGAGAGTGTTCCTTACGGCCTCAGAGCTCAGTACTCGTTCACCTGTGATAGGACAGATTCCCCCGTTGGCTAAAGTGGCCGCCATCACACTGCCTGACTCGCATGTCACCTCAATAGAGCAGAGCTGTGCGGGGAAATAAAACGCTG
>JACRUU010000013.1:17556405-17568905 GCA_030449085.1 Kryptopterus vitreolus
GGCCTCTGGACCAGAAGATTGCAGGTTCAAATCCCACAACCACCAAGCTACCACTAGTGGGCCCTTGAGCAAGGCCCTTAACCCTCAATTGCTCAGTTGTAAGTCGCTCTGGATAAGGGCGTCTGCTAAATGCTGCAAATGTAAATGTAAATGAATGACGCTCGTACATACAATTTAGTAGTCACTTGAATCAACGACTGTAGTAGGCATATATTTCTATATTTGGAGGAGAGCTTTTTTCCAATTTAAATATTCATACAATTTGAAAATGTTTAGGAAAATGATCATTGCATCCCAAATTAAAATCCTTACGATACAATTTGTTTAAACAGGCATGTAGTTGTTTACATACTCTATTTCAAAATGTTTGTTTATGCGTAACAGGAGCAAACACTGCTACTCTCAAGGCCAACACGAAGGACAGCTTTAGAGTGTTTCGAAACTCTCTGAACGCTCAACAATCAAACATCTCGCTCTAAACCAGAAATCTTTGAGAAAATTCCTGAATAAACTCTAGCTAGGTACTTTGATGGAGTGGATAGAGTGAAGGATGGATCACTAGAAGAGAAATTACACTTCTTCAGTAGGGCATTTCGTTAGTCAGCAATCGGTAGAGCAGTCCTCGTGTGAGAAAATGAATATGATCCTATGGTTAATAGCTCACCACTGACTTATATTTTTAGTAATGTTAGCAAATCTTGTGTAACATTTAGCCAGTAGCTTTTGATCTCATGCCCACCTTCGTCATCAAGGGAGAGCATGTTGAACTTTAGCCCACTGGGCTCTTTTCCAACAAAATGGTGCACATGTTCCGTTCCGTGCTCGTGCAACGCGATGGCATATTCCAGCGGCTTTACACATGACTGCAGGCAGAATGGCACCTTGGTGTCTCCTGTTGAGTGCCTTTTAGAAAGATATAAAGACAACAAAATGACTCCTCTGCAATATGTAGAAGTCAGCAGCAGTGGTGTTTTTCAACACAATGTTTACTTGCTGATTATTATGTTGGTTTTGTTTGTTTGTTGTTTTACCTCTGACCATCTACTGTACACAGTGAAATGCCCCATAGGTTGGGACTGAATTTGGCAAGGTGTGGAATGTAGTCTGCTACCTGCCACACACGAAACATTTAAAGATCAATTTCAATACATTCCTCAGAAATGCGGGATTTAATGAAGAATATAAATACTCACTTGACCTTCATGCTGATGTTTTGCTCTGTTAAAGATCTGATTTATGACACCAACAAATGCTTCGAACTCCGGAATGATAAATTTCTTCCTGAAAGCTTGGGAGAGCAGGACGATGTTCCCACCTACACATCTAACAAAGAGGCAAATGACTGAGATATCTCACCATCTCACTATAGTTCAAGTCAACTATAGGTAAACATTCAGGAACATTCAGCTTAAATGAGGTACTCTATTACACAGGATGCCTTTGCACATCATAGCCATAACCATGTGGCTAGAATTTTCCCTTCACTTGAGCTAGAAAAGCCAAACCTAAAATAGTTTAAATGGTCTGGACTGGAAGATCTTCAGTAGCCTGCTATAGAGCTCATAACGCTATTGGACACCTTTAGGATGAATTGGAGCATTGATTGCACTACAGTCCTGCTCACCCTACACTAGAAACTGATATTACTAACACCGTTGTGGCTGAATGTGCACAAATCTAAGATCCAAGATCTAGAGGAACATCGTTGTTCATTATTTCAATAGTACATATACAACTGCAGTTATTTAGAATATAATGTGATGCCGAAATGGTGACATTTCAAACATTTTTTTTAATGTTGACACCGACAAATGTTGCAGCAAGTTTTTATGCTGCCGTTTTTATACCTCTCCTAAAGAAAACATTAGTTCATTCTAAAACTCTTCTCTCACCCTGATAATTATACATCATATGGTATGATTAATTGTAATTTGGATTAGTTTGTGTCCCCATGTATGTGTAATAAAAACACCTATGACAATCAACAATCAGTAATGTGAAGCATTCAACAGACAATGGAGGACATTTGAGGACACTTCATTACCAGCATACGGAGAACCAAATTGCTAGAGCCACCGCCCAGCACCATAGTCCGGCACAGGATGCTGCAAAGAGTCCCTCAATGGACACAGTCCAGCTCCATAGTCTCCCTGAGGATGCCGCCCAGCTCCTTAGTCCTGCTGAGGTCACCGCCCAGATTCAGAGCTCCGCTGTGATATTGAATTATCATGGATGTCTCTAAACCCCAGAACTATCCCGAAGACGTCTCAAAGCCCCAGAGCACCACTGTGGATTTCACAATACCCCAGAGCTCCGCCGAGGACTTTGCAAAGTCCAGAAGCTTCACTGAGGATATAGCAAAGCTCCAGAGCTCCGCTGAGGACTTCACCAAGCTCCAGAGCCCTGATACATGTTACTCTGATACATGTGAGCCCTGATATATGTTACTTAGCTCCAGAGCTCCTACATTGGAGCTGCTCAGCTTCAGAGCGCCTCCAGACCTCAGCAGAGCATGTCACCAAACTCCATACCTCCACAGAGTGCGTAGCTATGCTTCTGACCTCCACCTCATCACATGAAAGAAGGCCTATGCCTTTCCTGACATCCAAGGCATTCTTTCCATTGTTGGATCACCTGAAGCCCCACTGTGTCTGCCACTGACACCCAACCTCCCTTGTACCTCAAGAACATCTTTGTATCTCCAGTACTACTCTGCTTCCTGTTTCCCTGACCCTTTCTCAGATACATGTTCTGCCCAGCCTGCTTCATCTCTGGTTTTGACTCTGGACTGTTTTCTGCTATGTGTTTTTGCTCTACCCACATTGCCGTTTTCCATGTATGATCTTTGGGCGGTTTTTGGTTTAGATTTTTGGTTCTCCCTCTAATGCTGATTTTGTACTGTTTTTGGGATTATTTTATGAACTGTGGGTCTTTTTCACCCGTTTGCTTAATTAGTACAAATTAAGGTCCAAATGTAGGTCATAGGTTCGCAAATATTATCGCAGTAGCACACCTCTGAAAGAGTTTGTTGTCCATCATGGCATCACCCTTGGATTCTCGAACAGCTTGACGTAGTTTGTCCATACAATCCCTCAGCCGGGGGTCAGAGGTCAGCAGACCGGTGCTTTTAACAGCCTTAAAAGATTAGATACTGGGTTAGCAAAACTACACTATACAATACTGAGCGCTTTTTACATTTAATTGCTATTTATTTGAAGCCTCTTGGCAGACTTCTTTGACCTTGGCAATATATGCTTGAAATATGATTGGAGAGAAACCACTGGAAGCATCACAACCCAGAGAAAAGCTAAGAAACTTCGACTCACACTGATGAAATGAGAAATGGGGATCCTGTCCTGCCCATTAGTTATGGTTTGGAACAGCAAATCTTCCAGTCCTGAGAAGAGACTTTTACCTCCCTTACCTCTGAATAAACATTAAAAAAAAAAACATTAATTAGCATGTGAGGTCTGCTGGTTTTGGTATCTTTAATTTGCACCTGTAGTTTTGGAATGGAGCTACAGATCTAATGTAGCTATGAATGTAATATTCGAATGTAAACCATTTTAGGAGTCAATTGAGTAGTACATCCAGTCAATACATTTCTAAATAAAGTTTTTAAAAAAAAATGTACAAATCTTGTGCTGTAGAGTAATTCAATAAGTTTGTAATTAGATGTTGGGCACGGTGGCTTAGTGGTTAGCATGTTCACCTCACACCTCCAGGATTCACACCTCCGCATTCGATTCCCGTCTCGGCCATGTGTGTGTGGAGTTTGTGCATGTTCTCGCCGTGCCTCAGGGGGTTTTTTCTCCGGGTTCTCCGGTTTTTCCCCCCTATCTATATACTATCTATAGTAGATGAATACTATATTATTAGTATACATCTATACTAATGACTAATGCTGGCCTGGCCAACCCGTGGCTCCCGAGTCTCATGCGGCTCTTTAACGAGTTTCATGCGGCTCTTTAGGAGCTTTCACATAACATGCGTCAATGGGAATGGGATGATGTTCATGTGTTCCCATGTGTACGATGTGGCTCTTTGCAGTAACACAGACAAAAAGTGGCTCTTAGCCTCCTACTAGTTGGCCACCCCTGGACTAATGCAATGACTCATGCATGTAGACTGCATAATGCAACATTAGACTTGCGGAATGAATGAAGCAAAGTGCAGATACACGTCCTGTGTGGTTAGCTGATGTGTGTGTGGAGTTTTTGCATGTTCTCGCCGTGCCTCAGGGGGTTTTTCTCCGGGTTCTCCGGTTTTTCTCCCCGGGTCCAAAAACATGCACGGTAGGTTGATTGGCACCTTGGAAAATTGTCCCTAGTGTGTGAATGTGTGTGTGTGTGTGTGTCCTGCGATGGGTTGGCATTCCATCCATGGTGTATCCTGCCTTAATACCCATAGACACCTAAGATAGGCACAGACTCCTCGTGACCCGAGGGAAGATCAGATAAATAGCGGTAGAAGATGAACCCTAGAAGTGCACATATACCCTTTGTACAAATGACAGTAGTTGTTTACTTTATTTCAACAACCTAATTTGAGAGAGTACTATTAAACTATTACATATTAAAGTTCAGTATTATATTTTTGTGCACAGACAGTCAGTGAACTTACCCCTCAGGTAAAATGGGACCATTATTATTGTCCGCGTTTGTTCTGTTGAGATCATGCTGAGAGTCGCTGGTGAAACAGCGCCTCTGTCGCCAAACTCTGCGCGCGTTACCGGAGCTCAAACCCCGCGTCCACTTGTGCTGAAAAAACTCCACTTTAATCCTCCCGAAAGTCCTCAAAATAACCACCCTCGCCATCATTATGATCCACTTCCACCCAGGCGTAGATTAAAAAAAAGACACACTGTTTGTCGACACTCTGTACTTCAGCCACCCCCGGAAGAATCTCCCGCTTACAGCTCCAGCGTGCGCGCTTACAGCACCTGTGGCTCTGGACACATCCGATCCATCAGAGTGTCGCATGAGCACGTGTTCACTTAAAGCAGTTAAGCACCAGGAATGCATGACCTTTTTGGACATTGCCAGTGCATATTAAACAGGTTCAAATATTAATATCTAAATTCATATTTTATAAAAAAAAAAAAAAAAAAAAAACAAGATATTGTAGACTTTGTTGCAATGTTATAATTTGATCAAGTACAGTTAGGTCACTATTCTATGGAACTGGAGCCATTGTGGTGCAGAAGTCGTGTTTACCCTTACATTTGTGTTTTAAATCAACAAACAAAGGTTTAAAATGATCCAGGAAGTTTTTGTTATTTGGCCGACTGCAATGTGGTGCAGTAATGGCTTTGAATCCTAACCTTGTGTTTGTAAAATTTCATTCATTCATTCATTCATTCATTTGATCATTCGTTCATCTTCTACCGCTTTTATGCAATCTTCCAACGGGTCACAGGGAGCCTGTACCTATGGCATATGGGCATTAAGGCAGGACACACCCTGGATGGAATGCCAACCATTCCAATTGCACACACACACACACACACACACACACACAACACACACACTGCACTCACATTCACACATTAGGAACAATTTTTCCAAGGTATCAATCAACCTACCGTGCATGTTTTTGGGACCCGGGGGGAAACCGGAGAACCCAGAGAACCCCCCCCCCCACCCCCCCCACCCCCACCCCCCCCCCCCCCCCCCCCACCCCCCCCCCCCAACCCCCCCCACCCCCCCCCCCCCCCCCCCCCCCTGCACAAGAAGAAAATGCAAACTCCACAAACACATGGCGGACACGGGAATCGAACCTCCGACCCTGGAGATGTGAGGCATCTATACTATCTGTTACTATCTATATACTATCTATAGTAGATGAATACTATATTATTAGTATACATCTATACTAATGACTAATGCTGGCCTGGCCAACCCGTGGCTCCCGAGTCTCATGCGGCTCTTTAACGAGTTTCATGCGGCTCTTTAGGAGCTTTCACATAACATGCGTCAATGGGAATGGGATGATGTTCATGTGTACCCATGTGTACGATGTGGCTCTTTGCAGTAACACAGACAAAAAGTGGCTCTTAGCCTCCTACTAGTTGGCCACTCCTGGACTAATGCAATGACTCATGCATGTAGACTGCATAATGCAACATTAGACGTTTTGAGTTCAAATAGTATTTATTATTATTATTATTATTACATAATTGACACTGTCCGTGGACAAATATTATCAATATTTCAAACATACACCAAGAGGTTATGAAAATTCTATATTGTGCCTCAAGATAAATACACTGGAATGAAAATGATACATACTAATACATACAATGGTGTGTTTAATGAAATTCGCTTCATTTAATACAACTTGTTATTTAGGGTTTATTCACCTGGAGTTTTTCTGAATCTTGTGTCAGACTTAATAAAACTTTTATTTCAGCATCAAATACATCCATACATATATATTTGGCCAGATGTTTTTATTTACTGTCAGTTAATGCAATCTAGATGTTATATTGTATCACTTAAATGCAGTTCAATATAATGTTTGTGATGACTACCTTAAATTCCGGCTTAAATTAGCTTGGCAACAGTGAATTTTGTCATTTTTCAGTAGGATCTATAAAACACTTTTCGCAGGTTTTGGCAACAAAAGTCTTAGTGCAATGTCAACAACACAAGCCGGCATGTAAGACAGAGGGATCCAGAGGAGTTTAGCGTCCCAGCCAGGGCTGTATCGGGTTCTTGGGTAAGCAGCAGACAGTGCATGCTCCATGCAATTGGTCACTTTACTTAAATCACAGTCACAGATAGCATTCATTATCAACCTCTGGATGTTGATGACTGGTTTGAGGGGGAAAAAAGAAAAGTAAGCACTGAAGTTAAGAAATTGACAGTGTTTTAGAGGCTAACAAAGAAACCATGGTCATTTGGAAATTGCCAATAATGCATAGAGTATTACAAGGTATATTGCAAACTTCCTTGCCCCAAAAAACACCAAAACATTTTTATAGATTATAGAGTTTGACAAATGCATATACAGTGCATTGTATTCATACCCGTTGAATATTTCCACATTTTGTCACGCTCTGACCACAGACTTGTGTATTTTATTTTATTTTATTTATATTATTTTCATAGGTGTTCGCTGAAGATGTCCAAATCAAATCATATCATAATTATCACTGCATTTGTTTGGCCTTGTCTTGCAATACCTGATGTTCCACCAGGGGGCGCATTAGGCACGATAATACATTGATTATTAACATTAATACATTTTATCTGTTTAGGTTTGATATGTATGCATCTGGTGCGGGGTTCAGTCTGTCAAATTTGTGTGGCCCCTGAGCCAAAAGGCTATTCTAACACATGAATATGCTTTGATCCCAACCATTCCCTAGTAGCTCTCGCTGTATGTGTAGGATTGTTGTCCTGCTGGTAGGTAAACCTCTGTGCAAGTCCTCTGTAGCCTCTAATAGCCTTTCTTCCAGGAATTGCCCTGTATTTGGCTCCATCCATCTTCCCTTCACCTCTGACCAGCTTCCCTGTCCCTGCTGACGAAAAGCATCCGCACAGCATGATGCTGCCTCCACCATGTTTCACGGTGGGGACAGCGTGTTTAGGCTGATGTCCAGTGTTACGTTTCCACCATACATAGAGTTTTGCTAGTGGGACAAAAAGCTAAACAGCACCTTCTTCCACATGTTTGCTGTGTCCCTTGCATGACTTATAGCAAACTGCAAAAAGGGGACTTCTTATTCGCTACCATGGACCTTCTGTCTGCTTCTTGGATCAATGTTCTCCTTGCCCAGGCTGTCAGTTTAGGTGGACGGCCAGGTCTTGGTAGCAGCTGTACCATATTATTGAGGTTTTCATAACCGAACCCTGCTTTAAACCTTTCAACTACTTCATCCCTGACCTGTCTGGTGTGTTCTTTAGCAGTTTGCTCTCTAATAATGTTCTCTAACAAACCTCTGAGGCCTTCACAGAACAGCCGTAATCATACCGGGATTTAAGTACACGCCGGTAGACTCTAATTACTAATTAGGTGACTTCTGAAGGCAGCTGATTTTATTTAGGGGTATTAGAGTAAAGGGGGATGAATACATTTGCATGCCACACTTTTCCAATTTTGATTTGTAAAACATCTTTAACACTACATATCTTTTTTTTTTTACTTTGTGATACTATGTGTAGGTCTATCACATCTAATCCCAATAACATTTATAGCATTTAGTAAATGAAATATGTTTAAGTTTGTAGTTACAATGTGACAAAATATGGTAATATTTAAGGTGTATGAATACTATTGCAATGCACTGTATATTGCTCGCTTATAAAATGGAGAATTCATGTTGAATGTTTTCATTCAAAAAAAGACATGCCATAACCCTTATAAACCTGAATACATTGTACAAGTATTATAGCTTGTATTTAGATCTATTCACACTTAATTCATTATTCACAAATAATGTATGTAAAGTCACCAATTAATCTGTAACTGTTAAAACTGCATATAATATCTACACCTTTGTTTTCATTAAAAATATATATAATATATATATATATATATATATATATATATATATATATATATATATATATATATATATATGTATGTATATAAAAATGCATGATATGCAAATTAACAATCATCATAATGTCTTCCTGTAATCTCTGGCGACTTTAGCATAAATATTGAATTAATAAAGAGACATTTTAAATGGTTTCAGTTTACTATGTTGTATTCTAAAATATAGATAGACAAATTTTTTTTTTGTAATCTGAAATTAAATTAGAGTTAAGGTTTGACATCTACAAGTTACTCATTTGATCATATTTAAAGTGTATGCATTTCAAATATGTAACTTTAATTGAATTATAATTAGTTACATTAAGTATTATTCATGAATTTAAATATAATATTTGTACTAATACTTACACTCATCCAGATATTTTTCTCCATAACTTTCCTTCACTTCAGGTGTCAGCTTGGTTCCACAGGCGCTGAAGTTCCCGTTCAAGTGGTCCCAAGCTTGTCACCTGGGTCTTGAAGAAGCCAGGTTCTATTATACACACTTTGATTCCAAAATGTTGAATATCCCTCCTGAAACAAAGATTTGCAATGTTGGTACTCATGATGATCCACACTAGCTACAAAGTGTATGTCAATACTTGTTTAGTCAATCCTTTATTTATCAAATGTTCTGTTATATAGGATTTTTTTCCACTTTGCATGGAACATTTAGAAAAATCCAGCCATAGATAGACAGGCAGTCACGGGATTTGCTTGTTGTGGATGCAGAGGCTTAAAGGAAAACTTGGTTTTGTGTGATAATTGATGATTTTTATTCCATTTTCCAACACTGGAGCAAAACCACTTACTTACAGAACACTTACAGAGCTGCAATTGGGGAAAGAATGTATGAATAGGTTTAAAAGTACAAACACACACACACACACACACACACACAAGTGCCCATATATATATATATATATATATATATATATATATATATAGATATATATATATATATATATATATATATATATATATATATATATATATACATCTATAATATATATATATATATATATATATATAACATTTAAATTACTTTTTGATTACTTTTTGATTTGTCCACTAGGTGGCACTTTAAGTTAACATTTAAGTTCAACTTTAACTTTAAGTTAAAACCCTCGGAAAAAAAAAAAAAAACAGTTTATTCTATATTGAGAAATGAAACTGCAGCAGATCGTCATCATTCAAATCACAATCACATTTCAGCTAAAAATCATGCCGTCGTCTAAAACACTGATTTTACATGAAATTGTTCAGATGGAACCCTATGTTTAATCTTTAACATTTTCATAAGAGTTACAATTACTTTCTCAGTAACTGTAACGAATTACTGTTACATTCATTCATTCATTTTCTACCGCTTTATCCGATCTTCCCTCGGGTCACGGGGAGTCTGTGACTATCTCAGGCGTCTATGGGCATTAAGGCAGGATACACCCTGGATGGAATGCCAACCCATCGCAGGACACACACACACACACACACACACACACACATTCATACACTAGGGACATTTTTCCAAGGTGCCAATCAACCTACCGTGCATGTTTTTGGACTGGGAGGAAACCGGAGAAAAACCCCCTGAGGCACGGGGAGAACATGCAAACTCCACACACACATGGCCGAGACGGGAATCGAACCCGGACCCTGGCGGTGCGAGGCGAACGTTACATGTTACATGTATTTTGTAATTAATGTAATGTAACGCCATTTTATATATATACTCCGCAACACTTTACGCATGTATATATGTAAAGTTTTATATATATGTGTATATATATATAGAGAGAGAGAGAGAGAGAGATAGACAAATAACGTTGAAAACAGATAAAATAATAATTACACACACACCTACAGATCTAATAGATTTAGTGCTACAGAGAGAGACGGTTTAGAATGTTTAGAATTCCTTTAAGTGTTGGCTTAGCACAATTTAAAGCCAGTGTATATTCTATGAGATCTTTTATATGTGTTTATATGTTTATTTTTGTTTAGATTTAACATATTTTTATAGGTTTTTTTTTATTAGTTTTTCTTTATTATAAAAAGACTATCCCAATTTATAAAAGGAGCAATGACAAATTTTCATAATTTATATTTCATTACAAGAGGCACGGTGGCTTAGTGGTTAGCACGTTCGCCTCACACCACCAGGATCCGGGTTCGATTCCCGTCTCGGCCATGTGTGTGTGGAGTTTGTGCATGTTCTCCCCGTGCCTCAGGGGGTTTTTCTCCGGGTTCTCCGGTTTCCTCCCGGTTCCATGGTCCAAAAACATGCACAGTAGGTTGATTGGCACCTTGGAAAATTGTCCCTAGTGTATGAATGTGTGTGTGTGTGTGTGCCCTACGATGGGTTGGCATTCCATCCAGGGTGTATCCTGCCTTAATGCCCATAGACGCCTGAGATAGGCACAGGCTCCCCGTGACCCGAGAAGATCGGATATAGCGGTAGAAGATGAATGAATGAATGAATAACAATTATAATAATAATAATAATTTGGTGCAGTGGTTTAATGCTTAGCACATTCGTCTCACACCTCCAGGGTCGGGGGTTCGATTCCCACCTCCGCCATGTTACTTCTCAGTGTGTCCTGTCATAGCCATGTAAAAATTTGATTTCTAAAACAGTATTCTTTGTTATGAAGTTTGGCTTTGTTGTGGCAGTGCTTCAAAATGAATATAAACTTAATTCAAGCGATGAAAGAGTTTGAAATTCTAACAGTAAACAAGAGTTGCGTACTACGGTAAAGTTAACTGTAAAGTTGTAAATGTTTGTTACTAAATGTCACTTAGTTGACTTTTATAAAGTAATTGAAAAGTTACACTACTTATTACATTTTCAATAGGGTCATGTGTAATCTGTAACCTAGTACATTTCCAAAGTAAACCTTCCCTACACTGTGGATTTAATAGTCTGGTAGCTGTAATAAAATTCTAAACAAGCAAACAGGAGGCAGACTTCACAGTGATGTAAAGGAATGAATCAGATGGTATTGTTTTAAATTGTCATGTGATAGATGATGGCATGGTGGGAGGAGTTACTGATTACTCTTACTGATGCTATCTATGCAAGCATTTTCTAAACTGAATGGATGCATTAGTAAGTTTTAGTGGAGTTTTCCTCCATTACGTCCTTTCAAAGTGGATTTTTTTGGTTTAAATCGCAGGACTGTGGGGGATCGTGAACAATGCAGGATGTTCATTGCCCATGGGACCCTCAGAGTGGATGCGGATCGAGGATTTCAATAGCACTTTAAGAGTGAACATGACTGGTGTGATTGAGACCACTATAAATTTCTTGCCACTAATCAAGAGAGCACGGGGCCGGATAGTGAACGTGACGTCAGTACTTGGCAGAGTGGCAATGAACGGAGGTGGATACTGCATCTCGAAGTTTGCTGTGGAATCCTTTTCCGATTGCCTCAGGTATTTCCAAATTAAATAAAAGGGGCATAAAAATGGAAGGAGTAAAGCATTTCAACTGCACATTGTTTATCTTCACCAAAGCCACAATGTTAAGTATGAAGAAAATCACGTAATGAAATATTCATTCATTCATTCATCTTCTACCGCTTTATCCGATCTTCCCTCGGGTCACGGGGAGCCTGTGCCTATCTCAGGCGTCTATGGGCATTAAGGCAGGATACACCCTGGACGGAATGCCAAACCATCGCAGGGCACACACACTCACATTCACACACACATTCATACACTAGGGACAATTTTCCAAGGTGCCAATCAACCTACCGTGCATGTTTTTGGACCGGGGGAGGAAACCGGAGAACCCGGAGAAAAACCCCCTGAGGCACGGGGAGAAACATGCAAACTCCACACACACACACATGGCCGAGACGGGAATCGAACCCGGATCCTGGCGGTGTGAGGCGAACGTGCTAACCACTAAGCCACCATGCCCCATTATTATTATTATTATTATTATTATTATT
>JACRUU010000013.1:17571405-17588905 GCA_030449085.1 Kryptopterus vitreolus
TTTATTATTTTTTATTTTATATGTATATATATCATTCATTCATTCATTCATCTTCTACCGCTTTATCCTATCTATTCCTATCTTCTAATCCGATCTTCCTCGGGTCACGGGGAGTCTGTGCCTATCTCAGGCGTCTATGGGCATTAAGGCAGGATACACCCTGGATGGAATGCCAACCCATCGCAGGGCACACACACACACATTCACGCACACACATTCATACACTAGGGACAATTTTCCAAGGTGCCAATCAACTTACCGTGCATGTTTTTGGACCGGGGGGAAACCGGAGAACCCGGGGAAAAAAACCCCCTGAGGCACGGGGAGAACATGCAAACTCCACACACACATTCCCGAGACGGGAATCGAACCCGGATCCTGGCGGTGTGAGGCGAACGTGCTAACCACTAAGCCACCGTGCCCCTTTATATGTATATATATATATATATATATATATATATATATATATATATATATATATATATATTACATGCACACAATTACTAGCAAATATTTGGTTTGGACACTTTTCTTTTTATTGTGAAGATAAATAAACAGAAAGCCATTTTTTCAAAAAGCCAATTGTTATATTTTATACATAAACCTACATCAGAACATCTTTGGTAAGACTTTCTCTAATTGTGTGTCTGGTTGTAATACTCTTAATGGCTGTAGTGCTTTTAGACTGTGTTAACTGTGCTTAGGCTCTGAATATAATTGATTTTGGAGTAGAAAGGGTTTTCTTTCTTTTCTCAGTACAGGTAAATGTGTTTTTAATTCAATTCTGTTATAATAATAGAATATCGATCTGGTGAATAGATACAGTTTAAAATGAAAAAAGTAAAAAGACTATATCTTCAGGGATTAAAGAAAGCATTTAAAAATAATAACACAGACATACTGTGGTTTTCCGCACTTTATAGTGAGACTATATTGATATAATGTTTGTCACACATTCTTACCCGATATATTTGTATATTAGCTCCATGTCCATGAATGATGCAGGTCCCAAATTACAACTGCGGAAACATATATATAAATGAAAGAAAAAAACAATTATACCAGGACTCCAATTATAAGGACTCCTGTCCTGTGTCCACTTATATATATATATATATATATATATATATATATATATATATATATATATATATATATATATATATATATATATATATATATCTATATATATATATATATATATATATAGGGATCTGGGGATTCACCGCCAACACTCAAACGTTCACCCCCCTTCTCTATCTCTCTCTCTCTCTATCGCAATAAACATTCTAGGTGTACGTCTACTTTCGTTACAGACTAGAAGAGTAAAGTAGGTATAGTGTCAAAGGTCAATCCATACTCGTGAAAACAAGTAGAAACACAATAAATGAACAATTGGGAAACTGAGGGACAATGATGAAAAAGTAGATCTAGAAAACACCGCTTAAAACTACTGTGTGAACACTTGTCAGATGAAGATGTGAAGCTAGTTCAATAAAGGTAATGATTTGACGCTTTGTTGCCACTATCAACAGATCGATAGGAATGACGCATAGAGGAACTGGGAAGCCAAATGTGTCACAAAGAGTCCAGAGTGTGGAAGTCAAAAGTGGTCAGAAGTATTTAAAGCGTTTATATTTAGATGTACACAGTGTAGGGAAGGTTACTTTGGAAATGTAATAGGTTTACAGATTACAAATGACCCCTATTCAAAATGTAATAAGTAGTGTAACTTTTTCAATTACTTTATAAAAGTAAAGTAACTGATTACATTTGATTACTTTTTTTGGTATGGGGGGGGGGCTTTGTTAGGCGGTGTAATTTGTAATCTTCAACATTTTCTAAAGTAACCATAATTTAATTCCTTTTTTTCTATAGAAATGTAACGATATATACTGTTACATAACTGTATTATGTAATCTCCTAATCATTAATATATATATATATATATATATATATATATATATATATATATATATATATATCTATATAGATTAATGTGTGCACAGTAATGTATATATACACAATACACACACACACAGAAATAAAACCATTTTTTTTTTAACCAGCTCTTTTTTTTACATTACACACACAACAAAAATTTACTATTATTGTTAACGTCTGCTTATATGCAGATTTCATTTTTATTATTTATTTCTTTATATATATATATATATATATATATATATATATATATATATATATATATATATATATATATATATATATATATATATAGTGCATTGTGCAGCCCTCAGCCTTCTATCTGTGCATTGGTTAATGCATGTTTAAATTCAACTTCCAAAAGAAAAAGATGATTCAAAATCCTGCAAATGTAAATAAGATGTTTTTGGCTTGTAAACATGCCCCTGAAAATTTATTGCTATTGGATTCTGATTGTTGTTGCTATAACAGAAAGAGCACAAAGAACACCATCACAGGGACACAGCACAATGCAGGAATTCAATTCACTAATCCATGGACCTCGATCTTGCGGACCCTGAGAACTCGAGGTAGTGCATGTTTGTGCCTGCTTTATTTTATAGACAAAGTTGACAAAAGGACAAGTTTGGCCTCTGCCACACCCATTGTTTCCGTCCAATTGTAAGGAGCAGTTCACTGGCAAAAGGGATAAAACCGCATGGAGAGTAAATCTAGTGATCAGTGACAGAAACGGGGGTGAAAAACTGAAAGATCTCAGGGAAAGAGATAAAGCACATTCCGTGGGACCGTTCAATGCTTTTTTCCCCTCAAAAAAAGTCCAAAGTTCATCCTGCTCTCAATCTACTTCTCATGTTTCACATGAATCCTCCACTTACTCTATATAGTCTATAGGGACATTGCTGATGAAAATACTCCATTTACATCTAGATAATATAAAAATACATGCACATCATTTGTAAATAATGTAAATAATAACAGAAGTCTACATCTGCAGGACTTCATGAAAAAAGAATTGTTTTACATTCAAAACTTTATATATGGAAATCATTTTTTGCACTATTGTAATGTTGTCAATACAGTACATTTGTAAATGTGTACCGTATTATTTCTTCCTTCATAATTCATGTCAGACTGTTTTGTGTAAAAGACTGTTTCCTGATATTAATCTTCAGTCCAAAGTGATGCCCATGATAGAACACAATACATCCTTCTTAAAAATTATATGCATATTCTGCATTCATTCTAGATTCACTGATTGGATTCTCCCTTTGTTGTTGAAGCTGGTATATTTCACAGTAAAGGGTTACATTTAGATTACTTGCTGATATCTTGTGTTTACTAAATCATGTAAATGTGATGTGGGGCACGGTGGCGTAGTGGTTAGCACGTTCGTCTCACACCACCAGGATCCGGGGTTCGAGTCCCGTCTCGGCCATGTGTGTGTGGAGTTTGCATGTTCTCCCCGTTCCTCAGGGGGTTTTTCTCCGGGTTCTCCGGTTTCTCCGGTTTCCCCCGGTCCAAAAACATGCACAGTAGGTTGATTGGCACCTTGGAAAATTGTCCCTAGTGTATGAATGTGTGTGTGTGTGTGTGCCCTGCGATGGGTTGTCATTCCATCCAGGGTGTATCCTGCCTTAATGCCCATAGATGCCTGAGATAGGCACAGACTCCCCGTGACCCGAGGAAAGATCGGATAAAGCGGTAGAAGATGAATGAATGAATGAAGTAAATGTAATATAGATATATGTGATATGTATATTTTATATATTATCATTTAAATTTTGGTTGGAACTTGCAAATGAAAAATGGTTATTCGTTTTATTCATGACTGATTATAGTGTTAACTTCACACAGGCACACTGTAGTGTTCTTTTAAAAAAACAACAATTCTATGCTGGAGCAGATGCTGGAGGAAAGCTTTTTGGAATGTGTGACAAATCCTGAGTATAAAACAAGAAAGGCATTGTTTGGTATTGCAAGCAGAAGTATAAGAAATGCCTTGATTGTTTTTCACTGGTTATTAAGATTTCAAATCTAAAAAATGCATGATTTGAATATATCAATTCAAAAAGCAACTATGTGAAATCCATTCCGTGGAAGAATGACTTCAGAATATCCATATTGGGTTTATTTTTGTAAGTAGTGTACATATAAATGCAAAGGTGAAAGATACACTATACTTATTTCATACATCCATGATGGCATTTCACAATTTTAAGTTAATGACTTACTTGAAGAAATTGCCATTAATTAATTGGTAAATACGTTTATGCAAAGCAGCATAACTTCATAAGGTTTAAACAATATTATTCAGGTAAACATTAAGAATTATTTAGCAACTATATTTAAATAAATGTACAAACCTCATATTGTGATGATCATTAGTTTTATTGGTATTATTTTATGCTGAATAAAGACAATTCATTCATTCATTTTCTACCGCTTTATCCGATCTTCCCTCGGGTCACGGGGAGCCTGTGCCTATCTCAGGCGTCTATGGGCATTAAGGCAGGATACACCCTGGATGGAATGCCAACCCATCGCAGGGCACACACACACACACACACACGTTCATTCACACACACACCATTCATACACTAGGGACAATTTTTTCCAAAGTGCCAATCAACCTACCGTGTATGTTTTTGGACGGGAGGGAAACCGGAGAACCCAGAGAAAAACCCCCTGAGGCACGGGGAGAACATGCAAACTCCACACACACATGACCGAGACGGGAATCGAACCCGGATCCTGGCGGTGTGAGGTGAACGTGCTAACCACTACGCCACCGTGCCCCTGAATAAAGACAATATTTATATTTATGTCTTTTAGCAGAAAGTGCTGATTTCTAAAAGTGCCCAATTATACAACTGATCAGTTAAGAGACTTTCTCAAGGACCCAGACGTGGCAGCTACGTAGTGATTAGAATCGGACTCACGATATTCTGAACATCATCTTAAACACTGCTTATAATCAGTATTTATGATCAGGTAACTTTGGTACGACAGCAGGACTGCAAGTTCAATTCTCAAAAATGAATCCCACTCCCATCAACTTGTTGCTAGTGGGCCCCTGAGCAAGGCCCTTAACCCTCAATTGCTTAGTTGTTAGTCGCTCTGGATAAGGGCGTCTGCCAAATGCCATAAATGTAAAAAAAAAGTAAACAAAATCAGCAATAAAAGTATCTTATAATGATGAAAATTTGTATGTAACGTTGAGTACATGAAAAAGATGCATGAACAGTCATGTTAAATTACATATACTGAGACTGGATTATTTTATGTATTTATTCATTCTTGCAAAAAGTACATTTAGGAAATTAACATATACTTAGGGTAAGGCATTTCAGTACTGACTGATACAAAAAAAATCACTGTTTTGTCAGATGTGAATAGCTTAATTATATTTAAAAAAAAACTTCTTTTAGATATACGAGTTAGATATAACTCATTAGATATGACCTGCAGAGCAATATTAGTGGAAATTAATAAATGTTGCTTGCTTTACACAAGGACCATTTTGATTTAGGAGAGAAAAGTCCTACCGTGTCCTCCCTTCTGTGCTTGTCGAATTCCCGCTTCAGAATGAGAAGGTTTCAGAAAGGGCTTTATCCCTTAAAGCAGGGCCACTTTTTGTAATCTCCAAGCTGTGCTTAATGCTTCTTATTTGTGTGCGTGTGTGTGTGTGTGTGTGTGTGTGTGTGTGTGTGTGTGTGTGTGTGTGCGTGAGTGTGTGCATGAGGGGCGGATCAGCATGACATGAGAACCAGTACAGAGACATGAGATTCCAGAAGCAAAATTCCTAATGCTTATGTAATGCTCTTTTCTCGTACGGCTGGAATGTCTCGTTGTTCAGTCTTACGACTGTATCGCCAATTATTTATTTATATATCCAGGTTTTCATGTCAAGCCATTGTCATGTCCCTGGGATCGTTGCCGGAGATTCGTAAGATGCTAATACAAAGCTAAATGTAAACAAAATGGAACGCTATGCAAAGAATCCTCTAGACATTGAGGAATTCTGGCTTTTAAGGTCACAAATAATTGCGAGCAAAAACGATTTCAATGATTAATAAATACAAACATCATTCATAATTTAGTAATTAAGTACAATTCAGTTGAGCAGCTATGCTAGCTGTCATGAATTAGCGATATTAGCTTTACAACGCAGAGCTTCATAATGGAGCACTAAAGAAACTCAATCCAAGCAGCTTTTGTTTCATGAGGCTGAGAAAAGAACGAGAGACATTTTCTCACCGAAAATGAGGTATATGGGTGGTTGGGGGCGTGTTCTAAATTATATATCACATGTAGATACTGAAGGGGGGCACGGTGGCTTAGGGGGTTTTTCTCCGGGTTCTCCGGTTTCCACCCGTTCCAAAAACATGCACGGTAGGTTGATTGGCACCTTGGAAAATTGTCCCTAGTGTATGAATGTGTGTGTGTGTGTTGGCATTCCATCCAGGGTGTATCCTGCCTTAATTCCCATAGACGCCCGAGATAGGCACAGACTCTGCGTGACCCGAGGGAAGATTGGATATAGCGGTAGAAGATGAATGAATGAATGAATGAATGATTATACCTGTAACGTTGGAGACACGGACGAGCAGACTGAGGATATCGATCAGAGTCTTTATTGAACTGACAAACACTAGGACAAAAATAAACACACAGGGAGAGGACGGGATCAGCGAGGGGAAAGAGAGCTCTGGAGCGGGCAGAACCGGAACCAGACGGAAATGGAAAACTGGAATACAAACAGCAAACAGGTTATCGCGGACAAACAAACACAGGCAAGGGAAAACAGGGAGGTCTGTGTCCATGTAGGGGGTACGCAACGGAACGCTACTTAGAAAAAGGATCAGGAGTGGCGGGAGAACAGGGATTAAGTAGGGAGGGAGAGAGGGAGAGAAACAAGGTGCAGCTGGGGCTAATTAGGGGGAGAGAGAGATTGGGAAACAGGGCAGGGAGGAGCGAGGAACGTGAGGGAACCGTGACAATACCAAACACAACTCAAGCTCAGGATCAACAGACATGTGTTAGGGGATGATATCTTTTTTTTGTCCCTTTTTTGTTCTTTCATAGTCTGTCCTATGAAGACGACAGCATAATGATAGCTTTTATAGCTCAATTTAGATTCTCAGAGAAAGCAATTGTGGGGTAAAATTGTATTAAGAAGGCTTTGCACGGTATGCACGTACACCATGTATGCACTGGCATAAACAATTCTGTTCGAATAACAAGGTGTCACGGTGCTGTCTGACCCCAACACACCTTCCCTGCTCTCACGGTCTCCTGAGTACTGAGCAGCTTCACCTGGAGCCTGTAACTGACAGCGCCGCTCCACCCTATTTAAGGTTTTCTCTCTCTCTCTCTCTCTCTCTCTCTCTGCCCTTCTGTTACACAAGGGTGGATGTGCAATGTCAAAGTGACCTATGGAAGGAGCATTCTTCGCACTCAACGTTCGGAGACATCTCTTGTTTTGTCCAGATGATGTGCAGCTGAGCGGGGCACGGTGGCTTAGTGGTTAGCACGTTCGCCTCACACCGCCAGGGTCCAGGTTCGATTCCCGTCTCGGCCATGTGTGTGTGGAGTTTGCATGTTCTCCCCGTGCCTCAGGGGGTTTTTCTCCGGGTTCTCCGGTTTCCTCCCGGTCCAAAAACATGCACGGTAGGTTGATTGGCACCTTGGAAAATTGTCCCTAGTGTATGAATGCGTGTGTGAATGTGAGTGTGTGTTTGTGTGCCCTACAATGGGTTGGCATTCCATCCAGGGTGTATCCTGCCTTAATGCCCATAGACGCCTGAGATAGACACAGACTCCCCGTGACCCGAGGGAAGATCGGATATAGCGGTAGAAGATGAATGAATGAATGAAATCAAATGAAAGCAAATCTGTAGCGGGCCAAAATGGGGTCTAATAAATAGACTTTATTTCTTAAGATATTATTTATTTATTAGATCCATGAAGCATAAAAAGGCTACTGATATCATTAGTTAATGGAAATTAGGCATGCAGGAATTTTTTTTTCCCCTGCATTTTTGTTCAGGTCTTGATTTCCTAAAACAGCAACTCTTACAATAGTGAAGGCTACATAAGACCTTACATAAACCAGGTTAATAATAACCATAAAATACTGTGTTCCTAGAAAACAGAGCTGCTCCAGTTTAAACGTGGAAGCCATGCATTTTATGTCCATATCGGTCTTCTTGTCCAGCTTCACAGATCTCAGTCAACACCTCCCATAACCCTCTTGACACTAGAGATATAGCAGCGTTCTTCCCCACAGCTTCAAAGTACATCTTTCCTGCCAGGGTCATGGCCATGACAGCTTTCTCATAGCTATTTCCAAGGTTGATCAGGTTCTTTAGCCCCGTTTCCACCACAGGAAAATCCTCAGGACAAGTCTTTTGCACTTTTTGCAGTTCCTTTAATTAGGAATGTCACCATTTCTGAACTCCACACTACAATGTTAGAATATTGTATAGAACATATATCGTACCCATATTGTAATATTATTTTCTCATTTACACATTGTATCTAACATACAGCTGTACTAATATTGTGTGTATGTCTCTGTATAGACCTTACATACTTTAATATCCTGCTTTGTACATTTTCTTATCATTATCTTATCTATTATAGCCAATAAACTATGTACTGTAACTTGTAATAACTTGTTGAATAGGCAATTCCATATATTATATATATATATATATATATATATATATATATATATATATATATATATATATATATATATATATATATTATATCTATATATATAAAGAAGATTTATTAACATACCTCAGTACTGTTGTTTAATACATTATTTGGCATGCAATAAACAAACAAAAAAGAAAGCAAAAAAAGATATATACTTGCGTATTCTTACATCCATCATAGTTTATTTATAAAAACATAATAATGGTAGTTTAGTACATTAACATATGATTTACTTGTTGGTTTTATTTCCCCAAAGCGTTTTAAAATTGAGGCAATGTCGCCATTGGCTTTTTCTGTGCGTCAAGTTGACATAAGCTACATGCCAATTACCGTACATCCTGACATACAACAAAAGCTAACATTTGTAATGCAAACATGAAAACGCAGTTGCTCCTGGTACGAGATGTTTGAGTGGAGTTGGAAAACTAGACAACACACATCATCTTCTAGCAATATCTGCAATAACATGCCTGTTATTTGTCCGGAAATTGGCTTCACGTTTGTCATAAGCGACTCTTCCATCCGTGGAGCAAATAAACCAAAGTCTACGCTACTACAGAATCATAAAACGAAACGCATTGTCCATGATCTCGTCCCGCTGCAAGGGCTTTCTAGGATGACGCTGTCTGAATCTGTCCTTTGTGTACATACTCCAGAGCTGTAGCAATGGTCCTCATGTCCATCTCAATGCTGCGGGCCCAGTTCTCCACATCACCAATTTCCTGGTTTAGAAAAGAAAAAAAATTAAGGGAAAAAAAAGATGTGGCTTATATTTCATTCATTCATTCATCTTCTACCGCTATATCCGATCTTCCCTCGGGTCACGGGGAGTCTGTGTCTATCTCAGGCATCTATGGGCATTAATGCAGGATACACCCTGGATAGAATGCCAACACATCACAGGACACACACACACACACACACTCACTCACGCACACATTCATACACTAGGGACAATTTTCCAAGGTGCCAATCAACCTACCGTGCATGTTTTTGGACCGGGGAGGAAACCGGAGAACCCGGAGAACCTCCTGCGGCACGGGGAGAACATGCAAACTCCACACACACATGGCCGAGACGGGAATCGAACCCGGACCCTGGAGGTGTGAGGCGAACGTGCTAACCACTAAACCACTGTGCCACTTGTGGCTTATACTTATGCTTACTTATATACAGTGTTGGGAAGGTTATTTTGGAAATGTATTCAAAATGTAATAAGTAGTGTAACTTTTCATTGACTTTATAAAAGTAACCGATTACATTTGATTACTTTCATTTGTCCACTAGGTGGCGCTTTAAGTTAACATTCGACGGAAAAAAAATGTTCAAACCCTCTGAAAAAATAGATTATATTTTTCGAAAAGAAGATGAACCGGAATAATATTGCTGACGGCGTACCATGCGCAACATCCAAAACTGAGCGCCCCACTGCCACCTACTGTAGTGGATTTGCAATTAGACTTTATTCTAGTATGGCAAAAAAAGCATATTCTCCAGGGTTACGCCCCCACACACTATTTGAGAACCACTAAAGGACTGTAGTCTGAAGCACAGATTTTATATGACGTTTTTCAGATGTAATTGTAATCTTTAACATTTTCATAAGTAACTGTAATTTAATTACACATGTTTACATTTACGGTTAAATTTATTTTGCAAATTAAATTACGTGACATTGACACGGTGGCTTAGTGGTTAGCACGTTCGCCTCACACTGCCAGGGTCCGGGTTCGATTCCCGTCTCGGCCATGTGTGTGTGGAGTTTGCATGTTCTCCCCGTGCCGCAGGAGGTTTTTCTCCGGGTTCTCCGGTTTCCTCCCGGTCCAAAAACATGCACGGTAGGTTGATTGGAACCTTGGAAAAATTGTCCCTAGTGTATGAATGTGTGTGTGTGTGTCCTGTGATGGGTTGGCATTCCATCCAGGGTGTATCCTGCCTTAATGCCCATAGACGCCTGAGATAGGCACAGACTCCCTGTGACCCGAGGGAAGATCGGATAAAGCGGTAGAAGATGAATTAATTACATGACTTCACACTAATCACATTAATATATGGGTTCTTCAGAGCCCTCCAACCCCCACCCACACCCGCCCCGCCCCCGCTGGAACCTTGCATAAGTCTGACCACATAACATGAGTGACCACAATAATGCTTTTGTGGCTAAATCTCTACAAATCCCCACAAACAAGCTCCAAATGTACTTCAGATGTCCAAATATTCTAGGCCATATTGGGCCTAATCCATCTGGGGAAAAAAGCATTGCCTTTGCTCCTGTTCTGTCAAACAAACAAACAAACAAACAAATAAATAAAAAAGAACTGATAGTGATAAGTTGAGAAGTTGATAGGTGATAACTGAATGACAGGTTCACAGAAGAGATTGTCTGGACCAAATGCTAAGCCTCAATTGCTCAGTTGTAAGTGGCTCTGGATAAGGGCGTCTGCCATATACCATAAATGGAGTCAAGGCAGGATACACCCTGTATGGAATACCAACCCATCGCAAGGCACACACATATTCACACACACATTCATACACTAGGGACAATTTTCCAAGGTGCCAATCCAACCTACCGTGCAGGTTTTTTCGGACCAGGGAGGAAACCGGAGAACCCGGAGAAAAACCTGAGGAACGGGGAGAGAGAACATGCAAACTCCACACCACACACACACACATGGCGGAGACGGGAATCGAACCCACGACCCTGGAGGTGTGAGGTGAACGTGCTAACCACTAAGCCACTATGGTTATACAGGAGGAATTTAGAGCTCATTTGCTGTTGTAATAACCGCCACTAGAAGATATTCCACATTTTGGAACGTGGTTGTGGAGATTTGTGATCACTCGGCTACAAGTCCATGTGTAAAATCCATTTGTGTTTTTTTCCACTCCAGGATTTTAAAATGTAGAAGAGACTCGAGGGGAAAAAAAAATCGCCAAAAATAATGTTTTAAGTTAACCTAACTGCAATTTGGCAAACAGTTTTTTTCTGGAAAGCTCGCTAGTGAATTTCATTATTTATATATATATATATAATATATATATATATATATATATATATAAAGTTTCGGATGGATTACTGAGGTCACGCTCAATTTTGGGAGAGACAAAAGGTCCTTTCTGTTACTAATTGCGAAGTCAAATAATCCAATAAACCCAGAGGCATGACCCAAAAAAAGAGAACAAATGCAGTCCATGGCATTATTAAAGCTGTATAGGTAATTGAAAACACAGGATTGAACGAGCAGAATTGCTTATATTGTTCAAATTTGTACTTTTTTCTTTATTTGTAAACATTTTTTCCATAGATATTTGATTTCTAATTTGAAAAGATGGAATCGATATTTACCTTTTATTTCTATAATAGCTAAGATCAAATCTCTGCACCTGTGCTAATGCACCAAAGCATGTTTGATTGTATTATATACATTAATCCAACAAATCTTTTTTTATTTTTGATTTGATTTGATTTGATTTATGATCCTATTCAAAAACAATTTTTATTGTGAGTAATCGATTTGCAGGGGGGCACGGTGGCTTAGTGGTTAGCACGTTCGCCTCACACCGGCAGGGTCCGGGTTCGATTCCCGTCTCGGCCATGTGTATGTGTGTGTGGAGTTTGCATGTTCTCCCCGTGCCTCAGGGGTTTTTTCTCTCGGGTTCTCCGGTTTCCCGTTTCCTCCCGGTCCAAAAAAACATGCACGGTAGGTTGATTGGCACCTTGGAAAATTGTCCCTAGTGTATGAATGTGTGTGTGTGTGTGTGTGTCCTGCGATGGGTTGGCATTCCATCCAGGGTGTATCCTGCCTTAATGCCCATAGACGCCTGAGATAGGCACAGACTCCCCGTGACCGGAGGGAAGATCAGATAAAGCGGTAGAAGATGAATGAATGAATGAATAATCGATTTGCAATGTTACGGTAAATTCTGATATATTGTACCGGCCTAGTTTTATAGTATTTGTACATTCACACTGGTTTCTATGATGCAGTTTGCATTCTGTTACATTACAAAGATAAAAGTACATTGAAACCAAGACTAATCACGTTAGAATTTGTTTTTGGAATGCCAAGGATCATCAGAGCTGACACGGGACAGTAGAAATTCTGTTTCTGCATGCTGTACTGGATTTGTTGTTCTGTAGAAAGCTCGTGACACGGCTTTTATGACGTCTTTACAAACTTCTGGCAGACAGAAACACATTTTTCAACCTTTTCAAAAAGGTCCAAAAACAAAAACCATATCGGGGAAATATTAACGTTCATGGTTGAATGCATTAATGCTTCAGCGGTGTCTCGTTTTGCTAATAAAGGATCCGATATGACCATTTGTCATTTTCATATCAAACTGTACAACTCGTGAGAACAGCAACGTGAAAAGCACCTTTAATGCCTGGTTGAAGTTTTCCACCATGCTGATCCACTGTGAAGTCTGTTTCGCAAACTGAGCAGCCTGCACCTGCAGTGTCTTTACTTCATGGTCCAGTTTGCGCTGATTCACATACGCCTGAGCCACTCTGGTAGGAGAGACAGAGTTAAATGAGTTAACCTGAGCGGGAACCGACAGACGCTGCAAGACTTCAAAAAATATATCAGTTGGGCTCTGGACCGGAAGATCGCAGGTTCCAATCCCACTGCCACTAGTGGGCCCTCGAGCAAGGCCCTTAACCCTCGATTGCTCAGTTGTAAGTCGCACTGGATAAGGGTTTCTGCCAAATGCAATAAGTCTAAGTGTAAATATCAAAGTATAGCCTTGAGGAATATGAAACTTATTTATTTGATTTTATATTGTAAAGAATAGAAACTGACAAAAGGGCTATATATATATATATATATATATATATATATATATATATATATATATATATAGATATATATATATAGATATATATATATATATATAAATTAATTATAATTTAACATTTTTTTTAATTAAAAAAAATTTCTAAATCAAATAATATATAATATAATATATAAATAATTCTATATATATATATATATATATATATGTTTTTTTTTAAACTAACCTGTTAGTGTAGCGAAATGTGAGTCGTGATAAGTACGGTGCAGTGCGTTCAGTCAGTCAGTCAGTGTGTGTGTGTGTGTGTGTGTGTGTGTGTGTGTGTGTGTGTGTGTGTGTGTGTGTGTGTGTGTGATATACATATCATGCTTTAACTCAGGATTAATCACAAATTAATCTCACATTTGAATCAATTTATTAAAAAAAAATTTACTACAACATCTGTAAAAAGACAACAGATAAATCTGTCTTTTTAATGAATACAATTTTTGCATATTTTCAAAAATACTCTTGTTATTGCTAATGGGGCTTTTGTGCTAGTGTTTTTCATTCTAAATCTTTATTACCTCACACTGTTTCTTCACTCCAATCCCGAATGATGATTATGACCACAGAGCCTGGCATCACATGACCATCATCATTCTTTAGGCTTTGTGTTTCTATTTATGTGCACTGGTTCATACTTCAACTCCTCATTACTTAAACCAATGTCACACCTACTGTACTGTATGTGACAGGGATTTGTGTTCCCGGATTCTTACCCCACGTTCAGGTGGTCCACTAAGGCCTCTGTCAAAGAGGTGGCAGCTGCGATGGCGTCACGCCGCCGCCGCTCTGTGTCAAAGGGGGAACATGGGGAGAGGTGTTATCGAAGGGTAGTTAAAACATGTTTTAAAGAAAGTCATTTAAATACTGTCACACAAATAATAATGTTTCATTAGATCAGGACACAATGACTTTTAAAAGTGAACCCCCGCCCCCAATACGCCCACTGTATTGCGTGTGCGCGGTATGCACGGATATACCATGTAGGCGTACTCTCTGCTGATTTGTTGACGGGGGGGGGGGGGGGGGGGGGGTCGAGGGGGGGGTTGGATTGGTGAGTGAGCTTGCATTGTTGGTGTCTTATCGTGAATGTCTTGTCAGAGGGGAGGGGCTTGTGGTGCTCGGAGTGTAGGTGCGTCCCACCATGAACTTTTGACTGGGGCATCAGTGGGCATTGGGCCCTAGACCAGAAGATCACAGGTTCAAATCCCTGGGACCAAAAGTGATGCATTATTTTACTTCCCTAACAACAGCAAGTTTAACAATGACTAATAATTACTCAGTTTCAATCACCTTCAACTCATCTTTTCTGTTTGCAATGACCAATCACTGATCATTGCTTTTCCCAGCTGTTCCCAATGACCACTGACTGATCTTTATTGTTCCCTATGTTCCCAACATCAGAACCCTCATCCCAATCATCAAACACTGATCTCCATTATTCCCATTGGCCAATCGTCATTTCCCCCTATGACTAATAACTAATTATTGTCGTTCCAAAGGTTCCCAATGACCAACTAACAACCAAATAATCATCTCTAATTTTCCCCAGTGACCAATCACTTTATTACTATTTTCCCAACAACCAATAACTATCATTTCTGCCTATGGACTTCTCTTTCGTTCATAAGTCTTGGTTAACTTTTAGTAATAAAGTAAAAAAATAAATAAATAATCCCCATAATCACAGCTTGCCTTTTAGCGGTGTCCTACCTGAATCATATCATCGTGACACCATGACTATAGAAAACATCACCATTATTAATATCTATATCATTTACATTCAATCAATACTCAAAAAACATTCTACAATATGCATTTATTCATTCATTCGTTCATTCATCTTCTAGCGCTTTATCCGATCATCCCTCGGGTCACGGGGAGTCTGTGTCTATCTCAGGTGTCTATGGGCATTGAGGCAGGATACACCCTGGATGGAATGCCAACCCATCAAAGGACACACACACACACACATTCATACACTAGGGACAATTTTCCAAGGTGCCAATCAACCTACCGTGCATGTTTTTGGACCGGGAGGAAACCGGAGAACCCGGAGAAAAACCCCCTGACACACGGGGAGAACATGCACACACACATGGCCGAGACGGGAATCAAACCCGGACCCTGGCGGTGTGAGGCGAACGTGCTATCCACTAAGCCACCGTGCCCCCCATATGCATTTATTAAACATTAAAAATATTATTTTCAGGTGCTGAGCTGATTTTTGGGTTGCTCAGGAACTCCACAACTCCTACACTGACCAGGCATAACATTGTCACAGATGAAGTGAATAACACTGATTTTCTCTTCATTGTAGCGCGTGGGAGAGGCACGGTGGCGTAGTGGTTAGCACATTCGCCTCACACCGCCAGGATCCGGGTTCGATTCCCGTCTCGGTCATGTGTGTGTGCATGTTCTCCCCGTGCCTCAAGGAGGTTTTTCTCCGGGTTCTCCGGTTTCCTCCCTGTCCAAAAACATGCACGGTAGGTTGATTGGCATCTTGGAAAATTGTCCCTAGTGTATGTGTGTGTGTCTGCCCTGTGATGGGTTGGCATTCCATCCAGGGTGTATCCTGCCTTAATGCCCATAGACACCTGAGATAGGCACAGACTCCCCGTGACCCGAGTGAAGATCGGATAAAGCGGTAGAAGATGAATGAATGAATTATCTATCAAAAGAGATCGAAGAAACAGTGGTGAACCAGACACTGGGTCATGGGAGGCCAAGAGTCTTTGAGGAGAGACGGAGCTGACAATGATTGACGAGGCAGAAGTGTTTAGGCAGCAAGAGGGGGTAATATTAGCCTTACTCTGTGTATAAGACTGTAGAAAGGACATTATTCATAATCACATGCTACTGTGCTCATGATCAGTGTTGGGAGTAACTGGTTTACTGGGGAAAAAAAAAGTGTGTGATTCAATGACTTATGAAAATGTTAAAGATTACAAATCGGGTTCCATCTGAACAATTTCGCGTAAAATCAGTGCTTTAGACGACGCCATGATTTTCGATTTGTGCGATGACAATATGCTGCGGTTTCATTTCAAAAAAATAGAACCGATTTTTGTTCCGAGGGTTTGAAACTTTTTCTTGGAAACTTAAAGTGCCACCTAGTGGGCAAAATAAAAGTAATCAAATATTACTTTACTTTTATAGAGTAATTAAAAAGTTATTACACTACTTATTACATGTTGTAATCTGTAATCTATTAGTTCCAAAGTAACCTTCCCATCACTCTTCATGATGAACTGAGGAATTAAATTCCTCAAACATTCAAGTATTGCTTAGACACTAATACTCCAGGTTCACGATTTTTATTTGTCACAAACTAGCGGTGAAATGAAAATCCGATCGGCCAATCAGGAGTTGTACAAAGGCGAGGTCTATAAGTATAAGAAATTGCAAATAAGAGGTGGAAAAATCAAGCGAGAGCAGATATGAGAAAATATGAAGTATTTTAAGTCATATTTTTTTATTATTTTTTTCGTTGTTTCCCCTTTTTTTCCCCATTACAGGGATTTTTCTTTTTTTTCCTTAGAACGTTAACTTAAAGCGCCACCTAGTGGCCAAATTAAAGTAATCAAATATAATCAGTTACTTTACTTTTATAAAGTAATTGAAAAGTTACACTACTTATTGCATTATGAATAGGATCATTTGTAGTCTGTAATCTATTACATTCCCAAAGTAACCTTCCCAACACTGCTCGTCATATTTCTCAATCACTGGTGTTTGGAAGGTTTTTGACTTCATTTTTGAGCTCATACCATCAAATGTCAAGGTCATCCCAGGATTGCTCATTGTTGCGTAAATACACATAATTTCCTTATATTGACATTTATAATCTAGAATTGTTGCATTCTGTAAAGCTGATTTGAGTCCAATATGGAAAAAACGGGGGCACGGTGGCTTAGTGGTTAGCACGTTCGCCTCACACCGCCAGGGTCCGGGTTCGATTCCCGCCTCTGCCATGTGTGTGTGG
>JACRUU010000013.1:17593905-17623905 GCA_030449085.1 Kryptopterus vitreolus
GTTCCATTTGATCCCGGGGGTTAGGGACCACTATTTCCTATTCATTGCCAAATATTATGACGGTTTACACATTTTTTCACTAGCCAAATCACCCTGTAGCACAAGACTGGTTGCCCGCTGGAGCCTGTGGGTTAGTACCTCTATGGATGACCACCTGGGAAAACTATGCTGCTGGAAGAGGTGTTAGTGAGGGCCAGCAGGGGGCGCTTATCCTGTGCTCTGTGTCTGTCCTAGCAACCCAGTATAGTAACAGGGACATTATACTGTCAAAAAAAAATCGCCGTCTTCCAGATGAGACGTTAAAGCGAGGCTCTCTGCGGTCATTAAAAATCCCAGGATGTTTTCGGAAATAGAGTAGAGGCGTGTCCTCGTCCAAATTCGCCCTCTGAACATCACGGCCTCCTAACCATCCACCATATCTACTGATTGGCATCATCGCTCTGTCTCCTCTCCTAGTGTGTGGTGGGAGTTCTGGCGCTGTGGTGAATGAGGAGGAGATCCTTCTCTCATAATGTGTAAACCACTATATAAATGTATTGTTTATTATTATTATTATTATTATTATTATTATTGTTTATGGCTCGCTGTGTGCAGGTATGCCGGATGAGCAGAGGATGGGATTGCAGGAGGAGCTGATCGACATCATCCTGCGCGTGCTCCAGAAAAACCCGCAGCTGCACTATTATCAGGGCTATCACGACATCGTGGTCACCTTCCTGCTCGTAGTGGGAGAACGCCTCGCCACTGCTCTGGTGGAGAAACTCTCCACCCACCACCTCAGGTGGTACCTGCTTTCCCATGCGAAAGAATCATGCAGGGCATTTCTGGTCATACTTTCGAAGCAAAGCGTGAGCAGATTGAGATATTTTACTTTTGTATCTTATTTCTCTTCTTTAATTGGGCTTAATTGGAAAAAGTAAAGCTGAAAGGACGACGGGGGTCATTCTTTATATCGGCAGTGAGCAGAAAAGCCTCAGCTGATCGACACACTGATTTACATACGTTCCCTCACACAACGACACATGGACCACATTCCACCAATATGGTGGAATCCATGCCACGATCAGTGTTTGGGAGCAACTAGTTTCATTGAACGGCGTTACGTAATTTAATTACAAAATAAATGTAATTCATTCCTGAGAAAAAAATGTGTAATTAAATGACTTATAAAAATGTTAAAGATTACAAATAGGGTTCCATCTGAACAATTTCACATAAAATCAGTGCTTTAGAAGCGTTTATTTTTTTGGAGGGTTTGAAACTGTTTTTCTTAGAATGTTAACTTAAAGTGCCACCTAGTGGCCAAATGAAAGTAATCAAAATGTAATCGGTGTCTTTACTGTAAATAAGTAATTAAAAAGTTACACCACTTATTACATGTTGTAATCTGTAATCTATAACACGCCTATAATAAACACGCCCTTATCCAGAGCGACTTACAACAGAGCAGTTGAGTGTTAAAGGCCTTGCTCACAGGCCCACTAGTGGTAGCTTGGTGGTGGTGGGATTTGAACCTGTGATCTTGTGGTCCAATACCTTAACCAATGAGCTCCCACCTCCTATTTGTCACAAACTAGCAGTGAAATTAAAATCCGATCAGCCACTCAGGAGCTCAAAAGCAATGTTTATAAGTATAAGAAATTGCAAATAAGGGGTGGAAAATGCAAGCGAGAGAGGATATGAGAAAATATGAACTATTTTAAGTCCTATTTTTATTTTTTTTTTACATTTACTGACCCTTTTTTTCCCCCATTACAGGGATTTTATGGACCCCACAATGGACAACACAAAACACATCCTCAACTACCTTATGCCCATTATCGAGCGAGTCAACCCAGAGGTGTATGAGTGCATGCAACAGTGAGTCATTCTATGAGATCATAACTGTAGGTGGGAGTATATAACATTTTCTCGGTTTATTACGAGGGTCCCCAAACTACGCCCCCACATTTGTATGAGTTCCCGCCCCCTTTGAATGATGCCAGAGACATATTTTGCAAATGTCATTTTAATATATGTGTAAAGGATTCACTGGTTCGAGCTGGAAGGAATAGAAACAAACAACAGATCGCTAAGCAGAGCCATCTTTATTATTTTTTTTGGATATCCTTCCCTCGTACTCATGCCGGGACACATCCACGGTCTCACAGTTCAGGAAGCCTTCCCCTGACGTCGACGCCCACAGATCGGCACACTTCCTATCTCGAGTCTGCTCAAGTGCCCTCGCCGACAGGCACATCCCCTTCTGGCTCCCGCAGCACGTGTTGCCTTACGCCAACCGTCTCGCTCCACTCAGTGGCACTCTCCCTGAGGCTGTGAGCACACCGACTAATCACCAGGTTCAGGTGTAACTTAGCACTCGTTCCGTCCGGCTCCGCCCTCCACTCCCGATGTATATCTGTGAGCAAACCTTGATGAAAACTCACATTACAACCTGACATTAATGTTCAAAGTCAATGTTTTGATTTTGAATAGCAGTGAATAAAAATAGATAAATAATTATAAAAGTTCATTAATTATATTGCTTGAAAAGGAATGATCTTTTGTTTAGACTATATTTATTTATTATATATAATAAACTATTCTAGAAGAGGGGCATGGTGGCTTAGTGGTTAGCATGTTTGCCTCACACCACCAGGGTCCGGGTTCGATTCCCGTCTCGGCCATGTGTGTGGAGTTTGCATGTTCTCCCCGTGCCTCAGGGGGTTTTTCTCCGGGTTCTCCGGTTTCCTCCCGGTCCAAAAACATGCACGGGAGGTTGATTGACACCTTGGAAAATTGTCCCTAGTGTATGAATGTGTGTGTGTGTGTGCGCTGCGTTGGGTTGGCATTCCATCCAGGGTGTATCCTGCCTTAATGCCCATAGACTCCTGAGATAGGCACAGACTCCCCGTGACCCGAGGGAAGAACGGATATAGCGGTAGAAGAATGAATGAATGAATGAACTATTCTAGAAGGTATAATACATACAGTTAAAATCATAATAGTCACTCCGGCCTACGTAATTTTTCTTTCATATACTGACCCGGCCCCCTATTAAAGAAAGGAAGAAGTATATGTCCCTCTCAGAACAAAAGGTTTGGAGACCCCTGGTTTATTATGTGTATATGTACTGTGGGGTTGAATGTGTGTTTTTTTTTTTTGCAATGTAATTCTGGTCACTTTTGCAAAATGGCTTAATAGTAATGATGTTCTTGACAAAAGCTATTGTTTATTTTATATTCTCTTTCTCTTCAAAGTGAAATGATGACAGCGTCTTCTTTTCCTCTCTAGAGCCGAGGTCGGCACCATCTTCGCCCTGAGCTGGCTCATCACCTGGTTCGGCCATGTATTATCAGATTTCCGCCACGTCGTGCGGTTGTACGATTTCTTCCTGGCCTGCCATCCACTGATGCCAATTTATTTCGCTGCTGTGGTAAGTTTTGCTTAGTCTGTGTGAATTTATGTGAATAGATGTGCAAGGGGGGGGGGCACGGTGGCGTAGTGGTTAGCATGTTCGCCTCACACCGCCAGGGTCCGGGTTCGATTCCCGTCTCGGCCATGTGTGTGTGGAGTTTGCATGTTCTCCCCGTGCCTCAGGGGGTTTTTCTCCGGGTTCTCCGGTTTCCTCCCGGCCCAAAAACATGCATGGTAGGTTGATTGGCACCTTGGAAAATTGTCCCTAGTGTATGAATGTGTGTGGGAATGTGTGTGTGTGCCCTGCGATGGGTTGGCATTCCATCCAGGGTGTATCCTGCCTTAATGCCCATAGACTCCTGAGATAGGCACAGACTCCCCGTGACCCGAGGAAAGATCGGATATAGCGGTAGAAGATGAATGAATGAATGAATGTGCAAGGGGGAAAGCCTTATTGTGCTTTTGGCATTGAAGAGCAAATGTTTACAGCCAGCTGTGTTTGCTTAAGGTAGGGACACGTCAGGCCGACACCAAAGGACTAGCTCTGAGGAAGGAGCTGAGTCGGGAGGAAAACAAATGCGCTAGAACACACCAGACAGACTTGAGCTGACGGCCAACTAGCACCTCTTGTATGAGACGACATAACTCTCTCCTACCAGCAGGTGGCAGAAGACAATGTCTGTGTTTTCGCTCTTTACTTTCATTGTTTTATGTCTACAGTCCCATTTAGTCTCATTTGCTACAGCCAATCGGATTTCCCTTTCTTCCTGGCGCTGTCCCACTAGAACAAAGCAGCAACTAAAGCGGGCCGACGTTCAATAACCACCCGGGTGTTCAGCTTGGTGCGTCCCGGGCATTAGTCTTATACAGTATTATTAATCTTTCAGCAGTCATTATTCTAATAGTCCTGCTATCTGCATTTATTTATAACTACATCGCTTACTTTTATAGGCGTGCTGTTGCTAATTGAATATTGGTGGGAATATCTTTTTTTTTTTTTTTTTAATAACTTTATCATTTGTTCTGTCCCTTCTCATCCTCCTCGAAATCTCTTCCTATATAAGATATGTGATAAACTAAAACATTGATTTGCTGTTATAATCCAATAATGTAGATAAAAATCGAATAAGAAGTGGTGTATTTACCGCAGTGGCTTGCCAATGCTTAGAATTTCAAATTGTAAAGTGACATTTGTGGTGACGTGTCAAATTCCAGCTTATTTCATTTTGTGTAGGATAAGTGTACAAAGGGTAAACTGTACAAAATCTATTTTATATTACATATTTATACATTAATTATGTCCGCGAGTGTGTATATGTATATGTGTATATATATATATATATATATATATATATATATATATATATATATATATATATATATATATATATATATATATATATATATATATATATATATATATATAGATATACACACACACACCACACACACACACACACACACACACACACACACACACACACACACACACACACACACACCAAAACAACACGGCCGAAAACAGTATGTTGTGATGACATACACAGAAACCGCGGCCTATATATATATATATATATATATATATATATATATATGTATGTGTATTGTGTATATGTGTGTGTGTGGTGTGTGTGTGTGTGTGTGTGTGTGTATATATATATATATATATATATATATATATATATATATATATATATATATATATATATATATATATGTATATATAGATTGAGGGGCACGGTGGCTTAGTGGTTAGCACGTTCGCCTCACACCGCCAGGATCCGGGTTCAATTCCCGTCTCGGCCATGTGTGTGTGGAGTTTGCATGTTCTCCCCGTGCCTCAGGAGGTTTTTCTCCGGGTTCTCCGGTTTCCTCCCGGGTCCAAAAACATGCACGGTAGGTTGATTGGCACCTTGGAAAATTGTCCCTAGTGTATGAATGTGTGTGTGTGTGCCCTGCGATGGGTTGGCATTCCGTCCAGGGTGTATCCTGCCTTAATGCCCATAGACGCCTGAGATAGGCACAGACTCCCCGTGACCCGAGAAGATCGGATATACCGGTAGAAGATGAATGAATGAATATATATATATATATATTCCTTATCTGTTCTGTGTTCTGTGTCTGTGTTCAGATCGTGCTGTATCGTGAGGAGGAGGTGTTGGAATGTGAGTGTGACATGGCCATGATGCACCACCTGCTGTCTCAGATCCCTCAGGATCTTCCCTACGAGCTACTGATCAGCCGAGCTGGAGACCTTTTCGTTCAGTTCCCTCCATCCGAGTTGGCAAAGGGAGTGACTCAGGAGCGCACTCAGCAGTGAGTCACCTACCTTTCTATCGCTCTCTGTGGTTGCAGTATATCACATATTATTTTTGACACGTTTCTTTTGTTAGGAACTCTTCCAGTCGAATGCAAAGTGTAATGATGGTGGGATTCATTCTTAATTCCAGAACGGCAGTGTCCACTTTCACAGACTTTGAGCTGGCCTCAGCGCAGCAGCGTCCCGACGCAGTGCTCCGCCGCAGGAAGAAAGAGCAGCAGCAGCAGCAGAGGCATGGTAACACTGTCGACCCTCAGCGTGGCACCGTGGCCGTGATTCGACCCGCAGCTCGTCGTCTTGTCAGACTCGCCGTAATGGGCATCACCGTGGCACTGGGAGCCGCTGCCTTGGCTGTAGTGAACTCTGCTCTGGAGTGGGCGCCTAAACTCGACCTCCTGTTTCCTTAACGTGCACCAACCAGCCCAGTTTCTCCACAAAATAACCAAACGGGCTGCGTTCTTTAACTTATATTCATGACGCCTAATTAACGTCACTCTAAAGAGACATTACAGCAATGCGTTTGTCACCCATTAAAGCTGAGAATGTATGTAACTCAATACTAAGTACAGTATCTGTGTGATGTATGTTAAGTATTTGAAAAAAGGCAAAAGGAATCACATGGAAATTTCAGCCACGAACGAGTCGTTTTATGAGTCATTTGCCCTCAAACCCCACATTTGCCCATAGCGCCAAATTTTCCTGGATCCATCCTCTTACTTCCTAACCCTTTTTTTCTTTCTTTCTTTCTTTCTTTCTGGGATATTTAACTATTACCACATGACCATACCACCCTATTTTCCCACCTTTTCTTTTTTTGGGGGGGGGGGGCTTTGCTCTTCCCTTTTTGGACACTGCTGAAAGATTAATAATACTGTACAAGACTAATATGTGTATTTGTGTGTATGTATGTGTGTATATATATATATATATATATATATATATATATATATATATGTGTGTTGTGTGTGTGTGTGTGTGTGTGGATATATTACGCACACACACACACACTTTCCTTTATATCTTTGCGTATACCTTCTTATCTTCAGTTCTTGACATTGAATCTTTACCCCCCCCACTTCTGTTACTTTTCCCTATTCACTTGCCCCTCCCTTACTCTCCTAGACACACCCACTCAAACACACCTCCATCACTTGTCTATCAGTTGCTGGCCCCACCTCCTTACCTTCTCACTGAGATGGACCCAGCTCTCAGAAAATACGATAACAATTTTGCCAGGATTACCCAGAATTCTTACATATAAGTTGTAGGTATGTCAATTGTAATTTAATGTTTGCAGCATTTAAAACATGTGAAAATGAAGATACATAACAGTTCAAAAGGTTTGCACCTGCAAAAACGCAGAGTTGCGCCTAGATGTGCTGATTTCCGAACATTCAAAACGGAAAGTGTTTTCCCTTTACACCGAAAGAATGACGCGACCAAAACTTATTAGCACTTTTGTTTTTGTAATGCTTTCTGCTTTTTCAATAGGACCGAATGTGAATAAACCCCTCACCATTTATATACTCTTTGTTTAGGCGTAAAATGCAATTTTATTTATAGCATCGGTATATTATGGTATACCATCAGATTATCATCAGGGCTTGTTTGAGTTCATTTTACAACTGCACATGCCGTTTAAAAGACGTTGCAGTAAGATTTGCCCTTGTATGAGGTGCGGATCGGGAAATGAACAAAGAATACGTAGAAAGAAGAAAAGTGTCAGTTAATATCACATAGTTTCACTTGCATGTACGAGAATACACCAAACCAAACTGGTTATCAAGCCCAGTGATCTCGCGTCTTCACAAATGTACCCTTAAACTAACAACATTTTATCTCCGGTGTGCATCACAGTCTATTCCTGTTCCATCACAGTCTATTCTGTAAGCCGAGGCCTTAATGAATTCTGTATTTTGAACGTGGAAAGAGTGGGATCGCTTTAGTTGCCCAATGGGAAGTCTATAAGGAACGGTGTATACTACAATCCGCTTTGTTTATTTTTCGATATCGGCACAGAATAACGATCACTTTATAAGACTGAACACTCGGCGGTCATACGCATTCACCAGCTCTGATTTCAAACCATATCACTACTTGATTACATGTTATTAATAAATCATTTATTTGCACTGAGTTTTTTTTTTTGTGTGTGTTTGCTGGTTGCACTTTGCATTGGTGGAAAATCTAAAATAAATAAATATTGACCGTCGAATAAACTTCTAGGAAACCATGAATATGTCAAACGTGATTATTTTTATTGCACGTGTCCTGAATGATCAGATTGTTTACCTGATAAGACGATTATACGTTCACATGTTTTTTAAGTTACAAGTGTAGATTTCGCAATACCTTGATTTCGAAGGATAATGTCATATGCACCTGTGTATGATTTAAAGGACATTTGGAGAATAATGCAAAGTGCCTGAGTAGTACGTTATCAGGAGTTGAGAATAGGATAAGATAGAATACTATACCCCCCAACCCCGCCCCCCTGGTCAATCTCATCGACATCGAGGCCATATGTTATTTATGTCTTATGTATGTGTAATAGAGTGTAGATAACATTTGCTACAGCTGTTTTGGGGGAGGGGAGATACTTGGCTGGATCACATGCCACTCCCACATTCAATGCAATTGAATATATAAAGGTCTTTCCCCTCATTTGCATATTCAACCCAACAATGCTACATAGTGTGCCATGATGCTTAATGCACTTCAATCAGTATTTTAAAACTATTTGGTCATCAACATACCCAAATAATAAACCCCTATAATACCCACTATCTTTACTGTAAACGGTTCATGAAGAGGTTTATACCCGATCACCTATCCACCGATTAATCGTAATGCATTATGAATAGCGACGGTCTCTTCGTTTCAGTGTTAGAAGAAAAAGGGATGTGATGTCACGGGGATTAGTGACAGTTCTGACAGTTCGGGTGACAGGGGACGTTGTTGACGCGGCATCGGCATCCACCCGAGACGTCTCCAGGACCCTGAGGACAAAATAAGTGGACAGTGGTTTAGCGTAGAATCAACATCTGTGTGATACCTTGGGTTACCAGTAACCTCGGTAAGGATGCGCCGTGTATCATTCACTCATTCGTTCATCTTCTACCGCCTTATCCGATCTTCCCTCGGGTCACGGGGAGCCTTTGTCTATCTCAGGCGTCTATGGACATTAAGGCAGGATACACCCTATACGGAATGCCAACCCATCACACACACACATACACACACACACACTCACACTCACATTCATACACTAGGGACAAGGTGCCAATCAACCTACCGTGCATGTTTTTGGACCGGGGAGGAAACCGGAGAACCCGGAGAAAAACCCCCTGAGGCACGGGGAGAACATGCAAACTCCACACACACATGGCCGAGAAGGGAATCGAACCCGGATCCTGGAGGTGTGAGGCGAACGTGCTAACCACTAAGCCACCGTGCCCCTGCGCCGTGTACCACTAGTGGAAAAATACAGTGATCATACTGTATTTGAAACGGTGTGATGTCATCATTTTGCTGTATTCGGTATTTGGTAGGTGCATTTTAGTCCCTTCAAAGTCAAAATGCAACCTATGTTCCAGGATATTCCTGGATATTAGCAGTCATAATTGTAAAGAAAATTTAAATATGAAAATATTGTGAATAGTGAATGTTCCAAAAACGTTTAGACGTTTGCAAAATGGAGACGATAAACAACATAGTTGTGGAAAGAGACACAAAAGGAAATAATGATTAAGATGTGACACTGATTATTTTAATATAAAATGTTACACTTTCTGTGGGGGCACGGTGGCTTAGTGATTAGCACGTTCTCGTCACACCGCCAGGGTCTGGGTTCGATTACCGTCTCGGCCACTTGTGTGTGGAGTTTGCATGTTCTCCCCCGTGTCTCAGGGGGTTTTTCTCCGGGTTCTCCGGTTTCCTCCCCGGTCCAAAAACATGCACGGTAGGTTGATTGGTACCTTGGAAAATTGTCCCTAGTGTATGAATGTGAGTGTGAGTGTGAGTGTGTGTGTGTGTGTGTGTGTGTGTCCTGCAATGGGTTGGCATTCCATCCAGGGTGTATCCTGCCTTAATGCCCATAGACGCCTGAGATAGGCACAGGCTCCCCGTGACCCGAGGGAAGATCGGATAAAGCGGTAGAAGATGAATGAATGAATGAATGAATGAATGAATGAATGGGAACAGTAACTACATTTACTGTTTGCTGGCATGACACAAGTTCACTGATGTCAGGTAGAAGAGCTGGGGTTTAAAAAAACTTCTGTAGAAGTTGAAGTGTCAGCTCAAGCTTTTTACTCAAGTAAAAGTGTAAAAGTCATGTATGGAAAAAATGGCATTAAGGACAAACACTAATCTATTAAAACGTCTCTGTACCAAAATACCTACTGTAGCTTCATTTTTAATATAACGAATGTAACGACTCCAACACTGATTATGTCCTTGCTGGAGCGTGCTACAAACCAAAAGGGTGCCGGAATGGTATGTATTTATATCTCATCCAATCACATTCACTCTATCCGGATGGTACGATTTACCTGGATAGGTTTTTTTGTACGATGACAAGCCGTAATGAAAAACGTACAGATAATTTATTATTAAATTATTTTTAAAATCCGTATTAAAAAACTTATATACAGTGTTGGGAAGGTTACTTTGGAAATGTAATAGATTACAGATTACAAATGACCCTATTCACAATATAATAAGTAGTGTAACTTTTTAAATTACTAGTAACTGATTACTTTTTAAGGGGCACGTTGTCTTAGTGGTTAGCACGTTCGCCTCACACTGCCAGGGTCCGGGTTCGATTCCCGTCTCGGCCATGTGTGTGTGGAGTTTGTGCATGTTCTCCCCGTGCCTCAGGTTTTTTTTCTCCGGGTTCTCCGGTTTTCTCCCCCGGTCCAAAAAAACATGCACGGTAGGTTGATTGGCACCTTGGAAAATTGACCCTAGTGTATGAATGTGTGTGTGAATGTGAGTGTGTGTGTGTGTGTGTGTGTGTGTGTCCTGTGATGGGTTGGCATTTCATCCAGGGTGTATCCTGCCTTAATGCCCAAAGACGCTTGAGATAGGCACAGACTCCCCGTGACCCGAGGAAAGATCGGATATAGCGGTAGAAGATGAATGAATGTATTCACAAACAATGACGCAGTAATACCTGAGGACCCCATCGGGCCTGTTTGGTCACCCAACAGATCTCCGTCTTGCACATGAGGCAACAGATCCAGTCACAACCATCTTTCTTCTGGATGATGACCTTGCATTTAGGACAATACATGGCTTCACCGTTCTCCAACATCCTCTGCAATACAACAGGCGTGTTAGCAAAACAAGTCATCAAAGATATAAAGTGAAAATCTTTATATTGTATACATGTATACCACTGGTGTAAAGCATGTGAAACGTTGTTCTCACTGGATATTCTTTACATGGGTAGGGGTGGCTCAGTGGTCTAAGGAGCTGGGCTGCTGAACAGGAAGATCCGGGCTTCGAGCCCCGGTATGGCCAAGCTGCCACCCTTGGGTCCTTGAGCAAGACCCTTAACCCTCTGTGCTCCAGGGGGCGCCGTATCATGGCTCTGACCCTGCGCTCTGACCCTAACTTCCAACAACAAGCAAATTTCACCGTGCTGTAATGTATATGTGGCCAATAAAGACTATTCTATATGTTCTATATGTAAAGTGGAAGTCAGAAGCGAAGAAGCAAAAACAATACTGGTCTTTAATAAAGATGGCAGACAGAAAAGAAAGGCTACAGCAATAACAGAAAGCAAAATATAGTCCAGGGCCTGAGCACAGGCAAACAGAATACACTTGGTCACGTTTTATATACTATATATATATATATATATATATATATATATATATATATATATATATATATATATATATATATATATATATATCTATATATCTCATATCATTCTTCTCCTCAAACCAACTTTATTATCCGATCTTTTCGGGTCACGGTGAGTGAGCCTGTGCGTCTATGGGCATTAAGCAGCATAGGGCAGGATACACCCTGGATGGGAATGCCAACCCATCGCAGGGCACACACACACACATTCATACACTAGGGACAATTTTCCAAGGTGCCAATCAACCTACCGTGCATGTTTTTGGACCGGGGGAAACCGGAGAACCCGGAGAAAAAAACCCCCTGAGGCACGGGAAGAACATGCAAACTCCACACACACACACATGGCCGAGACGGGAATCGAACCCGGGCTCGGGAACCCTGGCGGTGTGAGGCGAACGTGCTAACCACTAAGCCACTGTGCCCCCATATATATATATATATATATATATATATATATATATATATATATATATATATATATATATATATATATTTTTTTTTATTCTTTTTTTACTTTATATATATTTATGTTTACTTGCTGGAGCATTTTCATTTTCTGCATGTATGTGTCTGTGACAAAGGAAAAAGGGAATTTGAGGGCGTTTCACACACAGATATATATATATATATAGATATATATATATATATATATATATATATATATATATATATATATATATATATATATATATATATATCTATATATATAATATTATATATCTAGCAAGAAAAAATATATATATTATAAAGAAAAAATTGTTTCTTCGCATATCCCAGCTGGTTTGGAAACTAGGGTCAGAGCGCAGGGTCAGCCATGATACAGCGCCCCTTCAGGATACGCCACCCCTGGAGCATAGAGGCTTAAGGACTATGCTCAACGACCCAAGGTTGGCAGCCTGGCAATACCGGAGCTCGAACCCTTGACCTTAGGATCAGTAACCCAGAGCCTAAAACCACTGAGCTAGGGCAAGCACGGAGAACCAGAGTCAGGCACAGCAAACAGGACAATATAAAGCAGGCAGAGACATCAACAGAAAACTAAACAAAATCCAAACCATAAATCCTGGGGCAAGGGTAGAATAGAGATCCAGAACAAGGCACATGGTGGCAGGAATGGTGGCGGGAGAATCCCATAAGCTAATCTGGCCGCATGTCATAATCTTTGCTGCCCTTAAAGAAGTGTGGGAAGATATTTGTTTTTACCAACCTGGAGCTCCTCTGCTGTTCGTTTGGCCGCCGCATCGTTCTCTGCTCGGAGCCGAAGGTCATCTTGGTACTCTTGGCAGTTCATGTCTTTGTGAATAGCCTGATGTGGACACGCACCGTCATATACACTCAGGTCAAAATCAAAACCAGGTTCGTTCCCAGCTCGGGTTTCTCGCTCACCTTGCAGAGGAGGCAGTTGATCTGGTCGCAGATGGCGCAGTCAAATTCGTTGACTTCGTCTTCAAATATGCACCAGCCGGCACAGTCCAGGGTTTTACAGTGGTAACTGTTTTCGGCGCGCGACTCTGCGATGTTCAGCCTCAACTCCAAAAACTTCTGGTACTCATCAGGCGAAAGGAGCTGCGAGAGACAATTCAACCAACAGGTGTGTGTGTGTGGATAGAAATAGAAAACCTGTACTGATAATAGCAATAGATCCGAAATTCCTGCATTCCAGCACAGTGAAGACGTTTCTTCACATAGACCAGCTTGTTTGGGATCAGAGCACAGGGTCAGCCATGATACAGCACCCCTGGAGCATATAAAGGTATACCTGGTTCGGGAACAGCACCGTGCAGGACAGACAAGCCCTACAGACGGTGGTGGGTTCAGCTGAGCACATCATCCGAACTGAGCTCCCTGACCTGCACTCGATCTACAGCAAGCGGTGCTGGACCAAGGCCAGGAAGGTCATGAAGGACCTCAGCCACCCCAGCAATGAACTGTTCTCTCTGTTGCGGTCTGGAAAGCGCCTCCGCTCCCTCAAGGCCAATACAGAGAGACTGAGGAGGAGCTTCTACCCGCAGGCAATACGGTCTCTCAATCAGTACACCACACAGTACTGATCCATTTTGCACATCGGCACATCTTGCACTCACTATGGACATTCGCCATACCAGTGGTCACTCGTGGTCACTGTTCACTCATGGACACAATACACACAATACACTTAATCACGCACACAGCCACTTTAAATTCCACTGTACTGCACATCCGCATATTTGCACAAACCTGGACATTCTGTTATCTCACTGCACAGACAGATTTCTTTTGTTTTTTTCTAAAGTCTTTATTTTATATTTGTATTTATTTTCTTTTATCTTAATAGTCTTGTTTTATGGTCAGGGTAGTTGCCTAAGCATTTCACTGCATATCGTACTGTGTATGACTGTGTATGTGACTAATAACATTTGAATTTGGATTTGAATTTAAAGGGTTAAGGGCCTTGCTCAAGGGACCCAAGAGAGGCAGCTTGGCAATACCGGGACTCAAACCCCTGACCTTCTGATCAGCAGCCCAGCGCCTTTAAACCACAATTACAGCCAATGAGACCGATTTGTGTTTCTGACACCAAGTTTGTGTGTTTGGTATCTGACTTGGTTTTATTCTATGTTGCACTTTAGACAAACATTCCAAAAAATGGTTTGGTTTGTGTGCTTGTGGTGGCCAATTGGTATTACTGCTCTTCCACACCCATAACTTGCAAGCCATAAACAACTCTGTAAAATACCATAATCTCTTTTTAACAGTTAAAGTCTAAAGTGCAAGCCGGTCACAACACAGTGTGTGTGTTTTTTGTATATATCCACTCACTTGAAATCACACTCATGCTCACACTCACACATTTATACACTAGGGACAATTTTCCAAGGTGCCAATCAACCTACCGTGCATGTTTTTGGACCCTGAGGCACGGGGAGAACATGCAAACTCCACACACACATGGCCGAGACGGGACTCGAACCCGGATCCTGGCGGTGTCAGGCGAACGTGCGAACCACTAAGCCAGCGTGCTCTAAACCTAATATTCCATCTCTAAAATACCATTGTGGGTAATATTTCACTTCAGGGTGAATTTTTCCTATACAAAGAATGATCTTTCCCCATGATATTCATATCTCTGTCAGGACTTACTGTTTTAATCTCTCGATCCTGAAGCTTGCAGTCACACGAGTAATCCCCATCTGCATATGGACACGCCACCTCAGCATCTGTACAGTTCTGAATGGTCATCTTCACACATTCCCTGCAAAAAAAGAATTCTCCCATAGTCACGTTTATCATGTTTATGATTTCTGCCAAATGTTGTGGTGTAATATTCATTCATTCATTCATCTTCTACCGCTTTATCCGATCTTCACTCGGGTCACGGGGAGTCTGTGCCTATCTCAGGTGTCTATGGGCATTAAGGCAGGATACACCCTGGATGGAATGCCAACCCATCGCAGGGCACACACACACTCACATTCACACACACATTTATACACTAGGGACAATTTTCCAAGGTGCCAATCAACCTACCGTGCATGTTTTTTTGGACCGGGGGGGGGGGGGGAAACCGGAGAACCCGGAGAAAAAAAAAACTCCCTGAGGCACGGGGAGAACATGCAAACTCCACACACACATGGCCGAGACGGGAATCGAACCCGGATCTTGGCAGTGTGAGGCAAACGTGCTAACCACTACGCCACCATGCCCCTTATGGTGTAATATGTGACGGTTATTTTATTATTTTTTTTGTACCTGCAGAAGCTGTGAAGGCACTCTCGGAGTGTGGCTCCTTCTCCTGTTAAGATCTGCTCGCAGCAAATGGGGCAGCAAATCTCCTCCGTGTTACTGACCAGGTCCTGGTTGTCCGTCTCCAGCAGACTGAGGAAGTTTTTCTCTCGCTCCTCTATGATGGACTGAGAGGTTCCATCAGATCAACAAGATCAAATAATACACAGAAAGATATAATGATGCAGTCACTTGCAACACTCCATAGCTGCTGCTTATCATTTTTGATCTGGCTTAATTACTAAAAGATAAGTCACTACTCAAATAACCCTTCTTTACCACCGCGTTCAGCAGTAACGGATTTTGAATAATATGCCAAACATATAATTGGACGAACAGAGGAATTAAAGACTGACCTGTTGGTACTGTAGACTGGCCAGCTCTTCTTGGAGAAGTCTGCATATTTCCTCTTCGTCTGGTTCATACAGATCTGGTATTGTGTAGTTTTCTGGTCTTGGAGCGCTGCAGATTTCGCACCCGGGCCTTGTGGGTTTGTTCACATATGTGCACTTCAAACACGCCCATCCTAACTAGTGTGATTTAAAGTGAAAAAATAATGTTACAAATACAATGCTGCCAGTTATTTGGTTTGGTGGGATAACACTTTTTCATCTTTGACTAATATTTAAATTGGCTTGATGTCCTGAAACATACTAGTATGAAATACATGCAAATAGGAAATCAGGAAGGGGGCAAACACTTTTTCACACCACTATATATATATACACATATCTATCATATATAATATATATAAGATCATATATATAATACATATATATATATATATACTATATATATATATATATATATATATATATATATATATATATATATATATATATATATATATATATATATATATATATATATACATATATATACACATTATATATAGATATATATATAGTCCAGAGAGAGATATATGATATATATATATATAGATATATATATATACACTATATATATATACATACATATATTACATAGATATATACATACTTATATATATATATATATAGATATATATATATATATATATATATATATACCGTTTACACAGTCTATTTACCTACGTAAAGCTAATCTTTGTAACTTGATCACATCTCTTTATTGCTTTTATGATTATGATTTTATGATCGAATTCCCTGACTTTTCCTGGACTTTACACTGAATTATACTGACCTATAACAAACAGAAAAAAACAGGCCGCTGTTGTGCTGAGCACGGAGCACACAGAAACTAGATACAGACAGTAATTTAAATTCAGCATCTACTTTTAATAGTAGTCAAAGTGGTCATTTTGTTGCCAACATTCTTGAAATTTACATATTCCTGTTCCGGTTGATGAGCGGGAAGGGAATAAAATGCCACTTCAAAAGAGTCTAACCATTACAATAGGCAAAATGCATGAAACAAAGCAATTTATATATATATATATATATATATATATATATATATATATATATATATATATATATATATATATATATATATATAAAGTGAAATTTAAAGTGACAAACAATAACTGATATTCCATTTGACCTTCTGAGTAATATCATTTAAAAAAAATAATAAATAAAAAATAAAAATGCTGCAAACCTTACCACTGGTTTAGGAGGAGGGTTTTGGAACGTTTTTCGTACAGGTGATACTTGAGGTTGTTTTTGTCGTGCTCCCGTCTCCGCCGGGACTTCTATTGAGCACCTCAATGTTCTCAATTATACCTTTAGACAGTAGCAAAAGCAATTTAGGTTGCATTCAGGTCATGCTGCATTACACACACACACACACACACACACACACACACACACATATAAATATATATATTAGATATATATATATATATAAACACACACACACACACACATATATTATATATATATATATATATATATATATATATATATATATATATATATATATATATATATATATTACACGCACACATAGATAGATAGATTAGACAGATAGATAGATAGATAGATAGATAGATAGATAGATAGATAGATAGATAGATAGATAGATAGATAGACAGACACACACACACACACACACACACACACACACACACACACACACACATATATATATTCTAAATATTATATAATAATATCCAGATTAAACTTGTGCAAAAAGAATTTAATTGAATTAATGTTTAAGTGAGATTCAGTTCATATAAAGTCGATCATGTTTGCAGATTTCCAAAGAACTCAAATGTAATACTGTGAAAAAATGTTTGGTGTCCGTGTGCCAAATATTTGTATACTGCATGCCTAAACTGTGACCTACAACTCTGTAATGCCGATTGCACCATGCTAAACTGGTGGCTATAAGCTTCCCTATTGCCCAGAAAACAAACAAACAAAAATATTGTGTTCAGTATAAACTACTCCCGCTGTTGTTGGACTTATGTCTGCTTGCCGAAATGCAAATATAATTTTTTTCCTTGATAAGTTTCCTACATCTTGCATAATAGGATCGTATAAAGGACCTATAAGATAAAATGTTCTATGAACATTAACACTTCAAGTTGTAATGAGGAGAAGGTCATCTATACCGCCTATCTTCCTGTCCTGCTCCTCTTGTTTCTGCTGTTCACGGCTGAGATTAGCAGAATGGGCCGACCTGATGAAGAGGAATGCCTGATCATCGTCATTCACTACATTGTGGCTGAACAGAGTGTCTCCATCCTTAGCAAAGCGCTTCCCTATGATCCAGCACTGTAGTGACGGGTGGAAACCATAGTCTTGATTAGTCTGTGAATAAAATGGAGGGAGAAAAAGAATTAGCATTACACAGTTCAAGAGAGTGACGAAATGCGCTAAAATCTCTCGCACATAGAGTTTCTGGCTCTAAATCTGCTAAAGGAATCGATTAAAAATATCTCCCCGTGACTTTAAGCCTCAAGCCAAACCATGACACTCCCACCACCATGCTTCACAGTCAAAACGAGCTGAAATGTTGTGCTGTGCCCTTTTGTTTAACCACAACTTCAACATGCTCCACCTAAAGTTTCATGTTTCCCCACAAGATACTTTCAGTGGTGTTGTGAAACATCACGTTTGACTGTGAAGCATGGTGGTGGGACTATAATGTTTTGGTTTGAGGCTTAAAATCACTGAGAAAGAAAATAAATAAATAAATAAATAAAAAAACATCAACTGAGCTTAAGGTTGCTTGTATCTTACGTTTGCAATCAATCATACCAGAGTTCATTTTTTCTTAGATGGAGACTTAAAGCACTTTTTGTACGTCACCCTGGATAAGGGCGTCTGGTAAATGATGTAAATGTAAATGTTATCCCTAATAGATGTAAATTAGTGCTGTTAAAGAAGGGACAAGAAAAGGTTCACATTTGCTGAACGAAGCTGAAACTTTGTTTTCAGTACAGACATTCATTCATTCATTCATTCATCTTCTACCGCTATATCCGATCTTCCCTCGGGTCACGGGGAGTCTGTGCCTATCTCAGGTGTCTATGGGCGTTAAGGCAGTATACACCCTGGATGGAATGCCAACCCATCGCAGGCCACACACACTCACATTCACACACACATTCATACACTAGGGACAATTTTCCAAGGTGCCAATCAACCTACTGTGCATGTTTTTGGACCGGGGAGGAAACCGGAGAACCCGGAGAAAAACCCCCTGAGACACGGGGAGAACATTCACAAACTCCACACACACATGGCCGAGACAGGAATCTAACCCGGGTCCTGGCGGTGTGAGGCGAACGTGCTAACCACTAAACCACCGTGTCCCTCGATTACTCAATTAATTGATGGAATAATCGTTTGAATACTCGATTACAAAAATAATGGATAGCAGCAGCCCTAATATATATATATATATATATAGATATATATATATATATATATATATATGATATGAGATATATATATATATCTATAAGAATGTCACGACTTACAGATTATAGTTCCCTGCCCTGTAATGTTACATAACATCAACATCTCCATCATGCTTTGGAAATACGAAAAAAAAAGACATCCAGCTTTTCTGTCATGGTTCCCTCTCTCTCCTCGCTCCTCCCTGCTCTTTTCCCCACACTCACTCCCCTAATTGGCCCCAGCTGCACCTTGTTTCTCTCCCACTCTCTCTCCCTTCTTAAGCCCCGCTCTCCCTCCACTCCAGGACCAGATCTTGTAAAGTGTATCCTTACATTACAAAGCGGATGCACGGAGCCTCCATGTTCTCCTGTCTAACCCGTGTTTATGTCTCTGATTTCCATATCAGGTCCCGATTCCAGCTGCTCCTGTCCCTCGGACTTCCACGTTTCGCGGACGAGCCATCCGTCCACCATTATTCCTAAACCGACCTCTCTCACCCCGCTCGAGGACCTCCGATGTTTCCCGATCCTCGGCTCTACCCGCGATAGGCTGGGCTATTAGTTCTCGTTTCCATTAATAAATACCTTTAAGTTTATTCCTGCATCCGTGTGTCTCAGCTTCTGTTACATTTTCATGTTACACAGAATCTGCAAGACTTCATATTTCCTGTATAAAACAAGTTTCATCTCATTTTTACACCTTTCCCACTGACTCTTACAGAGCAGGACACCGAATACCTCTTCCAAAAGTCCCTGTGCTACTATACATCATTAATGTGTTTCTAATGTACATAATAATATATGGCAAAAGAAAAAAACAATTCTCTACAAAATAACTTCAAAAGCACACTGGTGTAGTATTGCATCTGGGGTCAGCCTTGGGAAATGTGACAGAATCTGCAACGTCATACATTCTCAAAAACCGTGAGCTATTTTATTTCACTACATTTAATGCATAATATTGGAAATTTCGGCTATAATACGTTTCAGAAAAGCACGCCGTTCCTGGATAATTTGGAACGAATACACAATTTGTGTTAAATAACCACAGTTTAACAGAGGTCATGAGATGGAGAAGGGGTACTCTCAGTGTGAGTCTTTAGCTATTAAAAACTTTAGTAACGTATATAGCACACAGAGCTATGTCTGTTTAAAATATGTTCAAAATCAAGTATGTTTGTACTTTTACTCAAGTCAGAATGTAAAAAAAAAGGTATTTTTGTTAGATTAAAGCAATGAATTTGACTCAAAATCCAGGGTAAATGTACTTTTTCTCCCTGACGATTGCACATTTGTCAAAAAAGCTAAGTGTATATCTAGGATCAGGTCTAAAGTACACAGCCATGCTTTGTTCCCACCTTGCTCAATCCAAGCTACACACTTTAGGTGTCTCATATTTGCATTACCTTAAACACTAAATACCACAAAAAACACCAGGAACTAGAAGAACAGTGACAGGGCGTGCGAGATCCAGATCACTCTTGTTGCATAACTGAATTTTTTCCGAAGAGGAAACACGAGTCACGTGTCTTACCGTCAAACACGCAAGCGGAAATGGTCAAACGTGATGCACTCTGCAAGCCATTGTTTGTTTGTTTTTGACTATGCCAGTAAATTCCCTGTCAGGAATATATCTATGGGGGGCACGGTGGCGTAGTGGTTAGCACGTTCGCCTCACACCGCCAGGGTCCGGGTTCGATTCCCGTCTCGGCCATGTGTGTGTGGAGTTTGCATGTTCTCCCCGTGCCTCAGGGGGTTTTTCTCCGGGTTCTCCGGTTTCCCCCGGTCCAAAAACATGCACGGTAGGTTGATTGGCACCTTGGAAAATTGTCCCTAGTGTATGAATGTGTGTGTGTGTGTTGTGTGCCCTGCAATGGGTTTGCATTCCATCCAGGGTGTATCCTGCCTTAATGCCCATAGACTCCTGAGATAGGCACAGACTCCCCGTGACCCGAGGGAAGATCGGATAGAGCGGGAGAAGATGAATGAATGAATGAATATATCTATCTGCTTTTCAAAGCTGTCAGAAAACTCCATGTGACACGGTGCTAGTGTTAGTCTCAATCGAGTTTACTTTGTAGAATGCTAGTGAACCATTTCTGTCTATTAATATTCGTACCAACATTATAACAACAACCAAACAACAACAGTCCATCTATAGCCAACGACCCCTACATCACACCCAGGTTACCTTGGAAATGTAATAAGTGACAGATTACAAATGACAAATAATAATAAGTAGTGAAACTTTTCCATTTAGAAAAGTAAAGTACATTTCATGACTTTTCGATTACTTTCAATTTCCAACAAAACAATTTCCAAACATTTATAACTTTATCATTTAACCTTTACAGTAGTAACTCAACTATTGTATACTATTAGAATAGCAAAGTCTTTCATCACTTGAATATAAGTATATTAAGCATAACTTCATAACAAAAAAAAAAAACAAAGAAACATCCAACACATCCCCGCTAATCACTAATCCACCATACCACCGACCTGCCGCACAACAAACTATTTATTATTAATATTATTATTATTATTCAACATTCATTTATTCATCTTCTACTGCTTTATCCGATCTTTCCCTCGGGTCACGGGGAGTCTGTGTCTATCTCAGGCGTCTATGGGCATTAAGGCAGGATACACCCTGGATGGAATGCCAACCCATCGCAGGGCACACACACACACACACACACACACTAAGGACAATTTTCCAAGGTGCCAATCCACCTATCGTGCATGTTTTTGGACCGGGGGAGGAAACCGGAGAACCCGGAGAAAAAACCCCTGAGGCACGAGGAGAACATGCAAACTCCACACACACATGGCCGAGACGGGACTCGAACCCGGACCCTGGCGGTGTGAGGCGAACGTGCTAACCACTAAATCACCGTGCCCCTATTATTCAACATATCCTAGGTTTTTAGAAGAAAATGTTCAGATGTAACCCTATTTGTAACCTTTAATATTTTCAAGTCGGCGCACGGTGGCTTGGTGGTTAGCACGTTCGCCTCACACCGCCAAGGATCCGGGTTCGATTCCCGTCTCGGTCATGTGTGTGTGGAGTTTGCATGTTCTCCCTGTGCCTCAGGAGGTTTTTCTCCGGGTTCTCCGGTTTCCCCCGGGTCCAAAAACATGCACGGTAGGTTGATTGGCACCTTGGAAAATTGTCCCTAATGAATGTGTGTGTGTCCTGCGATGGGTTGGCATTCCATCCAGGGTGTATCCTGCCTTAATGCCCATAGACGCCTGAGATAGACACAGACTCCCCGTGACCCAAGGGAAGATCGGATAAAACGGTAGAAGATGAATGAATATTTTCAAGTAACTGTAAATTACGTACACATTTTTTTCTCAGTAACTGTAACAAATTACTGTTACATTTACTGTCCCTTTCGATATGATTACAATTGATCTTATTGAATATGCAAATAGTAACAGTATTATACAAGGGGTCACAGTGGGATTTGAATGTAAATGAAGAATGACCATGTGAACTGTGATCTTTTGTCCAAAAGGTCAGATTTTCCTCACGCCTAATCTTTTACATTGAAACGTGTAATCAGAGGATCCTCAGAAGGAGATTAAATCTAAAATGGATTCACTTATTACAAATATAAAGTCAATAATAATAATAATATCCTTCACATATACATTACAGCACAGTGAAATTCTTTTTTTCGCATATCCCAGCTTGATGTTGGTAGTTGGGGTCAGAGCGCAGGGTCAGAGCCATGATACGGCGCCCCTGGAGCACAGAGGGTTAAGGGTCTTGCTCAAGGACCCAAGGGTGGCAGCTTGGCCATACCGGGGCTCGAACCCGGATCTTCCGATCAGCAGCCCAGCGCCTTAGACCACCGAGCTAACCCCCTCCCTGTGCCAGTCTGTGCTAGTCCTAGTACACACTGCCATAAAAAGTAATATGGGGACGTAGGAAATACGTTGTGTAAATATTTCAGAGAGGGGCACAGTGGCTTAGTGGTTAGCACGTTCGCCTCACACCGCCAGGATCCGGGTTCGATTCCAGTCTTGGCCATGTGTGTGTGGAGTTTGCATGTTCTCCCCGTGCCTCAGGGGGTTTTTCTCCGGGTTCTCCGGTTTCCTCCCGGTCCAAAAACATGCATTGTAGGTTGATTGGAAAATTGTCCCTAGTGTATGAATGTGTGTGTGAATGTGAGTGTGTGTGTGTGTGTGTGTGCCCTGCGATGGGTTGGCATTCCATCCAGGGTGTATCCTGCCTTAATGCCCATAGACGCCTGAGATAGGCACAGACTCCCCGTGACCCGAGGGAAGATCGGATAAAGCGGTAGAAGATGAATGAATGAATATTTCAGAGCTTTTCTCTAAAAATGTTGTGAGAAACAACATTTTGTCATTAAATTACATAACACCGTTACATGTAATTACTTACTCCCCAACACCGATCACGCCAAACATTACCAGCCTACTGCAAAACCAACCCTATGCGTCTGGATCCATGCTAACAAGAAGCATCTTCAACACGTTCAAAGGCCACGTTCTATATAATGAAACTGCACTCTATTAAGGGATACACACAACAATGCAAACCATTAGAGATTAGATTTGTACCTTCAGTTTCAGTTCGGAAATTGTCATGCCAGGAGTCACCAGCATTGTAATGTGGGCATCAGACAGAGCGTCCTCGACACCCACTCTCAACCTGCATGGGATCAGTGGAGCCGTGTGTTCAGTTCTCAGTATCACTGGAAATCAAAAGTCATAAATATACAGTACCTGATGCACTCTTGGGAATAAGCCTCTTGGGTAAGCTGGATGCAAACAGGTATTTTCAGCGTGAGGAGCTGTTCGACATATCGGATGGCCTCTGCTTTTTCTCCAGTGTTAATCGCTTCACTGAGCAACTGCGTCGTTTCCTCCGCTACGCATATTACACACAAAAAAAATGCTTTATTTACACAAATATTTCCCAGGCAAAAGTAACAATAGATTCATAATAATAGCAATGACACTTTTTTAATGTCTCTTTCTATCTAATTACAATTGATCTCATTCAATCTGCAAAAGAAATGAAGATTTAAACAAAGTAAAAAAGCAAATCTTCAATTCTGCACTATTTTATTTTTTGTCATACTGACCGTGTGAACTTTTGTCCAAAAGGTCAGATTTTCCTCATGCCTAATCTTTTACATTGAAATGTCTAATCAGAGGATACTCAGAAGGAGATTAACACTGGTACTACAGCACATATTAGCTGACACATTCGACTGGTTTTTAAAACCTGGTTATTTACATTATATCAAATTCACTGGCGGGGGGTATGGTGGTTGAGTGGTTAGCACGTTCGCCTCACACCGCCAGGGTCCGGGTTCGATTCCTGTCTCGGCCATGTGTGTGTGAAGTTTGCATGTTCTCCCCGTGCCACAAGGGTTTTTTTCTCCGGGTTCTCTGGTTTCCTCCCGGTCCAAAAACATGCACGGTAGGTTGATTGGCACATTGGAAAATTGTCCCTTGTGTGTGTGTGTGTGTGTGTGTGTGTGTGTGTGTGTGTGTGTGTGTGTCCTGCGATGGGTTGGCATTCGATCCAGGGTGTATCCTGCCTTAATGCCCATAGACGCCTGAGATAGGCACAGACTCCCCGTGACCCGAGGGAAGATCGGATAAAGCGGTAGAAGATGAATGAATGAATGAATTCACTGGCATGTTACCTGAACTTGTGCATTAATGGAATATATAAGATTTAAGCAAAACGTACAATCAGAATTATAAACAGGATATTAAACATATGGCATCTTTGTTATTATATATTTTATATTATGTTATGTATTTTATATTTTTATATCATCGAAAAACTTTCTATTCATTTCCCATTTCAATAAAGAAGCAGCAAGTATTTTTTAACGAAAATCTTTAGTGTATTATCGTTATTGGCATCAATAATGGTATCACCATGATATATATATATATATAGTGTTGGGGAGTAACTAGTTACATGTAACGGCGTTACGTAATTACGAAATAAAAGTAACAGTAATCCTTTTTCTTTTCGACTTGCCACCTAGTGGACAAATGAAAGTAATCAAAAAATATAATCAAATACTTTCCTTTTATAAAGTAATTGAAAAGTTACATTATATTTTTGAATAGGTTAACTTGTACTCTGTAACCTATTAAATATCCAAAGTAACCTTCCCAATATATATATATATATATATATATATATATATATATATAGATATAGATACTGGTGAATGACATAATTCATGGTAAAGTTACCTTTCCTGATGTTGCCAGTGGTGTAGGGCAGCGCCATGCTAGACATGAAAAACAATATTAATTATGCTTACATACAATTATTTTGAATATATCAAATAGGCTTGTTTTAAAGTACAGCATTACAACTTGACCCTTAGCATTATGGATTCACCAGAAGCAGCATTGTTAGTGTAGAATAATGACTCCGAAAGCAAATGTATAAGAAAGCTACAGTCTATATTACACTATATATCTATATATATATATATATATATATATATATATATATATATATCATTCATTTTCATTCATTCATTTATCTACCGCTTTATATCTGATCTTCCCTCGGGGTCACGGGGAGTCTGTGCCTATCTCAGGCGTCTATGGGCATTAAGGCAGGATACACCCTGGATGGAATGCCAAACCATCGCAGGGCACACACACACACACACACATTCATACACTAGGGACAATTTTCCAAGGTACCAATCAACCTACCGTGCATGTTTTTTTTTGGACCGGGGAGGGAAACCGGAAGAACCCGGAGAAAAAACCCCTGAGGCACAGGGAGAAACATGCAAACTCCACACACACATGGCCGACACGGGAATCGAACCCGGACCCTGGCGGTGTGAGGCGAACGTGCTAACCACTACGCCACCGTGCCCCTTTATATATATATATATATATATCTATATATATATATATATATATATATATATATATATATATATATATATATATATATATATATATATTATATATTTTTTTTTTTTTGGTTTTGTTTTGGGTTTTTTTGAACGCCACATTTATAAGAAGCAGTTCATCATGCACTTATTTATCAAGTAAACTACGAGTTACATCATCAACAACAACAACAATATTGAACAGACTGCAAACTAAAGCTATGACACGAACGCCACTGTGCTTTACCCCAACCACCCCAGGTCTTTTGGGTCATGGTAGAGTTTAATTCACGTTTTAGAGCTTTCGTTGTACATTCTTGTATTTATTTGACTATAAAATTTATATATACATATAAAAAAACAATGTATTGGTGTGGCCTCTGTGTTTTTTTTTTCGTAGCTTTTTTTTGTAGTACTGTGTTGTGAGAAGAAGCAGCAGTGCTTATTGTAATGTCATGTAATGTAAAGTAATGGCAGTATGTAAAGTATATATCAAGTATATTAGAATATCTAACTGTACGTTAATGAGACGGGTGAATACATATGTAAACAAGGCAGCAAGTACATATATGTATCAAAGTAAATATGAACTCACCTTAATGCAAATAATGTTTTTTTTTTCGCTGTAGTCAGAGACGCACCAAAACAAAAAGTGAAAGAAAATACCACTCGAGGAAGTGAATGAGCTTCTGACAAAACGAAACACCCCCTGTTGGCTTAACTCTTACTGACACCAGTTAACTTTGTCTTTAAGTGTAAATTAACCTATAAATTAGTGTGTATACATTATTTATTTATTTTTAATGCCATAAGGAAACGTATTATTCATGACAGAGATAAACTTCTCCAAAAGTGTATCTGCCAACTTATGTGCCATTATTTTATTATTATTATTATTATTAGTTATTATTATTTATTATTATTAAATCCTACACAAGAACTTGTTTACAAATTTCTTTTTTTGTTGTTGTTGTTTTTTTTTTTTTACATAATACCCAACAACTACGAAAAGTTGGTTACTACTGCGCACGGGACGGGACTGCGTTTTCTGAGTGCAGCCACGAAGCCCGCGAGTGCACCGCACCTCTCCAAAACGCACGGCGTAATGGCCGCGTGGTGTTGCGCAGGCTAAACTCGGACACATTCAAGGTAAATATCGGAAATGATTGTTGTATTTGTTTTCCCCCTGATTTGTGTGTATACATTTATATATATGTATATGTATATATATATATTATATATAAAATAGTATCTCGCGTCTATGCCAGTAAACAACGGATGCACTAGCATAAACCCATCATTTATTTTTAAAAAGTTATTTCGATTACGTCATATTTAACGGAATGAAGCTGGTGAATGTGCACGTGGTTTGTGTGCATGCTGTTTAGGCGCGTTGTGCTCATTTATTTATACGTTATATATATATATATATATATATATATATATATATATATATATATATATATATATATATATATATATATATATATATATATAGACACACACATTTGCATTGGCCAGTGAATTGCCTTTTTAAAAAAAAAAAAAAAAAAAAAAAAAAAAAGAAGCAGTTCATCATGCACTTATTTATCAAGTAAACTATGAGTTACATCATCAACAACAACAACAACAATATTGAACAGACTGCAAACTAAAGCTATCACACGAACGCCACTGTGCTTTACCCCCGGTCTTTTGGGTCATGGTAGAGTTTAATTCAGAGCTTTCGTTGTACATTCTTGTATTTATTTATTGTATTTATTGTTTTTCACAAGCTAAAGTGTATGTGCTTGTTTTCCTCGCTGAAAACGACACCAAAAGTATTGGGACGACAGTGCCACTAGTATCGCTTTTACTGCGCTGAATGCATGTGGGTTTAAGAACAGACGATGGATGTGAGAACATGGATCAGATTATCAGCTTTCCTTTCCTAAGCTTTACACGTGGTGCAGTGTTGAGGAAGGTTACTTTGGAAATGTACTAGGTTACAGATAGCAAATGCACCCTATTCCACATGTAATAAGTAGTGTAACTTTTCGGTTACAGTGGTACCTCGGTGTACCTCGTGAATTCGTTCCTCAGAAAGCGACTTTGACTGAATCCGACGTTAACCGAACGGACTTATCCCATTTGGGGGGGCACGGTGGTTTAGTGTGGTTAGCACGTTCGCCTCACACCACCGCCAGGGTACGGGTTCGATTCCCGTGTGGAGTTTTGCATGTTCTCCCCGTGCGTCAGGGGTTTTTTTCTCCGGGTTTTCTCCGGTTGGTCCCGGTTTCCCTCCCGGTCCAAAAACATGCACGGTAGGTTGATTGGCACCTTGGAAAATTGTCCCTAGTGTGTGAATGTGTGTGTGTGTCCTGTGATGTGATGTGACCATCCAGGGTGTATCCTGCCTTAATGCCCATAGACGCCTGAGATAGGCACAGGTTCCCTGTGACCCGAGGGAAGATCGTATATAGCGGTAGAAGATGAATGAAAGAATTATCCCATTTGTCTCCGGGCATGATGAGCGTACCTCTAGATGGCGCTCCAGGCGAACGCGACGGAAACTGAAGGAAGCGTCAAATCCCCGACGTTAGGTGAAGGCGATGTACACTGAGAGCGAGGCACACTGAGGTACTACTGTACTTAACATAAAAGTAAAGTACATGCTTGTTGTTTATTTTTGTTTGTCCACTAGGTGGACTATTTCATTCATTCATTTTCTACCGCTTTATCCGATCTTCCCTCGGGTCACGGGGAGTCTGTGCCTATCTCAGGTGTCTGTGGGCATTAAGGCAGGATACACCCTGGATGGAATGCCAACCCATCACATGACACACACACTCACACACATTCACGCACACATTCATACACTAGGTGTATGAATTTTCCAAGGTGCCAATCAACCTACCGTGCATGTTTTCGGACCGGGGAGGAAACCGGAGATGGAATGCCAACCCATCGTAGGGCACACAAACACACACACACTCACATTCACACTCCCATTCACACACTAGAGACAATTTTCCAAGGTGCCAATCAACCTACCGTGCATGTTTTTTGGACCGGGGAGGAAACCGGAGAACCCGGAAAAAAAACCCTGAGGCACGGGGAGAACATGCAAACTCCACACACACATGGCACAAGGCCGAGACTGGGAATCGAACCCCGGACCCTGGCGGTGTGAGGCGAACGTGCTAACCACTAAACCACCGTGCCCGCCCAGAAAACTATTATTCAATGTAAGTAATGTCCTTTTGCTTGTAATGACTACCTTCTCCCACTAACATCACCAAACGGTGACATTCTTCCTTTGTGATTGTATTCTAGGCATGTTCCCCAACTTGTTTGTTTTAGGTGGGGTTTTCATGAGTTTACTCTTCAGGTGCTCAGTTATGTTGACAGACTTAAAATCTTCTACATTCAACATTCCTTTGTCGATTTTAGTAGTGACGTTTTTTTGGGGGGGTCAGTTAATTGAAATCTTTCTGCTTGAGGAAGATCCTCCCAATGGGAAGGGATGTCAGAAAGGACATCTCTGTTGACACCTGTATTTTTTTTTTTTTTTGCAGTAGTGGATGAAGTACACAAACAATGTACTTGAGTAAGAGTAGAGATGCACTCAGTAGAATAATTACTCCATTCATTCATTCATCTTCTACCGCTTTATCCGATCTTCCCTCGGGTCACGGGGAGTCTGTGCCTATCTCAGGCGTCTATGGGGCATTAAGGCAGGATACACCCTGGATGGAATGCCAACACATCGCAGGGCACACACACACTCTAGGGCTTATTTTCCAATCAACCTACCGTGCATGTTTTTGGACCGGGGAGGAAACCGGAGAACCCGGAGAAAAACCCCCTGAGGCACGGGGAGAACATGC
>JACRUU010000013.1:17628905-17631405 GCA_030449085.1 Kryptopterus vitreolus
ACACACACACATATATATGTATTATTATATGTATGTGTGTACTTATTATTTTATCTCTTGCATTTTATATTCTGACAGGGGTCTGGTGAAATTGTGGAGTGCACTGACGCTGATTGGTGCATATGAAAGTGAACCATGTGCTTTTAGAGTCACACAGGTAGGTTTATCATTAGATATTGAAAATATTAGTGATGTCAGACTGTCCTAATTATGTATGTATCATTTATATTAAAGTGTGTGTGTGTGTTTGTTTGTCTGTCTGTCTCTGTCTCTATCTATCTATGTCTCTATCTGTCTATCTATCTATCTCTATCTATCTATGTGTGTGTGTGTGTGTCTGTATGTATCTATCTATCTCTATGTACGTGTGTGTGTCTGTATTTATCTATCTCTATCTACGTGTGTGTGTGTCTGTATCTATCTATCTCTGTCTACGTGTGTGTGTGTGTGTGTGTGTGTGTGTGTGTGCTATGCAATGCAATGTTATTTTTATATCAACTGCTGTTGTGGTTTAAAAGTATATAAGTGTATATATATAAATATATAAAACAAATGTCTAATGTAAGCATTCAGGTTACTCAAGCTGTATGTTACATTGTGGCTGGGTTTCTATAATATACATTACATCATCCCTTTTTGACTAGATATTGATATTAAAGCTTGCATTTAAGTGAATAATCCTAAACGGTACAAGCACTGTAAATCCCTAATGTGCACAAATACTCACCTACACATGGTAACACACACACACACACACATTATAAATAAACAACCAAATGAACCTGGATACTGAATACACACTGTCCACTGAGACATTATTTATACACAGAACCTGAACACTTGTAAATAACATAACCTGTGCATTCTGTACATATTCCTACCACTATATTATATACCACGGCATTATTTATTGTCAGTCTTGTTATATTATGTCCCATCTATGTCTGTACTTTTCCCCTGCACTGGAAGCCAAGTCAAATTTCCTTTTGTGTGTAAACTAGTGTTGTCTCAATACTGAAATTTCGAAATTCCATACGTTACCTTGAAAAATATCTATTTTCAACACCACGGAAAAAAAACGCTGCCACAATATTACGAGGGTCATTTATTTATTTATTTATTTATTTTAATGGAAATATAAATAGAACAAGTCTCAACACTCATATCGTTAGAACAATAGAACTCGTATCGGCGACAATACTAAGACATCATGGATAATGATTCGGTTAAAAAAAATTTAAATCAACAGAGTTTAAGGTTGTTGTAACCTCGGAAACCAGTGTTAATTTATTCATAGAGACCCAAAGCACTTCTTGTACGTTTCTCTGGATAAGGGCGTCTCCTAGGCTTAGTGGTTAGCACGTTCGCCTCACACCGCCAGGATCCGGGTTTGATTCCCGTCTCGGCCATGTGTGTGTGGAGTTTGTGCATGTTCTCCCCGTGCCTCAGGGGGTTTTTTCTCCGGGTTCTCCGGTTTCCTCCTCCCCCCCCGGTCCAAAAAACATGCACGGTAGGTTGATTGGCACCTTGGAAAATTGTCCCTAGTGTATGAATGTGTGTGTGTGGATGTGAGTGTGTGTGCCCTGCGATGGGTTGGCATTCCGTCCAGGCTGTATCCTGCCTTAATGCCCATAGACGCCCGAGATAGGCACAGACTCCCCGTGACCCTAGAAGATCGGATACAGCGGTAGAAGATGAATGAATGAATGAATGAGAACAGTTGCCAACCTCCCGAAATTCTTTATCCGGGTGTCTGTCTTTCAGGTGCTTTGTGGTGTTAGCACCTTTTGTTTGCACTGTCTTGCATATCGTCTTGCTAACGTTCTTCACCTTTCCATGCTCATTTGCTTCATAGGCAAAATATTTCCAGTCAGTGCTCCTGCAGTGTCGTTTAATAACCACAGCCGGTCGCGGAGGCGCTGCAGTCACCCTCTCTGTATTCACTTCACTTACTCTAAGCAAAGTGAATGATGTTTTTTTTTTTTTTTTTATCAACGAGTAGTGAAAGTGAAAGCTCGGATATAAATAAATGTAAACAAAAATAAATTAAGACAGCTCGGCTAAAAAAATTTTTATTTTGGTATATCTGTACTTTGGGGGGGGCCCGGTGGCGTTTAGTGGTTAGCACATTCGCCTCACACCGCCAGGGTCCAGGTTCCAAGATTCCCATCTCGGGCCATGTGTGTGTGGAGTTTGTGCATGTTCTCCCCCCCGTGCCTCAGGGGGGTTTTTCTCTCCGGGTTCTCCGGTTTCCTCCCCCGGTCCAAAAACATGCACGGTAGGTTGATTGGCACCTTGGAAAAATTGTCCCTAGTGTATGAATGTGTGTGTGTGTGTGTGTGTGTGTGTGTGTCCTGTGATGGGTTGGCATTCCATCCAGGGTGTATCCTGCTTTAATGCCCATAGACGCCTGAGATAGGCACAGGCTCCCCATGACCCGAGGGAAGATCGGATATATCGGTAGAAGATGAATGAATGAATATCGGTACTTTGTGAAATT
>JACRUU010000013.1:17636405-17683905 GCA_030449085.1 Kryptopterus vitreolus
TTGAATATAAATTGCTTATACTGCAATATTAATACTTCTATACTCATGTTATTGAGTGACTCCTATTGTAGAATCATTACACATTGCAGATTTATGTATTGGAACTGGATGGATGGATGGATGGACATCCAATATAAGATTTAGTTCCACTTTACTATTGTAATACACTTTAGTATTCAACGGACGCTTTCCAGTTTGGAGGTTTTTTATCCACGAGGGCATTAATGAAGTATGATATTGATGTAGGTAGTCAGTATTCCAGTTCAGTAAGGATGAGGTCAGGGATCGGGGAATTCAGGCTCTAATTCTGGCCTGGCCAACCCGTGGCTCCCGAGCCTCATGCGGCTCTTTAGGAGCTTTCACATAACATGCGTCAATGGGAATGGGATGATGTTCATGTGTACCCATGTGTATGATGTGGCTCTTTGCAGTAACACAGAAAAAAAGCAGCTCTTAGCCTCCTATTAGTTGGCCACCCCTGCTCTAATGCATAAACCTTGCTATATAGTAATGGTGCGCAAGTCAGGTTGGAACAGGTTTGGGTCTTTAATGCATGGAAATGATAAAACTACATATAATATACAAAGACGTTCATGTGTGGCTGTAATGGTCAGGTGTGTTATGTCAGATAAATAAGCTTCATTCATTCATCTTCTACCGCTCTATCCGATCTTCCCTCTGTCGCGGGGAAACTCGGGCGTCTTCGGGCATCAAGGATCCATGAGTATGGAATGCCAACCCATCACAGGCCACACACACTCACATTCATACACTAGGGACAATTTTCAAAGGTGCCAATCAACCTACCATTCATGTTTTTGGACCGGGGGAGGAAACCGGAGAATCCGGAGAAAAACCCCCTGAGGCACGGGGAGAACATGCACAAACTCCACACACACATGGCCGAGACGGGAATCGAACCTGGACCCTGGCGGTGTGAGGCGAACGTGAGCCACCGTGCCTCACTCTAAATAAACCTTTGTAGATTACTTCTATAATAATTCAGATTAAAAGGCTTACAAGAATCTAGGGGGAAAAAAACAGTATTGCATAATGATTATATTTTTTAAACTTGGATTCCGTTCGAATAGAAAATAAGAAAATAACCAATAAAAAACTCTGTGAGAGAACATTTGGGGATAGTAATGGAGTAAACACTCAAATAAAAAACACAGAGTAAAAAAAATAGTTCTTAAGAACAAAAATATCTGAAGTGAAGCGTGAGATTTCTCCCATTTTACAAAAGAAAAAAATTGGTGATGCTGTTTTACTGGAGTCGGCTTCTCCCGCTAGGGGTCGCCCAAGCGGATAATCCATCTCCATACTACCCTCAATTCTACATCGGTCTCTTTCACACCACCTACCTGCATGTCTTCCCTCACCACATGCATAAACCCATCTAGCCTCCCTCACCGTGTCTCCAGAACATCCAGAACGCATTTCTAATCCTGTCAATCCTCGTGAACATCCCAGTGAACATCTCGACATCTTCAGCTCCTCCACCTTTAGCTCCGCCTCCTGTCTTGTAGACGATGTCTCACCACAGTCCTATAAACCTCCCCCTTCACTCTTGCAGATACCCTTCTATCCCAAATCACTCCTCCAAGCTCTTCTCCACCCACTCCACCCTGCCTGCACTCTTTTCTTCACTTCTCTAACACACTCTCCATTACTTTGCACTGTTCACCCCCAGGCCATTCACCTTTGTTCACTATCTCTTCCCCCAGCAACCTCGCCACTCCACTGTCTTCTCTCTCGTTCACACACTGTATTATGTCTACCCACTTTCATTTCTCTTGTCTCCAGCGCATACCTCCACCTCTCCAGACTCTGCGTATAGAGGTAAATAAATGTGTGTATGGCCTGGTAACCCATAACAGCTGAATTATGCCTTGCTGACGTTATTCAAGTATTAAGAATTTGAAATGTATTTTATTTTAAAAGGTATTTTCTTATCTAATCATGATGCAAACCAGGAGGAATGAAGACCTTACTTATGATGTCTGGATGAATGACTTGAAATCATAAATGGTAGTGCACTGGACAATCAACTGCCCTTTTCTTTTCATATATATATATATATATATATATATATATATATTCATTCATCTTCTAGCGCTTTATATTATAAATCCGATCTTCCCTCGGGTCACGGGGAGTCTGTGCCTATCTCAGGCGTCTATGAGGCATTAAGGCAGGATACACCCTGGATGGAATGCCAACCCATCGCAGGGCACACACACACACACACACACACACACACATTCATACACTAGGGACTATTTTCCAGGGTGCCAATCAAACCGCCACCGTGCAAAGTTTTTGGAAACTCGGACCGGGAAAAGAAACCCGGAGACCCTCACGGATGGACATGGGGAACAATTGAAATTCAAGTGCAAACCGATTACACATTAGGGCTGAGACCACCCAGGAGAACACGGTGCATGTTTTAGACCGGAGGAAACCGGAGAAAAACCCTCTTAGAGGAGAACACAACCCACACTCTGCCCACCGGCCACCCCGGTGGAGAGACAGATGCGAAACAGGACTCCACCACACAGAACCACCGAGAATGGAAAAACAGGGAATCTCAGCATACGACACCCGGATCCTGGAGGAAAACTCTGACCACTAAGTCCACGGAACCACTTCAGGTACTATTGGGTGCCCTCTTCACCTCTTCCCTCCCCACGACTCGAGGTTCAACAAACGTGCTCATTCCCACTAAGCCACCTAAGGCCCTTCAGATAACCATTCAGATCCTTCATAACCGCATATCAGTTCTTCTACCGCTTTATCCGATCTTCCCTCGGGTCACGGGGAGTCTCTGTGTCTATCTCAGGCGTCTATGGGCATTAAGACAGGATACACCCTGGATGGAATGCCAACCCATAGAGCCGGGCACACACACACACACACATATTTATACACTAGGGACAATTTTCCAAGGTGCCGTTCAAACCTACAACCTACGTGCATGCATTTTTTTTGGACCGGGAGGAAACCAGAGAACCCGGAGAAAAAAAACCCCTGAGGCACGGGGAGGGGAGAACATGCACACACACACATGGCCAAGGCGGGAATCGAACCTGGACCCTGGCGGTGTGAGGCGAACGTGCTAACCACTAAACCACCACCATGCCGCTTCAGATAGACTTTTATTATAGATTATTATTATTATTATTATTATTATTATTATTATTATTATTATTATTATATACTTCGGGATGAGGGAAAAGAGAAGCAATTAAATTGAATACAGACTTATAACAAATAACAAATAACGGTTACCATAGCAACGAACCATCAGGACTCATTACCAGTGAACACACACACAAGCGAAACATTGTCTTCTTTGTCGGATAAACTTATCCAGAGTACGATGAATCTTTGGAGATTTTTTCCTTGTAAATAATAATAATAATAATAATAATAATAATAATAATAATAATAATAATAATAATACACATCTGGATACCTTACTTCAGGTAAGTGAAGAGTTGTTGCCTTCATGTCTGGTTTAAGGTGTCCAGTAATTCCACGTTTTTATTAAAAAAAATACTGTTCTGTTTTAGTTAGTTAGACTAAATAAATAAATAAATAAATAAATAAATGTTTATGTTTATGTTTTGACAGCTCCGGGCTTTAAAAATGGCGCCACCGGAAATATTTTTAGGACCAGACATGCGCAGTACGATGGTCACGTTTGTTATTGTTTACAAATCCTTGACATGGTTTATAGAAGAGCAAGAATGACTGCGCGAGAGCGTGTAAACAATTTTACCTATACATTTTTACCTATAAATTTTTTTACCTTTAAATTTAGGAATATGTGTCAAATTCCGATCTTTGTTATTTAGACAACATTCTTTAGAACATTATTTACAAAACACTCAATCAAACAATCAGCGAGAGAAAGGGTTAGGTTTAGATTATTGTATAACGATGTCAAAAGTGTGTGTGTGTGTGTGTGTGTGTGTGTGTGTGTGTGTGTGTGTGTGTGTGTGTGTGTGTGTGGGTAGGGTAGGGCTTCGGGGCGGATCTTTGCGGTATAACGCATGTCCTCCTCACGGCTTGGGCTCAGTGACAGATGCGGGGGTGCTTTTAACGGGAAGAGTTTAATCCTGTGTGTGTTTGTGTGTGTGTGTGTGTGTGTGTGTGTGTGTGTGTGTGTGTGTTGTTGTTGTTGTTGTTGTTGTTGTTGTTGTGTGTGTGTGTGTGTTTTGCGCGTTCTTATAAGTGTGTGTGACCGGTTTTAGACGCCTTACGTATTGGGAGCGCGGAGCGCAATGGCTGTAATGGAGAAACCCGCGGCTGGGAAGCTGCTGCTGGACGACACGGTCTCGCTGACGGCGGTCATCGAAGCGAGTCAGAATTTACAGTCTCACACGGTAAGAGGGAATCACAAACGAAACGCAGATAGAATCAGCATCATTGCGATATTATAAGATAATATCATGTTTTAAATAAATATAAATATATATATATATATGGAGAGATAGAGCGTGTACACACTACTTTTACTTCTGTACTATGCGGATTGGAGCAGAGCCATGTGCATGCTCTTATAAATCCAAGGCTTCATGGCCTGTTAAAAAGCATAACACAAATTATTATTAATGTAATATATATAAGACCTTATCGATGAGTTTCGGGGGGGGCACAAGATTTGTCCAATAGAAATGCATCCTAGCTGTCATAGTGATGGCTTAGCTAGATCATGTGAGTGTCATGGCTACCTAGCATGTTAATGTTTTCACCAAGCTAGCTTAAAAACCACGAGCATTGCTTTTTAATTCCGTAACGTTAAAGCGCTTAAATCGAATTTTGTTGTTGTTGTTGTTGTTTTTATTTAAGGTTTGAATCTGACCAAAAAGAGGTCGAGCTGCTTAGCGTGCTTAGTTAGCAAGCGTGTGATATTAATTTACTGGGTGCACTGGCAACAAGTTGTCTTGCAAGCTACAGAAAGGAGGAATTTCTAAGCTGTTTGTGTAACTTGTTGTTGTTGTTGTTGTTGTTGTTATTGGTGGTGTGGAACATGGTTCTTTGGAAGTTGTATATATAGATGACGTTTAGCACGGGAGCCCTGGGATAACTGATGCAAATAATGTGCCACGGTATTGCTCAACATCTGAGCAAACTAGGCTTGCTTTTATATATATATATATATGTATGTATGTATGTATGTATGTATATGTATGTATGTATATATGCATGCATGCATTTCCTTTTTCACAACATTCACACGCACTTCACCACACAGTGTTCTTTATTTCCTGTTTACTGGGGGTCTGGAGGTCCACTGTGCAATGCAACGCTTTTGCTCTAATGAATATACTGTTCTTACACACTGACAGAAAAGAAAATATGTACAGTGTGTGATGTTTTCTATTAGTCAGCATTTGTTTGAAACGCTGTTCTGTTCATTCTTCAGTGTGGGGGGGGAAGTCTCGGTGTTAAGAAAACAAAAGAAAACTGTGGTTCTCTGATGTGGTTTTGTATTTTATTAGTATAAGGGGGGGGGGGGTAGGGGGGGGGGGGGGGGCTCAGGGGGGGGTGAATTGGAAATGAAATCCAGTCTAGTAATGGATGAGAGAGAGAAAAACAGCCGGAAGAGAAAAAAAGCAAAAGCAAAATTAGAGCTCGATAAAAGAAGCTCCTGCTAAAGCTGCAAGCTTAAAGCATTAAAGCCTTGTTAAAGCTGGACTTTGACCTTGGGTCCGTCCAGTTTTTCCCTCCAGCATGACTGTGCCCTCCAGCAACATGACCATGGATAAATCGGTGGTATTGCAAATACACGATGCACCACATTCCCATATAAATCGGTATTGCTACACGATGGGGTTAAAGAAACACGGCTGGCGAAAATCAAACATTTCCCTTTTAAAAAGGTCATTGTAAAAAAAGTGCGGTCACACGGGTTTACTGGGAAGGTGTAAAATCAAACATTTCCCTTTTAAAAAGGTCACGGTCTGTAGTGTGCTTTGCTTTGTTGTAATGAATTTAGCCAGTTATATTGGAGTTACAAGTCATGCTGTAGTCAAGTGCCATTTCAGTCATGTTTACTGGTGTCAAAAGTATTTATATTCAATACACCGGTAGAAGTATAGATACTAGGGTTTAAAAAGACTTCTGTTGAAGTATCGACTCAAGCTCGAGAAAAAGTACTGGTTTCATTCATTCATTCATTCATCTTCTAACGCTATGTCCGATCTTCCCTCTGGTCACGGGGAGTCTGTGCCTATCTCAGGTACGTCTATAGGGCATTAAGGCAGGATACACCCTGGATGGAAATGCCAACCCATCGCAGGGCACACACACATTCACATTCACATTCACACTAGGGACAATTTTTCCAAGGTGCCAATCAACCTACCGTGCATGTTTTTGGACCGGGAGGAAACCGGAGAACCCGGAGAAAAACCCCCTGAGGCACGGGGAGAACATGTACTGGTTTCAAAGCTACTTAAATTCTAAAAGTAATGTAAGGGGGAAAAAAATGCCGTTAGCTTAGGCAAAAAATGTATGTCTGTAGAACAACCTACTGTAGCATAATTTGCGGAGGACGGAGAGAAAGCACCTGTTTGATAAATGAGCCAGTAGTGGAGAAATAATAATACGTTCAAGAATTCATCTTTTTCTTTAATTAATTATTCCAACGTTGGCCTTGTCCTTGGTGGAGCGTGTCGGAATGGTACATGTTTATACTTCTTACGATGAACATTGATAAGTGGGAATGAAAACAAGCCGGATTGAAACAGGAGTAACGAGGCTATTTTGAAAATGTGATATATTTGTGAAATAATTCATTCATTCATTCATCTTCTACCGCTCTATCCGATCTTCCCTCGGGTCACGGGGAGTCTGTGCCTATCTCAGGCGTCTATGGGCATTAAGGCAGGATACACCCTGGATGGAATGCCAACCCATTGCAGGACACACTCACACACACATTCACACACACATTCATACACTAGGGACAATTTTCCAAGGTGCCAATCAACCTACCGTGCATGTTTTTTTTTTGGACCGGGAGGAAACCGGGGAAAAAACCCCTGAGGCACGGGGAGAACATGCAAACTCAACACACACATGGCCGAGACGGGAATCGAACCCGGACCCTGGCGGTGTGAGGCGAACGTGCTAACCACTAAACCACCGTGCCCCCCATTACAGTATTATTACGGTTTATTAGTAAAACCCGACAGGACATGTTGTCGTGGCGAAAGCTGTCGGTCGGCACATCCAGAAGTGTTTGATTCCTTCCGCACCGCAAAAATGTAGCAACGCGAAGCAGTTTCACTTTAATTCTAGAACATCACCTCATACTTCTTTTATTTGCTTATAATTATGACTCATGGTGTGTAACATCCACAGGACAAGTGAGTTCCTGTTATCACCGATTTATAGCAGCTATAAACGGGGGGGGGGGGTGTAATTTCCTCACAATCCTGTCTTTTATTTTCTTTCGAGGTTAATAATACAAAAAAAAACTAAACAAGTGGCATCATGTTATTGTATAACAGCAGAAGTGCACATTTTGTCAGGGACTGTGGAAAAACACTGACGCTGGAGACTATTTCCATCAATTATAAGCAAACATTTGTCTAGGAGTCATCACGATGTTGACAATTATACATTTACGAACAGGAAACGTGATCGTTATTAGTATTCGTATTTTTTAAAAAAAGCTAGTTTTTACATATTGGATTATGTGGAGATAAGGATGAATGCAGTAATATAAACATTATATCTGCAGGGCGAAAAACTAAAGTAGGAAACGGCAGATGTTTGGGGATTTCATTGGATATTGTGTATTTGGCCAGATGATAAGTATCCATCCATCCATCCATCCTCTCTTCTGGCTGCTCCTGTTAGCGGTCCCTACACCGTATTTTAGTGATCTGTATATTTCATTTGGCACGTTTTACGCCTTCCTAAGGCAAACCTCCCCATTTGTCTGGACTTGACAGATGATGAGTACATCATTTGCAAATACCTGGCAACCCTCCCATTATCATATTATTATGTCTCCTGTGTGTGTGTGTGTGTGTGTGTGTGTGTGTGTGTGTGTGTGTTTTTTTCCATTATTGTTATTGAACCCCGCTCTTTATTTTTCACCAGGAATACATTATTCGTGTACAAAGGGGCGTCTCTACAGAAAACAGCTGGACGGTAAGTTTGTGTCACGTTCCTCCTGTTTGGGTCTGTTTGAGGTCAGTAGTGATTGAGAGAGCATGCGAGTTCCAGTGCATAGTATTCTGACTGACACACACACACACACACACACACACACACAGATTCTACTGCACATGTCAACCACAAACGTAAAGCACACTGCCAGCATATCTGAGATGTTGGGCATAAAAGAGCATACTCAGGAAGATAATAATGAGTAGCTCCCCATATTATTTCAGTTATGTGATGCAAATCTATAGATTGACTTTACTATATAACTATATAACACTTAAACAATGTCAGACTTGTATGTTTTTTTCTCTACCATGCTGTTGAATTCTTTCATCTGATTGGTTGATTACATTTCTATTACAACAATATTAGGATAGACATGAAGTACACACACACACACACACACACACACATATATACATATATACATATATATATATATATATATATATATATATATATATATATATATATATATATATATATATATATATATATATATATATGCGGGCATGGTGGCTTAGTGGTTAGCACGTTCACCTCACACCAACAATGTGTGTGTGTGTGTGTGTGGAGTTTGCATGTTCTCCCCGTGCCTCAGGGGGTTTTTCTCCGGGTTCTCTGGTTTCCTCCCGGTCCAAAAAAACATGCACGGTAGGTTGATTGGCACCTTGGAAAATTGTCCCTAGTTTATAAATGTGTGTGTGTGTGTGTGTGTGTGTGTGTGTGTGTGTTGTGTTTTGTGTGTGTGGGTGTGTGTGTGTCCTGCGATGGGTTGGCATTCCATCCAGGGTGTATCCTGCCTTAATGCCCATAGACGCCTGAGATAGGCACAGACTCCCCTGTGACCCAAGGGAAGATCAGATAGAAGAATGAATGAATGCAGTAGAAGAAGAATAATGATCGATATATATATATATATATATATATATATATATAATATATATATTCTATATATATATATATATATATATATATATATATATATATATATATATATATATATATATATCTATATGTGTGTGTGTGTGTGTGTGTGTGTGTGTGTGTGTGTGTGTGTATATGTATATGTGTGTGTAAGTATATATATATATATATACTATATATATAAGTTAGTTCACACTGTAGAGCTTGGATATACTTCTCTTTATGGGAGGAGTCTGGAGTCTCTGTACCTATTTTTTGGGACAAGTAAAGCTGTTCCATTATTCCTGTCTAATTACTATACCATGGAGAGAAAATAAGGATCATGACTGTTCCTATGTTCTTTTAATTAAGTTAATAAAGTGTAATTGTAATTGTCGGGACATTCGTGCAGAATCAGAGATATAAAGCACTTGCTGTTACTGGAAACTAAACGTTTAAAAATAATCCGTTTCAGAGCAGCGACATCGCACTGACGCTTTTCCTCGTCTTGTTCTATTTCTTGCTCAACCAAGAGCAATTGTAGAAGTTTGACGAGGACTTATGGCCAAAATTAAGCAACTGAACTAAGTGTTTGTGTTTGAACATTTCCGTATGTTTCGGATAATCCTTTAGTAATCATCTTATCTGTCCAAAAGAACAAATTAGGCCATAATCTGGTTTCAGCTCTGGTCCTGGACCGCCCCTTTTATTCGCTCGATATGCTGCTGTGCATGTCTGCGTCATTGGAAATGCTGTATTGTTCGTTAAATTAGACCCATTTGCTTCTGGCGTTATTACCTATAACAAATGAAGACTTTATTAGGTATCCATTAACTTATAATAATTCAAACAATGTGTTTGGAGAATACAGAATTATGTAGACAAGTTAAACCAATGTCTGATAGTTATATACATGTACCTGCTTGCATACAATAAGCTTGGAGTAGTAGTGTTAATATTTAACATCTGGCTGAACGGGTTCTTTAAGCTGCCCTTCACATGAGCCAGTCTGGGTGTGTTACAGCTGAGGAAAGCCAAAACTATACAAGGATCAGAGATCTGAAGAAAAACATGGCTAATGGTTTTGCTTTTTGATACTTGCAGGTGATCAGACGATACAGTGACTTCGACATGCTTAATAATAGTCTTTTGGTGAGTAAAACACCACATTTGTTGTTGTTTTTTTTTTTTACGCATGAGAATTCCTGCCGTTTTTGCCCCACAGTGCTGAAAGCATGGGAAATTAATGTTTTTGCTGACCCTCCACAAAACACGTTTCCTGTCCCCTCCCGGAAAAGGCAATTTCCAGCGAAAGTGATTATACGCATCGTGTTTCTATTTTCCCTTTCCGTTCTTTTCTCGTACTCAGCGATTACACATTTCTTGCCACAGATCTCGGGCCTGAACCTGCCTCTTCCTCCTAAGAAGTTAATCGGGAACATGGACCGCGAGTTCATTGCAGAGCGGCAGAAAGGTCTACAGGGGTATCTGAACTTCCTCACGCAGCATCACATCCTCTCCAGCTGTGAGCTCGTCAAAAAGTTCCTCGACACCAACAATTATTCGGCCAACTACACAGGTGTGTGTGTGTGTGTGTGTGTAAATAAGTACCTATTTTGACGCAAATCAGTCTCATTAGATTAATCACATTCATTACCAGAGGAAAAGGCGTTAATGAGCATTCACGAACTGTGTGTGCCATGTAAATGCAAATGTGTTCATTGAGTTTAGTGCAAATGATATAGCCACGATGTAGCACGAATTCACCACTAAGATTGAACGGCACAATAAAAAACAAACAAGGAACGCACTGTGCCTCGGGTAACGTTCATCTCTGTTATCCCCACTTCCATTAATATTTAACTTTTTCGTTTATTTATAGACTATTAAAATGAGCTGTGTTTGTGCCAGACCACTTGTTGCTTGGAGGATGTTAAAACGAATTGTAATGGAGACATTTTTACACCCAATGCTCTTTTATACGGTGTAGCATGAGACGTATGTGAGGGTGGTGCAGGATAAGTGGTGTGCGGGTAAATGACAGACTGGTTAATGGTGGAGGTGGGATTGCATCAAGGATCATGTCTGAGCCCGTTAATATTTGTAGCGGTTCTCCGCTCCGAGCAGTCACTCTTCGTGGTGAAGGAGTAAAGAGCAGGTTGAGATGAGTCCGGAGAGGTGGAGGTACGTGCTGGAGAGAAGGGGAATGAAAGTGGGAGTAAAACGGAGTACGTGTGTGTGTGAATGAGAGGGAAGACGGTGGAGGGGGGTTACAGGGAGAAGATGTGGTGAAGGTGGATGAGTACCTGAAGGTGAGCAGAGAGTGCCTTAGAGAAGCGAAGACAAGAGTGCAGGCAGGGTGGAGCGGGTGGAGAAGAGTCGCAGGAGTGATTTGTGATTGGATAGTTTCTTGGGCCGTGGTGAGACCTGTGACGTTGTATGATTTAGAGACATTGTCTAAAATACAGGATGTACAGGATTCGAAATGAGATTATTAGACGGAGAGCGCATATAGGATGTTTTGGACATGTGCAGAGGAGGTACATAGGGAGGAAGAATGGTGGTGCCTGGCAGGAGGTAAAGAAGACGACCAAGGAGGAGGTTTAAGGAAGCCATGTATGTAGTTGAGGTGAAACAGGCAGATGTAGAGGACATGGGTGGTATGGAGAAGGATGATCCGCTGTGGTGACCCCTAATGGGTGCAGCCACACTGTGCCAAATCGTCAAGAAGCTTTTTGTTGTCGTTCCAACTAGGGCTAATTTTACACTACCGTGGTGGGAAATAACCAACAACCACCAGGGGTGGGGGGTGGGGTTTAACAAAAACATATGGTGTTGGTCTGTAGAATGCATTATTAAATCGATCATGACATGAGCAGAAGCATCCGATGATTTCACACCAAAGGACAAGCGTTATGTGTACGACACAGAAAGTCTGAGTTCACTGTAGCTAAGAGATCACATTTGATGTAAAAAAAAAATAACAAAACAAAAAAAAGGCGCATGGTGACTTGGTGATTAGCACATTCGCCTCACACCGCCAGGGTCCGGGTTCGATTCCCGTCTCGGCCATGTGTGTGTGGAGTTTGCATGTTCTCCCCGTGCCTCAAGGAGGTTTTTTTCCGGGTTCTCCGGTTTCCTCCCGGTCCAAAAACATGCACAGTAGGTTCATTGGCACATTGGAAAATTGTCCCTAGTGTATGAATGTGTGTGTGTGTGTGTGTGTGTGTCCTGTGATGGGTTGGCATTCCATCCAGGGTGTATCCTGCCTTAATACCCATAGACGCCTGAGATTGGCACAGACTCCCCGTGACCCGAGGGAAGATCGGATATAGCGGTAGAAGATGAATGAATGAAAAAAATAAAGGGGCATGGTGGCTTAGTGATTAGCACGTTCGCCTCACACCTCCAGGATCCGGGTTCGATTCCCATCTTGGCCAACTTGGGGGGGGGGGGGTCTATCTTAATGCCCATAGACCCCTGAGATAGACACAGACTCCCCGTGACCCGAGGGAAGATGGGATAAAGCGGTAGAAGATGAATGAAAAAATACTATGCTAAAACATCCGTACAAACATGCGTGTTTACTTATGAACTTCCTTCACTGAAACAACACAATGCAACCTATATTTTTGCCACAAAGCCTACAAATGGCTTCATCCAAATTGCCTGGTTCGTCTTTCTCGTCTGGCACGAATCCAAAATGCTCCCAAATCGGGTATGTAACATTTGGTTTTCCTCAACGAGATCCACGGAAATGTGTGTTAACGTCAGAGTGTGTGACGTCACGTGCACTACCGCCGGTTGTCACGGTGACCGTCACAGCCCAACCACATATAGCTGAGGCAGTATACAGTGAAATGAGACAGCGTTTCTCCCGAACCTTAGAAAACATAGAGCTACATAGCAGCACACAGCTGTATGGACTAGAAGTTGTCCTAGCCAGTACCTCGTGGGCAACCTGGTGCAAAACGAACAACACGAGAGATTGCAGGATGTATACACAAATAAACGCAATAAGGCTCCACCAACCAGTAAAACCTACTGTATAATGCTATACAGCGCAATGCACAATTGTAACAGTAGTGACAAACAACGATGTGCAAGAGCAGCAATAGTGAGTGAACAGTAAACATGATTCCAATAAATATGGACATGTGGATGTATATGAGCTGAATTTAGTACTGGGTGTGCATTCATGTGACAGTAGCACAGATTTGAGTGTGTGCGAGTTCAGTTAAAGTTGGCTTGAGGGGGGGGGCAGTATTGCACAATCTGTTTTTGTTTGGGCCTGAATTCTTCGGAAACCTCTCTTCCTGATGGTGGTGGTAGTGTGAAGAAGTACGTGCGAGCAATATGTGGGTCGTCCACAATGCAGTTAGCCCTCTGTAGGCTCTCGGGATCCGAGACGGTGCACTAACCCAAACCAGGCAGCGGTTCAGGATGCTCTCTTTCAAACACGTTCAGGATCCGGGGCGGCAGACGGGCGTTCTTGTGCTTTTCTGAGGGAGTTTGGGACGCTCCTGGGCTTTCTTGCTGATGCAACTGATGTTGAGTGACCAAGCGAGGTTGAACGCCAAGGAATTCGGTCCTCTCGATCTCTGCAGAGAATGGCCGTTCTGTGTTCTCAAGTCAACAACCATCTGTCGATGATGTCATCAGTGAAGACTGTTCGACACATTCCCCCGAGCACCCTGCCAGGAATGTTGTCTGGTCCAGCACTGTTCTGAGGGTTGACTCGGAATAGAGTACGTCTCACGTCAGCAGTGGTTAGACCCGGTCGCCAGGTGTCGCCCCTGTCTTGGAAGTAACAGAGGATTCTCTTGGGTTTATAAATCGTGAACGATCAAACCGTCTTCTGTGATCTTTTTCAGAAATCGCCTTACAGCAAGTGTCCATGTACTTCAGATCGGACCTCATCTGGGAAGTGGTCGAGCCCTTAAAAGACATGGGTAAGTCAGCGAAGTATAATCTTTAGCCATTAATGCTGTAGGAAACCAGTTTGCTGGACTGTACTCCATTAGTCTGACCTTTTAAGAAGTGTTAGAGTGGAACTTGAGAAGCATCAGAGACGCTTTTTATCCTCATATTAATGCAGTTTTTATTTTCATTTCAATATTGCGGCATTTAATTAACACACTGTTGTGTACATGTATTTGATGGTTGTTCGTGGCTGGCCTTTCATTAAATATGAAAAAAAAAAAAGTCCAAAATTTTGTGCTTGTTCAAAAAGTAAAGTAATAAAAAACAAATATAATATTATATATTATATAATATTATAATATATATTTATAATATATGAATATATATTAAACGTGGGGCACGGTGGCGTAGTGGTTACCACGTTCGCCTCACACCGCCAGGATCCGGGTTCGATTCCCGTCTCGGCCATGTGTGTGTGGAGTTTGCATGTTCTCCCCGTGCCTCAGGGGGTTTTTTCTCTCTGGGTTCTTTCTCTGGGTTCTCCGGTTTCCTCCCGGTCCAAAAACATGCAAGGTAGATTGATTGGCACCTTGGAAAATTGTCCCTAGTTTGTGAATGTGTGTGTGCTCTGCGATGGGTTGGCATTCCATCCAGGGTGTATCCTGCCTTAATGCCCATAGACGCCTGAGATAGGCACAGACTCCCCGTGACCCGAGGGAAGATCGGATAAAGCGGTAGAAGATGAATGAATTAATATATATTAAACATCATACAATGTCCGATTTCAAACAGCGGGGAAAAAAATCACGGTCGATTAATATGGGTTAAATGTATTTTAAAAAAATGTGCATACCCCTAATCCATAAACACTGGTTTCAAGGTAGTTCTTGCTCATAAAATTGTTTGCAAATGAATTTTTAAGTAATAAATGTGAAATGAATTAGCAGGAATGACTATTGTGCTTGCTCATTAGAGAGCAAATTGAGAAAGCATTAAAAGCAAATGCACTTTTTGGCAGGATGGAGATTACGAAAGCGGTATTTCTTGGTTAAAAACAAAGAACAACCTAAGGAGCGACAAGTCTTAAGCTGGGTGAGTTTGGGCTTTAACCCAATTATACAAACACACTGTATTTGTTCACCAGCTATGCAGCCTCCGTGTAGATCTTTTTAAATGAAGTCCAAATCTTAATACTATTTATTTATTTTGTATTGTTTCAATCTGTAATTTCAGGTCGATTTCGGGCCTGATAAGTTTTTATCAGATAAAGATCTGCAGTCCATGATGAAGCTGCTTCCGTCCCTATCTGTAAGTCTTCAAGTATCGCACTCATAAGTTAACCCACTGGCTGTAGATGCTGCCTCTTGCGCAACGGATTTCCGGAAAACACGAGATTGCGTAGGAATGTGGACGCGCGCAAGCCTCTGCTTTTGTGATTGGTTTGTGAAAAGCCAAACTCCTGATAATAGCGACGTGCTAAATTCCTTTGGAATGACAGTAGTGATGCAAAATCTCACTCTGAAGTATGAAGCAGTGTAATATCATTCGTATTGCTTTTATCTGGAATGGCTGGAGATAGGATTGGCTCGTTCTCGTGCATTAAGTTTTACCCTCGCCAATCGCAAGGCTGATGTCTCCTTTCCACCCGTTTTATGCACTGTTCACTATTTCCTTAGTAACGTGCTTCGGAAAGAGATTTGAGGCTGGTGAGGGAACAAATATGCTTTTTTTTTTAACAGGAACGAATTTGTGTGCATGAAATGTCACTATAATCAAAGACATCTTTCATTACATCATTCATTAATGGATACAACAAATACATTGTTGGAATAAGAGGAATAAAACACTCCAGAATGAATTGTAGCTGGAAAAATCGCTCGGTATGGTGTTGTAATCGGTCCGCCTCGAATGTACATTAGATTACACGGTCATGTTTTATTCTTTAACAGTACATTACCTTTAATTGGTGGTGTCATCTATAGCATCATTTAGACCATTCACCGTTTGTGGAATGATTTATTGAAAATCCCAGATTATATGATGTATGACCCTTCATTTTTCTGGTTGAGTGTGTCATGTGACAGAATGAGGGGATGAAAAACCCCGATGAAAAAGCGATGTGGCCTCTCTATTGTCTCAATGAAGTGGGTGTAGTTTCTGTAACTTTCATTGAAGATGGCATGTGGCTGTCAATCTCAGTGAAGGTGTAGCCCTCTGCTGATCTCACACAAGGTGGGGTAGCCTATGGCGATCCCACTAAAGTGGAGGTGTAGCCTCTGCCGGATCCCAGTGAAGGAGGTGTAGCCTCTGCCGGATCCCAGTGAAGGAGGTGTAGCCTCTGCCGGATCCCAGTGAAGGTGGTTTAGCCTCTGCCGGATCCCAAGGAAGGAGGTGTAGCCTCTGCCGGATCCCAATGAATCCCAGGAGGTGTAAGCCTCTGCCGGATCCCAAGGAAGGAGGTGTAGCCTCTGCCGGATCCCAGTGAAGGAGGTGTAGCCTCTGCCGGATCCCAGTGAAGGAGGTGTAGCCTCTGTCCCAGGATCCCTGTCCCAAGGAGTGAAGGAGGTGGCCTCTTCCGGAGCCTCCCAAGAAGGAGGTGTAGCCTCTGCCGGATCCCAGTGAAGGAGGTGTCTGCCGGAGAAGGAGGTGTAGCCTCTGCCGGATCCCAGGAAGGAGGTGTATCCCGGATCCCAGTGAAGGAGTGAAGCCTCTGCCGGAGTGAAGGAGGTGTAGCCTCTGCCGGATCCCAGTGAAGGTGGTTTAACCTCTGCCGGATCCCAAGGAAGGAGGTGTAGCCTCTGCCGGATCCCAGTGAAGGAGGTGTAGCCTCTGCCGGATCCCAATGAAGGAGGTGAAGGAAGGTGGTCCCAGTTAGCCTCTGCCGGATCCCAGTGAAGGAGATGTGTAGCCTCTGCCGGATCCCAGTGAAGGAGGTGTATCCCAGTGAAGGAGATGTAGCCTCTGCCGGATCCCAATGAAGGAGGTGTAGCCTCTGCCGGATCCCAGTGAAGGAGGTGTAGCCTCTGCCGGATCCCAGTGAAGGAGGTGAACCTCTGCCTCTGCCGGAAGGAAGGAGGTGTAGCCTCTGCCGGATCCCAGGAGGTGTAGCCTCTGCCGGATCCCAGTGAAGGAGGTGTAGCCTCTGCCGGATCCCAGTGAAGGTGGTTTAGCCTCTGCCGGATCCCAGGAAGGTGGTTTAGCCTCTGCCGGATCCCAGGAGGTGTAGCCTCCCGGATCTGCCGGGATCCCATCCCAGTGAAGGTGGTTTAACCTCTGCCGGATCCCAAGGAAGGAGGATGTATCCTCTGCCGGGATCCCAGAAGAGGTGTAGCCTCCCAAGGAAGGAGGTGCCGGATCCCAAGGAAGGAGGTGTAGCCTCTGCCGGATCCCAATGAAGAAGGAGATGTAGCCTCTGCCGGATCCCAATGAAGGAGGTGTAGCCTCTGAGGTGAATGAAGGAGGTGTAGCCGGATCCCAGTGAAGGAGGTGAAGGAGGTGTAGCCTCTGCCGGATCCCAGTGAAGGAGGTGAGCCTCTCCCAGTGAGGAGGTGTAGCCTCTGCCGGATCCCAGTGAAGGAGGTGTAGCCTCTGCCGGATCCCAGGAAGGAGGTGTAGCCTCTGCCGGATCCCAGTGAAGGAGGTGAAGGAGGTGTAGCCTCTGCCGGATCCCAGTGAAGGAGGTGAGGAGGTGTAGCCTCTGCCGGATCCCAATGGAAGGAGGTGTAGCCTCTGCCGGAAATGGTGGTTTCCCAACCGGATCCCAGTGAAGGAGGTGTAGCCTCTGCCGGATCCCAGTGAAGGAGGTGTAGCCTCTGCCGGATCCCAGTGAAGGTGGTTTAGCCTCTGCCGGATCCCAGTGAAGGAGGTGTAGCCTCTGCCGGATCCCAGTGAAGGTGGCCTCTGCCGGATCCCAAGGTGTAGCCTCTGCCGGATCCCAGTGAGCCTCTGCCGGATCCCAATGGAGGTGTAGCCTGCCGGATCCCAATGAAGGAGGTGTAGCCTCTGCCGGATCCCAAGGAAGGTGTAGCCTCTGCCGGATCCCAGTGAAGGAGGTGTATCCTCTGCCTCTGAAGGTGGTTTAACCGGATCCCAAAGGAGGTGAAGGAGGTGTAGCCTCTGAAGGAGGTGTATCCGGATCCCAGTGAAGGTGGTTTAGCCTCTGCCGGATCCCAGTGTAGCCTCTGCCGGATCCCAGTGAAGAAGGAGGTGTATCCTTTGCCGGGATCCCAGTGAAGGTGGTTTAGCCTGTAGCCTCTGCCGGATCCCAGTGAAGGTGAAGGAGGTGTAGCCTCTGCCGGATCCCAGTGAAGGAGGTGTAGCCTCTGCCGGATCCCAGTGAAGGAGGTGTAGCCTCTGCCGGATCCCAGTGAAGGAGGTGTAGCCTCTGCCGGATCCCAGGAGGTGTAGCCTCTGCCGGATCCCAGTGAAGGAGGCCGCCGGATCCCAGCCTCTGCCGGATCCCAGTGAAGGAGGTGTAGCCTCTGCCGGATCCCAGTGAAGGAGGTGGAAGGAGATAGCCTCTGCCGGATCCCATCCCAAGGAGGTGAAGAGGTGTAGCCCTGCCGGATCCCAGTGAAGGAGATGTAGCCTCTGCCGGATCCCAATGAAGGAGGTGTAGCCTCTGCCGGATCCCAGTGAAGGAGGTGTAGCCTCTGCCGGATCCCAATGAAGGAGGTGTAGCCTCTGCCGGATCCCAGTGAAGGAGGTGTAGCCTCTGCCGGATCCCAGTGAAGGAGATGTAGCCTCTGCCGGATCCCAGTGAAGGAGGTGTAGCCTCTGCCGGATCCCAGTGAAGGAAGGAGATGAGCCTCTGCCGGAGGATCCCAGGTGTAGCCTCTCCCAAGGAAGGAGGTGTATCCGGATCCCAGTGAAGGAGGTGTAGCCTCTGCCGGATCCCAATGATCCCCGGGATCCCAGTGAAGGTGGTTTAGCCTCTGCCGGATCCCAGTGAGGAGGTGTAGCCTCTGCCGGATCCCAGTGAAGGAGGTGAGCCTCTGCCGGAGGAGGTGTAGCCTCTGCCGGATCCCAGTGAAGGAGGTGTAGCCTCTGCCGGATCCCAAGGAAGGAGGTGTAGCCTCTGCCGGATCCCAGTGAAGGAGGTGTAGCCTCTGCCGGATCCCAGGAAGGAGATGAAGGAGATGTAGCCTCTGCCGGATCCCAGTGAAGGTGGAAGGTGTATCCTCTGCCGGGATCCCAGTGAAGGTGGTTTAGCCGGATCCCAGGAAGGAGGTGTAGCCTCTGCCGGATCCCAGTGAAGGTGGTTTAAGGAGGTGTAGCCTCTGCCGGATCCCAATGGAGGTGATGTAGCCTCTGCCGGATCCCAAGGAAGGAGATGAAGGAGGTGTAGCCTCTGCCGGATCCCAGAAGGAGGTGAGGAGGTGTAGCCTCTGCCGGATCCCAGGAAGGAGGTGTAGCCTCTGCCGGATCCCAGAAGGAGGTGTAGGAGGTGTGGCCTCTGCCGGATCCCAGTGAAGGAGGTGTAGCCTCTGCCGGATCCCAGTGAAGGAGGTGTGGCCTGTCCCAGTGAGCCTCTGCCGGATCCCAGTGAAGGAGGTGTAGCCTCTGCCGGATCCCAGTGAAGGAGGTGTAGCCTCTGCCGGATCCCAGTGAAGGAGGTGTAGCCTCTGCCGGATCCCAGTGAAGGAGATGTAGCCCATCCCAAGTGAAGGAGGTGTAGCCTCTGCCGGATCCCAGTGAAGGAGGTGTAGCCTCTGCCGGATCCCAAGGAGGTGTAGCCCCTGCCGGGATCCCAGTGAAGGAGGTGTAGCCCAGCCGATCCCAGTGAAGGAGGTGTAGCCTCTGCCGGATCCCAATGAAGGAGGTGTAGCCTCTGCCGGATCCCAATGGAAGGAGGTGTAGCCTCTGCCGGATCCCAGTGAAGGAGGTGTAGGCCTCTGCCGGATCCCAGGAAGGAGATGTAGCCTCTGCCGGATCCCAGTGAAGGTGGTTTAGCCGGATAGGTAGCCTCTGCCGGATCCCAGGAGGTGTAGCCTCTGCCGGATCCCAGTGAAGGAGGTGTAGGCCTCTGCCGGATCCCAGGAAGGAGGTGTATCCTCTGCCGGGATCCCAGTGAAGGTGGTTTAGCCTGTGCCAGATCCCAAAGAAGGAGGTCCTGCCGGATCCCAAGGAAGGAGGTGTAGCCCATCCCAGGAAGGAGGTGTAGCCTCTGCCGGAGGAGATGTAGCCTCTGCCGGATCCCAGTGATGAAGGAGGTGTAGCCTCTGCCGGATCCCAGTGATGAAGGAGGTGTAGCCTCTGCCGGATCCCAATGGAAGGAGGTGTAGCCTCCTCCCAGTGCCGGATCCCAGTGAAGGAGGTGCCTCTGCCGGGATCCCAGTGAAGGAGGTGTAGCCTCTGCCGGATCCCAGGGAAGGAGATGTAGCCTCTGCCGGATCCCAGTGAAGGAAGGATCCCAGGAAGGTGTAGCCTCTGCCGGATCCCAGTGAAGGTGGTTTAGGTGAAGGAAGGAGGTGTATCCTCTGCCGGGATCCCAGTGAAGGTGGTTTAGCCTCTGCCGGATCCCAGTGAAGGAGGTGTAGCCTCTGCCGGATCCCAGTGAGGAGGTGTAGCCTCTGCCGGATCCCAGGTGAAGTTTAGCCTGTCCCAGCCATCCCAAGATCCCAAGAAGGAGGTGTATCCTCTGCCGGATCCCAGTGAAGGTGGTTTAGCCTCTGCCGGATCCCAGTGAAGGAAGGATCCCAAGGTGAAGGAGGTGTAGCCTCTGCCGGATCCCAATGAAGGAGGTGTAGCCTCTGCCGGATCCCAATGAAGGAGGTGTAGCCTCTGCCGGATCCCAGTGATGAAGGAGGTGTAGCCTCTGCCGGATCCCAATGAAGGAGGTGTAGCCTCTGCCGGATCCCAGTGAAGGTGGTTTAGCCTGCCAGATGCCCTGCCGGATCCCAGGATCCCAGGAGGTGTAATCCCAGGAGGTGTAGCCTCTGCCGGATCCCAGTGAAGGAGATGTAGCCTCTGCCGGATCCCAGTGAAGGAGGTGTAGCCTCTGCCGGGTCCCATCCCAGTGAAGGAGGTGTGTCTCTGCCGGATCCCAGTGAAGGAGGTGTGGCCTCTGCCGGGATCCCAGTGAAGGAGGTGTAGCCTCTGCCGGATCCCAGTGAAGGAGGTGTAGCCTCTGCCGGATCCCAATGAAGGAGGTGAGCCTCTGCCGGATCCCAATGGAGGTGTAGCCTCTGCCGGATCCCAATGTGAAGGAGGTGTCTGCCGGAGTGAAGGAGATGTAGCCTCTGCCGGATCCCAATGAAGGAGGTGTAGCCTCTGCCGGATCCCAATGAAGGAGGTGTAGCCTCTGCCGGATCCCAATGTGAGGTGTAGCCTCTGCCGGATCCCAGTGAAGGAGGTTTAGCCTCTGCCGGATCCCAGTGAAGGAGGTGTAGCCTCTGCCGGATCCCAGTGAAGGTGGTTTAGCCTCTGCCGGATCCCAAAGGAGATGGAAGGAGGTGTAGCCTCTGCCGGGATCCCAGTGAAGGTGGTTTAACCCTGCCGGAAAGGAGGTGAAGCCTCTGCCGGATCCCAGTGAAGGAGGTGTAGCCTCTTCCGCCGATCCCAGTGAAGGAGGTGTAAGCCTCTGCCGGATCCCAGTGAAGGAGGTGTAGCCTCTGCCGGATCCCAGTGAAGGAGGTGTAGCCTCTGCCGGATCCCAAGGAAGGAGGTGTAGCCTCTGCCGGGATCCCAGGAGGTGTAGCCTCTGCCGGATCCCAGTGAAGGTGGTTTAGCCTCTGCCGGATCCCAAGGAAGGAGGTGTATCCTCTGCCGGGATCCCAGTGAAGGTGGTTTAACCTCTGCCGGATCCCAGTAGCCTCTGCCGGATCCCAGTGAAGGAGGTGTAGCCTCTGCCGGATCCCAGTGAAGGAGGTGTAGCCTCTGCCGGATCCCAAGTGAAGGAGGTGTAGCCTCTGCCGGATCCCAGTGAAGGTGGTTTAGGTGCCTCTGCCGGATCCCAGTGAAGGTGGTTTAGCCCACTGAAGGAGGTGTAGCCGGATCCCAAGGAAGGAGGTGAAGGTGGTTTAGCCTCTGCCGGATCCCAGTGAAGGAGGTGTAGCCTCTGCCGGATCCCAGGGATCCCAAGGAAGGAGATGTAGCCTCTGCCGGATCCCAGTGAAGGAGGTGTAGCCTCTGCCGGATCCCAGTGAAGGAGGTGTAGCCTCTGCCGGATCCCAAGGAAGGAGGTGAAGGCCTCTGCCGGATCCCACATGAAGGAGTGTCCTCTGCTGATCCCACATAGGCATCCTTCAATGGTCTATGTTGATCTCTGGTATTAATTGAAGTTGTGCACTCTGATCATGTCAGTCTCATTAAAGCCATTATTCCTTTCAGTAGGAATAAAATGTGCCTGGTCTGTCAGTCTCAGTGGAGTAGGTACTGAGGATAAAACACAACCATATAATTCACTCTGTTTTACGCTGTAATAAAGAACATAAATTAATAAGCCAAGTAATTCATGCTCTTCCTGTCTTTTTGGACTTGTAGCACCCGTACATCTGTCCAGTCACGTATGGTTCTACTATCGAGTCCTCAGCAGTAGTAATAAGAATATTTAATGAAAAAGGAACACTTAGGGATCATATTTGCAAGGTATGTATGTATGAGATTATAACGTATAATCATTTTTTTTTTTTTCCAAAATGTTTACAATCTTCTGTTGGTTTCTTTGTTTCTAGCTTTCATTAATATCTAATGTCTCATGTGCTGATATTTTAGGTAAAGCCAAAAGAAGCATTCCTAAAGAAGTACTGCAACCCCAAAAAGATCCAGGGTCTAGAGCTCCTGCAGATCCGGATGTATGGGAGGCAGATTCTGGAGGTTTGGATCAATTATGTGATTGGCTCATGATTTAATCAAACGATAGATCGACTTTATTGTTAAATTACAATCTAAATACAGGAAAGCAGCAAAATGCTTTACTGAAGTATAGTATGATTCCTGTGGTAAGTCTCAGTAAATCGTGTGGTTGTATATTTGTATAATAAATAAAATAGGTAGTTTGTTTACTCGCTGACTAGTTCATCTCATTCACTAGTTCAACTCTACCTAGATCATTCATTCATCTTCTACCGCTATATCCGATCTTCCCTCGGGTCACGGGGAGCCTATCTCAGGCGTCTATGGGCATTAAGACAGGATACACCCTGGATGGAATGCCAACCCATCATAGGACACACACACACACATTCACACACACATTCATGCACTAGGGACAATTTTCCAATCAACCTACCGTGCATGTTTTTGGACCGGGAGGAAACCGGAGAACCCAGAGAAAAACCCCCTCAGGCACGGGGAGAACATGCAAACTCCACACACACATGGCCGAGACGTGAATCGAACCCGGACCCTGGAGTTGGGAGGCGAACGTGCTAACCACTAAGCCACCATGCCCCACTAGCTAGCTCAGTAAAATATAAATGTCCGATAAAATTAGACAGCCACACTTATAGCAGACAGATTAGTGTTTTAGTATTTATTAGTAAGATGCATGCTTCAGGCGTGCTTTTTTTTTTGCCGTGTCACCTGTTGGTTCGGAAAACTATCACGTCATATTTTAATCGCATGCCAAAAATAGTCTTTTACTTAACGGCTTATTTTAGTCCGTCCCTCTGGGGAAACTTTTGTACATCTGATGAGATAAGGTTTCCTTTGTGAAAGTGGAATTTTTGGAGAACTGGAACTGTTAATAGTCCAGAAATGTATACCACATGACCAACCACAAGCCAAGCGCAACAATAACACTGCAACTGCCCTTAATTTCACAATGAAAAGCATTGCGTCTAGTCTTACCGAATGTTTTGTGTGTACATCTATTCATCCGAAAAAACGCAACGTTAGATCAGATAAATAAACCAGTTGGAGTTTGAGTAAGAAAATGCAATCAGTTTTCCTCATTCATCCTTTATTAGACATTTAGATAATCTTCCAGAGGCTTTTACTTCAGAATCTTAATAAAGCAAGATTCGTTGGATGACAAATGACATCATGATTGTCTAATACTTACTTGTTTGACTGTTTTGGTTTAGGCACTGAAATTCCTCCACGATAAAGGTTTCCCATACGGACATCTCCACGCCTCTAACGTTCTAATTGAAGACAACACGTGCAAACTGCTGGACATCGAAAACTCCATCCTGGGACTTCCGTCTTACTACAGGCCTTACGTCACCCAGTTCAGGAAAATGAACGTAAGAACACAAAGCTCGCTGTTACACAAAGAAGTGCATTTTGTGTTTTTTTTTTTTCAATGTTGTTTTAGATAATAGAAAAGGAATATATGTACACAATAGTTCAATACTTTGTTTGGTATCACAAACGTTTGGGGTCAAATGTCTTTGTTTTCCAAAGAAAAGCACATTTTCCTGCAATTTCCAAAACAATTAATGTTAGACATTCATTATTTTCATCTCATTAGGGATGATAGAAAATAATTGAGAAGCACTGATTTAAGTGATGCCAAACTTTTCAGCAGTAGTATTATGTATGGGCGAAAGGTTTACATGTCCTAAAAACCTTTTTTTTTTGCAGTTTATTGCTGCTATTCACATTTTTGCCATATGTACAATGCTGCTATAGTGGACATGTGTCATAATAGGCTTGACTGATTGTGTATGTGCTCTTGAAATCAAATCTGGCCTATTAAGGAAGCAGGAAAATGACGTTCATATCCACAGCATGGACAAAATTCCCCTTGAACGTTCCATTCCACATTTAGTCTCCGTGTGATGTTATAATAACCTCCACTCTTCTGAGAGGATGTTCCCCTTGATTTTTCATATGTGTTTGTGGAGGGAGATTTGTGCTTTTTCATCCAGAAGAGTGTTGGTAAGTGAAGTACTGATGTAGGGTGAAGAGTCATGGGGTGCGTTTTGGTTCATACCACAAGAACAACAACAGAGTTCCACAATAAGCCACATGTAAACCATATCCTCATTGGAGCTCATTGACAGGTTGAGTTTCTCTGAGAGTCTCATATATTCATTCATTCATCTTCTACCGCTTTATCCGATCTTCCCTCGGGTCACGGGGAGCCTGTGCCTATCTCAGTGTCTATGGGCATTAAGGCAGGATACACCCTGGATGGAATGCCAACCCATCGCAGGACACACACACACACACACACACACATTCATACACTAGGGACAATTTTCCAAGGTGCCAATCAACCTACAGTGCATGTTTTTGGACCGGGGGAGGAAACCGGAGAACCCGGAGAAAAACCCCTTGAGGCACGGGGAGAACATGCAAACTCCACACACACATGGCCAAAACGGGAATCGAACCCGGACCCTGGCGGTGTAAGGCGAGCGTGCTAACCACTAAGCCTCCGTGCCCAATGTCTCATATATTAATAAATAAAAATAAAAAGAAGTTTTAATAAAAATAACGAAATAGTAAAAGGTTATTGCACATTTTTCTAAAGAAACATTTCGAAGAATTGCTCGATTTTTTTCCATGACAGGAAAAACGGGTTTTGTTGTCTCATCAAAATTGTATGGTTTGGAAACAAAAAAACCGGTGAGGCAAGTTCTTGGTGGCGAGGGTCATTTATACGACCTTAAATGTTCTTTATTTATTTATTTAAACATATTCAGTCCTGACAAACGCATGATTTTCTGTCGGGCTCACGATATTTAGCGAACCGCTTCGTTTACTTGTGTTACTGGCTTCCCATTTGCCACAGTTGCTTACGTTGTGTTTCTTTTACAGAGTACGGAGAGCATCGATGTCTTCTCGTTCGGCCACTTGTTGTATGAAATGACCTACGGCCGGCCTCCTGATGTTGTTCCTGTCGATCAGTATCCCTCTGTGCCCTACACTTCAGTCGGTCAGTTGGGGGAAAAAAACAAAAACAAATTGTGATTAAGTCAGTATCTGTACTCACGTGTAAAGTAAGCGTGTAGATGACCTGCCTGTGTTTCTGTCAGTTTCTGTCCTGCAGTCCATCCTGTCCACTGAGGCATGTAAAACAGGGATGCCGACAGTTTCACATCTCTTACAGACACCGTAAGGAGCAATACAGTTTTGCCACTATAGCGTAATTGTCGGTGGAAAACAGATATATATATATATATATATAGATATATATATATATATATATATATATATATATATATATATATATATATATATATATATATATATATAATATATATACAGTAAATTCTGGACTATAAGCCGCTACTTTTTTCCTAGGTTTTGAACCATGCGGCTAATAATAAGGTGCGGCTATTCTGCAGATTTTTTTTCCCGACCGCTAGGGGCTCTAACCGGAATTAGAATCAAAACTAACACAAAATAAATGCAAAGAAGAAGAATGCGCTAGTTCCTCTTTAGCAGATATAAGTGGGTAGAAGCGGATAGAAGGAGGACAAACTCTATCTTTACAAGGTTAAGGTGACGTGATTTCACACACAGGAGAAATGAAGATAAATACTGTAAATAGCGCTTATTTTCTCTTGGTTCTGTCCCGTTTTAATCAGTAAAGTCGCTGCTCGGTGCTCTCTCTCTCCTCCCCTGCCCTCTTCTTTTCCCCACACGCACACACACACACACACACACACACACACACACACACGCGCACACAATACAGCCTCAGCTTTTCTTGATTTTCCCTCTCCCGATATAAGCCCGGTTCACCCTACAATCCCCGTCCGGGCTCGTAGCACATACCTAGTGTCGCGGACACGGACGCTCGATATATGTTTATGCCTAACCTTTGTCTGTCTGGCCGCTCCGTATGAGCGGCGTCTCCTGAGTTCTTTATTCTAATAAATCCTGTTTTGTATGAATTCCGGATCTCCGCGTCTCTGTGCAGCGTCCACCGTTACACCGTGTTAAAATACAGGTTAGGAAAGGATCTATTTAGGTACATACATGTACATTTACAATTCAAAAGCGGATGCGGCTTGTATGCAGGTGCGGCTTATTTATGATTTTTTTTTTTTTTTGGGGGTTTTTTTTAAATAGAGCGGATGCGGCTTATATGAAGGTGCGCTTTGCGCTTTATAGTCCAGAATTTACGGTATATATATATATATATATATATATATATATATATATATATATATTTATATATATATATAGATATATATATATATATATATATATATATATTATTTTTTTTTTTTTTTTTTTTTTTCTCTTCCACCGCAGACTATTCAGTGATGTGCTGCTGTACAACACAGAGAAAGCTCAGTTTAAGGTAATTGTACTTTTATCATGCAAAATTTAGGGAATATAATTTTTCTATTGCTATTTCAATTCTATTGCTTGTTTGAATACATTTTAAAGTAGAAATTCACTCGTTCGTCACATGAACAAAGCATTTTCACATATCTATGTTTACGGCCATTACGTACAGTCGGCCAAGGGTTACATTTACGCCATTTGGCAGACGCCCTTATCCAGAGCGACTTACAACTGAGCAATTGAGGTCTAAGGGCCTTGCTCTTGGGCCCACTAGTGGCTGCTTGGTGTGGTGGGATTTGAACCTGCGACCTTCCGGTCCATAGGGCAATGCCTTAACCACTGAGCCACCACCTTAAACACTTTTCTCAAGGCTCCTGAACGCCCAACGATGCAAACAATAACCCAGCGCTCGGGTTTGAAGCTCGGACCCATGAAGACGATGAATGATAGCCTTTATTTGGCACGTATTCGTTACAGCGCAGCGAAATTGTTTTTTCACATATCCCAGCCATGCTACAGATCCCCTGGAGCACAGAATGACGTGTAATTGCACAACCACTACAGTAGGTGGAAGTGGCGCGATCATTGTCGGAGTATGCGCAGGGAGTGTACGGAGCACGTGGGTTGGCTGTGTGACTACGGTGTGTTTTACTGTGTTTGAAAATATTTACAGCGGACTGCATTAAGCCAAATAAATTCATTGAAAATGTGCCGAATATTGCCAAACAACCCCCCCCCCCCCAGCACTAGGAGGGGAAGTTGTACTACCCCCCCCCACCCCCCGGCCCTTTTTTTTTTCTGACACTTTGTGTTATTACAAGTGAGATACGAAATATTTAATCTCTAATCCATATTTTTCGTCCAAATATTTGCCTGTGTTAGTTTTGGTATCGAGGTAAACGTTGCCTTGCATTCGCTATATAACAGAGGGTGGTGATCACGATAATCACGGTGTTAATAATGATTTTAAATGACAATGCCAACTGTGGGGGCACGGTGGCTTAGTGGTTAGCACGTTCACCTCACACCGCCAGGGTCCGGGTTCGATTCCCGTCTCGGCCATGTGTGTGTGGAGTTTGTGCATGTTCTCCCCGTGCCTCAGGGGTTTTTTTTCTCCGGGTTCTCCGGTTTCCTCCCCCGGTCCAAAAACATGCACGGTAGGTTGATTGGCACCTTGGAAAAATTGTCCCTAGTGTATGAATGTGTGTGTGTGTGTGTCCTGCGATGGGTTGGCATTTCATCCCGGGTGTATCCTGCGTTAATGCCCATAGACACCTGAGATAGGCACAGACTCCCCGTGACCCGAGGGAAGATCAGATAAAGCGGTAAGAAGATGAATGAATAAATGAATGAATACTAACCATCAGGACATTTTATCGTGGTTTAGGGGAGGTGGTGGCGCAGTGGTTAAGGTGTTGGCCTCTGGACCGGAAGATCGCGGGTTCAAACCCCACCACTACCAAGCTGCCACTAGTGGGGCCCTTGAGCAAGGCCCTTAACCCTCAATTGCTCAGTTGTAAGTCGCTCTGGATAAGGGCGTCTGCCAAATGGCGTAAATGTAAATGTGTATCAATAAAACGGGTCATCGTTTCATCCCTAATGTGCGCATTTTAAGGATTAGAAATATACTGTACTTGTATAACAATTGTGCTTAGGTGGATATTTCTCCTAAATGTTCAGTGACAGTGGGGCACGTTGGCTTAGTGATTAGCACGTTCGCCTCACACCGCCAGGGTCCGGGTTCGAGTCCCGTCTCGGCCATGTGTGTGTGGAGTTTGCATGTGCCTCAGGGGGTTTTTCTCCGGTTAGCTCCTGGTCCAAAAACATGCACGGTAGGTTGATTGGCACCTTGGAAAATTGTCCCTAGTGTATGAATGTGTGTGTGAGACGGGTATCGAACCCGGACCCTGTCGGTGTGAGGCGAACGTGCTAACCACTAAGCCACCGTGCCCCCCCGGCTCCCATTTAACTACATTATCAATAGGCATATAATAAAACATGACAGCGAGGAGCTGGTTTGTTGTTTTATAATCGTATTATCGTAATGCTGTAATTTTATTGAAGCAGCATTGGCTGCATACGTTCTACACTTGAAAATTCTGATTAATGTACATTATAAATGCGTAATGTCTTCATCATTCCTTAAATATAGATCACCTCTAAATTGAAAGAGGCCTTGAAGTTGTCCAAAGAGTGCTTGGAAAAGCGTCTCCAAGAGGAACAGAGAGCGGTCAGTGCATCACGAGCTTTTAATTAGCACGAGACGCAGAACACATCATTACACATAACTGATTGCTGGGCGTAATTAGTGCTGACTATAGAGCTTTTGGCGCTGGCCGGTTGATCTGTGCAGGTCCAGCAGCACAGGAGGTTGACACGGGCCCAGTCCCATCATGGCTCAGAGGAGGAGAAAAGGAAGAGAAAGATCCTCGCCAGAAAGGTACAAACATTCACAGACCTAAGAGAACAAATGAACGGAAATTTGGTGAAAGCTTTGTTATTGTTTTCTGTTGTTGTTATTGTTTTTTTGTTTACTGCCCTCAGAAATCCAGACAGAGTGCTTATGAAAATGAAGAGGACTTATCGGTCAAATACAACAACAACTCTGGTAACTCTTTTTCTTTATAATTTACGTAAAATCAAGGGTGATGTCACTACCCTTTTACATTCTGAAATTTTCACACCCATATATTCATCCATTCATTCATTCATTCATTCATCTTCTACCGCTTTATACGGTCTTCCCTCGGGTCACGGGGAGTCTGTGCCTAGACTCCCCAGGCGTCTATGGGCATTAAGGCAGGATACACCCTGGATGGAATGCCAACCCATCGCAGGACACACACACACACACACACACACACACACACACATTCATACACGAGGGACAATTTTCCAAGGTGCCAATCAACCTACCGTGTATGTTTTTGGACCGGAGAAAAACCCACTGAGGCACGGGGAGAACATGCACAAACTCCACACACACATGGCCGAGACGGGAATCGAACCCGGATCCTGGCGGTGTGAGGCGAACGTGATAACCACTAAGCCACCGTGCCCCCCCCCCATCCCAGCCCATATAATTAGTGATTATTTAAAGTATGAAGTTTTATTTTACTTTATATATCGTTTTAATTTATTATTATGTGTCTGTATATGTACATATTTTTCTGTATTTATTTTTCTTTTTGTTAATGTTTTCCTGAAAAATTTACTATATAATAAAAATAAATAAATAAATACTTATGTAAAAGTAAAACTTCAGATTTAACCAAGCAGAAAAGATTACTGTAATGTAAGTAAATGTAACGTATTACTTTCCACCTCTGCATGTACGTAGGCCAGGGGTGTCCAATCTTTTCCACAAAGGGCCAGTGTGGGTGCAGGTTTTCATTCCAACCAAACCAAGTCCACCCTAAAATCGACCAGGTTGTGACCCTTGTGATCAGGCGTGACCCTTAATTGATTGGATTGACAATCTGCACCCCCACTGGCCCTTGGTGGAAATGATTGGACACTCCTGTATTAGTATTACTTAAGTCTTAAGTCTTAATCCAATCAATGAAGGGTCACACCTGATAGGCATTGAAAATGAAAATCATTAGATTGAAGCAGGACAATTTTAGGGTGGACTTGGTTTGGTTGGGATGAAAACCTGCACCCACACTGGCCCTTTGTGGAAAAGATTGGACAACCCTGACGTAGGCTGATTGGCATTTCATCCTTTCAGGATTGATATCATAATAAAGACAAAAAAAGAAAGCATTTTAATACCAGGTAAAAAAATTGCAAAACAATTTCGACAGCCCAATTCAAGGTACACGCTATTTAGGTGCACGCTAAATATTACAATACCTATTACAGCCAAGGTTAAATATTACATCCATGTTCTTTTACCAAAAACCAAATCTTCTAATAACTATATGAGTAAAAGAAACCTGTTTCCAGCCGAGACCAAATGTTTTACCTGTACATTTTGTTTGTTTGTTTTTTCTTTCTCAGGTTCTGGAGCGAGTTCTCCTCCTACTTGTCCTTCTTCTCCCACACCTCCACCTGCTCCAGGTATTTCTCTGCTTTATAAATCCCCTGTTTTGCTGAAACATGCAACACTTCACACTGTTAGCAAGAGAAAATATCTACAGTCATCATCTATATCGAAAAGCAACACATTATGGAATATACACATCCGTACGCTATATCTAAAATACAAGACGCCCTGTCTTTTCACAGGCCTCGGGTTCATCAGGTTGGTGTAAAGTGCCGTAGCTGTTTCGTTAATCGTCACAAACACGTGTTCAAGCGAAATCACTGTATTGTCATTTCATATGACACGTTTCATATATTTGTACCGTAATTCCAGGCAAATAACATGTGGAAATTACAAAGGTTATGTTTCTTCCCAGGGGCACGGTGGCTTAGTGGTTAGCATGTTCGCCTCACACCGCCAGGGCCCGGGTTCGATTCCCGTCTCGGCCATGTGTGTGTGGAGTTTGCATGTTCTCCCCGTGCCTCAGGAGGTTTTTTCTCCAGGGTTCTCCAGTTTCCTCCCCGGTCCAAAAACATGCACGGTAGGTTGATTGGCACCTTGGAAAAATTGTCCCTAGTGTGTGTGTGTGTGTGTGTGTGTGTGTGTGTGTGTGTGTGTCCTGCGATGGGTTGGCATTCCATCCAGGGTGTATCCTGCCTTAATGCCCATAGACGCCTGAGATAGGCACAGACTCCCCGTGACCCGAGGGAAGATCGGATATTTTAAAGCGGTGGTTTTAGAATGGTAGACTAGGAGGTTAGAAGATGAATGAATGAATGTTTCTTCCCAAGTTCTTCAGGCTCAGCGAAATGGATATTTTTCCTCAGGAAATTCATCTTGGTGACACTCTTATTAAACACATCGAACGTGTTGTGTTTATACTTCTTGTATGCAAATGAGGAGTAATGTGTGTCTGCCTCTTTTTTCCTCTTTTTTCTCCCCCCCCTCTCCTCGCCTGTGCTGTCTTCAAAGTAGAGCATGCACCATATTGAACATGTTTGGGGTAAAGTAATCCAGTACTAAATTATTCCTGTTAAAGTTGCAGTGCGTCCTTCATCAGTAGGGAATAACAAGGAGGATAAGAAAATCAATAAATAAACGCTGTTAAATGAATGATGGGGGCACGGTGGCTTAGTGTTCGCCTCACACCGCCAGGGTCCGGGTTCAATTCCCGTCTCGGCCATGTGTGTGTGGAGTTTGCATGTTCTCCCCGTGCCTCAGGGTTTTTCTCCGGGTTCTCCGGTTTCCTCCCCTGGTCCAAAAACATGCACGGTAGGTTGATTGGCACCTTGGAAAATTGTCCCTAGTGTGTGAATGTGAGTGTGTGTGTGTGTGTGTGTGTGTGTGTGTGTGTGTGTGTGTGTGTGTGTGTGTGTCCTGCGATGGGTTGGCATTCCATCCAGGGTGTATCCTGCCTTAAATGCCCATAGACGCCTGAGATAGGCACAGACTCCCCGTGACCCGAGGGAAGATCGGAAAAGATCGGATAAAGCGCTAGAAGATGAATGAATGAATGAATGAATGTTAAATGAATGGTTGCAATTGGAACACCTGTAATGGTGTTTTTCTTACTGGTATTCCGTTTTAATGGTAATCACAGAATGAATGTGTTTTTCTTTGGCAAAATCCGACCTGCTGAAAGGCTCGATGCAACTTTAAGACCTTGCAATCTGCAATGAGGTGCTCATCTGTCCTTTTATAAATCTTTTATATATATATATATATATATATATATATATATTATATATATATATATATATATATATATATATATATATATATATATATATATATATATATATATATATATAAAACAGATAGTTGGGTTTTGAAATTTTTGGCATTAATGGGATTTTAACTACACAGCATGTGTTGGGATTTGTGTTATTTTGTTTGTAAACATCACATGGGTTTGGGTTTTTTGTTGTTTTTTTTGTTGTTTTTTTTTTTTACACAAATATTCGCTGTATTTTACTGGTGTGGTTTGATGTCGAATAAGCGAATCAGGGAATCGGCTAATGCGTCCCTTAAGTCGTGCATTCGACGGATCAAGTTTGCAAACATGGACAAAGAGCACTATTACAGGTTGCATGCCGGATACGTCGTATCCACGTTTGGCCCTCGGTAGTGCTTCGCTCACTTCCCCGCAAAAAGAGTAAATCCCATTGCAGTGGACACTTTCACTGCCGCTGCTTGAATGTTAGCCCTTGGGTAAGTGCATCACTCTGCTTAGCTTTTGTCGTGGCATGCAGCTTGTGTTCGGTCGTAATTGTATTTGTTGCAACAAATGCTCCCTGCATTCACACTAGTGAGCAACAGTGCTGAATACAGCTATCGTTAAGTGCAGGTTCTGCATTCACGTCATTTTTCATCTTTGTTTCATCCCTTTGTTGGGATTTCGACGCTACAACAGCGAGCAATCGCTCCCATGGTCACTCGCTCGTGTCCGCTAAAATATAAAAGGTGTCGTTTTAACGGAATATGATTTCTAATATTATATATAGTCTTTAACTGGATGTCCGCGCCACCAACAGGGGCCGCTAATTAATGTTGGATCGCAAATATATATATATTTTTTAAATGATCATTTTTGCATTACAGTTCTATTGAAATTAACTTATAATAGCGTCATAATATGTGTAATATAATATATGTATAATAGTAAAATTAAGTTCGAGTCAAATTAAAGCTGCAAAGCATATCATTGTATTATAGTCCACCCCGGGATTTAAATGCAAAGCCAAAATGTTTTTGAAGGCTATGAAAGTATGCAGCCTGTAAAATAGTGTATGATTTGGTTTCTATTAATATTAGTGTTCATGTTTCAGGGGTTCCATGGCATTGTATACCCGTGGGATATAATATAACATTTTGAGGAAAAATAGAAATATTACACATCAGTATAACGTTCTAATAAAAGTGTAGCTAGTTTGCCTTCTCTACATTAGTGGAGTAGTGTAGTGGTTTTTGCTGGCGGGCCCACAAGCAAAACTGTATACACTGTATGGCCAAAAGTATGTGGACACCTGACATTTATATGCTAGTCTTGTTGTGTTTTTGCCATGAAAATAAAAGGACAATATTGTCCAGACTTGCTTTTTGTGTAGTTTAGGGGTTATGTTCATTAGAACTAAGGAAATCTGTACATTAGTAAATATATAAAAATAAACATCAGTGTGTGTATGTGTGTGTGTGTGTGTGTAGATGGATAGATGGATAAATAGATGGACAGATGGATGGGTGGGCAGGTAGACAGACAGACAGACAGATAGATTGATGGGTGGGCAGATAGATGGATGGATGGATGGGTGGGCAGATGGATAGATAGATGGATGGATGGGTAGATGGATAGATAGACAGACAGATGGGTGGATGGGCAGATAGATGGATGGGTGGGTGGGCAGATGGTCAGATAGATGGATGGGTGGGCAGATGGGCAGATGGGCAGATAGATAGATAGATAGATAGATAGATAGATAGATAGATAGATAGATAGATAGATAGATAGATAGATAGATAGATAGATAGATAGATAGATAGATAGATAGATAGATAGATAGATAGATAGATAGATAGATAGATAGATAGATAGATAGATAGATAGATAGATGGATGGATGGATGGATGGATGGGCAGATAGATAGATAGATGGATGGGTGGGCAGATGGGCAGATAGATAGATGGATAGATGGATAGATGGATATAGATAGATAGATGGTTGGGTCGGCAGATAGGTAGATGGATGGGTAAGCAGATAGATAGGTAGATAGATAGATAGGTGGGTTTGTGGACGGATAGATAGATTAGTGGGCAGATGTGCAGATAGATAGATGATGGGCAGATGGATGGGTGGGCAGATGGATAGACGGATGGGTGGGCAGATGGATAGATGGATGGGTGGGCAGATAGATAGATGATGGGCAGATGGATGGATGGATGGGTGGGCAGAGATGGATAGATGGATAGATGGATGGGTGGGCAGATGGATAGATGGATAGATGGATGGGTGGGCAGATGGATGGGTGGATGGGTGGGCAGATAGATAGATAGATGGATGGATGGATGGGCGGGCATATATATAGATAGATATAGATAGATGGATGGATGGATAGCAGTAGATAGATAGATAGATAGATAGATAGATAGATAGATAGATAGATAGATAGATAGATAGGTAGTTAGTTAGGTGGGTGGGTGGACGGATAGAAAGATTTAGTGGGCAGATGGGCAGATAGATAGATGATGGGCAGATGGATGGGTGGATGGGTGGGCAGATGGATAGATAGATAGATGGATGGATGGATGGATGGGCAGGCAGATGGGCAGATAGATGGATGGATTGGTGGGCAGATGGATGGATGGATATATATATATATATATATATATATATATATATATATATATATATATATATATATCTATATATATATATATATATATATATATGTATATATATGTGTGTGTATGTATATAAACGTTGATTGAATTGAATTGATTGAAACGGGTCATTTTGGCCGCGGTGCTGAGAGGTCCACACACATTGGTTGATAAAAGTGTAGCAGAAGATTTCAACACCAGAAACCCAGACCACATGATGTCTCCACATAATAAAACAATTCGCACACTGGCAGAATCTTAGGTGATTTAAGTGTCGTGATGTAAGGCGATTTAGAAACAGCGCATGTTCACATCTCGATCCCAGTACGATTTCTCGATTACTCCCTACTGTGCACCATTCAAAATAGTTTTATATACCCTTGCTCAGATCTACAGACGTGGACAAAATTGTTGGTACCCTTTGGTCAATGAAAGAAAAAGTCACAATGGTCACAGAAATAACTTTAATCTGACAAAAGTAATAATAAATAAAAATTCTATAAATGTTAACCAATGAAAGTCAGACATTGTTTTTCAACCATGCTTCAACAGAATTATGTAAAAAAATAAACTCATGAAACAGGCATGGACAAAAATGATGGTACCCCTAACTTAATATTTTGTTGCGCAACCTTTTGAGGCAATCACTGCAATCAAACGCTTCCTGTAACTGTCAATGAGACATCTGCACCTCTCAGCAGGTATTTTGGCCCACCCACTCCTCATGAGCAAACTGCTCCAGTTGTGTCCGGTTTGAAGGGTGCCTTTTCCAGACTGCATGTTTCAGCTCCTTCCAAAGATGCTCAATAGGATTGAGGTCAGGGCTCATAGACGGCCACTTTAGAATAGTCCAATTTTTTCCTCTTAGCCATTCTTGGGTGTTTTTAGCTGTGTGTTTTGGGTCATTGTCCTGTTGCAAGACCCATGACCTGCGACTGAGACCAAGCTTTCTGACACTGGCTAGTACATTTCTCTCTAGAATTCCTTGATAGTCTTGAGATTTCATTGTACCCTGCACAGATTCAAGACACCCTGTGCCAGACGCAGCAAAGCAGCCCCAGAACATAACAGAGCCTCCTCCATGTTTCACAGTAGGGACAGTGTTCTTTTCTTGATATGCTTCATTTTTTCGTCTGTGAACATACAGCTGATGTGCCTTGGCAAAAACTTCGATTTTTGTCTCATCTGTCCACAGGACATTCTCCCAGAAGCTTTGTGGCTTGTCAACATGTAGTTTGGCATATTCCAGTCTTGCTTTTTTATGATTCGTTTTCAACAATGGTGTCCTCCTTGGTCGTCTCCCATGTAGTCCACTTTGGCTCAAACAACGACGGATGGTGCGATCTGACACTGATGTTCCTTGAGCATGAAGTTCACCTTGAATCTCTTTAGAAGTCTTTCTAGGCTCTTTTGTTACCATTCGGATTATCCGTCTCTTAGATTTGTCATCAATTTTCCTCCTGCGGCCACGTCCAGGGAGGTTGGCTACAGTCCCATGGATCTTAAACTTCTGAATAATATGTGCAACTGTACTCACAGGAACATCTAGTTGCTTGGAGATGGTCTTATAGCCTTTACCTTTAACATGCTTGTCTATAATTTTCTTTCTGATCTCTTGAGACAGCTCTTTCCTTTGCTTCCTCTGGTCCATGTCGAGTGTGGTACACACCATATCACCAAACAACACAGTGATTACCTGGAGCCATATATATAGGCCCAATGGCTGATTACAAGGTTGTAGACACCTGTGATGCTAATTAGTGGACACACCTTCAATTAACATGTCCCTTTGGTCACATTATTTTCTGTGTTTTCTAGGGGTACCATCATTTTTGTCCATGCCTGTTTCATGAGTTTATTTTTTTACATAATTCTGTTGAAGCATGGTTGAAAAACAATGTCTGACTTTCATTGGTTAACATTTATAGAATTTTTATTTATTATTACTTTTGTCAGATTAAAGTTATTTCTGTGACCATTGTGACTTTTTCTTTCATTGACCAAAGGGTACCAACAATTTTGTCCACGTCAATTTTATCCCACAGAAGTCTGTGTCATGTGGTCAACAATACATTTGTTTGTTTGTTTTTTCGTTTGACATGCACAGTGAATTGATAATGAAAGCAAAAAAAATAAAAGCCATGCCTTAATCTAGGATCTGAATACTTGGCAAAATAAAGGTCTAATGCACTAAGCTATGCAGAAAAAGGGTTATATTTTCCGAATCTACTGTTACTAAATAGCATTTAACAACTGTATAAATTGTATAATAAACTAGGTTAGGATATTTATATCATTTATATAATATTATACATTTCTATAATACAAAGCTTTTAACAACCAACCCATCTATGTTTGTTTTTTTGTTTGTTTTAAAATAATTACTGCCACCGTGCTGATGTTTCTTTCCTCACCACATGCGCCAAATTTCCTAAACTTATGTCACAAATTGGCCCACTCTGTTTTCACCTCTTTATTCAAACTTTGTATTTGTTAGTATTTTATTCGATTTTATATTTCTAGTCATTTATTGGGAGGTTTATGGGGTTAAAGCATCAACTTCTAACGTGTGTATATATATTTCAAATATTAATATTACAGAAATTGCATTATTCTAGTTTTATAATTGGGAGGGGTTACCTCCGTAGTCTAAGGCGCTGGGCTGCTGATCGGAAGATCGAGTTCCCCGGTATGGCCAAGCTGCCGCCCTTGGGCCCTTGAGCAAGACCCTTAACCCTCTGTGCACCAGGGGCGCCGTATCATGCGCTCTGACCCCAGATACCAAGATCAAGCTGGGATATGTGAAGAAAAGAGTTTCACTGTGCTGTAATGTATATGTGACCAATAAATGATTTAATTATTAATTCCTTATACGAACACTAACGTGATCAATCAACACCCCATACATCTACCGTAGCACTCATGACACCTACAAGATATCGGTGTCAATAAGCTTTGTTGCTTTCTGATGTGAACGCAGGGTTATGTGGTTTAATTGTGCTTACCTGGTCACACTTAACTTTTGCCATTTGGTTATTGCAGGTGTTCAGCCAGTGACCCTTCCACCACCACCACCACCACCTCCACCTCCACCTCCTCCTCTACCATCTTTAGGGATTGACTCCTGCCCTCCTCCCTCCGTTAATGACAAGGGCCGAAGCGCCCTCCTGAGCTCCATTCAGTCCTTCAGCAAAGGCTGTCTGAAAAAAGTCGTGGAGACCAATGATCACAGCAATCCGCACATCTGAGCAACGTTTTTTTTTTTTTTTTTTTTTCTTTTTTTTTTTTTTTTTTTTTTTTTTTTTTTTTTTTTTTTTTAAAGGATTCTCAGTTGTTTATCGTGTGCAATTTGTCCTCGGGCTTCTTATCTGAGGCTTCTGCGACATGGAGAGATGTTTTAGAACTGAACTGCTGGTGCGAAACTATCCCCCTCCCGTCCACCTCCCCCTCCCCTAATATTTTACTCCCAAATCAGCTGCAGATCAGCCGCGGTGAGGCGAACATGTGGGGTATCTGTGCTGCTATACAGGATACGACCTTGGACACTGCATTTCATCTGTCAGGTTCATGAATTGGACTATAAAGAAAAGCGTCCCGCTGCATCACATTCATGATTTTGCTTTCAAGAATTTGGCTTGCGTTTCAAATCTACTTTTTCTACTTCTTTTATCGCTTTGACTTTTTGGGTTTTACTGAAAATATTGCGCCGCTTTCGTCGTTTTAATCCCCGGCTTTCTATTCCAGTGCGTCACAATCGCGCCAAAATTTACACAAAAGAGGCTGAAACGATTTCTTCCCGAGTGGTTGGAAAGTTCTACAAACCAAAATGTTGAACTGAACAGTCCAAATGAAAGGTAAGAACCGGGATAATGGATAAATCGGCAAAGGACAACGTTTGAAATGTTGAAATAAAATATTGCAAATGTCCCTGATTTACCAAAACCATTCCCTAAACAGTGGACGAGCCGAACCATGCCTCGCTCAGCAGAATTTGACTTTTTAGAACTTTGGAACTGTACAGAGCACTTAGAAATTGGCATTTAAAAAAATAAGGAAGGAAAGGAAGGAACAAGCATGATTGGGGTTTGTGCCACTTTTTACCATTGTGCCTATACAAGATGATCAATCCCATCGGCAGAATTGTTTAATCTCATTGTCCTCCGATTGTTAATGCAATGTTACAATCGATCCTGCGTTGCTCAAAACACAGGATAATCAATTTGATCTACGTGCAATACCGGGAACTCATATGTATATGTACACACATGTGTGTGTGTGTGTGTATGTGTGTATGTATATATATGTGTGTGTGTATATATATATATATATATATATATATATATATATATATATATATATATATATATATATATATATAGATATACATAGACATATATATATATACACACACATACATACACACACATATATATATACACACACACATATATATACATATATATATGCATATGCTTGATGAAATTGCTTCTTAGTAGCAACACCCCCCCCACACCCCCCCCCCCACACACACTTCAAATTGTGACTAGAAGGAGTGAGCGCACACATCGATTAGTGTGATTTCATTCATCTTCAGTAACTGCTTTATCCCGCTCACGGTTGTGGTGGTTAATGAGGTGTTCATATTCAACGATAAAGGATTGATCTAACATTTCTGCAGAAGAATATCTCTAGCAGATCCAACATCTACCAAAGAGAGGAGGAGGTTTTAAATTCTCAATTCTCAGTGTGTTTCAGGCTGGATACGTATATTTGTTGTGGATAAGGAGATAAGGAATATAGATATAGATCAGACCCCCCCCCCATCATCCCCATCCATCCTGGACTTTTGAAGAAAATGGAAGTGAATAAGTGGACGTGAATGAATTTATGGCATGGGAAATATTTCTGCGGTGACTGACTTGTTAGTTGAATTCTCCTTCTCAAGGAAGGATTTAGGATGAACAAAAATATGTACTTTTTGCCCCCCCCCCCCCCCCCCCCCTCTCTACAACTTTCTGCCCATAGATGTTTTTTTTTTTTCTTTTTTTTTTTTTTTTTTTTCTTTTTTTTTTTTTAACGAAACCCACCGTTTTTGTGTGTTCGGCGTGCACATGAACCATACCGAGGAGCACCATCGGTTTCGCTGCAGCACTTTACCGCCGTGTATCGGCGGTCTTTGAAAAGAGGTCTGAAGTTTACATTAGCTAGAATCATGTTAAAAGACGGTATGAGTAGCAAAACAGTATGATTATATTTGATATAAAGAGAAGCACTGCACATTTTGCCACAACCACTGCTGCACACATGCTAAAGGTGTGCATCCTGTTTTTAAATGACATTTGTTGTTTCCTCGCAATGCAAACGTTGCAAGTTTTAACCATGATGTTGTGCTTTCAATTGTGAACTTTGAAGTAAAAACTCCATAATGTTGTTTCTGTGTTTAACTCCTTTATGTCAAAGCATCTTTTTTTTTGCTCTAATAGATTTTTATCAAGGCGCATGTGATCGGGTGTGATCTTGCCTCGAGGGTGGATGGATCTAGGACCAGCATTTTGAAGAGCTCAGCTCCGAATGAGGGAAAACACTAGATGGCTTTCATTAGGCGAGCTGAATGGTTTGTGATCACAACTTGGCATGCAAAAGGTTTAATGTGACGTGGTTGACATTTATTGGGCAAAACGATTTTAGACCCTGAAATACAAATCATCGTGGTTTGATTTTGGTACATAAGGTAATCCATAACTATTAACATTTGTGACCTTGTGTATAAACACAAGCCATCCAGAGAGAGACGGCAAAAACATGAAGAAAAGGTCCTGTGCAAATAGGCTTCATTTCGATCCTAGATACTTCTTTAGACAAAGCATTTTTGGTAATTTAATAGTGACATTTATGATCGGGGAACAAAATCTGAAACGTATCGGTCAGGGTTTAGATCTCATCGTGGCACAGATACAGCACTGGATAGAATACCAATTGACCTGCTACTGGCCTCTGTGTTTTCTTGCTTGTGCTGTCTGACGTTAGTTCAGCTTCTAATCATAATATTCTCCTTGCTGGAAGAGAAAACCTTTGTCGGGATAAACGGAACAGGCTCTGGTCTTGTTTTAGGCTAATAGGTTTGTTGATATAAATGGCAAATTCTCTGCACTTATTGAGGATCATATCTTACCTGACTTAAAGGTATTCATTCATTCATCTTCTACCGCTTTATCCGATCTATCCTCGGGTCACGGGGAGTCTGTGTCTATCTCAGGCGTCTATGGGCATTAAGGCAGGATACACCCTGGATGGAATGCCAACCCATCGTAGGACACACACACTCACACACACGCATTCATACACTAGGGACAATTTTCCAAGGTGCATGTTTTTTGGAATGGGGGGGAAACGGGGAAACGGAGAAACGGGGGAAGAAAGAACCCAGAGAAAAACTAGAGAAAAAAAAATCATGAGAGAAAAAAAAACCCCCTGAGGCACGGGGAGAACATGCAAACTCCACACACACATGGCCGAGACGGGAATCGAACCCGGACCCTGGAGGTGTGAGGCGAACGTGCTAACCACTAAACCACCGTGCCTCCACTTAAAGGGATGTAAATGTTTACTTTATACAATTATAACGTTTACAATATAGTTTACACACAGCACAAGAATGTTTTTTAAGATAAAGTAGTGTAACATTTATGTAATTTACATGGCGATATGGCCATTTTGGCCATTACTTTGCAGACTTCAACAAAGGTATGGAGGAAAGCGCGGAACATATAGGGGGTGTGGCCTCAATAGCACAGAGAATGTAGGAGGTGTGGCCTCAAGAGCACACAGCATTTAGGGTGTGTGGCCTCACTAGCCACACAGACAGAGCATGTAGGGGGTGTGGCCTCAATAACACAGATAATGGAGTGGGTGTGGCCTCATAGCACAGACAGAGAATGTAGGGGTGTGGCCTCAATAACAAAGATAATGTAGTGGGTGTGGCCTCATAGCACAGACAGAGAATGTAGGGGGTGTGACCTCTATAGCACAGAGCATGTAAGGGGTGGGGCCTCAATATTTGAGGCCCATAGATATTTGAGAATATCCTACATTCTTACTTTTTTCCCGTTTTAATTTATATGGGCTAACCTGCAATTTTGTCATTTATTCCCATTAATTCCCATTCAATCTAATGAAATGTTTCCAGTCTTGAAAAAGAAAAGGAATTTTGCCCACACACACACACACACACACACACACACACAGGATCACAGTTTTTAATTCCTTTCATATAGAGTATTTCGTGTTTTTTTTTTAATATTATAATAATAAAAGCGAGAAACTACAGTTTTGCATGGGTGCGGTGGTTTAGTGGTTAGCACGTTCGTCTCACACCGCCAGGATCCGGGTTCGATTCCCGTCTTGGCCATGTGTGTGTGGAGTTTGCATGTTCTCCCCGTGCCTCAGGGGGTTTTTCTCCGGTTTCCTCCCGGTCCAAAAACATGCACAGTAGGTTGATTAGCACCTTGGAAAATTGGCCCTAGTGTATGAGTGTGTGTGTGTGTCCTGCGATGGGTTGGCATTCCATCCAGGGTGTATCCTGCCTTAATGCCCATAGACGCCTGAGATAGGCACAGACTCCCCGTGACCCGAGGGAAGATCGGATAAAGCGGTAGAAGATGAATGAATGAATGAACTACAGTTTTTGTAATAAGCATGTATATCTGATTTGGTTGCATTAGACAATATGGATATTAGGAAGGGGGGGGGGTGGAATAAATGTGGGGGAAATGAGCTGCCAGTTGTATTAGTGTTTGTCACACTCTTCCACAAACATGTCAAAATGTATCACAAACACTTTACTGAACATTGGGGGGTTGAAACTCGTACATCGGATTAAAGAGTGCATTCTCGCAATGCACGCACCAAAAAACCCACGGTTACCATAGCAACGAACACACAGAAGATGTTTGTATTTAGCGTGTGATGCTCCAACCCTGAGCAAACACCAAATAAAGACTGTCCACATTGTCCACTGTCCACACGTTTACCACTGTTTATTCAAGACGTCCCTGATCAATCTAAAAGGGTTTAACCAGATACTTTACTTGTTCAGGAGGTAAACAATTTTAACGCTTAATTTTAAGCTCATTAAGCTATATTATTATTATTATTATTATTATTATTATTATTATTATTATTATAATTTCTTCACTTTTCTTTTCAACTAAACACGTTTTGTTTTGACAGCACACGTGCTTTAAAAACTGCGGCCCTTTCCGTGCAGACATGCGCAGTATCAACACAGCGCGTTTATTATTGTTTACTCCCTGGACATTTTCCATATATCTTGTATCATAAAAAAAACAACAAGTACACTCTAGAGTAAAAATAAAAACACGCTTTTAACACTTTTTATGATTAAATCACTGATCGTTTTATCCAAGGAAAGGGCAAGTGCCCTTGGAATTCTCGTGTATAGCCCAGCTTCCGGTGTACCCCTTCACGCCTTGCACAAATCCCTCTGATTGGGTGTTATCACGCACACATGCTTGTGATTGGATATTACGTTTCCACCTTCTCCGTCGTCCAAGTGTTTGATTGGTTCGTCTTGAGCGAACCGCTTGCTCATTGGATAATAGACTTCGACAGCTTCGCCTCCGAATAGAGGACAGTGGGACAGTCTGTAAGAAACATGGCGGCGCTGAGGTGTTTTCTTAGCTCGGGGAAGGTTAGTTAAATATTATGTTGTTTGTAAATAAAACCCGCGGGGAAAGCCGCGAATTCTAACCGTAAATGATTTGCTGTTACAGAATGCCGTTTGTGCTGTTCTCCGGAGGGAGTTTCACAAGACGACGGTTGCTGCTGTGCAGGTTAGCATTGATGCGCTAACCTTGTTTAACGCGAAGTCTGCATAATGCTTGGTTTGTTTGTTTGTTTGTTGTTTGTGTGTTTACAACATGATTGTTTGACATTATAATGGTTATAAATGTTTAATGGCGCCAGCTTAATGGGTTTTCTTTAGTCATTGCAGTGGTAACGTTAACACCCAGTTATAGGGTTAATGTAACTTTCAGAAAGTGTGTGTGTGTGTGTGTTTGTTTAGACACACCTTCCCCTTCAACTTGGAAACACCCTTTCATACTCTAGAAAAGGAATTACATCATTAATCTGATCAGATTATCAGTTTCATAATGTAATTCCTGTAATTATAATCATGCCAGAGCTGGTCCGGTCACGTTGGCTTTATTTCAACGATACAGTGCTGTATACATTCATTCATTCATCTTCTACCGCTTTATCCGATCTTCCCTCGGGTCACGGGGAGTCTTTGCCTATCTCAGGCGTCTATGGGCATTAAGGCAGGATACACCCTGGATGGAATGCCAACCCATCGCAGGACACACACACACATTCACACACACATTCATACACTAGGGACAATTTTTCCAAGGTGCCAACCAACCTATCGTAAATGTTTTTGGACCGGGTAGGAAACCGGGAGAAAAGAGAACCGGGGAGAAAAAGAAAGAAAGAACCCCTGAGAAAAACCCCCTGAGGCACGGGGAGAACATGCACAAACTCCACACACACACATGGCCGAGACGTGAATCGAACCCGGACCCTGACTGTGTGAGGCGAACGTGCTAACCACTAAGCCACCGTGCTGTATACTTCTACCGCTTTATACGATCTTCCCTCAGGTCACTTGGAGTCTGTGCCTATCTCAGGCGTCTATGGGCATTAAAGCAGGATACACCCTGGATGGAATGCCAACCCATCGCACACACACAATCACACACTAGGGACAATTTTCCAAGGTGCCAATCAACCTACTGTGCATGTGGGGAAACTGGTGAACCCGGAGAAGGTGAAAAGAGGGGAAAAAAAGGATGGAACCGGAGAAAAACCCCTGAGGCACGGGGAGAACATGCAAACTCCACACACACATGGCCAGAACGGGAATCGAACCCGGATCCTGACAGTGTGAGGCGAACATGCGAACCACTAATCCACCGTGCCCCTATTAGACAAACATTTTAAAACTATTTTACAAAACTGGTGTTGTAAACAGTTTGACTGATGTAGAGCAGCAGTAGTAATAGTGAAATGTGCAGAATGAGCATGTAAAGAGTAACACTGTCTGGGAAACCAGTATATACAAATAGACATGTCAATGCCAGAAGGAACAGTGGAATGGCGTTTGAACATACAATAACATATGTATAAAGTTTGTGTTTATGTGAGTCCAGTTCATTTGTGTGTGTTGAGAGTGATGGCTTGAGGGGGGAAAAAACTTTTGCACAGTCTGGTTGTGAGGGCCTTCGGAACCTCTTCCCGAACCTCTGTCCGGTACTTTCTGGACAAAATGCTTTTATTGACAAACAAAGAAACAACAAAAAAGTATCTAAAACATCTTGTCGTTATCATGAACGAGAGGAAACTACCAGTGGTGGACAACACCAAAGTAAATGTAGCTTTATTTGCTCATGGTTAGGTGTCCATGTACATTTGGTCATTTGGTGCACTTTAAAAGCATGCATAATGAAATCTGAAATACTCGATTAACTACTGTATCATTTGTGTGTTGCAGGTGACCGTGAGAGATGCTCTTAACCAGGCTATGGACGAGGAGCTGGAGCGGGACGAGCGCGTCTTTCTTCTCGGTGAGGAAGTTGCGCAGTACGATGGTGCCTACAAGGTCCGTGTTGGTGGTGTTTTATATTATTTTTTATTAGTACATCATTATTATTATTATTATTATTATTATTATTATTGCTTTCTATTAGGAATTGGGTGACGTTTGTAATTTTGTACTGTGCCAATATTTCCTGCAGGTCAGTAGAGGTCTTTGGAAGAAGTATGGAGATAAACGTGTCATTGACACACCCATTTCAGAGGTGAGCCGATTTTCTTATTTTCTCAGTATATCCCAGTATGATATATATATATATATATATATATAGATATATATATATATATATATATATATATATATATATACACACACACACACACACATATATACATACACATATATATATACATACATATATACATATGTGGTATATATATATATATATATATATATATATATATATATATATATATATATATATATATATATATATATATATATATATATATTTTTTTTTTTTTTTATCCTTTATGTATTTGTGTGTTTGATTTGAATTTCACATATAAAGCAACATTTTTAAGGTATTGCTGGTGAGTGTAATAAATGAAAAATTGTTAAATGTAACTCGAGGGTGTTTATTAAAGGATTACTGTAGGTTGCTGACGTTTTTCTGTTGTCAAAGTACCAGGAAAGAACGATTCTCATGCTTTTACATCATTGTGACAAATGTTATAAATATATAGATTTCATTAAAAAATCCTGCCATTTATTAAAATAATTCATTATTCATTCATTCATTCATTCATCTTCTACCGCTTTATCCGATCTTCTCTCGGGTCACGGGGAGTCTGTGCCTATCTCAGGCGTCTATGGGCGTTAAGGCAGGATACACCCTGGATGGAATGCCAACCCATCACAGGATACACACTCGCGTTCACACACACACACACACACACACACATTCATACACTAGGGACAATTTTCCAAGGTGCCAATCAACCTACCGTGCATGTTTTTGGACCGGGGAGGGATGGGGGAGGACGGGGAGGAAAAGGAGGAAAGGGGAAGGGGAGGACCGGAGAACCGGAGAACGGAGAAAAAAACCCCCTGAGGCACGGGGAGAAAAGGGAGAACATGCACAAACTCCACACACACATGGCTGAGACGGGACTCGAACCCGGACCCTGGAGGTGTGAGGCGAACGTGCTAACCACTATAATTCATTATTTTATTTTAATTTCATTCATACATACGTGTCTAATTTG
>JACRUU010000013.1:17688905-17751405 GCA_030449085.1 Kryptopterus vitreolus
CTCCCTGTGACCCGATAAAGCGGTAGAAGATGAATGAATGAATATTATATATAAGTATCTTAATGAGGCAAATAAACGCCAGTCTGTAAACATTTTCAGAGCAGTGAATATTTTATCACCTAAAGTACATAATATTATTAAAGGATGTGGAGAAATATCTATGCGTAAGTGACAGGGCGGGAAAAAAACCAGTGTATGGCATGATTCTGTAATTAATGACGACCTCTAGAAAGCCAGTGACTGGTCTCCTGCCGTAGGTTCTCTGATGTATAGAGATCGTTGTTTGGGCCGTTCAAAACGACCTTATTGTTTTCCTCAAATTGGTATATTTGCATACTTTGAACATTTTGATTTTTTTTTTTTATTGTGGATCAAATATGGGGTTAAAAATCACTGCATTTTTATTTCATTAAATTACAGAATGTTTTATATATATAATATAGATATAGATATAGATATATATATATATATATATATATATATATATATATATATATATATGTATGTGTGTGTGTGTTTTCACTTTCTATGAGACTATTTTCTCTATTTTATCCATTTTTCAATTATAAGTGTATTCTATGAATAAAACTAAATGTTTATTTCCCCCCTTCTTAATAAACGTAGGTCCTGCGTTCAACTACCTGGATGCCCCTGCTGTCCGAGTTACCGGCGTGGACATCCCCATGCCATATGCAAAGATTTTGGAGGACAACAGCACACCACAAATCAAAGATATCATCTTTGCAGTGAAAAAGACACTGAACGTGTAGTAGGTAGCTGAACAGTGTGTTTACTCACACGGTCCGGAAACAAACAACTACAAAACAGTACAGTTTTCCTCTCAGCTACCAAACCATAAGCCAAGAAAAGAGTAACTAAGAAACTCTGTGTATAAATGGTCATTCTGTTACATGATGGGTCTCAACATTTAACCAGTGGATGTCTTGTATCTAAAAGATGCCTTTTGTCATAAAAGGGGTATTTATTACGAATGGGTGAAAGTAGCCTTTGTGTGCGTCATGTTCTTTTAGATTCTAGGATGAAATACTTAATAAAATCTCCAATTTAAGACACAATAGTTTATTTTTTTTATATTGTTTTGGGATAAAGTGCCCTTTATTACCAGAACTGTCAAATTTATCGTTTATCAACAAAAGAACAAATAAATAAATACATTCTATATAGAGAACAATAATTGGCCAATAATATTACCATTCTAATGCAAATAACGTTGTAAGGCTGGGCAGGCCACGGTTCAAGTGAAAGATCATTTTCTCTAAAGGGGTCGTCTTATCTCATGTTTGGCAGAATCCGTCGTTGCAGTCCCAAAAATCCTCCCGGAAACATGAAACATTTGCTGTTAATTTGACAATTTAATTGTTTACAGAATTACCCATATAAATATACTACATTCCGTAAATTTATCAAATAAAGTGGATAGTACATCTAGATAAAATAATGACGGGCATGAATCAGAAGCAACCATCCATTGTGGGACACTAAATGGGAGGCTATATAGGCTATATTTATATGGGGGCTGCTAATAAACAACAATATCAAAACAACAACAAGTCTTTAAGCTAAGTATTGTCACATGTAGCTGACATCAGGGAACATTTTTTTCATTACTAGTGACACTGATACAAGACTAAAATGCATATCTGCTCATATCCACACAGTAAAACAGGTCTATTAAAATTAACAGTGTGTGTGTGTGTGTGTCAGAGCATCTCCCAAACCCTATATATTCATTCATTCATCTTCTACCGCTATTTATCCGATCTTCCCTCGGGTCACTTGGAGTCTGTGCCTATCTCAGGCGTCTATGGGCATTAAGGCAGGATACACCCTGGATGGAATGCCAACCCATCGCAGGGAGCACACACACTAGGGACAATTTTTGAAGGTGGGCAAACCGGAGGAAAAAACCCCGAGGCACGGGGAGAACATGCGTTTCCACACACACGGCCGAGACGGGAATCGACCAGACCCTGGAGGTGTGAGGCGAAAGTGCTAACCCATATATATATATATATATATATATATATATATATATATATATATATATATATATAAGATATATATATATATATATATATATATATGTATATTATATTTATTATTTATATAGTTGTCCACTGAGGCATTATCTATACACAGAACCTGAAAGGCACAACTGTAAAAAATCACACACTTGTAAAAATAACATACCTGTACATTCTGTCCATATTCCTATCAGTGTATATATATATATATATTATATATATATATATATATATATATATATATATATATATATATATATATATATATATTTTTTTTTTTTTTTAATATTTATTTATATTTATTTATTTGTTTTCATTCATTCATTCATTCATCTTCTAACGCTATATCCAATCTTCCCCTCGGGTCACGGGGAGAGAAGCCTATCTATTTATCCATCCATCCATACATACATACATACATCTCAGCTGTTTATTTATCTCAGCTGTTTATTCTATATCTATATATCATGTGTGTATATATATATATATATATATATGACAGCTGGTTTATTCTATATCTATATCATTGTATATATATATATATATATATATATATATATATATCTATATATATATATATATATCGACATATATATATATATATATATATATATATATATATATATATATATATATATATTGACAGCTGTTTATTTTCTATATCTATCATGTATATATATATATATATAATATAATATATATATATATCTATATATATATATATATATATATGTCATATTCTATATATATATATATATATATATATATATATATATATAGATATATATATATATATTATATATATATATGACAGCTGTTTATTCTCTATCTATATATCATGTGTATATATCTATATATATGACAGCTGTTTATTCTATATCTATATCATGTATATATATATATATATATATATATATATATATATGACAGCTGTTTATTCTATATATATATATATATCATGTATATATATATATATATATATATATATATATATATATAGATATATATATATGACAGCTGTGTTTATTCTATATCATGTATATATATATATATATATATGACAGCTGTTTATTCTATATCTATATATATCTATATCTATATATATATATATATATATATATATATATATATATCTATATATATATATATATATATATATATATTCCGATATATAATATATATATATATATATATTATATTAGATATATATTATACATATATCCTCTCTCTCATCTCCCTCATATCCCTCTTCACTTCCCGCTGTTTATATATATATATATATATATATATATCACAGGTGTTTATTGTGTGTAATTGTTCTCTACAGTCTGTAACAAGGAGAATCCCACTGCCATATTTATACGCGACACAGTAAGGCGGAGCTTGAGCTTGGGCCGCGTCTCAAATACACCTACAGGTCACTGCATGGAGGGAACGGAAGCATCTTTAAGTAGCTTACATGAAGTACACTTCTATAGGGAGTAGGAACGCAAATGTGACGTAGCCGTGTCCCTTTAAATCGACTTGAGGCCGGAAATCGCGGGTTCCCGCTCCGCTCTGGTACAGGTTAGTGTTTTAACGGTTATTTCTGCCGAGACGAAGCGTTCGGTCATCACGTGATCGTCGTGGTGGGCGATAATATGATTTTCGCGGCCGCACATGCGCGGTGCGTGTCGTGTTATGCGGTCTCGGTTGAGGGTTCGGAGCCTTGCTCAAGGGCCCAGCAATGGGGTGCTGCGATATGAACGCATGACCTTCTGTACACCAATTTAACCATAGAGCAACCACACACACACACACACACACACACACACACACACACACAACACACACAAAATGCATTACTAATGTAAGTAAACTCGGGATTACTAATCATTAGGTCAGGGGTTCGAGCCCCAGGAACACCAAGATGCCACTGTTGAACCCTTGAACAAGGCACTTAATCCTTTCTACTCCATAGGGCACCGTTACATGGATGACCCTGTGCTCTGACGTCATGTTTTTGACAGGCTGAGATCTTGAGGATGTGGTAGTTCAGTGGTTAGGGGTTCAAGGTCCAGTATTGCCACCTTTCGCTCTTGCACAGTGTCTCTACTGCTTCTTGGTTGATCCCTCGCGCTTGTTCTAGCTTCCTAATAACCCAGGATATGCCCTCGGGTCACGGGTAGTAGTATCTCGGGAGTATATGGACATTAAGGCAGGATACACCCTGGATGGAATGTCAACCCATCACACACACACTCACATTCACACACACACATTCATACACTAGGGACAATTTTTCCAAGGTGCCAATCAACCTACCGTGCATGTTTTTGGACCTGGGGAGGAAACCGGAGAACCCGGAGAAAAAAAACCCCCTGAGGCACGGGGAGAAGAGAACATGCAAAAACTCCCACACACACATGGCCGAGACGGGAATCGAACCCGGACCCTGGTGGTGGTGCGGTGTGAGGCGAACGTGCTAACAACCACTAAACCACCGTGCTAGTGGGCATTTTAAGTAAATCTATACATCTATAGACAGCATTAATAAGCCAAATTATACACGTTCAATAAATCATATACTGTAAAACTACACTACGGTTTAAAGAAGACATGCCCTAACTTTTTATGAAGGGCCAAAGATCATGCTTGATTGTAAATGTGATGACTGTTACTGAGAAAACATGTAATTAAATAACAGTTACTTATGAAAATCTTAAAGATCACAAATAGGGTTACATGTGAACAATCAGTGCTTTAGACGACTGCAAGGGGCACCGTGGTTAGCACGCTCACCTCACACCTCCAGGGTTTGTGCATGTTCTCCCCGTGCCTCAGGGGGTTTTTCTCCGGGTTCTCCGGGTTCTCCGGTTTCCTCACCGGTCCAAAAACATGCACGGTAGGTTGATTGGCACCTTGGGAAAATTGTCCCTAGTGTATGAATGTGTGAGTGTGTGTGTGTGTCCTGCGATGGTTTGGCATTCCATCCAGGGTGTATCCTGCCTTAATGCCCATAGACGCCTGAGATAGGCACAGGCTCCCCGTGGCGTGACCCGAGGGAAGATCGGATATAGCGGTATGTTTAGAATTTAGAAGATGAATGAATGAATGAATGAATGAACTACTACTGCAATGGTGGCGTTGCACGATGTTTGGGGAGGGCTGATTGGGTGTGTGTATACTTTTCTGCCGTACTAGAATAAAGTGTAATTGCACATCCACTACAGCGGGTGGCAGCGGGTGGCAGTGACGCTCTCTCAGCATTGAGTATGTGCAGGGAGTAGCATGACGTAGATAGATGACGAAAAAAAAAAATATGGTGAAGCGTAACACGTAACAAGCATGTACTACAAACCAACCCCATCCCCCCCCACCCCCCCACCCACCCACCCACCCAGCATTCTGATGCAGTTTAATTTCGAACAATATAACATTTTTTTGTCCAAGGGTTTGTGTGAAACTTTTTTCTTAGAATGTTAACTTAAAGTGCCACCTAGTGGACAAATGACGGTAATCACATGTAATCCGTTACTTTAATAAAGTAACTCCTTATTACATTTGGAATCCCAACACTTTATAACAAAATATATTACATTAAAATGATTGTCCTTGATTAAGGGTTTAAGTAGTCGAAATGACCAATAGTCTTGCATATAGTGCAACATCGATGCGTGTAAAAATGATCAAAAATGAATTTACTGTCAATATTAGAACACACTATATCACAGACATATAGTCTCTATATCAATCCCTGCTGCCAAGATTCTCCAGTGTTGGTCATGGATCCCAAAAAGTGAATCTTCTTCATTTTATATTTACAGCATTATGATTATGGCTGTGAGGGGCACGGTGGCTTAGTGGTCAACACACACCGCCAGGGTCTGGGTTCAGTTCCCGTCTCGGCCATGTGTGTGTGGAGTTTGTGCATGTTCTCCCCGTGCCTCAGAGGGTTTTTTCTCCGGTTTCCTCCCCGGTCCAAAAACATGCACGGTAGGTTGATTGGCACCTTGGAAAATTGTCCCTAGTGTGTGAATGTGTGTGTGTGTGTGTGTGTGTGTGTGTGTGTGTGTGTGTGTGTGTGTGTGTCCTGCGATGGGGTTGGCATTTCATCCAGGGTGTATCCTGCCTTAATGCCCGTAGACGCCTGAGATAGGCACAGGCTCCCCGTGACCTGAGGGACGATCGGATATAGCGGTAGAAGATGAATGAATGATTATGGCTGTATCATAACCTTTTGGGAGAAACCCGGTTTTCCGGAGACATGATCCTCGTATCATAACACGTTGTGGCGACTCGCTCGCCGCTTCGGGCTGAACACAGGCACGGAGAGGCGTAACTGGGAGGGCAAAAATAGTGTTTATTAAAAGTAAAACAGAAATAAAGAGGAATAAAGAGGGAACGCGGAGAGGTCTCGACGTGCTCTCCGACGTCGGGTCCCGATCAGTGGGTGGCTTCGTTCTCCGGATCTCCATCGGCACGTAGGGGTCAGGTTCGTTTCCTGCCGCAGGGCTGTGGAAGCTCCCAGCTATCAGGTACTGCGAGGGTCTGGCGGGTATTCCCATCCGCGCTTACCGTCTAACCCAGGGTTGTCCAATCTTTTCCACAAAGGGCCAGTGTGGGTGCAGGTTTTCATTCCAACCAAACCAAGTCCACCCTAAAATTGACCTGCTTCAATCTAATGATTTTCATTTTCAATGCCTATCAGGTGTAACCCTTCATCGATTGGATTAAGACTTAAGACTTAAGTAATACTAATACAGGAGTGTCCAATCATTTCCATGAAGGGCCAGTGGGGGTGCAGAGTTTTAATCCAATCAATGAAGGGTCACACCTGACAGGCATTGAAAATGAAAATCATTAGATTGAAGCAGGTCGATTTTAGGGTGGACTTGGTTTGGTTGGAATGAAAACCTGCACCCACACTGGCCCTTTGTGGAAAAGACTGGACAACCCTGGTCTAACCTGTAGTGGGCGGTCGGGAGAAAAAGACACATACACGCCGTTAGTCGGGAGTCCAAACGTTCTCCGTTAGGGATGTTAGGGATGATGAAGGTGCCACTCCAGGATAGGCTCCAGCCGTGTCTTGTTGATGACGCCCCGCCTCTCTCTCATCCGTGCTGGGTTGCCCGGCGATTGCGCAACCCTTCTGCCTTCCGACGTGGCGCCGAGTTCGGAGCGCTTGCCCATCTCAGTAGATGGGGCGGAGGCCCATCGTGACAACTTCCGTGACCATTCGTTTGGGAGTCAAACCAGGCTCCGATTGAAGCATTGAATCTTTGGCTTAAGACATGAATGAAGAGAAAACTTTCAATTAGAAATGAAGATGTGATATGGGGCACGGTGGCGTAGTGGTTAGCACCTTCGCCTCACACCGCCAGGATCCGGGTTCGATTCCCGTCTCGGTCATGTGTGTGTGGAGTTTGCATGTTCTCCCCGTGCCTCAGGGGGTTTTTCTCCGGGTTGTCCGGTTTCCCCCGGGCCAAAAACATGCATGATAGGTTGATTGGCACCTTGGAAAATTGTCCCTAGTGTATGAATGTGTGTGTGTGTGTGTCCTGCGATGGGTTGGCATTCCATTCAGGGTGTATCCTGCCTTAATGCCCATAGACGCCTGAGATAGGCACAGGCTCCCCGTGACCCGATGGAAGATCGGATAAAGCGGTAGAAGATGAATGAATGAATGAATGAAGATGTGATTGAGGTTCCTCTTTTTCATCTTTTTTCCACCTCTTTTCATACAGTATATGAAATATTGGGCCAAATTAAAGGTCAATTTTTGAGCATCTCTGCTTTAAAGGAACAGTTCCGCAGAAGCAAAAGGTTACGCTGTAGGTTTGTAACGGCATGTGAAGCGCCCATTTCCCGCCTATGCTCGTGTGTGTGTGTGTGTGTGTGTGTGTGTGTGTGTGTGTGTGTGTGTGTGTGGAGTTTGCATGTTCTCCTCGTGCCTCAGGGGGTTTTTCTCCAGGTTTCCCCCCTAAGCAAATCTAAATACATCCTATATAAGATCCATAGTCCCTAAATTTGTGACACCAGTTTGTGGATGAAGCACATCGTACTGCTGATCAGGTGTCAACAATAGTTATGGCCAAATTATTTCCTAAGCTGTATTATTATTATTATTATTATTATTATTACACCATGAACGAATAGAAATATGTGAGAAATATACGTCTTACATGGTCCGCCCCCTCTATGTCTGCCTTGATATATAAAAGTGGTGTTTTTGTTGCTCTAACATTGAATTTTCCTAATTTTAAGAAAAGGTTTTCCTTGTGTTTTAAACTTAAAGAAGTATAGAATTATAATACCTTCTTTACCACATCAATCTTTAAACCATATACCTGGATAGGAGATTTACACAGCGTTTTCTATCGCCACCTAGAGGCAATTATAGGAACTGCACGGAATGTGTGACGTCACTGTTGCCAATGTGAGTGTGAATCTGTGTGATGATTTTGACCTGCCTCTTTAAGATGAAGATAGGGATGATGATGAAGGATTTCCACAGTTCAAGGAGAGCCCAGTTTCTGAGAGAGATCCGGGGCGTGTTGGATAAAATCTCTGGGTAACAATAAAGGTGCCAATTAAATTGAGATTTAAAATAAAAAATAGGTGATAATGGAAGGATGTATCCTGCCTTAATACCCATAGACGCCTGAGATAGGCACAGGCTCCCCGTGACCCGAGGGAAGATCGGATAAAGCGGTAGGTCGGAAGAAGATAATAGGAAAGAAAACACGCAATGGGGTAAAGATGAATGAATGAATGGAAGGATGTAGAGTTCACACTTTTATATTTTTCTACTTTTGTAACCGAATTGTCCCAGAGAGGAAACTGTAGATCCTTATCCCCTGGTGAGCAACCCTGAGGAAGCCTATCTCTTACAGAAAGGGGGATGAGAAAGGACTGTGGCTTAGCAGGGGGGGGGGAGCCCATCCTCCTCTGGCTAGCATTAGAAACTGGGAACAATGACTTCAGTGAGGATGGAAATTCTCATTTTGGCTGGAAATCACAGATAAGTGTAAAAAAAAAAAAAGAGAGAGAGAGGAATTTTTAGGATGGAGTGGGATCTGACGATGCAGCAGGCAGGATATTCAAGTTGGCATCAGAGCTGTGTATTTTATATATTTATTAATGATTACTTATCAGCTTTACATTTACATTTACGGCATTTGGCAGACGCCCTTACCCAGAGCGACTTACAAGTGAGTAATTGAGGGTTAAGGGCCTTGCTCAAAGGGCCCACTAATGGTAGCTTGGTGGTGGTGGTAGGGTTTGAACCTGCGATCTTCTGGTCCAGAGGCCAACGCCTTACCACTAAGCCACCACCTCCCTATCCGCTTTATGCCATTCAGAGCTCATAACCACATACACACAAATGAAAGAAAAATCACTTGCCCTCTCCTGTTCATTCATTCATCTTCTACCGCTTTATCTGATCTGGCGTCTATGGGCATTAAGGCAGGATACACTCTGGATGGAATGCCAACCCATCGCAGGGCACACACACTCACATTCACAATTTTCCAAGGTGCCAATCAACCTACCGTGCATGTTTTTGGAGGAAACCGGAGAACCCGGAGAAAAACCCCCTGAGGTACAGGGGAGAACATGCAAACTCTCCACACACACATGGCCGAGACGGGAATCGAACCCGGACCCTCTCCCTCTCCTGTTGTGTAACTCAATTTCATATCAGGTCAAAGCAGTTACAACCATCAAACCAGGAAAAGAAGCATGTTAATAAGTCGCGTAACTTTTCTTTACAAAAGTATCGTTTGTCCACTAGGTGGCGCTTTAAGTTAACATTCTGAGGAAAAAAGTTTCAAACCCGTTTTTGAAATGAAACTGCAGCAGGTCCATGCCATCGTGCCGTCGTCATGCCGTCGTCTAAAGCGCTGGTTTTGCATGAATTGTTCAATTGTTTGTTTCGTTTTTTTTTCTCAGTAACTATAACAAATGACTGCTACATATATTTTGTCATTAAATTGCGTAACGCCTTTACATGTATCCAGTCCACTCCCCATCACTGGTTATGACACAGCTAGCCATTGACTCCACCCACACAAACTCAGTGGCTGCAGTGGAAGCTTGGTCATGATGAAATTGCCGTGCTTGTGGGAGCACGGTGGCTTAGTGATTAGCACATTCGCCTCACACCGCCAGGGCACGGGTTCGATTCCCGTCTCGGCCATGTGTGTGTGGAGTTTGCATGTTCTCCCCGTGTCTCAGGGGGTTTTTCTCCTGGTTCTCCGGTTTCCTCCCCGGTCCAAAAACATGCACGGTAGGTTGATTAACACCTTGGAAAATTGTCCCTAGTGTATGAATGTGAGTGTGTGTGTGTGTGTGTGTGTGTGTGTGTCCTGTGATGGTTTGGCATTCCATCCAGGGTGTATCCTGTCTTAATGCCCATAGACGCCTGAGATAGGCACAGACTCCCCGTGACCCGAGGAAAGATCAGATAAAGCGCTAGAAGATGAATGAATGAATGAATGAATGAATGTGGGCTTCACTGTGTCAGTAACTTGCAAACTTGAGGTTTTGCTGTGATGAAACCAGGATAGACTAGACGACTTTTCCCTCTGGGTTATGACGGAGTAAGACCAGTGTCGCATTCGGTGCATGAGGTGACAGCTGGTAGACCATTCATATGTAAGTAATTGGGATGAACAGGGGGGGGAGGGGTTTCACATGAACGATGGAGGGAGTAGGAATGAATAGAGGCGTGGGATGTGTGAGAGAGGGACATGTCCTGAATGGGAAAGGGATGTGATGACTGATGAAGGCGGGATAGGTGACGAGAGGTTAACTCGGCATGAATGAGAAGAGGGGCTTGGAGTGAGTGAAGAGAGACGGGATGAGTCTGGATGGGCGATGGGATGGAGACGAATGGCTACGCAAATCTGGTAATGCTAATTTACATGTACAGCATTTGGCAGACGCCCTTATCCAGAGGGACTTACAATTGAGGTCTAAGGCTCAACGGCCCACGAATGGCAGCTTGGCGGTGGGATTTGAACACTGCAATCTTCTGATCTTCGGGTTCAAAGGCCAATGGCTTAACCACTGAGCTACCGCCCCCCCCAAATCTAATGTTTGTCGCTGCTTTATTTAACATTTATGGTACTTTTTTTTAGCCTATTTATTTACATTTGGGAGGCACGGTGGCTTAGTGGTTAGCAGGTTCGCCTCACACCTCCAGGGTTGGGGGTTTGATTCCCGCCTCCTCCATGTGTCGCATGTTCTCCCCGTGCCTCAGGGGGTTTTCCTCCGGGTTCTCCGGTTTCCTTCCCGGTCCAAAAACACGCACGGTAGGTTGATTGGCACCTTGGAAAATTGTCCCTAGTGTATGAATGTGTGTGTGTGTGTGTGTGCCCTGTGATGGGTTGGTATTCCATCCAGGGTGTATCCTGCCTTAATGCTCATAGACGCCTGAGATAGGCACAGACTCCCCGTGACACGAGGGAAGATCGGATAAAGCGGTAGAAGATGAATGAATGAATGAATGATTTACATTTGCAGTCACATATAACGCACTCAAATCTGATTGCCCTGTCACGTGTAATTTTCCTCTCTGTTCGTATCACTGCCTACCAGCTTCATTTGTTGTAAATTGTTTTATATAGAACATCAGAAGGTCACCTAGCTTAGCTCAGAGCTAGCTGACCTTTGACGAAAGCAATTCTGAGAGGAAATGTCGTGATATTCCCCCATTCATTTTTGCTGTGATATATATATATATATATATATATATATATATAGGGGCACGGTGTGTTTAGTGGTTAGCAGGTTCGCCTCACACCGCCAGGGTCCGGGTTCGATTCCCGTCTCGGCCATGTGTGTGTGGAGTTTGCATGTTCTGCATGTTCACTCCCCCTGTGCCTCAGGGGGGTTTTTCTCCCTCCGGGTTCTCCGGTTTCCTCCCCCGGTCCAAAAACATGCACGGTAGGTTGATTGGCACCTTGGAAAATTGTCCCTAGTGTATGAATGTGTGTGTGTGTGTGTCCTGTGATGGGTTGGCATTCCATACAGGGTGTATCCTGCATTAATGCCCATAGACGCCTGAGATAGAAACACAGACTCCCCGTGACCCGAGGGAAGATCGGATATAGCGGTAGAAGATGAATGAATGAATATATATATATATATATATATATATATATATATATATATATATCTTTATAAAGCACTATACTGAATAATGATAATCAACACTAATGTACTTAATTGACAAACACAACCAAACCACAGTTTAGGTGTGAGAGGCAATTTTCAATTTTGCCCTGATCTCCCAGCTTGAGTTGTCGCATATTGAACCCGAACTGGCAGCGGTTGATTGATTACGGTATAATTATGGTGCATAATGGGAAATTGTTTGTTTACACCAATTAAATGCCTGTTGCAAATAATCCCAAATGTTTATCCAGCAAGATTTTGTGCCCTTCTTTGATCGGGTTCATGCTGGCATACCAAAAAACACCTGATCCCATTCTATCACGTCTTTTTTTTATTTTTTCCGCCAATAAAATTATATCTGCACACTTCTGCCAGTGAGTGTGACCAAGTCTAAAACCTGTACAATCTGGTTTTATGCTACATTTGTTTAGGTGTGAAGGATACGGAGATGTCGGCGAAACCGTCCGAATCCGATGCCATATGTCCATCGGGCCTCGTGTTCCAGATCACCATATTGCCTGGGCAGATGGGGAATAAGCACGCGTTTCAAATTCAAGCCAGGCATTTCATTTGGGGAAAGTGAAAAATGGCAGAGACGTGATTTATTTCTTCTGGTTTGCGAGTGCAACGACTGGATTTAGTTGAAGAAAAAAAAAAAAACAGTAAACAATGAGGATTTTTATAAGTTTGTTTATAGTTACAGTTCACAGTGCATTAAAACCCCAAAAGGGAAATCAAAATGTAAAGTTCCGTGTTGAAATAAGACTTGCATTATTGACACATATTGTACATTCATTCATTCATCTTCTACCACTATATCCGATCTTCCCTCGGGTCACGGGGAGTCTGTGCCTATCTCAGGCGTCTATGGGCATTAAGGCAGGATACACCCTGGATGGAATGCCAACCCATTGCAGGACACACACACACACACATTCATACACTAGGGACAATTTTCCAAGGTGCCAATCAACCTACCGTGCATGTTTTTGGACCGGGGGAGGAAACCGGAGAACCCGGAGAAAAAAACCCCTGAGGCACGGGGAGAACATGCAAACTCCACACACACACACATGGCCGACACGGGAATCGAACCCGGACCCTGGAGGTGTGAGGCAAACGTGCTAACCACTAATCCACCGTGCCCCAAAATATTGTACATTATTTTAAAAAAATCAGCAAAAATGAAACTACTTATTTTGATAAGCCTTGATGTGGCGCCCCCTGGAGCACAGAGGGTTAAGGACCTTGCTCAAGTAGTAGCTTAGTAATACCGGGGCTCGAACCCCCCCCCCCCCCCCCCCCCCCCTCCCCCTCCTCGACCTTCCGATCAGTAACGCTTTTATTACAAGCACAATTGAGAATTCAACAACACTCTTGTATAATTTATGCTTTTTGGAGAGCCAGCAAGCATCATTTGTTTGTCAAGACCTTAAGGACCGTCAATACGTGATGTGCAGTATAATACAATACGTCATATTTGTTTTAACTGTAATCCAAAGCGTATGTTAGTGTGGACGGTGTCGGGGAGTGACTAGTTACATGTAACGGCGTTACGTAATTTACTTACAAAGTAAGCGTAACGGTAATTCGTTACAGTTAGTGAGTAAAAATGTGTCATTAAATTGCTTATGAAAGTGGTAAAGATTACAAACAGGATGTCAAATTAGTGCTTTCGACGACGGCTTGATTTTCCCCCGAGGGTTTGAAGCATTGTTAACTTAAAGCGCCACCTAGTGGACAAATGAAAGTAATCAAAAAGTCATCAGTTACTTTCCTTTTATAAAGTCATTGCACCAAAGTGACACTACTTTATTACATTTTGAATAGGGTCGTTTGTTGTACAAGGCAGGACCACACAATTTTTGAGGACCTCACAAACAGAAGAAGCTCCTGTATTGGTTACATCACTCACATTTGTAGGAACATTTTGACGTTTCCTCTGCTCCTTCTGAATGTCTAGTCTTTTCCCCCGAATTTGGATTTGACTGTCTCTCAGCACTATTGTCATTTCCCTGTCGCAGATGTTCGTCACATCAGAGGGCAAGTCTACAGCGAGCCCATTTACCTGCTGGCTTGAAAAGGAGACGAGAAGTGCTGCAAATGGAGAATGGAGGATCAGGATACATGGTCGGTTTGGAACGCTCCTAGTAATTAATAATCACCTCTGTTATTTCCTTTATGGCAAACAGGACTCTATATTCGAATGCTTGTTTTTGCTTTTCCCGGTATACATTCATTCATTCATTCATCTTCTACCGCTTTATCCGATCTTCCCTCGGGTCACGGGGAGCCTGTGTCTATCTCAGGCGTCTATGGGCATTAAGGCAGGATACACCCTGGATGGAATGCCAACCCATCACAGGTCACACACACTCACATTCATACACTAGGGACAATTTTCCAAGGTGCCAATCAACCTACCGTGCATGTTTTTGGACCGGGAGGAAACCGGAGAACCCGGAGAAAAACCCCTGAGGCACGGGGAGAACATGCACACAAACTCCACACACACATGGCCGAGACGGGAATCAAACCCGGACCCTGGCGGTGTGATGCGAACGTGCTAACCACTAAGCCACCGTGCCCCCTGTCCCAGTATACAGATTACTTATATTTGTAGGTGGACTGGTTGAAGCGAAGCAAAAATAGCGCAGCACAACTATTTTTGGTCCAATGAATCACCATTTTCGCTGGCTGAGAATGTAGAGATTTCTTTGTATTCTCCACAAACAATGGTTTGACAAATTCAGCTCGAGCAATTGGTAAAAAAGGGGATACAAATAATTAATCTTTCTTCAGCAAAAGTATTTTTAGTATTTTAGCTTGTGTTTTGATCATTTTCAAGGTTCGGTCCCAAGTTCCAATTATTAAGTCAGTTGATCTACATGCACTAGGTGTGTGTATGTATGTATGTATATATATAGTATATATATATATATATATATATATATATATATATATATATATATATAGTATATATATATATATAGGCACAGGTGGTTTAGTGGTTAGCACATTCGCCTCACACCACCAGGGTCCGGGTTCGATTCCCGTCTCGGCCATGTGTGTGTGTGTGTGGTGTTTGCATGTTCTCCCAGTGCCTCAGGGGGTTTTTCTCCGGGTTCTCCGGTTTCCTCCCTGGTCCAAAAACATGCACGGTAGGTTGATTGGTTGAATGTGAGTGTTTGAGTGTATCCTGCAATGGGTTGGCATTCCATCCAGGGTGTATCCTGCCTTAATGCCCATAGACGCCTGAGATAGGCACAGACTCCCCGTGACCCGAGGGAAGATCGGATATATAGCGGTTAGAAGATGAATGAATGAATGATTGAATAAATAAATAAATATATATATATATATATATATATATATATATATATATATATATATATATAAAATATACTGACAATAATTGAATGTATGTATTTTATTGCTTTTCCAAGACTGATATAATTATAATTGCCATAACTAAATAACAATAACTCGGAGAACGTGTATAAAGTACTACAGCAAATGAAATAGATGATTAATTATGTCAGTTGATCGTAAAATATATATTATAACAATATATAAATGTCAATAGGTAAAAGGTTATAAGAGTTCCGTTGCGTTTTAGCTGTATATTTGAAAAGCCTGATTTTATTTATATTATTTATTTGGTCTTTTTTTTTTCCTTTTTCCAAGTTATTTATATTGAAAAGTCAACATGTACAGATACAAAAATACAGACATAAAAATTCTCAACAAGGGATAAAACACAATTGGACAAATCTTTGGTAATTCTACGGTCACATTAAATCAACCAGACGAGCAGTGATGGACGAAGAACACAAGCCGCGTACCTGAGAAACAGTAGAGATGCATTAAGTAAAATATTACTAAAGCAAGGGGCACGGTGGCGTAGTGGTTAGCACGTTCGCCTCACACCGCCAGGGTCCGGGTTCGATTCCCGTCTCGGTCATGTGTGTGTGGAGTTTGTGCATGTTCTCCCCGTGCCTCAGGGGGTTTTTCCTTCTTTGTGTGTGGCCTCCCCGGGTTCTCCTCCGGTTTCCTCCCCCCGGTCCAAAAACATGCACGGTAGGTTGATTGGCACCTTGGAAAATTGTCCCTAGTGTATGAATGTGTGTGTGAATGTGTTTAATGTGTGTGTGTGTGTGTTTGTGTGTGTGTGTGTGTGTCCTGCGATGGGTTGGCATTCCATCCAGGGTGTATCCTGCCTTAATGCCCATAGACGCCTGAGATAGACACAGACTCCCCGTGACCCGAGGGAAGATCGGATAAAGCGGTAGAAGATGAATGAATGAATGAATTACTAAAGCAAAAGTGCTGCATTAAATCTTTCTATTGAGGGAAACAAAATATTTGGTTTTGAAATGTACTGATGAGGTGGTTTAGTGGTTAGCACGTTCGCCTCGCACCGCCAGGGTCCGGGTTCGATTCCCGTCTCGGTCATGTGTGTGTGGAGTTTGTGCATGTTCTCCCCGTGCCTCAAGGGGTTTTTCTCCGGGTTCTCCGGTTTCCTCCCCGGTCCAAAAACATGCACGGTAGGTTGATTGGCACCTTGGAAAATTGTCCCTAGTGTATGAATGTGTGTGTGTGAGTGTGTGTGTGTGTGCCCTGCGATGGGTTGGCATTTGATCCCGGGTGTATCCTGCCTTAATGCCCATAGACGCCTGAGATAGGAACACCGAGGGAAGATCGGATATAGCGGTAGAAGATGAATGAATGAATGAATACTTAAGCTGTCTAACATTGTTTTTTTGTTGTAGATGGCAGATCCGGTCTCCTTAAATGTTGGTGGTCATTTATACACCACCTCTTTATCTACTCTTCAGCGTTACCCGGACTCGATGTTGGGCGCCATGTTCCGTGGTGATTTTCCCACCGCGCGGGACGGCCAGGGCAACTACTTCATAGACCGCGACGGCCCGCTGTTCCGCTACGTCCTGAATTTCCTGAGGACGTCGGAACTGACCCTGCCGCACGATTTCAAAGAGACGGAGCTGTTGCGCAAAGAAGCGGATTTCTACCAGATCGAGCCACTGATCCAGTGTTTGAATGACACCAAACCACTATATCCACCGGACACCTTCGAGCAAGTGGTGGAACTTTCCAGTACACGCAAGCTGTCCAAGTATTCCAATCCGGTCGCCGTCATTATTACACAAGTCACCGTCACCACCAAAGTCCACGCTTTGCTGGAAGGCATTTCCAACAACTTTACACGCTGGAACAAACACATGATGGATACGCGGGATTTTCAGGTATCCTTCACCTTTGGACCGTGCGACTACCAGCAGGAGGTGGCGCTTAGGGTGCGCCTTGTGGAATACATCTCCAAGCAGGGGTTTACCATCAGGAACGCGCGGGTACATCACATGAGCGAGAGGGCCAACGAGAACACTGTAGAACATCATTGGACCTTCTGCAGGTGGGCACGCAAACTTGAGGACTGAATTGCGAAGCGGTTCCGCAGCTTTCTTTTGATGGAAGGTTTAGGAATCAAATGCTTTATGGCTCGCAAAAAAACTATATTTCCATAAATATAACGCGTATGTTATACGTATGTTTATGTTAATGATTAGTTGCCATCGGTTCTACCGCTGGTTATCCGATCTTCCGCTTAGACTCCCTCGGGTCCACGGCGAGTCTGTGTCTATCTCAGGCGTCTATGGGCATTAAGGCAGGATACACCCTGGATGGAATGCCAACCCATCGCAGGACACACACACACACACACACACACACATTCATTCACACACACATTCATACACTAGGGACAATTTTCCAAGGTGCCAATCAACCTACCGTGCATGTTTTTTGGACCGGGTTGGAAACCGGAGAAAAACCCGTAGAAACCCCCCTGAGGCCACGGGGAGAACATGCAAACTCCACACACACACATGGCCGAGACAGGTAATCGAACCCGGACCCTGGCGGTGCGATGTGAAACGTTGCTAACCACTAAACCACCTCATCAGTACATTTCAAAACCAAATATTTTGTTTCCCTCAATAGAAAGATTTAATGCAGCACTTTTGCTTTAGTAATTCATTCATTCATTCATCTTCTACCGCTTTATCATTATCCGATCTTCCCTCGGGTCACGGGGAGTCTGTGCCTATCTCAGGCGTCTATGGGCATTAAGGCAGGATAGCAGGATTAAGGCAGGACGCCTGAGATAGGCACAGACTCCCCGTGACCCGAGGGAAGATCGGATAAAGCGGTAGAAGATGAATGAATGAATGTTAATGATAAATGGCTCGCTGGCTACAAATAATACCCTCGTCTTGCTGCCCATGACTAGTTTTATCCCATCGTTAATTCTGCGCTAATCAATATTCATTCATTCATCTTCTACCGCTTTATCATTTATCGATCATCCCTCGGGTCACGGGGAGTCTGTGCCTATCTCAGGCGTCTATGGGTATTAAGGCAGGATACACCCTGGATGGAATGCCAACCCATCGCAGGACACACACACATTCACACACACATTCATACACTAGGGAAAATTTTCCAAGGTGCCAATCAACCTACCGTGCATGTTTTTGGACCGGGAAACTTTGGATGGACCGGGAGGAAACCGGAGAACCCAAAGAGAAAAAACCCCCTGAGGCACGGGGAGAACATGCACAAACTCCACACACACACACATGGCCGAGACGGGACTCGAACCCGGACCCTGGCGGTGTGAGGCGAACGTGTTAACCACTAAGCCACCGTGCCCCTGCTAATCAATATTTAGCGAACAAATCAAGGAAAATATCTCAATATTAGGATGTCCATTTTTAGTTGATCCATTTCGCAGTATGGATACAGAAGTCCTGAGAGGACGTGCATTCTAATATTTTTCTTTTCTAATTTTCACAATATTATTTATTTAGTTTTCTCACAATATCGATAAAGCAGATGTTTTCTCGTTAGCTGAATGTAAACCTGTTTCTGTTGTATTGTCCTGTAGCCCTTGCCTACTTAAGCTAAGCAGGGTTAGTACCTGAATGGGAGTCCACCTGGGAATGCTAGGTTGCTGTTGGTTAGTGTTAGTGAGGGCCAGCAGGGGGCGCTTACCCTGTGGTTTTTTTATGGTTCCTCACACCCCAGTGTAGTGACGGGGACATCATACTGTCAAAAAGCACCAAATGAGACGTTAAACCAGGGGTCACCAACGTGGTGCCCGTGGGCACCAGGTAGCCCCCAAGGAGCACATGAGTAGCTCTCAGGCTTGCTATAAAAAGTGCACAACTCATCAGTGAGATGCGTCTATAATGTAAAATGTAGTTAATTCGTTGTTGATAGTCACTGTCAAAAATCACAAGTGTATTCACATAGATAAATGAGTATCATTAATAATAATAATAATATATAACTAAAGGTAAATTTGTTATTTCAGAGGAGTATTTCAAACTGGTAGCCCTTTATATGACTCGGTGTCCATGTAGTAGCTCTCAGTTACAAAAAGGTTGGTGATCCCTGCGTTAAACCGAGGCTCTCTGTGGTCATTAAAAATCCCAGGATGAAATAGAGTAGAGGCCTCTGACCATCACGGCCTCCTAACCATCCACCATATCTACTGATTGGCGTCATCATTCTGTCTCCTCTCCACCAGTAGGATGGTGTGTGGTGGGAGTTCTGGTGCACTATGGCCGCCGTCGCATCATCCAGGTGGATGCTGTTACACCATAATGTACACATGCTGTACATTAGAACCTTTTAGAAGGTGAGTCATGTGACCCAGGCAAGCATCTTGACATTGAATAGAAGAATATAATATCCTTTATTTGTCACACATAAACATTACAGCATAGTGAAATTATGTCTTCACATATGCCAGCTCGTTTGGAAGCTGAGTGCAGGGTCGGCCATGATACAGCGCCCCCTGGAGCACTCGATCACGGACCCAAGGGTGGCAGCTTGGCAATACCGGGGCTCGAACCCCCGACCTTGCGGTCATTTTCCAAAATAAACAAACTCATCACAATAACACATATCTCGAGCCTCACGACTCCCATGTATGTGTATTAATGGACATGTTAATGTAATAACCAAAGCAGGACTTTTTGTTTGTGAGATAAATAGACAATAGAATTGGACGACTTTAAGTGGTCCTTCCCATCTGTTTGTTTTCATCGGTCAGACTGCTCACGCCACACAATCCTTCACTTCTCTAAGCCAAAGCAAATCTGACATTTTTGTAGTTATTTATTTATTTATTTTTATGTCTTGCCGCATTTGTTTACTCTGTGTGGGCGAACAATTTAGCAGCCGATGTTATGTCTGAGCGGAAAAAAACCTTTACTGGATTTTTTTTATTTATTTATTTTCGACTGACGGCAGCTTGCGTGCTGCCGACGCTGCATAGAAACAGAGGATAAAACCAGCATTAATAAAATAAACAATTAAAGGGCCACATAGCTAAACATAGCTGCCCGTTTTGGGCAAAGCTTCCAACCGATCCACCGCAACACCTAGTTATTGTCTATCATTTCTGTTTCTAATGTGTTATATATATTTTTTCAATTAAAGAAGCAATATATTATTTTATTATTTTTGTAATGATAAATAATTACTATTCGTGTATGTTTCGTGTATTTCGTATACCGTATATTATACAAGCATGAGTGCACGTTTTGGAATACATGTATCAAGTGATCTCATGCAGGACTTATTTTGAAAACAGGGACCATTAACAAAATGTAATATTGCTGTAATGTATACTTTGTCATCCCTCCATTCAGGATTTCTTGCCTCCGCCTTTCCCTTATGTCACTATCACATACATATTGTATAAGCAGTGTTGGGGAGTAACTAGTTCCATGTAACGGTGTTCATTCATTCATTCATCTTCTACCGCTTTATCCGATCTTCCTCACGGGGAGTCTGTGTCTATCTCAGGCGTCTATGGGCATTAAGGCAGGATACACCCTGGATGGAATGCCAACCCATCGCAGGACACACACACACACATGGTCACATTCAAATACTAGGGACAATTTTCCAAGGTGCCAATCAACCTACCGTTGATTGGCACCTTGAAAAACCGGAGAAAAACCCCCTGAGGCACGGGGAGAACATGCACAAACTCCACACACACATGGCCGAGACGGGAATCGAACCCGGACCCTGGCGGTGTGAGGCGAACGTGCTAACCACTAAACCACCGTGCCTCTTGTAACGGTGTTCGGTAATTGAATTACAAAATAAATGTAACAGTGATTCGTTACAGTTACTGAGAAGAAGAAATGTCATTAAATTACTTCTGAAAATGTTAAAAGATTACAAATAGGATTACATCTTTAGCGGTTATTGCGTCCGCGTAACATATCCAGGGTCGTGGGTTCGATTCCCTCCTCCTCCATGTTACTCGCCTGTGTGTCCTGTCATAGATATGCAAAGATTTGATCACTAAAAAAGTGTTACATGTTTTTTTGTGTTATGAAGTCTGACTTTGTTTGTGGCTGTGCTTAAACATGAAAATATTAATTCAGTCATCAAAAAGTCATCAAAGGTAATGAGTTACTTTACTTTTATAAAGTCATTGAAAAGTTACACTAATTATTACATTTTAAATAGGGTCGTTTATAATCTGTAATCCATTACATTTCCAAAGTAACCTTTACCTACACTGTGTATAACTATGGCAATAAGTGCAAATTCGGTGCAGATAAGTGTGTGTGTGTGTGTGTGTGTGTGTGTGTGTGTGTGTGTGTGTGTGTGTGTGTGTGTGTGTGTGTGTGTGAAAAAATGTTTACCTTCTTTCAAGCCTGGGACAGTTGTGATGTCACTAATGTTAATCTAGACAACCTAATAATATGCAATATATCTCAGCATGCTGTGGATTTCCAATCCATCCCAAAGGCGGGATTCAGGTCATGGCTTTGTGCCATTCATATTCTAGCACTTGCAGCCTTCATGTTCACTTTAGGGCCTTATATATATTCATTCATTCATTCATTCATTCATTCATCTTCTAACGCTTTATCCAATCTTCTCTCGGGTCACGGGGAGTCTGTGCCTATCTCAGGCGTCTATGGGCATTAAGGCAGGATACACCCTGGATGGAATGCCAACCCATCGCAGGACACACACACACTCACACACTCACACACTAGGGACAATTTTCCAAGGTGCCAATCAACCTACCGTGCATGTTTTTGGACCGGGGAGGAAACCGGAGAACCCGGAGAAAAACCCCCTGAGACACGGGGAGAGCATGCAAACTCCACACACACATGGCCGAGACGGGAATCGAACCCCGAGGTGTGATGCGAACGTGCTAAACACTAAGCCACCATGCCCCTTATATATATATATATATGAAGTTTAATTCTATTCCTGTATCATCATCCCTATAAAATGATCCTTTAAAATTGTGTGTAACATTATGGAGAAGAATCATATATGGTATACACAATCATTTGTCTTTATAGTTGTCTTTGTTTTTAATACTATATGTGTACTTTGCTTTTCGAAGTAAATGTGTATGAAATCAGTCTGGTAATTCTCAACATTCTCCTCAATGATTATCGACTGTGTACAAACTATCCAGAAAGTTTGTTTGTTTGTTTGTTTATTTGTTTGCACTATTCTGGGAAAATTCTAGAACCTGTTGTTTGTGCAAACCCGAGGAGATCAGCAGTTTCTGACAAACCCAAACCAGCCCATCTGGTACCAACAACCACGCCACAGTTAAAGTCACCCAGATCCCATTTTTGCCTGTTCTCGTGTTTGGTGTTCATATTTATTAGATCTTTGACCTGCATCTGCATGATTTATCTGAGTATCTGATTAAATGTCTGCATAAATGTTTGTGTCCACATGTTTCTAATAAAAGTGTTGTCTGATGTGTGTGCAATGAAATTTATCTTCTACCGCTTTATCCGATCTTCCCTCGGGTCACGGGGAGTCTGTGTTTATCTCAGGCGTCTATGGGCATTAAGGCAGGATACACCCTGGATGGAATGCCAACCCATCGCAGGACTGTGCAATGAAATGATTTAAAATAAATGTAGCATGTAGCATAAAATAGCTGGGCTGGGCATCTGTCAGTGTCATTTGCGACCTTCCCGTTGATGGGGAATTACAGTAAAGAACAACTAGTAGGGCTTTGACTGGTATATAGTAGTGAGCAGTGTTGGGGAGTAACTAGTAACATGTAACGGCGTTCCATAACTTAATTACAAAATAAATGTAACAGTGATTCGTTACAGTTACTGAGAACATTTTTTTCATTAATTTACTTATGAAAAGGTTAAAGATTACAAATAGGGTTCCATCTGAACAATTTCATGACAACTGTTGAGAACTGATATTTTTTCCAAGAATTTAACATTTTTTTTCCTAAGAATGTTCACTTAAAGTGCCACCTAGTGGACAAAAGAAAGTAATTAGAAAAAATTAAAATTATATATATATATATATATATATATCATCATTCATTCATTCATTCATCTTCTACCGCTTTATCCGATCTTCCCTCGGGTCACGGGGAGTCTGTGCCTATCTCAGGCGTCTATGGGCATTAAGGCAGGATACACCCTGGATGGAATGCCAACCCATTGCTGGACACACACACACTCGCAATCACACACACATTCATACACTAGGGACAATTTTCCAATGTGCCAATCAACCTATCGTGCATGTTTTTGGACCGGGAGGAAAGGAGACCGGAGAAAAACCCGGAGAGAAACGTGAGAAAAAACCCCTGAGGCACGGGGAGAGAGACTTGCAAACTCAAACTCCACACACACATGGACGAGACGGGAATCGAACCCGGACCCTGGAGGTGTGAGGCGACCGTGCTAATCATATATACAGACGTGGACAAAATTGTTGGTACCCTTTGGTCAATGAAAGAAAAAGTCACAATGGTCACAGAAATAACTTTAATCTGACAAAAGTAATAATAAATAAAAATTCTATAAATGTTAACCAATGAAAGTCAGACATTGTTTTTCAACCATGCTTCAACAGAATTATGTAAAAAAATAAACTCATGAAACAGGCATGGACAAAAATGATGGTACCCCTAGAAAACACAGAAAATAATGTGACCAAAGGGACATGTTAATTGAAGGTGTGTCCACTAATTAGCATCACAGGTGTCTACAACCTTGTAATCAGCCATTGGGCCTATATATATGGCTCCAGGTAATCACTGTGTTGTTTGGTGATATGGTGTGTACCACACTCGACATGGACCAGAGGAAGCAAAGGAAAGAGCTGTCTCAAGAGATCAGAAAGAAAATTATAGACAAGCATGTTAAAGGTAAAGGCTATAAGACCATCTCCAAGCAACTAGATGTTCCTGTGAGTACAGTTGCACATATTATTCAGAAGTTTAAGATCCATGGGACTGTAGCCAACCTCCCTGGACGTGGCCGCAGGAGGAAAATTGATGACAAATCTAAGAGACGGATAATCCGAATGGTAACAAAAGAGCCTAGAAAGACTTCTAAAGAGATTCAAGGTGAACTTCATGCTCAAGGAACATCAGTGTCAGATCGCACCATCCGTCATTGTTTGAGCCAAAGTGGACTACATGGGAGACGACCAAGGAGGACACCATTGTTGAAAACGAATCATAAAAAAGCAAGACTGGAATATGCCAAACTACATGTTGACAAGCCACAAAGCTTCTGGGAGAATGTCCTGTGGACAGATGAGACAAAAATCGAAGTTTTTGCCAAGGCACATCAGCTGTATGTTCACAGACGAAAAAAATGAAGCATATCAAGAAAAGAACACTGTCCCTACTGTGAAACATGGAGGAGGCTCTGTTATGTTCTGGGGCTGCTTTGCTGCGTCTGGCACAGGGTGTCTTGAATCTGTGCAGGGTACAATGAAATCTCAAGACTATCAAGGAATTCTAGAGAGAAATGTACTAGCCAGTGTCAGAAAGCTTGGTCTCAGTCGCAGGTCATGGGTCTTGCAACAGGACAATGACCCAAAACACACAGCTAAAAACACCCAAGAATGGCTAAGAGGAAAAAATTGGACTATTCTAAAGTGGCCGTCTATGAGCCCTGACCTCAATCCTATTGAGCATCTTTGGAAGGAGCTGAAACATGCAGTCTGGAAAAGGCACCCTTCAAACCGGACACAACTGGAGCAGTTTGCTCATGAGGAGTGGGCCAAAATACCTGCTGAGAGGTGCAGATGTCTCATTGACAGTTACAGGAAGCGTTTGATTGCAGTGATTGCCTCAAAAGGTTGCGCAACAAAATATTAAGTTAGGGGTACCATCATTTTTGTCCATGCCTGTTTCATGAGTTTATTTTTTTACATAATTCTGTTGAAGCATGGTTGAAAAACAATGTCTGACTTTCATTGGTTAACATTTATAGAATTTTTATTTATTATTACTTTTGTCAGATTAAAGTTATTTCTGTGACCATTGTGACTTTTTCTTTCATTGACCAAAGGGTACCAACAATTTTGTCCACGTCTGTATATATATATATATATATATATATATATATATATATATATATATATTTATATATATATATATATATATATATACACACAGCTGGTGAGGAGGATTCATTTATGGACCACAAGCAATTTTAATTGAAGACCAATAAATAAGCAAATTTCACCAGTTGTTCAAAAATGTAGTCATATTTTTTTTTTTGTAGTCAAACAATATTGAATTTAATTGAAATATATCCTGGAGCATTAGATCACAGGTGGGTCGCACTAAATGCAGGTGTGAATGAGGGTCAAAAGCATCTTAACGACGCACTGTAATGTCTTAAACAATATTAACACATGTAATGAAATGCTTTTCTGTGCATCCTGGACGGCAATAAATGACCAAATACAGACTAAAGCAGGGGTCACCAACCTTTTTGAAACCTGAGAGCTACTTCATGGATACTGAGTGATACAAAGGGCTACCAGGTTTGATGCACTCTTCTGAAATTTGCCTTTAGTTATATATATTATAATTAATGACACTGATGATTTCTCACAATAAGTATTGTGAGTTCACAATGAGTCTCACTGATGAGGTTTTAGAACAGGCCTGAGAGCTACTCATGTGGTCCTTGGGGGCGACCTGGTGCCCGCTGGCACCACGTTGGTGACCCCCTGGACTAAACAGAGTCACCCAAGGCGGAAATATGTAGCCCTTACAAGAGACTGAAAAGTGCATTGAAGTTCTCTGACATTAGGGTAATGGATAAAGATGATGCTACAACAGCAAAGTCATACGTTCATTTGTGGCCTCTTCTCTCTGTCATTACAATGTTTTGAAAGAATACCATTCATTCATTCATTCATTCATTCATCTTCTACCGCTATATCCGATCTTCTCGGGTCACGGGGAGTCTGTGCCTATCTCAGGCGTCTATGGGCATTAAGGCAGGATACACCCTGGACGGAATGCCAACCCATCGCAGGACACTCACACACACATTCATACACACATTCATACACTAGGGACAATTTTCCAAGGTGCCAATCAACCTTCCGTGCATGTTTTTGGACCGGGAGGAAACCGGAGAACCCGGAGAAAAACCCTCTGAGGCACGGGGAGAACATGCAAACTCCACACACACATGCACTCCACACACACATGGCCGAGACGGAAATCGAACCCGGACCCTGGCGGTGTGAGGCGAACGTGCTAACCACTAAGCCACCGTGCCCCTCGAATACCATTCAGTTCAATTCAATTTTTCCTGAAAATAAAAGCAGCATAAGATCGATGTAATAAATGTACATGGCAACCTTTCTCCACTGGAAATGACTGTGTGAAATCTGATGTCCTGATGGTCACCGGAGACATGTCCCTAATGCCAGATGTGAATGATCGTGTCTCGGCGGTTCCCGTGTGATTATCTATCATTCAAGTTGCATGTTAATGGCAGCTGCGTACGGGGCCTTTAATAAGTGTTTGTGTCTATTTTCCCCTCCCGTCCTTATGTGTGCTTCAGTGTCTTCCCTCCCCCATTGCGTTAGTTTTGTTTGTTGCCTATGTGAGTTCAGTGGGGGGAGGTATCTTGGGAATAGCCTACGTAGAGCTGTTTTAGATGGGGGAGGGGATGATGCTTTTCTAGGCTTTTGTGCATTTGAGAAACAATACAATGACACAACAGTATCTCACACTAGAATAGCCCTCTTGTGTATGTACGCCAAGACCTTCTATAAAGTCATGAAGTCACAATGTTTTTGTGAAAACATGACCTTAATGTCATATCACCTTCCCGCCGATTGCCTGTTGAGAGAAACCATGTGGATAGCCATTGGTATCTTGAACAGCTCTAGAATAGCTTGCACTAGAGAGTCTGGACATGCAGCTGTCTTGTAAGCCATTATGGCAACCTCTGTCACCCAGTGGGCCCGTTTTTGCTTAGCAATGGGTTTTTCCACAAGGTCTCTCGGGGATAATCCAGCCACTAACTGCATAACAAGATTCACCCCGTTGTATTTGTTTCTGCTATCTATTTTACCAGGATATTGATCAGCAAAACCTTTTTAGTGGTGCACTTTTCAAATATGTATCAGTTTACCCAGATCTTGGGTAAATCAGGCACTTAAATGGACCTCGCACGTGTGTGATGATTGTATGACGTCTAAGACAGGCGCATTTAACTCACGAGGGCGTACAGAGCCCACGGACTATGGGCTTTAACATTCAATCTGTTCAATGGCTACATGTTGACATGGGGAGCAAACAATGGCATTCATTCATTCATTCATTCATCTTCTACCGCTATATCCGAGACGGGGAGTCTTTGCCTATCTCAGGCGTCTATGGGCATTAAGGCAGGATACACCCTGGATGGAATGCCAACCCATCACAGGACACACACACATTCACATTCACACACACATTCATACACTAGGGACAATTTTACAAGGTGCCAATCAACCTACCGTGCATGTTTTTGGACCAGGAGGAAACCGGAGAACCCGGAGAAAAACCTCCTGAGGCACGGGGAGAACATGCAAACTCCACACACACATGGCCGAGACGGGAATCGAACCCGGACCCTGGTGGTGTGAGGAGAACGTGCTAACCACTAAGCCACCGTGCCTCCCACAATGGCATTCAGATTATCCATAATGAGCAAGAATGTGGCAACACTGACAAGTCCTGCGATGATTCTAGGAAAAAAGGGAGGTAATAGATCCAGTGGTTAAGGCTTCGGCCTCTGGACTGGAAGATCATGGGTTCAAACGCCACCACCACCACCACTACCATGCTGCCACCCCTAGTGGACCCCTTAACAAGTCCCTTAACCCTCAATTGCTCAAATTGTAAGGTGTTCTGGATAAGAGCGTCTTCCAAATACTGTAAATGAAACCTTGAGAGGAACCATACTTAAAACTGAACCCAGATATACATACTATACAACCAGAATGTACTAATAAAACAATAAGACAAATTATAGAATTATATACCATTGTAAGGAAAAAATAAGGTCATATGGAATTTGATGCTTGAAGCCGATCTCAAAAAAGACATGGACATGTTTAACACAGCATGTAGCATCACATCTTCTGTCCCCATAGTGTCCATACGGGAACTGAGAACTGAGGTTTGGAAGAGGAATGTTGTCCCATACAGTATGTCTGATACCTGCTCAAAAGTCTTGGATGTCCTTAGTTGTATTTTTGCACCAAAGGTTTTTTTTTTTCACGCTATTATAATCAATGCAGTTAGAATTGCCCTAATAAAAGATGTTTTCTGCATTATGGGAGCATTTGCTGGTCTAAAACCTGTATATAACTTTCAGCATTAATGCTGAGACCTGTCAAATGCTGCATAGTCCCTCTCCTCTTTAGCCTGGAGGATATGGTCTCTATGGTTGCAAAAAGAAATTGGAATTTTAATTTAGTCTCAAGGGGGCACGGTGGCTTAGTGGTTAGCACGTTCCCCTCACACCGCCAGGGTCCGGGTTCGATTCCCGTCTCGGCCATGTGTCTGTGGAGTTTGCATGTTCTCTCCGTGCCTCAGGGGGTTTTTCTCCGGGTTCTCCGGTTTCCCCCCGGTCCAAAAACATGCACGGTAGGTTGATTGGCACCTTGGAAAATTGTCCCTAGTATATGAATGTGTGTGTGTGTGTGTGTGCCCTGCGATGGGTTGGCATTCTATCCAGGGTGTATCCTGCCTTAATGCCCATAGACGCCTGAGATAGGCACAGACTCCCCGTGACCCGAGGGAAGATCGGATAAAGCGGTAGAAGATGAATGAATGAATGAATTTGGCCCAGAGAGAATGATGGCATTTCTACATCATATTTACACATGTCTTCTTCTATGATAAGATTTAAAACAGTGGTCCCCAACCTTTCCTGTACCGCGGACCACTTTAATGTCTGGCAATATTTTCACGGCCCAATCTAAAGGTGTAGCTTATAAAAACTAAATAAAATGACAAGATCGGCATTAAAAACTGTTGTGTTTTCTCTATAATAATAATTTAACCATGGGGTGCTTGCTCTCGCCTCATTAGAGAGCCGGTCACCGCATATTACGCACAGCGGGTTTGGTGCGTCCGTGGAATCGCCCGTGGCGATAAATCCATATTTGAAATATGTTTCTTGATACTGCCTGTTAAAGGCAGCTTTCCGTTTGTTAGCGGGTGCAGGTTCCTCTTCTGTCCCTTCATTGGACCGTTTCCCCTTCGCAAAGAAACAATCTAAAGAAGTTTGTTTTGCCAGCTTGGGATTAAATTTAGCGGGATGTATCACGTGTTAGCGGTCAGGAGGAGATGGACGTAGGTAAGACATGTGACCGAGGCATGCATTTTGTCGTGCGCCAAGAAAGAGTCATAGACTCATGTGGAGGAGGAAACCCGGTCATTTTTAAATATAATACATCGTTCATCAATAAAAGGCAATAATGCAAGTTATGTATTCTTTCTATGTGGCCCGGTACCAACTGACCCCCTGGGGTTGGGGACCACTGATTTAGAGAGATTTATTCTTGGAAGTGTTTATAAGCCCATGCAGTGATTTCCATGACAGAGTAATGACAGATTTAAATACAGTGTTGCCTGAGGGTCCTGAGGGTATCCTTTACTGATTTTGTCCCTTTGTCCCTTGTATACAGGGATTTCTACACATTCTTCCAAACTGGTGATATTGTGTACTGTAAATGATTGTGCAATTTGATCGTGAGGAATATTGTTCTGAAGTTGTTCCACAATTTGTAGACAAAAGTCTTTCACAGACAGGAGACGTTCTGCCCATATTTAATTATGAGAGCCTCTTTTAGCTACACTTTTTATACCCAATTATTTTACTGTCCTATTTGTCAGTTAACCCAGTTATTTACCAAATGTCCCCAGTTTAAACATTTGGTATCTTTATGTTACTTAATGAATAAAATACAGGTTTTACTTCCCTGTTCTCTTATTCATTCATTCATTCATCTTCTACCGCTTTATCCGATCTTCCCTCGGGTCACGGGGAGTCTGTGTCTATCTCAGGCGTCTATGGGCATTAAGGCAGGATACACCCTGGATGGAATGCCAACCCATCACAGGACACACACACACACACACACACACATTTTACACACTAGGGACAATTTTCCAAGGTGCCAATCAACCTCCCGTGCATGTTTTTGGACCGGGGAGGAAACCAGAGAACCCAGAGAAAAACCTCCTGAGGCACGGGGAGAACATGCACAAACTCCACACACACATGGCCGAGACGGGAATCGAACCCGGACCCTGGCGGTGTGAGGCGAAAGTGCTAACCACTACGCCCCTCTTGTTCTCTTATTAATTGATACTAAACTATTACTGAACTCTTTGTAGTCTGTAGTCCAAAACCATTACAGCAAATTCATACCAATTATAGTCCAAAACCATCTTCAAAACAGTCTCTTTGTGCTGTTTATGTGGAACCATCCTTAGCAGCTTTTTTATTATAATTCTTGTTAATTAATCCAGACATACATTACAATGTAACATTACAATGAATCAGACAAGTCTAAAGAGCAGAACTGGACAGGATCACTTGGATCTCAGGAGCATTTACATTAGATCATTGTGCAAGGTACATGTACAGAGCCAATGAAATGCAGTCCGTATCTAACAAGAAGCACAAGCAGTATGATAAATAAGGGTGTTATGTTCATAATTACAGAGGGGAGAGTGAATCATGTACAACCGGTACAACCTGTAGCAGGTAATAAATGGTGTATATATAATACAGATGCATATACAGTATATACATAAAGTATATGGAGGGGGGGGGCTATGTTTCAGTTTGTTTGGCCTCTAAAGCATCTGCCTGACGAGATAAATAATGTAATGTATATGTGACCAATAAAGGATATTATTATATTATAATATATTATTATTATTAGTGTGATTAGCAGCTAAAATCCACAATGATCTCCTTTGTCTTCTTGGTGTTGAGTTCCAGGTTCCTCACGCCATGAAGTGACAATTGCTGTTTGAGGCATAGGCAGGGTGAAAATAGAATTTAGGGGAGGGACAATGCGCGTCCCTGGGGAACCCCAGTGTTATTGGTGAGACTGAAGGAGGTGAAGGTGTTCAGCCAAACCGACAGCGGTCGGTTTATATTAGCTTGGAAGATCTAACTGTTGGAGGTGTTGGAGGTTGTATTCCAGTGTTGGCCTCTTGACCGGAAGATCACGGGTTCAAAGCCCACCACCACCAAGCTGCTACTAGTGGGCCCTTGAGCAAGGCCCTTACCTCTCAATTGCTCAGTTGTAAGTCTCTCTGGATAAGGGCGTCTGCCAAAGTTCACGGAAATGGCATCCTCAGTTGGCCTATTCAGTAGATTTGTCAAATTGGAATGTCTGCCAGTCAGACAGGTTTTAAGGTGGGTGAGGACCAGTCTTTCAAAGCACTTTTTAGTGACTGTGACAGGACAAAAATCACCCAGTTCTGTCTTTAGCACTGGAGCAATGGTAGCAAACTTGAAGCAGGTGGGGACAATTGCCTGGGACAAGGACAGATTAAAGATGTCTATAAAGACCTCAGCCTGCTCCTCAATGCATGCTCTCAATACACGGCCAGAGATGCCATGGGCGCCTGGAATGGGGAGTCTGGCTTGGAGGCCATCTGGAATGGGGAGTCTGGCTCAGAGGTCATCTGGAATGGGGAGTCTGGCTCAGAGGTCATCTGGAATGGGAAGTCTGGCTTGGAGGCCATCTGGAATGGGGAGTCTCGCTTGGAGGTCATCTGTCATGGGGACTCTGGCTCAGAGGTCATCTGTCATGGGGAGTCTGGCTCAGAGGTCATCTGTCATGGGGAGTCTGGCTCAGAGGTCATCTGGAATGGGGAGTCTGGCTCGGAAGTCATCTGTCATGGGGAGTCTGGCTCGGAAGTCATCTGTCATGGGGAGTCTGGCTCAGAGGTCATCTGGAATGGGGAGTCTGGCTCAGAGGTCATCTGGAATGGGGAGTCTGACTCGGAGGCCATCTGGAATGGGGAGTCTGGCTCAGAACCCATCTTTGAAAGGGAATCAGTCTCAGAGGCCATCTTGAAAGGAGAATCGGGCTCGACTGGGCAGGGAATTTGGTTCAGGGTTGGTTGGCATGTTGGGAGGAGGTTGTGGAGTGGCAACCAACTTCAACCAAAGAGACTGAAGAGACGGATGTAAGAGTTCAGACAGACAGGGAGCGGAGAGAGACCGGAGTGTATTTCTTGTGTTGCTTAGTACTCATCCCTTTGCCTGTTCTCAGCTTCTACCGCCAGACTCAACTTTACTGATCTAAGAAAACGCTGGGCTGCTGATCGGAAGATCCGGGTTCGAGCCCCGGTATGGCCAAGCTGCCGCCCTTGGGTCCTTGAGCAAGACCCTTAACCCTCTGTGCTCCAGGGGCGCCGTATCATGGCTGATACCCTGCGCTCTGACCCCCACAACCAACATCAAGCTGGGATATGCGAAGAAAAGAATTTCACTGCTGTAATGTATATGTGACCAATAAAGGATATTATTATGATATTATTATTAGCTAGCTTATATGGCCATGAATTTTGACAGCCTTCCTGGAAGAACTCAGCTGTATCCGATACCTTCACACAAACAGAACCATCTCCTGGTCTTCTCATCAGCGTGAGCTCGACGGAAGACTCTTTAATAGAATCTGACTTCAACCTCGCTAGTTTAATGACCTGCATCCATTATGTTCTAATTATACTACATCTGAGTGTTGCGTATAATTGTCCTATAATTTTCATTCCTATACATCGTCTGTACTTCAAGCAGTTCAGGAACCATAACCTGCTTCATAGCCACTTCTCGTTGATATACGGATTGACATTCATTCATTCATTCATTCATTGTCTACCGCTTTATCCGATCTTCCCTCGGGTCATGGGGAGCCTGTGCCCATCTCAGGCGTCTATGGGCATTAAGGCAGGATACACCCTGGATGGAATGCCAACCCATCACAGGACACACACACACACACACACACACATTTATACACTAGGGACAATTTTCCAAGGCGCCAATCAAACTCCCGTGCATGTTTTTGGACCGGGGGGAAACCGGAGAACCCGGAGAAAAACCCCCTGAGGCACGGGGAGAACATGCAAACTCCACACACACATGACCGAGACGGGAATCGAACCCGGATCCTGGCGGTGTGAGGCGAAAGTGCTAACCACTACGCCACCGTGCCCCTTATGGATTGACATAATTTGATATAATTTCCTCATTTCATGTCTTTCATGGGAATTTCTCTTAGATGTGAGAAAAACTTTATGTCTCAAGCAAGTAAAGGAATACAGCCAAAATGTTAAGACTGAGAATGACTCCTTTTTTTAAAATAACATTATTCATGCAATATATATTGGCCAATTATTTTATAAACTCAGTTTACTTACAATTATAACCATATATGTCTTGGCTTTTTGTATTTGTTTCAATGCAATGAACTCACAGTAAATATCCCTGTGCCAACTTCCATCTGCAGCTCCACCTGATCTTTAACAGGTCACTCTTATTTCACCTATGGTAGCTGCATGGTTCTTAACATCTCATCTGCAGCAGCGGCAGCATCGTACCAACCTACGTACATTCCATTCCCACAAATAAATAAACAAACTCTTACTATTTTCATTTCAAGGGTAATAATGAGTGAAATAGCAATGACATCTTTAAGACACTGTTGCTGAATGCTTGGATATGTTCAATAATTCAATTGTATGGAAAAAAAAACTATATATAGAGTACTGTGCAAAAGTCTAAAAAGTGTGAAAAAAAATGCTGCAAAGAATGTTGTCATAAATATACATAAAGATTTTTAACATTTTTGCAATTTATAAAATTCAAAGTAAAAGGGCACGGTGGTTTTAGTGGTTAGCACGTTCGCCTCACACCTCCAGGATCCGGGTTCGATTCCCGTCTCGGCCATGTGTGTGTGGAGTTTGCATGTTCTCCCCGTGCCTCAGGGGGTTTTCCTCCGGGTTCTCTGGTTTCCTCCCGGTCCAAAAACATGCACGGTAGGTTGATTGGCACCTTGGAAAATTGTCCCTAGTGTATGAATGTGTGTGTGAATGTGTGTGTGAATGTGTGTGTGTGTGTGTGTCCTGTGATGGGTTGGCATTCCATCCAGGGTGTATCCTGCCTTAATGCCCATAGACGCCTGAGATAGGCACAGACTCCCCGTGACCCGAGAAAATCGGATATAGCGGTAGAAGATGAATAAAATGCAAAGTAAAAGGGCACGGTGGTTTTAGTGGTTAGCACGTACGCCTCACACCTCCAGGATCCGGGTTCGATTCCCGTCTCGGCCATGTGTGTGTGGAGTTTTTACATGTTCTCCCCGTGCCTCAGGGGGTTTTCCTCCCCGGTCCAAAAACATGCACGGTATGTTGATTGGCACCTTGGAAAATTGTCCCTAGTGTATGAATGTGTGTTTGTGAGTGTGTGTGTGTGTGATGGGTTGACATTCTATCCAGGGTGTATCCTGCCTTAATGCCCATAGACACCTGAGATAGGCACAGACTCCCCGTGACCCGAGGGAAGATCGGATAAAGCGGTAGAAGATGAATGAATGAATGAATGTTAATTGTAAATGGAATATAATGCGGGTGTGGATTTTATTACCGTGACTGTCCTAGAAGATGAATGAATGAATGAATGAATGAATAAAATGCAAAGTGAGAAATCAAATCAATATTTGGCGTTAGTACCTTTTGTAGAACTAGAAGTAGTGTAAGTGATGGCACCCCCCCCCCCCCCCCCCCCACAAAGTGATGGCACCCCCCCCCCCCCCCCCCCCACACACACACACACACACAAAGCCATGATCTCAACATCATGGAGTGTAGTGTGGGATTCCATGAAGAGACAGAAGGATGTGAGAACGTCAACATCCACAGAAGATCTGTGTTTACTTCTCCAAGATGGAGCAACCGACCAGCCGAGTTCCTTCATAAACACTGTGTGTAAGTGTACATAGAAGTATTATTACTGCTGTTTTGAAGGCAACGTGTGTTCATACCAAATATTGATTTGATTTCCATTTCTCTTTTATTCATTCACTGCATGTCGTTCATTGATGAAAGTCCATTTTGGAAAGCATTCTCTGTTTACAGCATTTTTTTCACATGGTACTGTATATCTAGAGAAGTGCTGTAGCTATTTCAAAGAAATACCATAAAACAGGAAGATGGGAGCAAGACCCTGTTGGCTACCCTCAGGAATCTTGGTGTCTCTGGAGCTGGTGTCTCTGGTTTTCCTCCTGCCTGGAAGGTGGATCATATCAGGTAGCATGGAGAGGAACTACATCTGCCCCACACAGACTCACCACTGGTGTCCCACAAGGCTCAGTACTTGGTCCTCACTCTATACTCTCTCTTGGTGAAGTCATCTCCTGTCATGGATTTGACTACCACTGCTATGCTGATGACACTCAACTCACCTTCTCCTTCCCTCCATCAGACACCACAGCGTCTGCTAGAATATCAACCTGTCTATCTGACATCGCTTCGTGGATGAGCGTTCATCAGCTGAAAATCAACCCGAAGAAAACGGAACTGCTGGTGATCCCAGGCGATTCATCTCCTGGTCAGGATCTCAGCATAACTCTCCACACCTCTCGACTTTCTGCCCCCATCACTGCTTGCAATCTCGGGGTAACTATGGACCATCATTATCGTTCTCTTTTCATATTTCTAATGTTTTTACTCGCTATATTGCTAACGTTACTCGCTCTAGTCGACACCTTCCCTACAACATCAGAAGGATTCAAGCGTTTCTATCCACACAGGCTGCTCAGGTCCCGGATCAGTCTCTCGTCATCTCGATACTGGACTACTGTAACTCTCTGTTGGCAGGTTCTACCTCAGAACTCTATTGGTCCACTGCAAATGATTCAAAACGCAGCAACTCGACTCGTGTTCGACCTGCCTACATTCTCTCACACCCCCGACACTGCTAACGCTCGCCTACAAAGCCAAAAATGGATCTGCACCTTCATACCCCAGAAACCTCCTCATCACCTCCCGTAGCGCACCTCGCTGCCCGAGAGCGTCTCGCACTGCTCGCCTGCTTCCACCTTCTCTGTTCTGGCACCGAGGTGGTGGAATGACCCGGACGTCCCAACTACAGAGACACTGTCTATCTTCAAATGACGACTGAAGACCCCGATCGCTTCCAACAACACCACCTATCCTAACACTTCTTCCTTCTCACTGTCCAGGAAACCATTATAAAGAAATCCCTCAACTGTGTCTAATGCCTATTTTGTACCTTAAGTTTGTAATCAATCATTCATTCATTCATTCATTCATTCATTCATCTTCTACCGCTATATCCGATCTTCCCTCGGGTCACAGGGAGTCTGTGTCTATCTCAGGTGTCTATGGGAATTAAGGCAGGATACACCCTGGATGGAATGCCAACCCATCGCAGGGCACACACTCACACACACACACACACACACACACATACACACACACAACACAGACACATACACTAGGAACAATTTTTCCAAGGTGCCAATCAACCTACCGTGCATGTTTTTGGACCGGGAGGAAACCGGAGAACCCGGAGAACCCCCTGAGGCACGGGGAGAACATGCACAAACTCCACACACACATGGCCGAGACAGGAATCGAACCCGGACCCTGGCGGTGTGAGGTGAACGTGCTAACCACTAAGCCACCGTGCCCCCTTCAATCATAAATAAATGAATTTATTCTTAGATGGAGACTACTATTTGTACGTCGCTCTGGATAAGGGCGTCTGATAAAGGCTTTAATGCGAGCTCTAATGCATTGTGTAAACAAGTCTAAGCAAAAAATACAAGTAAAATTTCCTACACAAGTTAGAAGAATACAGTTAGCCAAGTGAATGTAGGAAAACAATGTTTTCTGTATTTGTTCACTACCAAAGTGATGTGTTCACTATGGTTTTCCTTAAAATAAGATAGCTAAATCAAACCTGTTTAGATTGTTGGATATGAGTATAGACCTTTGTAGCCTGGACATGAAAACTGATTTAGGATTTGCAAAACAACAGTGGGGGGGGGGCACGGTGGCTTAGTGGTTAGCACATTCGCCTCACACCACCAGGGTCCGGGTTCGATTCTGGTTTCGGCCATGTGTATGTGTGGAGTTCCGGGTTCTCCGGTTTCCTCCTGGTCCAAAAACATGCACGGTAGGTTGATTGGCACATTGGAAAATTGTCCCTAGTGTATGAACGTGTGTGTGTGTGTGTGTGTGTGTGTGTGTGTGTGTGTGTGTGTGCGATGGGTTGGCATTCCATCCAGGGTGTATCCTGCCTTAATGCCCATAGACGCCTGAGATAGGCACAGACTCCCCGTGACCCAAGGGAAGATCGGATAATGTGGTAGAAGATGAATGAATGAATGAATGAATGAAAACAACAGTGACTACATCACACTATAACCAAAGATCATCGGTTCACACTCACCACAAAACAGGAAGCAGAAGCCCAAATCTTAGACTAATGTGTAGCTGGGATTGCTAGCTTTCCACAATAAGGAATCGGCTTCAAACAAACACATTGTTAAGTACAAGGTAAATTTAATACATAAAATGAAAGTAAAACCACAATCTTTATAAAAAAAAATATATATATATATATATATATATGTAAAAATTGCCATGACATAGAAACACACACACACATTGACAAAGCACTGACAAGACATTAAACAGGAACAGGAAACAGGAACGGGGGGGGGGGGGCTGTGATGTCAGAATAATCAGACAGCAGGAAACAGGACGCAAAACAGGAAATAAACACTAAAAAAGAAAGTGTAGAGCACGCAAAATAATGATGACTCTCAAGACATTTTCACGTGTGCAAAATGATTGCAAATGAAAGATAGCAAATATGGCAGAATGTGGATACTTGTCCCATTTATTGTCCTACACATGAAATCATATAGGGTGTTATTGGTATGGTGTGGCATTAAGATTTCCTTTCAGGAGAACTAAGAGGACATGTCCAAGCATGTCACTGCATCTGTACATGTGAAGTCCATAAAGACATGACCTCAACCTACTTAACGCATTTGGGATGATATATATATATATATATATATATATATATTGATATTGATATTGATAATATGATTATCCATGAAGAGGCACGGTGTTTTAGTGGTTAGCACACGTTCGCCTCACAACCGCCAGGGTCCGGGTTCGATTCCCGTCTCGGCCACTTGTGTGTGTGGAGTTTGCATGTTCTCCCCATGCCTCAGGGGGTTTTTCTCCGGGTTCTCCGGTTTCCTCCCCGGTCCAAAAAAAAAAACATGCACGGTAGGTTGATTGGAACCTTGGAAAATTGTCCCTAGTGTATGAATGTGTGTGTGTGTGTGTGTGTGTGTGTGTGTGTGCCCTGAGATGGTTTGGCATTCCATCCAGGGTGTATCCTGCCTTAATGCCCATAGACGCCTGAGATAGACACAGACTCCCCGTGACCCGAGGGAAGATCGGATAAAAAGCGGTAGAAGATGAATGAATGGATTATCATTATTAATTATATATTATTGATTATTATTATCATTATATTATATTATATATTATTATATATATATATATATATATATATATATATATATATATATATATATATATATATATGATATGGATATATATTATAACAGCAAAGGAGGAATATATCTGAAAATCTGGATATGGTCGTTCGAGCATAAAGTCTCCCAAAAGTTGGTGACAGGTTTGATCATTTTAATACACACATTCATTGACTTTTACGCAGGCACCCTTATCCTGAGTGACGTACTACAGAACGGTGGAGGGTTAAGGGCCTTGCTTAAGGGCCCACTAGTGGGATTTCAGTCTGGGACCTTCCAGTCCAAAGCCCAATGCCTTAACCACTGAGCTTCCACCTCCCAAGTGTGTTCATTCACTGTGTCTATGTCCTGTGGATGTGGTCATAAATTCCTCTTTAAAAGTAACACAAATTATTTTGTTCTTATCCTTATTTAACTAGAAATAAGATGACTTTTAGGCTTTCCTGTTTTATCACTTGAAAATAGGTGGGAGGTGGAAGATCAGTGGTTAAGGCATTGGGCTTTGGACTGGAAGGTCCCAGACTGAAATCCCACTAGTGGGCCCTTGAGCAAGGCCCTTAGCCCTCCACCGTTCTGTAGTACGTCACTCAGGATAAGGGTGCCTGCGTAAAAGTCAATGAATGTGTGTATTAAAATGATCAAACCTGTCACCAACTTTTGGGAGACTTTATGCTCGAACGACCATATCCAGATTTTCAGATATATTCCTCCTTTGCTGTTATAATATATCCATATCAATATATATAATAATGATAATCCATATCAATATATATATTAATAATGATAATCCATTCATTCATCTTCTACCGCTTTATCCGATCTTCCCTCGGGTCACGGGGAGTCTGTGTCTATCTCAGGCGTCTATGGGCATTAAGGCAGGATACACCCTGGATGGAATGCCAACCCATCTCAGGACACACATACACACACACACACACACATTCATACACTAGGGACAATTTTCCAAGGTGCCAATCAACCTACCGTGCATGTTTTTGGACCGGGGAAGGAAACCGGAGAACCCGGAGAAAACCCCCCGGAGGCACGGGGAGAACATGCAAACTCCACACACACATGGCCGTGACGGGAATCGAACCCGGACCCTGGCGGTGTGAGACGAACGTACTAGCCACATGTCAATTTCAATGCAATCAAAATAAAGAACATGCAGCGCATACGGTGTGTCCACGCTATTAACTGTGTAGTGGAATTAATAAACAATTAAAATCACTTTTTTTCATGCTGGACATCACCATTCATGACTCCTCTCATACCTACACATTATACATCTTCAGTTACAAGAACTCACATGTGACCTTATTTCACCTTCACGTCCTGATAATGAGAATCTGTCAACTCCAAATCAAATTATCTTGTTGACGTAGGCTAATTCCGCTAATGGGAGCATATAATCTGTACTTCAATGATGGATTGCCTCGAAAATATTGACTTGTTGTTTGTTTTCATGCATGACTGCTACAGTCATCATTAGTAATACATTTTTGCACTGGGATCTTTATTGTTCCATATGACTACGTGCACAGTCATATGTTCCATATGACTGTGCTCTGTTTCCCTTTAGCTTCTGTGCCCACTGCCCCGTCATGGTCCTTGATTCTGCCAGAGCCACCATGGTTCTAGGCTCCAGTATCCGCCAGCTCCTCCATGGTCCACTGCTGCAACTTGGGCTACCACTACTCTGGCTGCACCATGGACCATGTTTCTGCTGGTGCTGTCATAGTTTCAGGATCCACCAGCTTTTCTCTGGTGTCCTTTAGCTTCTCCATGGTTCACAACTATGCCTGCTCCGACATGGTTCAATATTCAGCATGGTCCGGCATGGTCCTCTGCTCCACCAGATCCTCCATGCTCCGCTGATACGCCAGACCTGGGACAGTATCCATGGTCTGAATGATGTCATCTTAGGAACATCTGGAAGCCGGTCCTTAAAGGGTCATGAAACTCCCTCGTTTCAGAGGTGTTTTTCACACGTCTGGATTGAAAGGCTTTGTGAAAAGGGGCGTCGTTTACTGGGGATAAAGGGGTGGGGGTAGAGTGTGGAGAAAAGGCGGACATTGCATAAAAAGGGGAGTTACAATAAGTGAATAATGTGAACGCTGTCAAGATGGACGCAGAGAGCAGGAGCTCCAGCGGTTCTGAGAGCTGTGTGGAACTTCTCCTCACCAGAATCCCCATACTTCGATCAGAATGATGAGAGTGCAGGTGCACTGCCTTATCAGTTTGATGATGAAGGGTCAATAGACGTGGCACACTGGTAGCGTTTTTTTTTGTGCAGACGGTAGACGCGACAGGAAATGTATTTTCTCCAAAAAGAAAAAGGTAAACAAATGAAAACAACATTTGCGTTGTTGCATTGGACAAAGGCACAGACACGAGCCATGACTCTAAACAACAACAACAACAACAACAACAACAACAACGATCGACACGACTGATACTTTCCCATGCATAAATGCCAGTTATTGGATTAGACGAGCGCTTTTTTCATGTATAATGTTACATTACTCATGAGTGATGTGAGCTCCACCCTATGACATATATGCATGGCAGCCACACAGCCAATGAGCTCTCAGATAAATCATGTCTATGTCACATGCCTTGAATTTAACCGTTTAAACCGGTTGAACCAAATGGTGCCATTGTGTAACACATTTTACTACCGCTATTATTGTTTTAATCAATGTGTAACACTTATATAGTGTATCTGTCAGCATCTCAAAACAAATGGTTTCATGACCCTTCAAAGGGGGATTCTGGACTATGCATTATAGGACTGCTTTTCCCAGAAGGAATTGCCAGGGGCCCTCATGGTTTCCTGCATGGAGGACTATTTAAGGAACACAGACACACAAATATTGCTAATTACTGAAGCACAGATTGTTTTGTTGTAGAATGTTCCAGTGCATATTCAAAATCAAGTTATCGAGGTATACATTCATTCATTCATTCATTCATCTTCTACCGCTAAATATCCGAATCTTCCCTCGGGTCACGGGGAGTCTGTACCTATCCCAGGTGTCTATGGGCATTAAGGCAGGATACACCCTGGATGGAATGCTAACCCATCACAGGACACACACACTCACATTCATACACTAGGGACAATTTTCCAAGGTGCCAATCAACCTACCGTGCATGTTTTTGGACCGGGGGAGGAAACCCGAGAACTCGGAGAAAAACCTCCCGAGGCACGGGGAGAACAATGCAAACTCTACACACACACATGGCCGAGACGGGAATCGAACCCGGACCCTGGAGGTGTGAGGAGAACGTGCTAACCACTAAGCCACCGTGCCCCTCACGATGTATACATACCACAAGAAAATTTGAACTAGCAATAAGCTATCCATGAACACCACCATGCTTCATCACTTTAGCACATCTGCACTAATTCACACCTCTAGCGTTTTGCAAGCGCTCCGCATCACACAAGACTTTCAGAGATCTGTCTTCAAGATTATCGGTTAGAACAAAGCCTAGTTACTGACGCTGTGTTTGTGAGGCCTTTTAAGTGGTAATTTTCAAGTGGAATGTGTGAAGTCGGGGGAAGAAAATAAACATGGACGCCCCCATGTCTTTTGTTTCCATTTCCATGATATTGTCTTCAAAAATACTCTATATTGTAATTGAGGATGTTTGTTTATGGACAGCTTTTTTATGATTCAGCCACAGCATCTCAGTTAGGTTGAGGTCTGGACTTTGCTGTCATTTCTACACCTTGATTGCTATCTGGCTGACAGACCATTCATTCATTCATTCATCTTCTACCGCTATATCCGATCTTCCCTCGGGTCACGGGGAGCGTCTATGGGCATTAAGGCAGGATACACCCTGGATGGAATGCCAACCCATAGCAGGACACACACACACATACACACACTCACATTCACACACACATTAAAACACTAGGGACAATTTTCCAAGGTGACAATCAACCTGCCGTGCATGTTTTTGGACCGGGGAGGAAACCGGAGAAAAACCCCCTGAGGCACGGGGAGAACATGCAAATTCCACACACACATGGCCGAGACGGGAATCGAACCAGGACCCTGGAGGTGTGAGGCGAACGTGCTAACCACTAAACCACCGTGCCCCTCATCCAAGTTCACGTATGGAATTATATAGTAAATGCACCGTCATTGCCAGCTTTACATTCATTCATTCATTCATCCATTCATCTTCTACGGCTTTATCCGATCTTCCCTCAGGTCACGGGGAGTCTGTGTCTATCTCAGGTGTCTATGGGCATTAAGGCAGGATACACCCTGGATGGAATGCCAACCCATCAGAGGACAAACACACACACACACACTAGGGACAATTTTCCAAGGTGCCAATCAACCTACCGTGCATGTTTTTGGACCAGGAGGAAACCGAAGAACCCGGAGAAAAACCCCCTGAGGCACGGGGAGAACATACACAAACTCCACACACAGATGGCCGAGACGGGAATCGAACCCGGACCCTGGCGGTGTGAGGCAAACGTGCTAACCACTAAGCCACCGTGCCCCTAGGCTGACAGACCATCGTGGCTAAAAGCAAGGCTTTCTATGTCATCCTATCAGGATAAGTTTTTGTCCATGAATATGTATTATTCCCAGGAGTCTGTTCTGTTAGAGTGTTTCCTTTGGATGCACTGTTTCCAGGAGTGTTTATGTTTATATGTTTCTACCCCCCCCCCACACACACACACACCTTCCCACACCTTTCTTGCATAACCCAATTTCAGCAATGTTTCAAATTGATGGCCTTAAATTTGTCTCATGAATATTCCTTACGTTTGGATCATTTAGCGGCAGCTGTGAATACATCGCCATCATATTTGACGCTTGCTATGGGTCAAATAGACTATATGATACAATATTTTTGCAAAACATCTCCACTTTCTTCAGTTCAAAAGTTATTTCTAATTCTTTCAAAACACTATTCACTTACCCCCCCCCCCCCCCCCCCTTTTTTAATGCGTTTTTAATTTTATGTGAAAAATGAAGTATTATATTGTTAGATTGTTTACCTATTTGTTTGTTTATTAAATTTGTTATATTCGCATTATTTTTATTCAGGACATGTTAAATGAAAGGGGGCACGGTTTAGTGGTTAGCATGTTCGCCTCACACCGCCAGGAACCGGGTTCGATTCCTGTCTCGGCCATGTGTGTGTGGAATTTGCATGTTCTCCCCGTGCCACAGGGTTTTTTTTTCATATTACTTAACATCATTCATTCATCTTCTACCGCTTTATCCGATCTTCCCTCGGGTCACGGGGAGTCTGTGCCTATCTCAGGAGTCTATGGGCATTAAGGCAGGATAACCCTGGATGGAATGCCCAACCCATCGCAGGGCACACACACACAAACACACACATTCACACACACATTCATACACTAGGGACAATTTTCCAAGGTGCCAATCAACCTACCATGCCATGTTTTTGGACCGGGAAGAAACCGGAGAACCCGGAGAAAAACCCCCTGAGGCACGGGGAGAACATGCAAACTCCACACACACATGGCCGAGACGGGAATCGAACCCGGATTACTTAACATCAACCAATTATAAATGTTTGAGATGAGATTTTCAAAAGCCTTATTTATATTCGTCGAAACCTATCTTATGGGACACGGTGGATTAGTGGTTATCACGTTCGCCTCACACCGCCAGGGTCCGGGCTCGATTCCCGTCTCGGCCATGTGTGTGTGGAGTTTGCATGTTCTCTCTCACCTCAGGGGGTTTTTCTCCGGGTTTCCTCCCGGTCAAAAAAAAAAAAAAAACCCCAATCAACTTGGATGAACAACTTCATCCACTGTTGCACTGTTGTATTTTTTCCCCCATATACTACATGGGTATGTTACACACACTGCGATTTACGGGTATGTTAACTAAGGATTTTAGTGACGTCTGTTTTAATCCTAATTAAGCCAATTAATTTTGTGAGCGGGGCACGGTGGCATAGTCGTTAGCACGTTCGCCTCACACCGCCAGGGTCCGGGTTCGATTCCCGTCTCAGGCCATGTGTGTGTGGAGTTTGTGCATGTTATCCCCGTGCCTCAGGGTTTGGTTTTTTCTCCGGGTTTCCTCCCGGGTCCAAAAACATGCACGGTAGGTTGATTGGCACCTTGGAAAATTGTCCCTAGTGTATGAATGTGTGTGTGTGTGTGTGTGTCTGGATGGGTTGGCATTCCATCACAGGGTGTATCCTGCCTTAATGCCCATAGACGCCTGAGATAGACACGACTCCCCGTGACCTGAGAAGATCGGATAAAGCGGTAGAAGATGAATGAATGAATGAATGAATGAATTTTTGTGAGCAACCCCTCATCATAATGGCTGGCTTTAAAAAAAATAATAATAATAATTAAAAAAAATAATAATAAATCAGTCTGGGGGTGTGTTATATTATATATATTATATATATAGGATATTATATAGGGGGAACGGTGGCGTAGTGGTTAGCACGTTCGCTCACACCTCCAGGATCCGGGTTCGATTCCCGTCTCGGCCATGTGTGTGTGGAGTTTGCATGTTCTCCCCGTGCCTCAGGGGTTTTTTTCTCCGGGTTTCCGGTTTCCCCCGGTCCAAAAACATGCATGATAGGTTGATTGGCACCTTGAAAATTGTCCCTAGTGTATGAATGTGGTGTGGGTGTGTGTGTGCCCTGCATGGGTTGGCATTCCATCCAGGTGTAGCCTGCCTTAATGCCCATAGACGCCTGAGATAGGCACAGACTCCCTGTGACCCGAGGGAAGATCGGATAAAGCGGTAGAAGATGAATGAATTGAATGTAATATATATGAAATTTATATATATATACATATATATTTATATATCTATATATATTAATAATATTATATATATATATATATATATATATATATATATATATATATATATATATATATACTCCGGTTTGAGTTTGATTTGTCTTTCTAGCTAGCTAGCTATTTTCACTCCGAGTGTCCTGCGTCACCGCGTGGCCCCGCCCATTCACAACAGTCTCCTCCCCTCGGTGGAAGGGAGAAGCCATTTTTGTTTCATGTCTGAAAACCTTCGTTGACTAGATTTGATGTATATCGGGCTCCGCGAAGGTAAGGCGCCTTGTTTCCTTGTGTCAATATCGGTTTCTTTTAATCCGGATTTTCACGGGCGACGTGTTGTCGCGGTGAAACGAGAACGTAGACCGAGAAAAGCAGCTTGGGTTCCCGCACTAACCCACCAGATCCTACGCTAGATACACACACGGCCAGATCAACAAAGATTCCGCGTCTTCTTGCCGTTAGCTAGCGGCGTTAAATTAGCCACTTTGCTAGTTTCCTCCAAGTTTGACCGAATCGCGTAACGAATAAAGGCACAATCGACCAGCGAATAATCGCTACGTCAAGTTAAAAAATAAAAACAAGGGGGAAAAAACAAACAAACAAAAAAAAAGGTCTAGACGTCCGTTTTACGACGAACGTGGTCGTCCCCCCCCCCCGATCCTCTCTATTGCATTGTGCTCCATCCCGAGCTTTGTCTGAAATAATCAACATCACACAAAAACCCTCCAAATGTCGAATAAACCAAACACTCCGATTTACTATTGTGTCGTGTGAACGCGTTCTCGCACGCATCTGCTTTTCAGCTGCTCACTAGACACTGTCCAAGTTGGTTGCTACAGGAGTCGTATTGAGGTTGTGAACTTGTGTCTATACATTTAGGTGGAAATCATGGTGTAGACACGAACAAAAACAAAACGAATTAAAGGGTGCCTTCGGGAAATTAGTTAAAGAAGCAGTAAGTACTTGGTAAGCCTTTTGCTGCCCCTCTGTCCATCCCTAGTATTGAATATCCTGCTTTATTATGATCACACACACACACACACACACACACACACACACACACACACCACACACACACACCCTATGCTATTGCATTTAAACTCGTAAATAAGGAATATCTACAATAGCACGACGGGAAAACAATCGAATCGTTTCTGTTCGCGATGTTACGATCTGAAGAAACACCACGGCGGATTTGTTCCGGACATGATGGGTGAACTCATACTTTCACTGTAGGTTACATTTAATTTCGTGGAATAAATATATATAATATATATATATATATATTATACATATATATATATATATATATATATATATATATATATATATATAGATATATATGTGTGTGTGTGTGTGTGTATGTAGTAGGCGAAGTTTTATATTCGGGAAGCTGGTGAATACAAACGGGTATTGAAAAAAACGGGTGTGAAAAGCTGCCCGTTACATAGGCACTAATACCCTGCTTTACCATCAGGCTTTTGTTTTCGAAAAATAATAAAAAATTCAATTCATCTGATCACAGAACAGTTTTCCAAAGTCCATTTAAAACGAGGTTTAGCCATTTAGTTTCTGGAGCATGTTCACGTATGGCTTCTTCTTTGCAGGACTTGTTCATAGCCTTAAGCTGCATTTGTGGATGACATAGTTGTTCAAGATATATTATATAGATATAGAGATATAGATAGAGATATATATATATATATATATATATATATATATATATTATTATATATATATATATATGTGTGTGTGTAGTAGTAGGTGAAGTTTTATTCGGGAAGCTGGTGAATACAAACGGGAAATATGATACGCTTATTCGTGGGGGGGGGGGGAATATGGCTTAAAAATAATGAAAAAAAGGATGTAAAATGTTATTTCAGAAGCGCAAATGCACATATATTCGTATACTTTATATGTTTTAACTGATGAAATGCACCTTTTTAAGGAAAAGAAATAAGGTACTTTGATGGAGTTGTGGGTGTTGTTCCATTGGCGCAGTCCTGGGTCTTCTTTATCATATTATTGGTTTCCTGACGTGCCGAATGTTTTCATTAGGTGAATGGTCTGGACTGTAGATAGGCATGCTGTTGCGTTATACAGTTTTGCACTATTATGATACTTTTGTTAGCGCTGTCTCTGAAAAATACGCATAATCTTCTGTGATATAAATATATTATATTCCTTTGAGCATTATTGCTACCTTTCCAGATGGGAAAGCTGCTAATTACATAGGCACTAATACCCTGTTTTACCATCAGGCCTTTTTATTTTGTACAATTCAATTCTTCATCTCGCAGAACGGTTTTCCAGTTTCTCTTAGTTTAAATGAGCTTTAGTTTGTGGATCATATTCACGTATGGCTTCTTCTGTGCACGATAGAGTCTTCCGAGTTCCGTACGGGAATCTGATTTTTTTTTTAAATAACTACGAACAAAAAAAAGTATGTAAAATGTAAACATGTTTTCTCTGTGATGTTACCTTTTTAAGGAAAAAATAAGGTAATTTTGAATTTGATGGAGTTGGTTCAGGGGTTTAGCTGCAGTCCTGGGTCTTCTTTATCATGTTCAGTCGTTTCTTGGCATGCCAAATGTTTTCAATCGGTGAATGGTCTGGACTGTAGACATACACTCAGACTCTTCTACTATGAAGCCATGCTGTTGCGTTATGCGGTTTGGCATTATCATGATGCATTTTTTCAGCGTCGTCTCTATAATCTACCGTGAAAAATAGATTATGTGAGCAGAGGTAAACCCTGTATATACCTTTCAGCATTGTTGATGCCTTTCCAGATGTGAAAGCACATAGGCACTAATACCCTGCTTTACCATCAGGCTTTTGTTTTCGAAAAATAATAAAAAATTCAATTCATCTGATCACAGAACAGTTTTCCAAAGTCCATTTAAAACGAGGTTTAGCCATTTAGTTTCTGGAGCATGTTCACGTATGGCTTCTTCTTTGCAGGACTTGTTCATAGCCTTAAGCTGCATTTGTGGATGACATAGATGTTCACACACACACACACATATATATATATATATATATATATATATATATATATATATATATATATATATATATATATATATATATATATATTTATATTTATAATTTCTGAAGGTGTTTCTAAGACCATTTATTACAGAATAATGCCCGAGGATTCGAAAGTTTAGAAACTTGCGGCATTTGGCAGACCCCCTTATCCAGACTTACCACTGAGAACTTGCTCAATGGCCCCCTAGTGGCAGCTTGGTGGTGATGATGGTGAGATTTGAACCTGTGATCTTCCGCTCCAGAGGCCAATGTGTTGATACGGCCTCCTTGTCATGGGCAGCCAATATTGATGCTTTCCCTTGTTCATTGAGGGGTCATCTTTTAATAATATGATAAACTGCAGATCTAATATTCAAAGTCTTTGTAATTTTAGGTTGAGGTACTTCTTAGAGACTCTGTCTCTCTTTTTATATCCAGTCATGTTACGGAATTGTTGGTGCTTAATGTGTGTTACAGCCATGACATAAAAAAACAAAGGTCTGATGCAGTTAGCATTCTCATTCATTCATTCATCTTCTACCGCTTTATCCGATCTTCCCTCGAGCCTGTGCCTATCAGGTGTCTATGGGTATTAAGGCAGAATACACCCTGGATCGAATTGCTAACCCATCTCAGGACACACACACACACACACACCATTCATACACTAGGGACAATTTTCCAAGGTTGCCAATCAACCTACCGTGCATGTTTTTGGACCGGGGGAGGGGAAACCGAGAACCCGGAGAAAAACCCCCTGAGGCACGGGGAGAACATGCAAACTCCACACACACATGGCCGAGACGGGAATCGAACCCTGGTGGTGTGAGGCGAACGTGCTAACCACTAATCCACCGTGCCCCTTCGTTAGCATTCTCTTTATCAAGATCTCTTCTCGCTGATCACAAGCCAGATGGTCCCTATTCTCTTTAGTATGGAGGATATGGTGTTTATAGAAATTCTGCACACTGAATGAGTTTTGTCCTTGCATTTGCATTAGCACTGTAATGAACAAAAAACAATCGAGGAAAACAAATGTGCCTCCATCATTCGTTTAGTCCATTTCACTCAACACGGCGCACTCCCACGTTTCCCACGGACCATTATTACCGATGCAACACCCGCCAAACTTGGAGTGCTGTGGACGGGTAACAAAAAAGGCTGCGGGCTGAAAAAGTGGAGGAACGTTTTGGATCACTTCGAACTAAAACGCAAAGAAAACACACTACTACAAAGTAATCCTAAATGGATTTTTAAATCTTTTTTATTTATGCAACGTAAAAAAAAAAAAAAAAAAAAAAAAGAAAGAAAGCAGATCAGCAAAAACGGAGGAGAAAACGGAGGAGGAAACGTTCCCGTACATAAGTTATGAATAAGGCGCAAGGCATTTTAGTAATATCGGCGGGACGAAAAAGCCTTTTCTTTCTGCAAATTCATTCATTCATCTTCTACGGCTTTATCCGATCTTCCCTCGGGTCACGGGGAGTCTGTGTCTATCTCAGGCGTCTATGGGCGTTAATGCAGGATACACCCTGGATGGAATGCCAACCCATCACAGGACACACATTCACACACACATTCATACACTAGGGACAATTTTCCAAGGTGCCAATCAACCTACCGTGCATGTTTTTGGACCGGGGAGGAAACCGGAGAAAAACCCCCTGAGGCACAGGGGAGAACATGCAAACTCCACACACACATGGCCGAGACGGGAATCGAACCCGGATCCTGGCGGTGTGAGGCGAACGTGCTAACCACTACTAAAAAAAAAAAAAGAATAACCTGTGGATCGCATAGGCAGAGCCTCTGTAAAGCCGGACAAGGCTTATCCTCCCCCTGCCCACAGACCACGGACTTGAGACCAGCAATATAAAATTCACTGCTCATAACGGCTGGTCCAGGATCAGTATTTTCTACAGTAATATAAATGACTGTCCCTAGATCGCGGGCGGAATTGTATTAATGCTTCGTCTCATTTTTGAAATACGATAAACGTACGATCACAAATACAAAGTCGTCGGTTTGAAAAATATTTGGCGACTCCTAAAAAGGTGGATTATATTTATTAGCCCCTTTAAATACAAATACTTTATCGGTATTTTTTTTATCGGTGATACTTTAGCTGTGTTTGTGTTCGTGCTGCGATGTGTAGGTTGTTGCTAGGCGACACTTTTGTTGCATCGTTATCTTGGTTGGTCAGATTTCTTTTTCTTTTAATGCATACAAAGGTAGTGCATATCGTAGCCCAGGGGTCACCAACGTGGTGCCCGTGGGCACCAGGTAGCCCCCAAGGAGCACATGAGTAGCTCTCAGGCTTGCTATAAAAAGTGCACAACTCATCAGTGAGATGCGTCTATAAATGTAAAATGTAGTTAATTCGTTGTTGATAGTCACTGTCAAAAATCACAAGTGTATTCACATAGATAAACGAGTATCATTAATAATAATAATAATATAATAATATATAACTAATATAATAAAGGTAAATTTGTTATTTCAGAGGAGTATTTCAAACTGGTAGCCCTTTATATGACTCGGTGTCCATGTAGTAGCTCTCAGTTACAAAAAGGTTGGTGATCCCTGTCGTAGCCGTACCCTGATTTACCCTAAACGAAGTTAGCTATGGGCTAGTAAGTATTTGCACTGTACCACAATGAACATAATTGCATTTTTATACCATTGAAATAAATTTCATTGAATCGGTTTAGCTGTGCTTGAAATGAAGACGTTCAGCTTTAATCCAAAAGGTCTTAAAAAGACTTATTAATTATTATTATTATTAAGACTTATTATTATTATTATTAGGTCTTATTAAAAGCCTTACAGCAGCTACCAGAACGTCCTGCTTGCTTTCGGCTCTTTCCATGCTTTTATTTTGCTACACTTCAGAATAGGGCTTTTGCTATCGATTATTTTAGTCACTGCGCATTCTACCGATTATTCCATCGATTAATTGAGTAATCGGGTGAGAGACTTTTTCTTTATTAATATTCTTAATATGAGCAAGCAGTTTGTTTTCCTTCGTTATTTATTTATTTATTTGGGGAAAATATGCATTTTTCAAATGTGAATCGAATTACTCGCGCGACCCGAGGAGTCGCTACAGCAGTGCCGCTATTAACCGTCACGTCACCCAGTTTCATTGGCAGCCATACACGCCCATGCCATAACACGGCTGCCATTTTATGAATGGTGCGCTACGCTTCGGATCATGAAATGTGCATTTTCTTCTCCTTATTATGCTCTTCATGTTATCCTGGTCCGAGTGATTTTGTTTTCTGGGTTGGTTTTTAAATTTGTGAATAATTGAGAATGCGGAGGGGGCACGGTGGCTTAATGGTTAGCACGTTCGCCTCACACCGCCAGGGTCCGGGTTCGATTCCCATCTCGGCCATGTGTGTGTGTGGAGTTTGTGCATGTTCTCCCCCGTGCCTCAGGGGGGTTTTCTTTGGTTTCCTCCCGGTCCAAAAACATGCACTGTAGGTTGATTGGCACCTTGGAAAAAATTGTCCCTAGTTTATGAATGTGTGTGTGTGTGTGTGTGTGTGTGTGTCCTGCGATGGGTTGGCATTCCATCCAGGGTGTATCCTGCCTTAATGCCCATAGACGCCTGAGATAGACACAGACTCCCCGTGACCCGAGGGAGGATCGTATAAAGCGGTAGGAAATGAATGAATGAGAATGCTGACCCCTGCTGGTACGGGCGCGTTATGGCGCGAGCAAAGAATGTACATTCGGAATGTGCAAATGAGATGCAGGTGAAATGAGATGACCCTACAGATGTCTTTGCTTAGATCCTGTTCTTTAGTGTTGGTTTGGTGTGTGTCGTTGCCTTTACACAGTCTATTCAGTCTATACACAGTTAATTCAACTTGCCATTGGAAAAAATGACACCTTGTTTTGGCACAGCGAGCTTCCGTAGTTCTCAGCCTCCCACCCCGCGTTACACTTGCGAAATGGGAAATACAACGCGGCGGCGCTCTGACAAAGGACTTGTATTTAATAGAGGCGCGGTTTCATCAATCGTATGGAAACGATTCGGGTTTGCAGCTTCAGACATTCAGCAAGCCAAAGCCTGGTGTAAAATCTGTCTGAAGTTTGTGGTGACTAAAGGAAGCAGCATTTATTCCAGCACCTCAAACACAGCCATTTTGTTGAATATGGGGGGGGGGGGACGGGACGAGTGTGTGCTGCTGTGGGATAAACATGATGGCAGCAAACCCAAAAACACAGACTACAAAGAGGTACAAATAGCGGACACTTTCCCCCCAGTGTATCCAAAGTCTAAAATCCCATTTTCTCTAAAAAGAAATTCATTTTTGACAGCTCTAGGCACTCGTTTTGCAAAGGTCCACCTCTTACACCATCCCCAGAAAGAGATGGTCATCACAGTGCCCTTCTCCTTCAGCATTCGGACCACACTGTTTCTCCTGTACTGGACTGTTCCGCAAGGTCCAATCAAATGGTCTGCCCTCCCTCGTCATCCTCATGTAGGCTCTACCTGCTTTGAGAGCATTCTGGAGGTGGTATCCCGGTGGACTCTGGACCGGAAGATCACGGGTTCAAACCTCACCAAAACCAAGCTGCCCACTAGTGGGGCCCTTGAGCAAGGCCCTTAACCCTCAAATCGCTCTGGATAAGGGCGTCTGCCAAATGTAATGTAAATGGAGAGACTTCGTCCCGTAGTCATTTTTTTAGGTGCACTTACTTGGGACAATCTATATAGAATAGAATAACCTTTATTTGAGCACAGAGGGTTAAGGACCTTGCTCAAGGCGTCAACTTGGCAATACCAGGGCTTAAACCCAGACCTTCCAATCAGTAGCCCCGTGTCTTAAACCACTGAGCTACACCCCCTCCCCCGCAATATTCCACGCAATATTGATCACGTATACATTACAGCACAGTGAAATTCTTTTCTTCGCATATCCCAGCTTCTTGTTGGTAGTTTGGGGTCAGAGCCATGATACGGCGCCCCCGGAGCACAGAGGGTTAAGGGTCTTGCTCAAGGACCCAAGAGCGACAGCTTAGCCATACCGGGGCTCGAACCCGGATCTTCCGATCAGCAGCCCAGCGCCTTAGACCACTGAGCTACCCACCCTCCCACTCGAACCTTCAGTTCCCTCCAAAGATGTTCTATGCGATTACGGTCTGGAGACTGGCTAGTCTACTCCAGGACTTGAATGTGCTTATTCTAGAACCACTACTTTGTGTTTCGGGTCATTAACATGCTGGAATACTCATCCGAGACCCATCTTCAGTTCCCTGGCTGAGGTTCTTACCCGCGATATGAAGGTGCGTGGCCCCTGTACATCGTCCATTCTATCCTGTTCCCCATAGCAGAAAAGCACCTCCATGTTTGATGGCGTGGATATGCTGTTCTTGGGGTCGTAGGCAGCATTCCTCCAGCAGATTCACCCAGTTCTTCTCTAAAACATTCATATTTGCTGTCTTGAGTAGGGGAACCTTCACTGCATAGTGTTCTACCAAGTGCTGCCTTGGTAAATATGGTCTCATCTTGGGTTTGGAATTGATTTACCCCCCACCTTTGGCGCGTCCAGTGTGCCTTGGTGGAGGGAAAAAATGAGCGCCTAATTTGGTAAACCATTTTATGTGCCAATCTACCACCTTATGCGGTAATCTAAACCTCAATTTACAAGATGGACCGTGGGAAGCGCTCATAAGTGTGGCTACACTTTGTAAAAAAAAAAAACCTGAAGTCAAAGCCAAGTGTAATTATTGTAGATAAATTTGCAAACAAGCTGTCACGACCGACATGTTTAAGCATCGGCGGTTTGAAATCGAAATTAGGAATCGATAAGAATCGCTAGCGATAAAATTAAACCCTAGTTTAATTAGACCCTAGTCCGAGCACCCTTTAGATCATTGTCAAGACCCTCCCATGTAGTTCTGATCTGATTCCTCACCATCACGCAATGACGTGAGCGCTTGCATAGAGCCTCAGAATGAAGGATATAGATGTCTTGTGTTGCTTCCATTGTGAATAATCACCCCAACTGTTGCCACCTTCTCACTAAGACTTGCTTGGTCTTGCAGCCATCCCGGCTATGCTAGGGTCCCCTTGCACACAGTGGTCATCAATTCAAAAGAATTCCTATGTTGGAAAGACGAATGGGAATTTTGTTCCCTAACAGAGGGGATTTGTAAGAGAAAGCAGTATTCAAGGTACCAACAAATAACCTGCACCTATTCCTTGGAGTAGATGACACAAAGTCTAGAAATCTATCTATGGTCGACAAGTAAGCAATATCGAAGTGTGCAAATGTTATTGGCCATTTCAACAACATTGGACGTGGACATTACAATCATTTCTAACAAGGAAACTAAGGCTAATCATTGAACGCTATTCAGAAAACACTGGAGATACCAACCTGGGGTATGATACCAACTTGGGGTATGATACCAGCCTACTTAGGGCTGGGTGAAAATATCATAACTGGAAAGTCCTTGCTTAGCCAATGCTTCAAGTGAAGTGGTCTGAGGCGTCGGAGGCACTTTTCGAATGTTTCATGCACCACCTTGAGTGGTGCAGCAAAACAACAAAGCTTCATGGGGTCAACCCGTCATGCCGACACACCATCTGTTTCAGTGTTATTTTAAAAAGGCCAAGAGGCTTCACCAAAAAGTAATTGAAATAATTGCCTTGTTGACCATCCCTGCCATGCTTTTGGTCTATTGTGGTGTGTAGAATGTACAGGAACACTGGGTAGAATGACGGGTGTAAATCAGAGCCTTATACATTTTCAGGCGAATAGATCAGCTGGAGAACATGACCTATTAAGCTAATTTGGGTGCGGGCAAGTAATTCTTCCAATCAACACCTTAACCCCCCCCCCCAATATTCTCTGGTAGTGATGGGAGGCCAGTTAGGACCTACCTTATGATGGGCCTGAGTGCTTGACTCGCTATAATGGGACCCACATATAACATGACACAGTCAACAAACATTTATGGTGCCGAATCATTCATTTTTCTAAAGCAATGTTACATAACGATAAATGAATGACATAGTTTTTCCAGGATACCCCTTGAAGTTCGACTTTTTAGAAATTGCTAGCATTATTTTTCACATTTATGCTTTCTTGAAAAAAATTCATTTTGTTCATTGTCAAGATAGTTTTCCTCAAAATTGGAGACTTGATAACATCCTGATGTCGTTTGCTCTTTTGCACGGAAAAGTACGACGCATGTCGAATTTCTGAGCATGCATTATTGTGGCGCTTTATACCGCTTTATCTGACACGGTGTGGTCATTGCTTAGCGGGGTACCTCATGAGTCCTCAGTGCTCATGCGGGGAATGACGGATGGAGGGACATAGTTTAGAGAAGTACTGAAATATTGTTATGCTTTTGGCCAGGCCACCTTTCATTATCGCGCTCGCTTATTATTGTACAACCGCAATTGAAAACATGTTGGGACACTGTGTAAAATGTCAATAAAAAAATGCACCGTTTTTGCAAATCTCTCGAATTTTATTCATAATGGCATTTGTAAAAGGTATCAAATGTGTAAACTGGGATAATGTAGCATTTAAAGGAAAAAATATGGTTATTTTGAATATGATGGCTGCAACACATCCATAGGGGGAAAAATGGTATTTAAATGTAATAGTTGGAGAAACATTTTGTAAGTAATAAAGGATAATTGACCACAGGATGCTTGTGATCTTTGGGCACCTCTTTTAAAGCAATCATAATTCTGTAAAGGAAATAACGGAATGGGCTCATTAACCCCTCTAGAAATCATTGTTATATTTATACCATGCAAAGAAGAACATGATCCAGAATCAGGCCAAGCGGAAAACTTATTCTATGGTCAGAGGAATCGAAATTGGTAACAGTGGACCTTGGGACTAAAGAGGAGTGGGACCGTCTGGGCTGCCTGCACTCCTAGACCTACATTGGACTAGACCAGGGTTGTCCAATCTTTTCTACAAAGGGCCAGTGTGGGTGCAGGTGTTGATTGATTGGATTGACAATCTGCACCCCCACTGGCCCTTGGTGGAAATGATTGGACACTCCTGTATTAGTATTACTTAAGTCTTAATCCAATCAATGAAGGGTTACACCTGATAGGCATTGAAAATGAAAAACATTAGATTGAAGCAGGACAATTTTAGGGTGGACTTGGTTTGGTTGGAATGAAAACCTGCACCCACACTGGCCCTTTGTGGAAAAGATTGGACAACCCTGGATTAGACCTTTCACCAGTTGAAAATGGCATCGACTAAACATATTACAAAGGGAATCATCTGATGTCCTCATTTCCCAGATGTATATGGACAGGAGACGTACCTAGAGAGTGGTAAACATTTTGCACGCATCAAAATCTCATTTTCATAAAAGGATAGTCTGAGTTTAAAGTGTATATATATATATATATATATATATATATATATATATATATATATTATATGGATTTATGAGATTTTTAAATAATTGCTTTCTGCTTCTATTTACATTTTGTACGCTGTCCCAGGACTTGAAGCGAGCATCTGAGGCACTGAAGGACATAAGGACAAAGACAGCATTGTGGGGCTTGAAAATTTTGATAGCACCCCCCAGTGGCTGTTGTGTTGCTATTGCGTGCCTTGTCCAACGGAAAAAAAAAAATTTTTTTTTCTTCGTTTAGAGCCGTTAATTGGCAAAGCTTTTTGGATTTGACCAAGGATTCGGGTCATACAGAGACGTGCCAAGTTTCATGAAGATATCTAATTGTGTTCAGGAGTTATGCCCATTTGGGTCAATGTGGCCCCGCCTACTTTGAATTTTTAGGTGAGCCGAAAGTTCTTCGGATAATTATTGATAAGCTATGTCTACCGAACATTTCTACGCTGGTTTTGTGCTAATGCCGCAAAAAACCTATGACTCTTGCGCAAAAGTAGGTTTTTAACATGTTTACCACTAAACAAACAGTAAACAACCAATGTTTACGGAAAAAACAAGGCGTTTTGAGCGCATGATACGTGTTCGACGAGCTACGACAAAACAGGTGCGAATTTATTATTTTTAATATTTGGATTATAGCGCCCCCCTGTGTCCAAATGGGTTGAGACTTTTCCCCAAATTGAGCTCTACCCTCTGTCCAAATTTTAAGTCTCTCGGATGCTCTTTTAGGGCATAATAATAATAATAATAATAATAATAATAGCGGCAATAACAATAGGGTTTCACGCACTTGAACCCCTAATAAATGTACCCGGTGACTGACGAGTACTACACTACAGTACTACACTACACGAGGACTGTACACGAGTTTGAAGGGCTTGCACGAGACAAACCTGGCACACCGTTGGAGAGGCCCGTGGCTATTGTTTAGGATCTTGGTGCATGAGGACTGGATCAGTATGCGAACTTGTGAGAAGACATATGCTTAGTATGTCAATAGCAAACCTTTATAGCAGCATGAATAGATGAACATTTTCCAGAGATGGGCAAGTTTTATGGTTAACATACTTTGGTTGGCAAGCTAGAATGCCAGACTGGTGCTTTCCAAAATATATGACAATACAGTATAGGGGGCTCCATTATATTTATTTAAGAACAGTCATTGTCGGTCCTTATCCTTGCCGATGCTTATAAACGCTGGTTATGAATGTAGGAGGAAGGATATATATATATATGTGTGTGTGTGTGTGTGTGTGTGTGTGTGTGTGTGTGTGTGTGTTTATTTATATATATATATATAGAATTTATTTTTATTAATTTTTTAATTATTTTTTTATTTATTTATTTCTGGTGTGTGTTGGTGTGTGTTTGATTTGGAATTTGGATTACTGTTACTTTTATTTTTTAATTGAATTAGGTAACGCTGTTACATGTAACTAGTATGTGTGTGTGTGTGTGTATGTGTGTGTGTATATATATATGATGTATGTATGTATGTATGTATGTGTGTGTTGTGTGTGTGTGTGTGTATGTGTATGTGTGTATATATATATATATATATATATATATATATATATATATATATATAGTGTTGGGGAGTAGTAACTAGTTACATGTAACAGCGTTACGTAATTTAATTATAAAATGAAAGTAACTGCAACATTTTATATATATATATATATATATATATGGGTGTGTGTGTGTGTGTGTGTGTATATGTGTATATATATTATATATATATATATATATATATATATATATATATATATATATATAGTATCATATGTGTGTGTGTGTGTGTGTGTATATGTGTATATATATATGTGTGTATATATATATATATATATATATATATATATATATATATATATATATATATATATATATATATATATATATATATATATATATCATTTTCCTCCTAGGGTTGCTGGACTGTGGTGTGATGTGACTATGGGCATTCATGGCATTCAAGGAATTCTCCTAGTACTGTACCGTGTGAACGGCTTCCTGAATGCTGGCTAGTGACGTCAGAGTTAATGCTCCGCAAAATGGGTCTGAAGGAGGGCTCCTTCATTTAGTTTGTTGCTTTAAATGCACACTGGGCCCATCACATAATGACTGCCTTTTCAAATCATACCACACAAACACATTAGGATGCATTTTATCTACAAAACAAAAAGTAACATTTCAAGTGCTCTTGCTTTTTTTTCCCCATTGTTATCCTCCATTCCTCATTGTCAGGAATGCAGATTAGAGCAAAAGTGTTCTTAATGATATATATCTTTAATTTTAAGATATATACATTTATATATATATAATTTTAAAATGTATCTTTAATCTTCTTGTTAAATCTGGCTTGTACAGTTTGTTGTTCCTGATTCACCCGTCAGCATCTTTACCTTCGATTTAAGACTTTAAACAGGACAGCGCCCGACAGCAAACACCAAAGCCTGGTTTGGGAACAGCACTAAGCGCCGGGCTCCCAGACCTTATCTACAAAAAGCCGTGATGATATGGTGATAGTGACGTCAACTAATGCATCCAGCCAATGGGCTTTTCCCTCTTGTGGTCAGGGAAACACTCCCGCTCCTTGAAGGTCAGGTTAGAGAAAATGTGAAGGAGCTTTTTCCCCCCTCAGGCAATTCGATTCCTCTGCCAGGAGCACAAGAATTTGATCTTACGGCCCAACACTGACTATCACAAGGCAAGGCATGTATATATTGCACAAAAAAAGTCTCTTGCACTCAGATATCCTTAATTAGGAATAATCGTAATGTAATTACCGTAAATTCTGGACTATAAAGCGCACCTTCATATAAGCTGCATCCGCTCTATTTAAAAAAAACCCCCAAAAAATTCATAAATAAGCCGCACCTGCATACAAGCCGCATCCGCTTTTGTATTGTAAATGTACATGTATGTACCTAAATAGATCCTTTCCTAACCTGTATTTTAACACGGTGTAACGGTGGACGCTGCACAGAGACGCGGAGATCCGGAATTCATACAAAACAGGATTTATTAGAATAAAGAACTCAGGAGACGCCGCTCATACGGAGCGGCCAGACAGGCTAGGGAGCCTTGCGCTCTGCGCGCCGTGGTACCGGGAGTACCGGAGAGCAGGAGTCCGGGAATCGGGTACAGACAACGGTTAGGCATAAACATATATGGAGCGTCCGTGTCCGCGACACTAGGTATGTGCTACGAGCCCGGACGGGGATTGTAGGGAGAACCGGGCTTATATCGGGAGAGGGAAAATCAAGAAAAGCTGAGGCTGTATTGTGTGCGCGTGTGTGTGTGCGCGTGTGTGTGTGTGTGTGTGTGTGTGTGTGTGTGTGTGTGTGTGTGTGTGTGTGTGTGTGTGTGTGTGTGTGTGTGTGTGGGGAATGGGGAAAAGAGCAGAGGGAGGAGAGAGAGAGCACCGAGCAGCAACTTTGCTGATTAAAACGGGACAGAACCAAGAGAAAATAAGCGCTATTTACAGTATTTATCCTTCATTTCTCCTGTGTGTGAAATCACGTCACCTTAACCTTGTAAAGATAGAGTTTGTCCTCCTTCTATCCGCTTCTACCCACTTATATCTGCTAAAGAGGAACTAGCGCATTCTTCTTCTTTGCTTTTATTTTGTGTTAGTTTTGATTCTAATTCCGGTTAGAGCCCCTAGCGGTCGGGAAAAAATCTGCAGAATAGCCGCACCTTATTATTAGCCGCATGGTTCAAAACCTAGGAAAAAAGTAGCGGCTTATAGTCCGAAATTTACGGTATATATTTTTTTATATATATGGTTTTAGGCACTTTTGGGAAAATGCTGTAACTTACGAAAAAGTAAGTGATACTAGTCTATTTTTTAAATTTTTTTATATCAAGGAACAAAATGAACACGCCTGGTCCCCGAGTTCTGATGGTTCACCTCGCGATTTTTGATTGTACAATAAAGGATGGCGGTACGACAAAATAGTAACAATATTTTTTCATGCCGCGGGCAGATGTCGCAGCGTATGCTCCGCCCGACCACTCAGAATTCAACTCAATGCCATATATGTGTGCGTGTGTGTGTATATACTGTTTCTTGATTGATGAATGATTTTTAATTATGCTAGGCCATACTGATAACTATTCATTGGGACATCTGGAAGGCTCGTTAAGGTCTCCATTGTAAGTTAGGGACTACCTGTATTTTGTATGACCACCTTTTGGCTGCAACACATCAATAGTACTCAAAAGTCAATAAAACAACATATACCAAGCAAAACAACATATACCACAACATAGAGCTACAAACGACGTATGGCACAACATAGAGCTACAAGAACACAAGGCTGAGGACTAGACCAAGTTTGTCCTAGCTACATAAAGTGCAACCTGGTGCGAACGGCGCAAACACAGAACAAGACTGTGTTGACAACACAAGACCGTGCATAACAACAACATTACACAACATAAAATAAGATAAATAACACAACAAGCGTCACTGGGACGTAGTGTAAACGTTGGAACGCAGTTTGGCTGGTGTGCAAATGAACAAATAGAGCAGCAGTAATAATGTGCAAAATGTGCATGTAAACAGTAACGCTGTCATTGAGAGCAGTATATACAATAAACACGGGACATTTCCAGATGAGTGAGTGAGGCTTGACGATGCAAACCGCAGCTCCGGGCGCGACCCCTCTAACCCAGGGGTGGGCAATTATATTTTCCAAAGGGCCACATGAGAAACCTGAGGTGTGTTCGTGGGCCAAACCAACAATAACGTTGAACGTAACTTATGTTCAATATGAATTTTTTCCTCGTGTAAAGAGTGTTAAATATCATCATGTTCATTAGGCTACCCACTATCCTTAAGAATAAGGATATTCTATTTAAGGAAAAGAAAACAACAACAAAAAATGGCTGTATTTTTCCTTCATTTTTAACACTGAGCGTACTCCAACAACGTCAGCGTTGCTGTGTGGTTATACATTCTTCTCGTGCGGCAAAGAAGCCGAAG
>JACRUU010000013.1:17753905-17768905 GCA_030449085.1 Kryptopterus vitreolus
TAGACTTTTGGGACAATTGCCTGGACCAGGGACAGATATATGGTAAAGACTGCCTTCCGTGCATTCACTCTTTCCAGGGTAACACACACTTCAGAGGTGGAATGTATGAGTGGCTGCTCACCTGGTAGTAGCGCTTTGTTGAGCACAGGCTCTATGCTCCGTTTATCAAAGTGAGTGTAGATAGTGAGGCAGAGCTGGTTGGAGGTGTTCTGTTGGGTGGTTTGTGGTCAGGGGGGGGGCCTTGCTAAAATGTGAGTCGTGAGTTTTCTGCATAGAAATTGAGATCATGCATCTCTCACACTTCTCGTTGTTTTCAACAAAAAACTATTGCACTCAAGAAAAAAAGTAACAAAAATAGTCACTATTAAAAAGTACCAATGACGTGTGAACGTAGCATGATCTGAATACCGGGACATTTTACTGGAGTAAACGATGTAGCCTACACACGAGCCGTCGTGAGCATTTATACTTCTGCGTCGCTCTGCAGTGACCATTCCGAAACACTAGTTGGCGGTGTTTGAGTGTCTTCGTTGGTGTTTTGGCTTTCTGCTGGAGCAACGACGGCGAGCCTTTAAAATGGCGATGAAGAATCATAGAGGTGTCAATATTGTCCCACTTCTCCGATGATCCTTTCGGCTGCTTGGTCCGTGTCCATGCTTTGTCCCTTGGAATAAAATTGTATTGTCGTTGTACAACAACAAGGAGGGGGGGGGGCACAATGGCTTAGTGGTTAGCACGTTCGCCTCACACCTCCAGGATCCGGGTTCGATTCCCGTCTTGGCCATGTGTGTGTGGAGTTTGCATGTTCTCTCCGGGTTCTCCGGTTTCCTCCCCGGTCCAAAAACATGCACGGTAGGTTGATTGGCACCTTGAAAAATTGTCCCTAGTGTGTGAATGTGTGTGTGAGTGTGTGTGTGTGCCCTGTGATGGGTTGTCATTCCATCCAGGGTGTATCCTGCCTTAATGCTCATAGACCCCTGAGATAGGCACAGACTCCCCATGACCCGAGGGAAGATCGGATAAAGCGCTAGAAGATGAATGAATGAATGTTGAATAATAATAATAATATTCCCGTCTCGGCCATGTGTGTGTGTGGAGTTTGCGCATGTTCTCCCCGTGCCTCAGGGGGTTTTGCTCCGGGTTCTCCGGTTTCCTCCCGGTCCAAAAACATGCACGGTAGGTTGATTGGCACCTAGTTGTCCCTAGTGTATGAATGCGTGTGTGTGTGTGTGTGCCCTGCGATGGGTTGTCATTAATGCCCATAGACGCCTGAGATAGGCACAGACTCCCCGTGACCCGAGGGAAGATCGGATAAAGCGGTAGAAGACGAATGAATGAATGTACAAGGTACAATGAAACTATGGGTGCACCCCAACAATAGTTGACGATGGTAATATTGCCCTCTATGAAATTGCACAGTAATAATTCACAATCTGAAATTGCACAGCAATAGAAATGTTGCACATGTGAAAAACGTAGTATTTATTTGCTGTTACAAATGGCCCAGGGTAAGAAGCCGTTGGTTAGTCTGGTAGTGTGGTACAGTAGGACCCCGGGATACGATTGCTTTCCATGATACGACACGGAATACGAAGATTGTTCGGTCCCATGATATGTTGTTTTCCTCATCATACGTCGCCGATATCTCTCGCGATTATTCGAACTTCGCCGGTGTGCGCAGACGCCTATAGGCGCAACTACGTCACCAAAATGCTGGTCTGCTATTAATCAGCATCATGGCGTCACTGCCGACGTCACTAATATACAGGTCTGCTATTGGTGAGATTATGGCGTCACTGAAATGCTGTTCTTCTATTGGTCTGCGTCACTGAAATATCGTCCAGATGGCAGCAGGTCAAATAGATGGTGAGCAGGGGTCTCCTGTGATGGCCTTGATTCTGTTGAGACAGCGGGACCTAGCTATATCGTCCAGGGAGGGCAGAGGACAGCCCATAGTTTTTAGTTTTTCAGCACTACGCGCTTGAACCCCTGTTGTTGTTGTGATTTTAATTTAGTCCCCCCGCCCCAAGTGGGGCACGGTGGCGTAGTGGTTAGCACGTTCGCCTCACACCGCCAGGATCCGGGTTCGATTCCCGTCTCGGTCATGTGTGTGTGGAGTTTGCATGTTCTCCCCGTGCCTCAGGGGGTTTTTCTCCGGGTTCTCCGGGGTTCTCCGGTTTCCCCCCGGTCCAAAAACATGCACGGTAGGTTGATTGGCACCTTGGAAAATTGTCCCTAGTCCCCCCCCCCCCCCCCCCGACACACACACACACCCCTCCGGAAACTGATTTTGCAGACCGACTTGCTGTATCGTCACGAAACATGGCACGCCACCTAGTTGCGAAGCTAGGCAATAGCCACTGGGGGCGATATCCATGCAGCCTTCAAGATGGCAAAGTACACTGTGATGTCACAGAGTGCACCGAGACATCACAAAAGCTTTTTCAAGTCCAAAAACGCTCGTCTTTGTCCTTACGTCCTGCAGTGCGCACTCTCAGGTGCTTGAACCCTCTATATTGTGCTATTCCTCTGCCCTAAAAGTTATCGTGCAGACCAAACTGTAAGTCCTAGAGACTTGAAATTTGGATTGCTGGTTGAGCTCGATTTGGGGACGGGCTGACCAAGTCTCAAGCCCTTTGGACACGGGGAGGCTAGAAGGCCTAACAATAGCTCATATCTCGTAGAAAATTGATCGTACACGAACCAAAACAAGGTAAAAATGTTCAGTAAACATAGCTTATCAATATTAATAATTATAATGTATAATTATGATCCAAAGATCATTGCAGTTTTGACTCACCGTTGCAACATTTCACCAGAAAGTCCAAAGTAGGCGGGGCCACGTTGGCCCAAATGGCTATAACTCCCGAACACAATGAGATATCGTCATGAAACTTGACAGATCCTTATCAAATGCACATTTTATTCCTATTTGTATAGTGCCACCTCGCAATAGCCACTGGGTGGGGGGGGGGGGCAATATCCATGCAGCCTTCATGATGGCAAAGTGCACTATGATGTCAAAGAGTGCACTGAGACATCACAGAGTGAATGCAAGTCCAAAAACTCTTTGTCCTCGTGTCCTTCAGTGCCTCAGATGCTCGAACCCCACAGATCGCTGCTTGCAACTATTTTGCGCTGTGTTAATCACCCTCTGTACCGTTTGCCTGTCCTCGGCTACATACCACACACCCAGAGAGAGTACGTGAGAGTGCTCTCCACAGAGGCACGATGGAAATCCAGCAACACCTTCTTGTGCAGGTTGCTTTTCCTGAGGACCCTCATGAACACTCTCGACTATAGCCTTGATGTTTTGGGGGAACGAGTGGTATCGGCTGAGATCTGGGTTCCAAGGAATCTGATTGTGGGAACAGGTTCCATACGTTCTCTGTTTGTGATGAGAGGGGCATGGTCCTGTCCCAGTTCCAGACAGACGGGTTCTGTACATCAGGTCTTGTGTTCTCTGGAGATGAGACCAACCACGATGGTACCGTCCGCAAACTTGATGCTTTTGTTTGTTGATTGGTGTGGTGTGCAGTCATAGGTGTACAGGGCATACAGCAGAGGGCTCAGGACACATCCCTGAGGGCAACCAGTGCTGAGTGGTGGAAAGGTGGGGGCCGAGTCTGTCAGACTGTGGTCTATTTGTGGGGAAAGAGACCCACAGATGAAACAGTTTGGGGACTGGTTTATCTGGGATTGAAGCGCTTATCCCTGCCAGTTGGTCTGCACACACCTTTACTACTACACCAGGGATGCCATCGGGTACTGCAGCTTTCCTGGGATTCACTGCTCATGCACCTGGAGAGAGTGGTGCAGTTCTGTGGTGCTGGTGAAGCAGTGCGAGTGGTAGTTTCATAGTTTGCACAGTAGTTATGTAGCTCCTCTTCCAGAGTACTGCTACTGTCTGTCTTTGTTGGGCTCTGATCTTTGTAGTTAGTCAGGGCCTGTATGCCGCTCCACATCTGCTGTGGGCCATTGTCCGTGAGATGGCCCTCTACTGTCCATCTGCTTGGCATGTTTAATGCCCATTCTCAGGTCTGGTCTAGCAGTTCTGTAAGGTGAGGTGTCAGACTAGGATGAGATGAGATGGTCTGATGGTCCTAAGTGTGGAAGGAACTTGTTTCCCCCACCTCCTTGCACCGTCTGCGTCGCCTACTAGGTCCGACAACAATCCACAGTGCTCCCGGAGGTCTCGATGGGATATTGTTGCTCTTTGTGTAAGCAAGTTCGGTTTTGAACTTCATTCCTATGCTTATCAGGGTTGTAGGTTATTTCCGTAGCAGGATGGGATGGGAACCAGGTACTAAAAAGAAGAAAAACACAAAAGGGTGCACAGGCGAGGGGAGCACGAAGCCGCTGTGTCTGTGCGCACCACCATCTTGCCATCTCTATTCTTCACTACGGACTTTAAAAATGGCGGTACAGAGGAATAGGTACGGCGCTACAGAAATACGCTGCCAAGCCGACCAATCACAGAGCTTGTTCTGTGCTTTTTTTGGAGAGTTGCGCGGTAGGTTACGGACAGGGTAGGCTACGGCCAAGGTAGGGTACGGCCAGGGTAGGCTACGGCCAAGGTAGGCTAGGCTACTACGGCCAGGGTAGGCTACGGCCAAGGTAGGCTACGGCCAAGGTAGGGTACGGCCAGGGTAGGCTACGGCCAAGGTAGGGTACGGCCAGGGTAGGCTACGGCCAAGGTAGGGTACGGCCAGGGTAGGCTACCAAGGTAGGCTACGGGCCAAGGTAGGGTACGGCCAGGGTAGGCTACGGCCAGGGTAGGCTACGGCCAGGGTAGGCTACGGCCAAGGTAGGGTACGGCCAGGGTAGGCTACGGCCAGGGTAGGCTACGGCCAAGGTAGGCTACGGCCAAGGTAGGGTACGGCCAGGGTAGCTACGCCGTAGCCTCAAGTCAATAAGGAAAAACCAGCCTATACTCGGAAGTGAATCACCGTCATTTTAAAATAAGATTGTGTATATGTATGAATCGAGATCTTGATCTTGAACGTGTGAACTGCTTCTGGAGAATGGTGTTGGATCCATCTAGCCAAACGTTAACAGTCCTTGATGGTGGAGGTGGTGGAGGGGTGTGTAAGTGCACATTTTGCACATTTACTTTTTATCACTGCTGCTCTAATTGTTCCTTTGCACACCAGCCAAACTGGAACACTTTGAAATACTTTGCACTAGGTTGTTGTTGTTGTGTTTTTTAAATTTTATTATATTGTGTTTGTTGTTTGTTATGCACTGTCTCATGTTGTCAACACAGTCCTATTCTGTCTTTGCGCTGTTTGCACCAGGTTGCACACGATGCACTTTATGTAGCTAGGACAAACTTAGTCTCGTCCTCAGCATTGTGGTGTTGTGTTCGTGTTATATGTTGTTTTGTGTAGCAGCACCAGGGTCCTGGAGAAACGTTGTCTCATTTCACCGTGTACTACGTCAGCTATATGTGGTTGATTAGAATCCCCAGCGATTAGAATCCCCAGCGACAATAAAGGCTCCATCAGGATGCACTGCTTGCCCTTTGTTGATGGCAAGTCTTTCATGGCTGTGCTGCCCTTAGCATCTGGAGGGACATACATTGCTATCACAACAACGCATGTAAACTCACCTGGTAGATAAAAGGGTCTGCACTCATTGGCCAGGTATTCGAGCTGAAATAGTGAATAGTGCACCATGCGCAGTGGTTAAGGTGTTGGACTCTGGACCGGAAGATCATGGGTTCAAACCCCACCACCAAGCTGCCACTAGTGGGCCTTTGAGCAAGGCCCTTAACCCTCAGTTGTAAGTCGCTCTGGATAAGGGCGTCCGCCAAATTCTGTAAATGTAATATAAATGTTAACATAAATGGCCCCAAAAATGGGACGCCTCTCGAGCTCCAGCGTGCTGCTTTGGGTGCCGAGGTTGAGCCAAGTTTCAGAGAATTCCATACATTTCCATGAATTCCATTGCAGTCCAGAATAAGTCTCTGTGTGACCGAACATTTGCGAGAAAAACACTAGGAATTGCTGGTCGGTGTGGATTTAGCCTTAGCTTAACCCAAAGACCTCCATGTTTTCCTTGCCTTGGCTTACGCCAGCGGCCGACGGACCGATCCAGATTCTGCTTTGGTCTCATTCAGCTCAACTTAATATGGTGTAAGAGATATACTTGGTGTCCCAAATGCTGCAAGTGTCACAGCCTGGTACCTGTGACGCGATCCACGTCCCTTCACCTTTCCTGTCGTTTGAATGTATTTCACTGAAAATGCACTAAACTATGATTACCCTAACCCTAATATCTTTCATGTTCACAGACACCTGAAGCCTTTATGCATCCCATCTTTGGATGGGTACCATGAATTGTGAAGAACCAAATGTGGAGAGGGCTGTTCTCTCCTGGTCCAGATTTGCTGCAGCTGGCCAAACTGCCCTCAAGGAGGCCCTGAAGGTCTTCAATCCCATTTCCCAGGACCTTTCCGAGACCGAGAGGCAAATGGTGTCTTTTCTTCAGGCGTTAAAGGACGAAGGACGGAAACCCGTGGTGCTAAGGAGCAAAGACGTCTACGGATACAGGTCTTGCACAACAGAATGTCTCACGACGGAGATTGGTAGCAAGATACCGCGAGTACAAAAACCTTGTAAGAAACGAGGTCGAAAAACTTTGATAAAGAACAAGGACGCCAGCTCCTCAGTTTTCTGTGCATCCACCAAGGCCATCTTACAAAACCAGCCCAAGATTCTACTGACCAATCTCTCGGTAGATACTCTCAAGCAGACTGTTTCACCGAAACCATCAGTGCCAATCCCAAGCTCTGTTCAAGTGCAGCAGTGCCTGAAATTAACAAATATAAAGGGTGTTACCGGGGGCCATACAGCAAGGCTGCAAATCCACTTTGGTGCAGACTCGCAAATGATAGGTCCTGGTGTACATTGCCCCCCAACACTCTCTGGGATACCACACACTCCGTCAGAAAACATCACTCAAACATCAAGCGTCGTAGCTTTGGACAATAAGAGAGCTTTGTCCTGTCCGGTGAAAGTGGACGATGCTCTTATTGGCGATTCGGCCCCTATTGTTTGTCAGAACGGTATTAGCCTGAAAGGGGGTAAAAAGGCCCCGATGATGGGTAATTCCGGCGTGATGAGCAACGGTTTGAACTGCGAGGACAGTGATTCGCTGAGAAGGCTGAACTGCCAAGGTCTAAGCTGGTCTCAGCCAGCGCTGGTCACAAACGGCCAAGACGTGTCTAAACTGAACGGAAGTAGCCTCCAGTGGAAAGTCATCAAAGTGGACGAGTCCGTCACCGACGAGGAAGTGAGGAAAGAAGCTCAGAAAATCTTGCGGGTCAATTTGTCACCTGTGATACAGATCCATCCAGTTGTACATTCTGTATAGACCCGAGATCAGAAGTGACTTTTATATCCACATATACTATTAGAATTTCTTATACTGGGACAATTGGTTTGGATCAGAACATGGTTATTCCGTCAGAGTGGACGTCTTATTACAAATTATGCATTTTGGTTTTTTTTTCACACGTATGACCAACTTTGGCGATCCAAAGAGGGAAATTAGTTTCCATTACATAAGTGTTTTCTTTTATTCATACAAATTTTGCCTTGATTTTGATAAACAAAGCTAAAAGAAATAACCACGTTGTGTCACTATGCAGTGTTCCTTTATGTCCCCGCCCCCTTTTTTCTTTTTTTTCTTTTTGGGGGGGGGGTGGGGGAGAGAGGCTACCTGAGAACATAGGACTTTAGAGAGTCAGTGTAAGGATGGTTTAGAGAGAGGATACTCTATTATAATTAGTTCTTTCAAATTTCAGATACTTTTATCATCATTTGTCGTTTGCTGTTGTTTTAACTCCATGCCTTTGGTTGCGTTTTTAATTGTCCATAGGCATAGACTTCCTGACCCTGAGGTTTTTAATGGTACATGGGGGCAGGGTTATGCTACAGACCTGCTCGTCACAGTTACTCTCGCCTGTCCAGTGTGGCTCTGTTTTTGAATAACACTGACCCGAGTACCAAATAAGAGAAGGATTTACTGAATATCGAGTCTTTGCCTTCCTGCTTTAATTCAACAGTGAATAATTAGAGCACAGAAAAAGTCCTCGCACGTGGTCCGACTATAGAACTGCACTCCATCTCCCCTCCTTCCCCCATGTATTTTATGTGTCTCTAATAAGAACTGGCTTCCAATTCAAAGTTAATTGCTGCAACTCAGGGATATGGTTTCCTCTGAGACACACATCAGGTCTTTTTCCCTGCTTGCATGCTTGCACCACCAGACGCAGCATGCCCAGGGGGTTGGGGGGGGGGTCATGGGTATAAAAAGTCACACTCAACCAGTGTAATAATTAGACCAACCTTACCCCCCCCCTGTACCATTAAATCAATTGGGCGCATTAATTTGGTCGCAAAAAGAAAAAAAAAACGTTTTGACACAGTGTATTTGATTCTATACGGCTCGAGACAACACTGGTATTTTGGTGCTCAGTGATCGCCATAACCATTAACATTCACACTAATGTGGTACGTTTCTGACGGTCTAGCGCCCGATTGAACTTCCCGGATATTCCCATTCTCCGATTTAAACTTCTAATGTCCGAGCGTATAGGCTTTCAGTCGGTAGAACAGCTGAGATTTACAACAACAACAACAAAACCCTATATTTGGTCATTCGGAAAAACACTGGTACACTCCCACAAATAAGTATATACATATATACATATCTTTCTATTTGATTTCCTGTAACGAGTCTCTATATATACATAGCTTGAGCTTAGATATGTATGTATTTTTTCAAGACGTGTCAGTCGTACTGGAATCGCTTTAAATCCCGCTTTAAAACCACCACCACCACCACCACCACCACCACCACAACAAACGTCTACACAGGTCCACCATTTCAAATGACCATTGTTCCTTATGACTTTGTTATTGGGATACTTTTTATGTTGGGAGAAGGAAATTCTACCGGAAGCCACAAAACATCCTTTTTTCTTCTTTTCTTTTCTTTTCTTTTCTTTTCTTTTCTTTTCTTTTAAAGGCTGCGACAGAAACCATTGCTGAGGCATCGAGAACAAATTCATCTTTTATTGTTGATTAATCTTTTTCATTCATTTGAATCTGTGACCTTGAACTGTAAAATGTCAGTGTTGTATCTTTAGTTACTATTCAGAAGTTGTGAATTAAAGTATTTAAAAAACACACACACACACACGCTGTGTTCTTTATCACATGTTAAGGAAACGTGTTCGAATCGATTCACCAGGGAACGGCGTGGTGTTTCCATTCGCTTTCGTAAAGTTGGGATACAATATTTTTGATCTAGAATGACATATTATGGGGCACGGTGGTTTACTGGTTAGCACGTTCGCCTCACACCTACAGGGTCGGGGGTTCGATTCCCGTCTCGGCCATGTGTGTGTGGAGTTTGTGCGTGTTCTCCCCGTGCCTCAGGGGGTTTTTCTCCGGGTTCTCCGGTTTCCTCCCGGTCCAAAAACATGCACGGTAGGTTGATTGGCACCTTGGAAAATTGTCCCGAGTGTATGAATGTGTGTGTGTGTGTGTGTGTGTAATGTGTGTGCCTGCGATGGGTTGGCATTCCATCCAGGGTGTATCCTGCCTTAATGCCCATAGACTCCTGAGATAGGCACAGACTCCCCGTGACCCGAGGGAAGATCAGATAAAGCGGTAGAAGATGAATGAATGAATGAATGTAAAGCTGGCAATGACGGCGAATTTACTATATAATTCCATACGTGAACTTGGATGTGGGGCACGGTGGCTTAGTGGTTCGCATGTTCGCCTCACACCGCCAGGGTCCGGGTTCGATTCCCGTCTCGGCCATGTGTGTGTGGAGTTTGCATGTTCTCCCCGTGTCTCAGGGGGTTTTTCTCTCCGGGTTCTCCGGTTTCCTCCCCCCCCCCCAGTCCAAAAACATGCACGGTAGGTTGATTGGCACCTTGGAAAATTGTCCCTAGTGTGTGAATGTGTGTGTGTGTGTGTGTCCTGCGATGGGTTGGCATTCCATCCAGGGTGTATCCTGCCTTAATGCCCATAGACGCCTGAGATAGACACAGACTCCCCGTGACCCGAGGGAAGATCGGATAAAGCGCTAGAAGATGAATGAATGAATGACATTATGTAATGACGGCGTTCCCATTAACCATATCATGCGACTAAAACTCGTCCTCTCGCGATAAGTCATTCATAAAAATGTCGACAGATATCAACATTAGTCGTTTTTATATGGCGAAATCCCCCTGTACACGGGAGCGGCCACGTATGCGCTTATTCCGTGAGGTAATAATGCGCGATTTCCCCGAGGACCTGCGGATTCACAATTTCCGGATGAACGGATTCTTTTTTTTTTTTAGATGTGCAGTGCAAATACGCCGTCTTGTAGCATCTGCCGCATCACGCCCAATGCAAGGCAAGGTAGATCATGTGACCTGGAAAAAAATAAACCTTTCCATTACAGCTTTGTGAATAATTACGTCGTCTAAAAAAGAAATTTGACGCGTATTTTCAATTGGCTGTTTACATGTGCGCATTATTATTATTATTATTATTATTATTATTATTATTATTATGATTATTATTGTAATCTCCTTTATGCATGTTGCCAGCTTTCACTAATTTCCATCACCCTTTAGAGCGTTATCCGTTTCCAGGCCTGCCTGTATATGTCGCCATTTGCAGAGGACGAGTTTTAGTCGCATGACATGGTTCACGGAAACGCCGTCATTTAGGAAATATCGCAAAAGTTTCGCACCAATGGAAACGCGCCTACTGTGTTTTCTATTCTTGGCTAATGATCGTTGTATGATTAATGCTGTCAGTGTGGTACCAGGATATTTATATTTACTGAGAACTTGATTAGGTACTACCTGGGGGTCAGAGCTCATACTAATACTGGTTCTGGCTCTTATTTGCCGCCTTATTTAAAATAGCCTCAATTCTCTACACCAAAAAATAAATGTGTGTGTGGAGTTTGTGCATGTTCTCCCCGTGCCTCAGGGGGTTTTTTCTCCGGGTTCTCCGGTTTCCTCCCGGTCCAAAAAACATGCACGGTAGGTTGATTGGCACCTTGGAAAATTGTCCCTAGTGTATGAATGTGTGTGTGTGTGTGTGTGGGTGTGTGTGTGTGTGTGTCCTGCGATGGGTTGGCATTCCATCCAGGGTGTATCCTGCCTTAATGCCCATAGACGCCTAAGATAGGGGAAGATCGGATATACCGGTAGAAGATGAATGAATGTGTGTGTGTGTGTGTGTGTCTATATATATATATTATATATATATATATATATATATTATGATATATATATTATATATATATATATATATATATATATATATATATATATATAAAGCGCTACATGGTGTTGTGCATAAGCATTATCGTGTTGGAAGTAGCGGTTAACCCAAACAAGGCATTAAAGCAATGATTAGTTGCTATTAACGGGCCCAGTGTGTGCCAATAAAACATGTTTATTCCCCACACCGTTACGCCGCCTCCTCCACCAGCCTGGACTGTTGACCCAATTCAGGTTGGGTATCCTTCCGCCTGTGCGTCTGAGCAGAACTTGTGATTCATCAGACAAGATTGCAATTTTGCTGTTGTAGCTGATCCGCTTATACGTTTGAGCATTCTTTCTGCGTCTCCCCACCACGGTATGTAATGATTGTTATATAAGGTTACTGATTGACACCTTAATCGAATTTGCATGACGGTGGGTAGAGTGGTTGAGCAGGTAAACACACAATGTACTTCAATAAAAGTATAGCTTTTGTATACTTTAAGGTATACGCTTTCACTTGCGTAAAAGTATAAATTAAGTATATATATATATATATATATATATATATATATATATATATATATATATATATATATATATTGTGGCGACTCGCTCGCCGCTTCGGGTTGAACACAGGCGCGGAGATGCATAACTGGGGGTGCGAAACGAGTGTTTATTAAAAATAACACAAAAAAAAATTAAAAAAAGGAAAATGTCCGTGTCCAATATTTGGGGGATCAGGATGAGGAGTGGCTGGAACGGGAGAGGGAACGCGGAGACGTCTCGACCAGTGGGCGGCTTCGTTCTCCGGATCTCCATCGGCACGTAGGGGTCAGGTTCGTTTCCTGCCGCAAGGCTGTGGAAGCTCCCAGCTATCAGGCACTGCGAGGGTCTGGCGGGTATTCCCATCCGCGCTTGCCGTCTAACCTGTAGTGGGAGGTCGGGAGAAAAATGGCACATACACGCCGTTAGTCGGGAGCCCAGACGTTCTCCGATGACAACCGCCGTCCGAGGGCGTTTTATACACGCCGCCTAATTTGGGATAATGAAGGCGCCACTCCGGGATAAGCTCCAGCCGTGTCTTGTTGATGACGCCCCGCCTCTCTCTCACATCCGTGCTGGGTGGCGCAGCGATTGCGCAACCGTTCTGCCCGCCCGACAATGTGCTGAGTTCGGAGCGCTTGCCCATCTCAGTAGATGGGGCGGAGGCCCATCGTGACAATATATATATAAGTATATATATATATATAAAAAGTATCTAGAGTATTATGATGTATATTGGTTATAAAGTTCATATCGTTCTTGGCACAAGATTCTTTGCCTATTCAACTATTCAGTTTATGTGAAAACTTCTTTTAACAATCTTTTAATGATTAAAACACAGATTCATATTTATTTCAATGATCTTAAGCAGGGTACCTTCTTTTAGAATAGGCTTTATTTGTCACAAACATTACAGCACAGTGAAATTCTTTTCTTCGCATATCCCATCTTGATGTTGGTAGTTGGGGTCAGAGCACAGGGTATCAGCCATGATACGCCGCCCCTGGAGCACAGAGGGTTAAGGGTCTTGCTCAGGGACCCAAGGGCGGCAGCTCGGTGATACCTGGGCTCCCCCCCCCCCCCCCCCCCTTGAGCCTGACCTTCTGATTAGCAGCCCAGCGCCTTAAACCACTCACCTCCACCCTCCTATGCAAATACGTCATGCAAATAAAGCCACATTTGGGGCAAGTTAGAGTCAGTAGTTTCTTCTTCTCCATTATTTTACGCTCAAATGTTGTGCTTACGGTTGATTCGATGCCGAAACGAGAATATGATATAGATATATATATAATATATATAGATAGATATATATATATATATATATATATATATATGTGTGTGTGTATGTGTGGTATGTCTGTCGTCTAAGGGCACGGTGGTTTGCCCCCGTCTTGGGTTTGTTTTCCCGTCTCGGCCATGTGGTGTGTGGAGTTTGCATGTTCTCCCCGTGCCTCAGTGGGTTTTTTTTCTCCGGGTTCTCCGGTTTCCTCCCCCGGTCATAAACATGCACGTAGGTTGATTGGCACCTTGGAAAAATTAGTGTATGAATGTGTGTGTGTGTGTGTGAGTGTGTGGTGTGTCCTGTGATGGGTTGGCATTCCATCCAGGGTATATCCTGCCTTAATGCCCATAGACCGCTGAGAATAGACACAGACTCCCCGTGACCCGAAGAAAGATCGGATAAAAGCGGTAGAAGAATGAAGATATATATATATATATAATATATATATATATATATATATATATATATATATATATATATATATAATATACAGTGGTGTGAAAACTATTTGCCCCCTTCCTGACTTTTTATCTTTTGCATGTTTGTCACACAAAATGTTTGATCATCGAACACATTTTAATATTAGTCAAAGATAACACAAGTAAACATAAAATGCAGTTTTTAAATGAATGTTTTTATTATTTAGTGAGAAAAAAATCCAAACCCACATAGCCCTGTGTGAAAAAGTGATTGCCCCCCCCCCCCCTTGTTAAAAAATAACTTAACTGTGGTTTATCACAGTTTTTCTGTAGCCACCCCCAGGCCTGATTACTGCCACACCTGTTTCAATCAAGAAATCACTTAAACAGAAGCTACCTGACTCAGAGAAGTAGACCAAAAGCACCTCAAAAGCTAGACATCATGCCAAGATCCAAAGAAATTCAGGAAGAAATGAGAACAAAGTAATTGAGATCCATCAGTCTGTAAAGGTTATAAAGCCATTTCTAAAGCTTTTGGACTCCAGCGAACCACAGTGAGAGCAGTGGTGAACCTTCCCAGGAGTGGCCGGCCGCCCAAAATTACCCCAAGAGCGCAGAGACAACTCATCCGAGAGGTCACAAAAGATCCCAGGGCAACATCCAAAGAACTGCAGGCCTCACTTACCTCAATTAAGGTCAGTGTTCACGACTCCACCATAAGAAAGAGACTGGGCAAAAACGCCTGCATGGCAGAGTTCCAAGACGCAACCACTATTAAGCAAAAAGAATTAAGGTCGTCTTAATTTTGCTAAAACATCTCAATGATGCCAAGACTTTTGGGAAAATATCTTTGGACTGACGAGACAAAAGTTGAATTTTTGGAAGTGCGTGTCCCGTTACTCTGGCGTAAAAGTAACACAGCATTTCGTAAAAAGAACATCATACCAACATAAAATATGGTGGTGGTAGTGTTATGGTCTGGGGTTTTTTGCTGCTTCAGGACCTGGAAGCTGCTGTGATAGATGGAAGCATGAATCTAATGCTACCAAAAAATCCTGAAAAGAATGTCCGGCCATCTGTTCGTCAAATCAAGCTAAAGCGATCTTGGGTGCTGAGCAGGACAATGACCCAAAACACACCAACAAATCCACCTCTGAATGGCTGAAAAAAAAAAAATGAAGACTTGGAGTGGCCTAGACAAAGTCCTGACCTGAATCCCATTGAATGATGTGGCATGACCTAAGAAGGCGGTTATGCTAGAAAACCCTCAAATAAAGCTAATTACAACAATTCTGCAAAGATGAGTGGCCAAATTCCTCCAGAGCGCTGTAAACGACTTGTTGCAAGTTATCGCAAACGTTGATTGCAGTTATTGCTGCAAGGGTGGCCCAACCAGTTATTAGATGCAGGGGCAATTACTTTTTCACACAAGGCTATGTGGGTTTGGATTTTTTTCTCACTAA
>JACRUU010000013.1:17771405-17813905 GCA_030449085.1 Kryptopterus vitreolus
GCATTCCATCCAGGGTGTATCCTGCCTTAATGCCCATAGACGCCTGAGATAGGCACAGACTCCCCGTGACCCGAGAGAAGATCGGATAAAGCGGTAGAAGATAAATGAATGAATGAATGAATATCCTTTATTGGTCACCACCAGGGAAGACATAAAGCATGCCTATGTAAACAGTCTTTTTTTTTTAAACACTTATTTTAACATCCCAATGTGATCCAAATAACAAATGTGCATGGGGATTGAACTCACACAAACACCAAACACCACAAACCAACAGAGACAACAGGAAAAATGGAAACAACAGGGCTTGAACTCAGAACCTGTCACACCACAAACAACACTTGGCACAATCCAACCACGCTGATGGGAAAGACATGAGGAAGGCCTAGATAAACATCCTAGATGTTTATTTTCTAAACCCCAACACAATCCAAATAACAAACATGCCTGGGCCTCAAACCAAGAACCTCTCAATCTGTAAACACCACAAACCAACAGAGCCACTACAAGAGACATAACACTTGGACATGGATAAACTGGATAAACAAAAAAAAAAACAACAACAAACAAAACCCACTTGCTTTTAAACCCCAAAAGGAACCCACAAACAGGGCTTGAACTCAGAACCTCATGGACCACGAACATCACATGGTGCAAACCAACAGAGCGACATGGAGAGACATAAAACATGGCTGGGTAAACAGTAATCTTTTTAACAATTATTTTTAAATCCCAAAGCAATCCGGATACGAAACATGCACAGGACTTGAACTCAAAACCTCCCACAATACAACAGGGCGCAAAGCAAAAGCGCCACCAGGAGAGATATAAAGCATGCCTGGGTAATTTTTTTAAATACTTATTTTTAAACTTGAAAATGATCCAAATAAGAAACATGCACAGGGTTTGAACTCAGAACCTCTAGCATCACAAACGCCACAAACTCCCCGTGCCTCAGGGGGTTTTTCTACGGGTTCTCCGGTTTCCTCCCGGTCCAAAAACATGCACGGTAGGTTGTTTGGCACCTTGGAAAATTGTCCCTAGTTTATGAATGTGTGTGCGAATGTAAGTGTGTGTGTCCTGTGATGGGTTGGCATTCCATCCAGGGTATATCCTGCCTTAATGCACATAGACGCCTGAGATAGGCACAGACTCCCCGTGACCCGAGGGAAGATCGGATAAATCGGTAGAAGATGAATGAATGAATGTCATTTAAAATGTACATGATCTGTACATTTTAAAAATAGCCTTGTTACTCTCCAGATAGAGTGAATTTGATTGTGGTTGGATGAAAAGAAGAAATATGCCATTCCTACACCCTAATGGTGCTTATTTAAAGGAGACTGGTCTTCTGACTAAAGGAGTCTAAATGGCATTCATTCATTCATCTTCTACCGCTTTATCCGATATATATATATATATATATATATTTATATATATAATTAGAGAGATATAATTAGAGAGAGATAGATAGATAGACATATAGATAGATAGACAGACAGACAGACAGACAGACAGATAGATATAGAGTTGAAATGACAATAAAAACTTCTTGGCTTGAGGTAAGAAAGAAGAGCCTGACGAACCGGATGCTGGCATTATAGACCAGCATGTTCCATATTTATCCATATCTATAATCATTCATTCATTCATTCATCTTCTACCACTATATCCGATCTTCCCTCAGGTCACGGGGAGTCTGTGCCTATCTCTATGGCGTCTATGGGCTTTAAGGCAGGATACACCCTGGACGGAATGCCAACCCATCGCCGGGCACACACACACACACACACACACACACACACACATTCACACACACATTCATACAACCAATCTGGTGCCAATCAACCTACCTGCATGTTTTTGGACCGGGGAGGAAACCGGAGAACCCGGAGAAAAAACCCCCTGAGGCACGGGGAGAACATGCAAACTCCACACACACATGGCCGAGACGGGAATCGAACCCGGACCCTGGCGGTGTGAGGAGAACGTGCTAACCACTAAACGACCGTGTCCCCAGTCTAAATGGCCTAAAGTCTAAATTCTTCATTTACAGGAAACCTTTGCTTACAGGCTGTTTCCAGGCGAGACAGGGCAAAAAGAGAGAGACCACATGGCACAAAGAAAAATGGTTTAGAAAGCTCCCGTGTAAGCATTTATTTTGTTTTTTTTTTTTTTTGTTTGTTTGTTTGTTTTTTCTCCTACACGGTAAACCACAAGGATTGTTTACCCCTCACCGGCGGCACAGGAAATATCCAAGTTCTCATGAGAGTCAGCAATTCCCCCATATCATGTGAACTATCGATACAGGAGGTACGTTTATGTTCGAAACAGAGCCACGTGTTTGAATGTAGCGAATTATAGCGACTATACAATTGCAGCATGTTGTCGTGACATCAATAACACAACATAATGCAATCAAAACAAAAGTGTGAACATTTTTGATCGTTCTCATTTGTTATACGGATGAAAGAGCCGGGGGTATAATCGATTCCAAAGAAAACTGATATATGAAAACTGAATAGTGCATAAAGGGAGGGCATTGAAAAAAACAATCACACACACACACACACACACACACACATATATATATATATATATATATATATATATATATATATATATATATATATATATATATATATATATAGATATACCACTAAGCCACCATATATATATATATATATATATATATATTTATATATATATATATATATATATATATGCTTTGGGTCGGGGGCAGAAGAACTGGGGGATAGGATGTATTGGTGAGAGCCCTAGAGAGTGGCTGAACACAATATATTTAATGGATATATATATATATATATATATATATATATATATATATATATATATATATATATATATATATGGGGCACGGCGGCTTAGTGGTTAGCACGTTCGCCTCACACCGCCAGGGTCCGGGTTCGATTCCCGTCCTCGGCCATGTGTGTGTGGAGTTTTTGCATGTTCTCCCCGTGCCTCAGGGGGTTTTTCTCTCCGGGTTCTCCCCGGTTTCCTCCCCGGTCCAAAAACATGCACGGTAGGTTGATTGGCACCTTGGAAAATTGTCCCTAGTGTATGAATGTGAGTGTGTGTGTGTTTGACCTGTGATGGGTTGGCATTCCATCCAGGGTGTATCCTGCCTTAATGCCCATAGACGCCTGAGATAGGCACAGACTCCCCGTGACCCGAGGGAAGATCGGATAAAGCGGTAGAAGATGGATGAATGAATATATGTATCACTATTTTCCCAGTGCTTTGCTCGGTGCACACCAAATAAATGCATTATACCATTTTTGTTACTCACTGTTGTCATCACACGTCATTAATCATTCACTGGGCTGTAAACTGTGTGATTGTAGTGTGCTTGTGTAAACCATAAGCTGTTTGAATCGCTGACTTAATATTAGGCTCAGGATTATGGATTCATTGGGGGGGTTTTGCAATGCTTTGGGTCGGGGGCGGAAGAACTGGGGGATAGGATGTATTGGTGAGAGCCCTAGAGCGTGGCTGAACACAATTTATTGGCTTCCCGTCTGCTGCTGGGTCCTAAAGCCCAATCCATAGCATAAACCACAGTGGCCGAGACGGAAGAAACACATTAACAAACCCCAAAGCAAAATAACAAAAACAAAATAACAAATTCATACAAACTGGGAAAGGTCGGTACATGTTTGAAAATGGAAAACTTGCTGCTCATTGGACAGGACACATTTACATTTGCAGCATTTGGCAGACGTCCTTATCCAGAGCGACCTACAACTGAGCAAATTGGGGGTTAAGGGCCTTGCTTAAGGGCCCACTCGTGGCAGCTTGGTGGTGAAGGGGTTTGAACCCATGAACTTCCGGTCCAGAGTCCAACACCTTAACCACTGGGCTACACCACCTCCCTATCGTCATTCAAGATATTCAGGAAGTAGGAAATCTTATAACGTCTACGTTTATTTTACTTTGGTATATTAACGCACCAAGGGGCACGGTGGATTAGTGGTTAGCACGTTCGCCTCACACCGCCAGGGTCCGGGTTCAATTCCCGTCTCGGCCATGTGTGTGTGGAGTTTGTGCATGTTCTCCCCGTGCCTCAGGGGGTTTTTCTCCGGGTTCTCCGGTTTCCTCCCCCGGTCCAAAAACATGCACGGTAGGTTGATTGGCACCTTGGAAAATTGTCCCTAGTGTATGAATGTGTGTGTGTGTGTGTGTGTGTGTCCTGTGATGGGTTGGTATTCCATCCAGGGTGTATCCTGCCTTAATGCCCATAGACACCTGAGATAGACACAGTCTCCCCGTGACCCGAGGGAAGATCGGATAAAGCGGTAGAAGATGAATGAATGAATGAATGAATGAATGATACAATACCATTGTATCATTGATGCCAGTGCCATTTTATCTGAATTTATGGCAAGTATTTGTTTTCAGTTGACGAAATGTATTAGTTTTGAAAATACAGCAGGACATCTGTGAGGAGCAGATGTGCATAATTAGGTTGGTCACATCACCATAGCAACCAGTGCAAACTAATGAAGCTGGAAAAGTAAAACTCAGATCAGGGTGACTACACTGTATTTTAGTGATGCACATATTTGGTTTTTACGCTGGAGGCACTTCCTAACAATATCCCGGCTTGGGATCAGCACTGTACAGTCGTCCTTGCCCTTGTGCAACACTAATGGCTGGGGACTTCCAACTGAGCAATTGTGGGTTAAGGGACTGGCTCAAGGGGACCACTAGGGGCAGCTTGGTGGTGCTGGGATTTGAACCTCCGAACCCCAATGGCTTAACCACTGAGATACAAACAGATCATAAATACAGCTATTTGAGTCCAGCTCGCTCCTAGGTCTGGTAATGCAGCTAATTGAAACCAACCCGGGGCATAAAATTAATAATTGGCCTACCAGTTGTCGGAAAGGAGAAACAACTTACAACTGAGGATTAAGGGCCTTGCTCAAGGGCCCCACTAGTGGAAGCTTGATGGTGGTGGTGGGGTTTAAACCCGTGATCTTCTGGTCCAGAGGCCAACACATTAGCGGACTTACTATCGCTACAGCAATACATAGCAATACATCAAACACAAAAAACACCATCTCAATCATTGGGCCTTAACCTTAATAATAGTAACAGTGACTTTTTAAGGTAATGGGTTCCCCTTGTCTTTTTTGTACAATGTTTATATTCACTGCATGACATTTCTTTCGTGGATAGATAAATACATACAAATATGAAATGTGTGAACACATTAGTGGTGTTTTTTTGGGTTTGCTGTATTGCTATGTATTGCTGTAGCAATAGTAAGTCCGCTCCGCTATTGTCTTGGCATACTGATTTTGTAGAGAGGTGGTGTAGCCCAGTCGGTAATGTGTTGGCCTCTGGACCGGAAGATCGTGGGTTCAAACCCCACCACCACCATCAAGCTTCCACTAGTGGGCCCTTGAGCAAGGCCCTTAACCCTCAATTGCTCAGTTGTAAGTCGCTCTGGATAAGGGCGTCTGCCAAATGCTGCAAATGTAAATGTAGTCAGTGGAACATTGTGAAAAGGCTGTTTTTGTTGGTTTACTCTCTTTGCTGTTATTCTTCATTTGTATATTTTAGTAAGTTTGTTTATATATCGTACACTTTCTGTTTAACTATATTCATTCATTCATTCATTTATCTTCTACCGATATCTAACCTGTGCCTATCTCAGGCGTCTATGGGCATTAAGGCAGGATACACCCTGGATGGAATGCCAACCCATCACACACACACTCACATTCACACACACATTCATACACTAGGGACAATTTTTCCAAGGTGCCAATCAACCTACCGTGCATGTTTTTGGACCGGGAGGAAACCAGAGAACCCGGAGAAAAAAACCCCTGAGGCACGGGGAGAGCATGCAAACTCCACACACACATGGCCGAGACGGGAATCGAACCCGGACCCATGGCGGTGTGAGGCGAACGTGCTAACCACTAAGCCACCTGAATCATGTATCTTTATATTTTTATATGGTCTAATTTGTTGTGATTTAATATAAATAAATAAATAAATAAATAAATAAACAGAACACAGCAGGTTCGTGTAGCGTACAGTTCATTCTGGGTGTCAAAGATGAAACAAAAAACTGTCCCGAAAGTAAAATAAAAGGAAATAAAGTAAGAATAGATATAAATAATTTCGATAGGCTGCCTTATTTTCTACTCACCTTTCGGGTCCTCATTAGCCAAAACGTCTTTGTCGGAAAGGAGAACCGTGTAGAGAACTGGACCGCTGCCTGTTTATTTACGGAGATGAATGGAAAACCTGGTGTGTAATTATATGTCGGTGCTGATGGAATATAATATTCGTTGGCACTATGAGACATTTTGCTGAGTAGAGAGAGAGAGAGAGAGAGAGAGAGAAGATAAAAGGAAAAACCCGGAGCCGAGAGGGAGGTGAAGCAGCAGCAAAAAAACAGCTACTTAATTGGTAACGAAATAGCATTAGCATCGAAGCCATATTCCGACAGCGAGATCGTTAAGACATGCGCAGTGACGGCTGCGTAACTCGGTGTCCTGAGAGGCGACAAGGATTTGCCCACATTAGTCTGACGAGGAATACTGTGGCACAGAGGATAAGTGGAACAGACGGTAGCTTTGTGTCAACACTTTGGTTTGGTGGAAACTATATTCTTCATGCAATTCCAGACATTTTAAAGTGCAATACTATATTTTCTATAGGTACTACATACCTATTTGGGTCATGACCGAAAGGGCAAGATCACGGAATACAGGCGGCCGAAATGATCTTCCTTGGCAGGGTGTCTGGGCGCTCCCTTAGAGATAGGGTGAGAAGTTCAGTCACTCGGGAGGAGCTCAGGAGTAGATCCGCTGCTCCTCCACATCGAGAGGGAACCAGCTGGCGTGGCTTGGGCATCTATTTCGGATGCCTCCTGGGCGCCTTCCAGGGGAGGTGTTTCGGGCATGTCCCACCGGGAAGAGGCCTCGGGGAAGACCCAGAACACGTTGGAGGGACTCGACTGTCCTGGGAACGCCTCGGTGTCCCCCCAGGGGGAGCTAGAGGAAGTGGCTGGAGAGAGGGAAGTCTGGGCATCTCTGCTTAGACTGTTGCCCCCGCGACCCGGTCCCGGATAAGCGGAAGAAGATGGATGGATGGATGGATACTATATTTTCCGGTTCCTAAGACCTTTGACTTTGTAAAAGTCAAATATTATATATAATATATATATATATATATATATATATATATATATATATATATATATATATATAAAATATATATACACATACACATATACACTATATACACACATATACTCACCTGACACTTTATTAGGTACACCTTACTAGTAAACGGGTTGGACCTCGTCTTGCCTTCAGAACTGCCTTAATCCTTTGTGGCATAGATTCAACAAGGGACTGGAAACATTCCTCAGAGATTTTGGTCCATATTGACATGATAGCATCGCGCAGTTGCTGCTGATTTTAACGGCTGCACATCCACGATGCGAATCTCCCGTTCCACCACATCGCAAAGGTGCTCTATTGGATTGAGATCTGGTGACTGTGGAGGCCATTTGAGTACAGTGAACTCATTGTCATGTTCAAGAACCCAGTCTGAGATGATTTGCAATTTATGACATTGGAAGTAGCCATCAGCTACACTATGGTCATAAAGGGATGGACATGGCCAGCAACAATTCTCAGGGAGGCTGTGGTACTATTGTGATGCTCAATTGGTACTAATGGGCCCAAACTGTGCCAAGAAAATATCCCCCACACCATTACAGCGCCACCGCCAGCCTGAACCTTTGATACAAGGCAGGGTGGATCCACGCTTTCATGTTGTTGATGCCAAATTCGGACCCTACCATGCGAATGTCGCAGCAGAAAGCGAGACTCATCAGACCGGGCAACCTTTTCCCAATCGTTTTGTAGCCTCGGTTTCCCGTTCTTAGCTGACAGGAGTGGCACCCGGTGTGTTCTTCTGCTGCTGCAGGTTCGACATGCTGTGCGTTCCGAGATGCTCTTCTACATACCTCGGTTGTAACGAGTGGTTATTTGAGTTACTGTTGCCTTTCTATCAGTTCAAACCAGTCTGGCCATTCTCCTCTGACCTCAGGTATCTACGAGGCATTTGCGCCCACAGAATTGCCGCTCACTGGATATTTTCTCTTTTTCGGACCGTCCTCTGTAAAACACCTAGAGATGGTTGTGCGTGAAAATCCCCAGTAGATCAGCAAGAAATACTCAGACCAGCCCGTCTGGCACCACTGACCATGCCACCACGTTCAAAGTCACTTAAATCACCTTTCTTCGCCATTCTGATGCTCGGTTTGAACTGCAGCAGATCGTCTTGACCATGTCTACATCCCTAAATGTATTGAGTTGCTGCCATGTGATTGGCTGATTGCAATTTTGCTTTAACGAGCAGTTGGACAGGTGTACCTAATAAAGTGGCCGGTGAGTGTGTGTGTGTGTGTGTGTGTACAGTGTTTGGAAATTGTTCACATTAAACAGAGACGGCCTTTCTGGCAATCACTGACAAACTACATGCTGCTAGATCAGCCAAACTGTCCTCCGTCCTCACCCTCCTAGTCCTTTCAGCAGCTTTGGACACAGTCAACCATAAGACCCTGTTGACTACCCTCAGGAGTCTTTGTATCTCTGGAGATGCATTTACTTGGAAGGTCGTTCATACCAGGGAGAAGATCTACATCTGCCCAGGGCAGACTCACCACTGGTGTCCCACAAGGTTCACTACTTGGTCCTCTTCTATTCTCACTCTGAACACACTCTCTTGGTGACATCATCTCCTCACATGGATTTGACTACCACTGTTATGCTGATGACACTCAACTTGTGATGATACCCAAGTCAAGACACCACAGCTTCTACTAGAATCTCGGCTTGCCTATCAGACATGGCTTCACGGATGAGCAACCCAAATAAAACCGAACTGCATGTGGGGTAACCCTGGACAATCAATTGTCCTTCTCTCCTCATATCGCTAACGTGACTCGCTATTGTCGATACCTTCTCTACGACATCGGAAGGATTGGAATATTCACATCACCACCCCACTGCTGCGTCACTCCACTGGCTTCCTGTAGCTGCACGCATCAGATTCAACTCACCTATACAAAGCCAAAAATGGATCTGCACCGTCTTACCTCAGAGACCTCATTACCCACCCGTACCGCACCTCGCTACCTGAGACCTTCTAGCACTGCTCCACTGGTTCCACATTCTCTCAGGGTAAAAGGTAAGGTTAGTTCAAGGCTCTTTTCTGTTCTGGCACCGAGGTGGTGGAATGTCCGAACAGCAGAGTCACTGGCTCATCTTTAAGCAATGACTGAAGACCCATAGTCTTAAAGCACTTTTTGCACGTCACTTGGGATTGGGGAGGGGGTTAGCTCAGTGGTCTAAGGCGCTGGGCTGCTGATGGGAAGAGCCGGGTTCGAGCCCCGGTATGGGCAAGCTGCCGCTCTTGGGTCCTTGAGCAAGACCCTTAACCCTCTGTGCTCCAGGGGCGCCGTATCATGGCTGATACCATGCGCTCTGACCCCAACTACCAACATCAAGCTGGGATATGCGAAGAAAAGAGTTTCACTGTGCTGTAATGTATATGTGACCAATAAAGGATTATTATTATTATTATTATAAATGTAAATAAAGGTTAACATTATTGTGGTTGGATTTACATGAACACACACTCTGAAAAAAAAAAAAAAGGATACCGTACTTCACAGTGGCTTAGTGGTTAGCACGTTCGCCTCACACCGCCAGGGTCCGGGTTCGATTCCCGTCTCAGCCATGTGTGTGTGGAGTTTGCATGTTCTCCCCGTGCCTCAGGGGGTTTTTCTCCGGGTTCTCCGGTTTCCCCCGGTCCAAAAACATGCACGGTAGGTTGATTGGCACCTTGGAAAATTGTCCCTAGTGTATGAATATGTGTGTGTGTGTGTGTCCTGCGATGGGTTGGCATTCCATCCAGGGTGTATCCTGCCTTAATGCCCATAGACGCCTGAGATAGACACAGACTCCCCGTGACCCGAGGGAAGATCGGATAAAGCGGTAGAAGATGAATGAATGAATGACCGTACTTCACAAGTACCCAAAAGGACTTGACAAAATTATGAGTGGAATCAGATGGAAAATGATCCTCTGTGTGGATAAATGCTTCAGATCGATAAAAAGAGAATGGCTGTGATGGTTTGAAGAATTTATTCTCTTTCTATGCATGTAATCTGCTGCACCTTTAATCGATCTCGATTCTTGGCGTTTACTCAGTCGTGTTTTTACATGCTTTGTTAAAAAAAAAAATATCCAAGCCCCATTTGCTTAGATATTTATATTTTTGATGAATGATTTGATTGTTTGTTTGTTATTCTGGAACGCAGCTACGTATACGTCCAGATAGATGCACTATAGCCTTGGGAAAGCTACTTTGGAAATGTAATAGATTACAGGTTACAAATGACACTATTCAAAATTTAGTGTAACTTTTCAATGACTTTATAAAAGTAAAGTTACATTTGATTACTTTCGTTTGTCCACTAGGTGGCGCTTTAAGTTAACATTCTAAAAAAAAAAAAGTCACGTTTCGGATGAAAAACAAGCCGTCGTCTAAAGCACTGATTTTACATAAAATTGTTCAGATGGAACCCTATTTGTAATCTTTAACATTTTCATAATTAACATTAACTTGTCACATAGTCAAGGGAGGGTGTGTAGCTCAGTGGTCTAAGGCGCTGGGCTGCTGATCGGAAGATCCGGGTTCGAGCCCCGGTATGGCCAAGCTGCCGCCCTTGGGTCCTTGAGCAAGACCCTTAAGCCTCTGTGCTCCAGGGGCGCCGTATCATGGCTGATACCCTGCGCTCTGATCCCAACTACCAACATCAAGCTATGATATGCGAAGAAAAGAATTTCACTGTGCTGTAATATATATGTGACCAATAAAGGATATTCATTCATTCATTCATCTTCTACCGCTATATCCGATCTTCCCTCGGGTCACGGGGAGTCTGTGCCTATCTCAGGCGTCTATGGGCATTAAGGCAGGATACACCCTGGATGGAATGCCAACCCATCGCAGGGCACACATTCATACACTAGGGACAATTTTCCAAGGTGCCAATCAACCTACCGTGCATGTTTCTGGGCCGGGAGGAAACCGGAGAACCTGGAGAAAAACCCCCTGAGGCACGGGGAGAACATGTAAACTCCACACACACATGGCCAAGACGGGAATCAAACCCGGACCCTGGCGGTGTGAGGCGAACGTACTAACTACTAAGCCACCGTGCCCCCAATAAAGGATATTATAAAGGATATTATAAGACATTTTTTTCGCAGCAACTGTAACGAATTACGGTTACATTTATTTTGTAATTAAATTACGTAACGCCTTTACATGTAACCAGTTACAAGTGGTTGATAACTGTGTCAGAAGAGGTTTGAAGAGTTCATACTGGGTTTGATTGATATCCTCTTAAAATATCTCTTAAATGATTTGCATGTTTATTGATTTGGTGATCTGACACCAGCAGGTATAATGAATCGTGTGTTGTCACTCTCCAGTTTGGCTTAAAAGACATTTCGTACATCAAAAGCTCGTAAATGAAGCGACATTAACTCCAAAGCTGAGGCGTTACGGGTCTTAACCCTGGGAAAGTGCAGCGAGGTTGTATACGAAATGTAGTTCTGAAGGAAACATACCACAGCACTGTACATCACGCCAAAAATACAAAGTATGCCTACGTCTGTTTTCATTTGGGTCCACATTTCATTTGAAATAAAGGCCTTTTCCCTAATACACGCTCACGATTGTGCAGTGCGGGCAAAGCTAATCTGATAACTCTCTCAAATTACCGCCGAAGTGTGACATTTCGGATGGGCCAACTTTTCCCGACAGCAATCTGTCAGTGTTATGAAGTAACACATGGCCAAATGGTGGTCATTAACATTGTTAATCAGGAGCAGGCGGAAGTGCACGGCCATAAAACCAGTGGGATTTGCTCAGAAGTTCATTCATTCATTCATCTTCTACCGCTTTATCCGATCTTCTCGGGTCACGGGGAGTCTGTGTCTATCTCAGGCGTCTATGGGCATTAAGGCAGGATACACCCTGGATGGAATGCCAAACCATCACAGGACACACACACACACACACACTCACATTCATACACATTCATACACTAGGGACAATTTTCCAAGGTGCCAATCAACCTACCGTGCATGTTTTTGGACCGGGAGGAAACCGGAGAACCCGGAGAAAAACCCCCTGAGACACGGGAAGAACATGCAAACTCCACACACACATGACCGAGACGGGAATCGAACCCGGATCCTGGCGGTGTGAGGCGAACGTGCTAACCACTACGCCACCGTGCCCCTTTGCTCAGAAGTTAACCATAGCAATTCTGCGGAAACGTTATTAGATAAAGATAAGAGTCTTTGATCTTATAATACTAATAAGCCTTAACCCGTGTCAAATGTATCGGAACAAAAGACTCTTCTAACTATTTATGACATTATGTGTGGAGGTGGTGTAGCCCAGTGGTCAAGGTGTTGGCCTAGTGGACTGGAAGATCACAGGTTCAAATCCCACCACCACCACCACCACTAGTGGGGCCCTTGAGCAAGGCCCTTAACTCTCAGTTGCAAGTCGCTCTGGATAAGGGCGTCACCAGTATAGTGAATAATACTAATGATCTATTCATCGTGGTCTCACCGGTTAGATCAGGGGTGGGCAAACTACGGCCCGGGGGCCACATCCGGCCCCTTGGTCCTTTTAATCCGGCCCGCTGAACTGCTTCGGCTTCTTTGCCGCACGAGAAGAACGTATAACCACACAGCAACGCTGACGTTGTTGGAGTACGCTCAGTGTTAAAAATGAAGGAAAAATACAGCCATTTTTTTTGTTGTTTCTTTTCCTTAAATAGAATATCCTTATTCTTAAGGATAGTGGGTCGCCTAATGAACAAGATGATATTTAACACTCTTTACAAGAGGAAAAAATTCATATTGAACATAAGTTACGTTCAACGTTATTGTTGGTTCGGCCCACGAACACACCTCAGGTTTCTCATGTGGCCCTTTGGAAAATATAATTGCCCACCCCTGGGTTAGAGGGAGGGATATATCAGGCAGCAAGTGAACAGTCTGGGATGGATAGATAACTGGGTCTCTGATGCTCACTGATGCACTTGGGAAGAGAAGGCTGGCCTGAGAGGTCCGAACGAACAGACGGAATTGCTGAAGAAGTCGATGCTGTTAATGTTTAATGGGTCTTGGATTGTTTGGGCTGTTAAAGGGGGACTAATACAATATTACGTAATGCTTGGTCCGTGTATATGCGACGCATCTCCCAATAGCAAAATCGGAGACAGTACCGATGGCAAGAGATTTAATAGAATAATACTGTGAAATTGTTGCATTTACACGACAGTTTATTTGAATAGATTGTACGTAAAATAACATACACAAATTGTTTCGTGTGGAAACAAAGCCATAAGAGTGTTGACTCACTGATTAGGCAGCTGCAGCGTTTGAGAAATGAGACCCGGGTAAGAAAATGACTGAGTAACAATGCAGGCCATTCGCTATTATCTGCTTAGCTGTGTGTTTTTTTTTCCAATTGTGTTCTCTGCTCTGGTTTGGATAAGCTTTGGTTGGTCTATAAAATGCAATTTCATGCTACGTTTTAAAGCCTTTGCAGCCTGATGCTTTGATCAGCGAAGAGGAAATGTTAAGGCTTATGTAACAACCGCAGTATTTATTTATTTTTTTTAATAAAACATTGGATTTACAAACTTTATAGTGCTATTCCAGAAGGGTTGGGGTGTTTGCTGCAGCCGAGGCCGGTGATTCACATTGTTCTCCTTCCTAAAACAAAAGAAAAAACGCAGGCCAGTGAGAACAATCATCAACTCCACGTTGCATAAAAATAGTTCGTCTTATATTAAAAATGTAAATCAGTCCATGCAATGCAAAGGCGTGTGAGCGGATACCCCAAATGGCTCTGCAAATGCCTTGTAGCCACTGTATAAAGGGTTCTGTATGGATACAATATCAGGATTGCCACCAGCCTTAGGGGAGGTACCGTCTTCATCATCGTTCTGTAAATAATACGTCAACAATCATCAGTAGAGATACAATCACATAAGAGTTTTACTTCTGACCACCGTGTGTCCATATAAAACGTTTAAATAAAAGATTCTCATTTACTTAAAGCTATAGGCTATGATATATATATATATATATATATATATATATATATATATATATATATATGCATTATCGACTTTGGCTTTCTTTTATCAGATGTACGATAATGCAGTGTCTTTTCGATGTACAAATCTGTGGTGAGTGAAATCCTATTAATACAGATCATTTCATGTAACCTCTTGATTTTTAATATATGATTTATTTTTAATATACGATTTAGCTGGAGGGGCACGGTGGCTTTAGTGGTTAGCACGTTCGCCTCACACCACCAGGGTCCACACCACGGGTCCTGGGGTTCGATTCCCGTCTCGGCCATGTGTGTGTGTGGAGTTTGCATGTTCTCCCCGTGCAGTGGGTTTTTCTCCGGGTTCTCCGGTTTCCTCCCCCGGTCCAAAAACATGCACGGTAGGTTGATTGGCACCTTGGAAAATTGTCCCTAGTGTATGAATGAGTGTGTGTGTGTGTGTGTGTGTGTGTGTGTGTGTGTGTCCTGTGATGGGTTGGCATTCCATCCAGGGTGTATCCTGCCTTAATGCCCATAGACGCCTGAGATAGACACAGACTCCCCGTGACCCGAGGGAAGATCGGATAAAGCGGTAGAAGATGAATGAATGAATGATTGATTTAGCTGGATTGACTACAACACTAGAGTCTGGAATCGGATTTCTTAAGAATAAGAGTCGGATATTTTTTGTTATACAATTATTTCGATTCCTCTTAATGATTCCTGGACGCATTTTTTTTTCCACCTGGTAATCTTCCAGGACCTTCCGCATGTCCAATCTGCTAGGACCTTATGTGGTAATCTAGACATCAGTTGACAAGATGGGCTGCGGGAAGCGCTCAAAAGTGGGGCTACAATTTGTAAAAGCCAAAGGTAAAGCTAAGTATAATGATTGTAACAAACTAATACACACAGTATCACCAACAACACGACTAAGCATCTGTGGTGGTTCACTATTTGGAATCGAAACTGGGAATCGTTAAGAAGCGGAATCGATCAAATTGAAATGATACCCAATTTTCTAGAGAGCAACTTAAGAACGTAAGCACTGTTCCTTATTTGAGTTGCAGCTATTCAAGGCAAGCTATAGCGTATGTGATGCATTCAGTGTGGTGTTGTGGGATGGGAGGAGTCAAGGTTAGAACAGGAAATACTGGATGTGTGTAAGAGTTCATACGCCAAAACAGGTCTCCTTTATTTTCTATTTAGTAAATACCTTGACATTGAATCTTATGTTAACTTAGGGTTAGTGTCTTCTGCTGACTTCAAGCAACATAAAAAATAGCAATGAACTTGTACTCTGTATTTTTCTAGTTTCTTGCTTATAAAAAATGCGATAAGAGACATATATATATATATATATAATATATATATATATATATATATATATATATATATATATTCATTTTCATTCATTCATCTTCTACCGCTTTATCCGATCTTCCCTCGGGTCACGGGGAGCCTTTGCCTATCTCAGGCGTCTATGGGCATTAAGGCAGGATACACCCTGGATGGAATGCCAACCCATCACAGGGCACACACACACATTCACACACACACATTCATACACTAGGGACAATTTTCCAAAGGTGCCAATCAACCTACCATGCATGTTTTTGGACCGGGAGGAAACCGGAGAACCCGGAGAAAAAACCCCCTGAGGCACGGGGAGAACATGCAAACTCCACACACACACACATGGCCGAGACAGGAATCGAACCCCCGACCCTGGCGGTGTGAGGCGAAAGTGCTAACCACTAAACCCACCGGGCCCTTTATATATATATATATATATATATATATATATATATATATATATATATATATATATATATATATATAGACCTGTATCACTGCTAAAAGGCTGGTGTGGGTGCAGGTTTTAATTCCTATCAAGTAGGAGCGACACCTACTCACCAAGGCTTCAGCTTGTTTGGAATGAAAACCTGTGCTACGTAACACACACACACACACACACACACACACACACACACAACACCTAAGTGCGTTTCTGCTCAAGTCGCTTCTACACTCGTTGTGAATAAACCCACATCCTTGAGCATGAATTCATTTCGTGTGCCGTGGAAACGACTTCAAACTGTTTTTAGCAAATGATTTGAAATCTATATTTTTGACTTGCCTTAAAGTACTGGAAGCGAAAGGCATTGTTCTTATGCTTCAGGAAATAATAGGCCACGCCAGCGAGAACACCTCCAATAAAAATAACAGTAAAAATGGCAGTCATGGTCGATGTACTGGACTGTGATTGGCCAGGAGTTGGAGGGGTTACCTGTTGGGAAAAAAAAGCAATTCATAAAAAAGCTCAGAGAAAAAAAAAACACATTTATTACCATTTCTATAAGCGTAGATATATGCATATACAAAACCAATATACCTGTAATAAATGCCTTTTTTTTTTTAAACCACCATATATGCTGATGAAAGCTAGAAGACCAACTAGGATTGACCTGGACTGGTGTTTAACATGAAACTGCATCCTTAACAGCTGTATTATAACGTATTATAACGCATGTGTCCCCAAGTGAAAAAGTGAAATAATGGTACGTAGGCCAAATATTGTTAAAAGAAACCATATGTACCCTTACAGTAGGTGCTTTTAGCGGTCCCTCAATGATGTGGATCAGACCATTAGTAGCTGGAATATCCCACACTAATATTGTCTGTTTATTTACCAACTTGACTGGTGGGGAATCCTGTTTAAAAAAACAAAACAAAACAACAACAACAACAACAGTTCATAAATAATTAAGTGTGTGCATTGTCCCTATCGCTGCATAATAATGTAGATGCACGTTCAGTAGGAGGTTCGCTACGTTTCCATGGTAACTTCTGCTTAAATGGATGTTGACAGCACTAAATGAGTTGTATGTTTGTATGTTTTTCCACTTACGATCCACACCTTTATCACAATATAATATTGATCTAGCATTGCTTAAGCAGCATTAATGTCTAAGCCCTGCTATTACCCCTTTTTGATTGGCTTATAAATTGCGTCCTGTCCTATACTGTATAATCTGTGTTGGGAAGGCTGCTTTGGAAATTTCTGGTTTGAGATTTGTAATCTTTGACATTTTCCAAAGAAACTCATTTAATTTAATTAAACGTTTATTTTTTAATGAACTGTAATGAATTACTGTTAAGGGGCACGGTGGCGTAGTGGTTAGCACATTCGCCTCACACCTCCAGGGTCCGGGTTCGATTCCCGTCTCGGCCATGTGTGTGTGGAGTTTGCATTGTTCTCCCCGTGCCTCAGGGGGTTTTTCTCTGGGTTCTCCGGTTTCCTCCCCCCGGTCCAAAAACATGCACGGTAGGTTGATTGGTACTTTGGAAAATTGTCCCTAGTGTGTGAATGTGTGTGAATGTGTGTGTGTGTCCTGTGATGGGTTGGCATTCCATCCAGGGTGTATCCTGCCTTAATGCCCATAGACGCCTGAGATAGGTACAGACTCCCCGCGACCCGAGGGAAGATCGGATATAGAAGTAGAAGATGAATGAATGAATGAATGAATTACTGTTATTTTATATGTATAACATCATCTTGATTATTAAGTCATAAAGGTCATAGGAAACAAGTCTCCACTGTCCAAGTATGAATGTTAATAGTTTAGAACATTGATGAGGAATGACAGAATACAATTATTACTTTCCATTTTACATTACATTTACATTTACGGCATTTGGCAGACACCCTTATCCAGAGCGACTTACAACTGAGCAATTGAGGGTTAAGGGCCTTGCTCAAGGGCCCACCAGTGGCAGTTGTGGTTGTGGTGGGGTTTGAACCCATGATCTTCCGGTTCAGAGTCCAACACCTTAACCACTGTGCTACCACCTCCCATTTTGCCATACTTTTTGTTTTATTTCTATATAGTGTATATATATATATATATATATATATATATATATATAGATATATATATATATATATATATATATATATATATATATATATATATATATATATATATTAATATATAGTCTAGCAGGGCTCAGACATTAATGCTGTATTCTATATAGTGTATAGTATACATTTTTTTTTTTTAATTAATTCCGAGTTTGAGATTTATTAGTATTCGCTGGACAGTATTAATTCACACAACTACCAAAACCATGCGCATTTTCATTCATTCATTCATTCATTTTCTACCGCTACATCCGATCTTCCCTCAGGGTCACGGGGAGTCTGTGTCTATCTCAGGCGTCTATGGGCATTAAGGCAGGATACACCCTGGTGGAATGCCAACCCATCTCGGGACACACACACACTCACACATCACACACACGCACACATCACATTCACACACACACATTCATATACACTAGGGACAATTTTTCCAAGGTGCCAATCAACCTACCGTGCATGTTTTTTTTTGGACCGGGGAGGAAACCGGAGAACCCGGAGAAAAAACCCCCCTGAGGCACGGGGAGAAAACATGCAAAACTCCACACACACACATGGCCGAGACGGGAATCGAACCCGGACCCTGGAGGTGTGAGGCGAACGTGCTAAACACTAAACCACCGTGCCCCCCATGCGCATTTTGTCTATTGGAAATGCAGAATATACCTAGTCACTAAACACAACACAACCTTTTTTAGGTTTTGCCTAAAACACAGAACAGCCAGTGCTTACAGACAAGTTAGATAATATGATTAAAAGCCATTACTGTGTTATAAATAAACATCTATGAGAATAAAATGCAATGTCTATTTCTGTAATTTATTATGATATATATATATATATATATATATATATATATATATATATATATATATATATATATATTATATATATTTAATATTTTTTTTTTTTAATTTACAAACCACACACAGAACAGTAAATTTGCACTTACCTCAGTTTGTGTTTCGTTGTTGGTTACTATTACAACTTTAAGATTAGAACCCAGCCGAGACGGGATTGCTGTGTTATGTTTCAGATCGTCAAAGTAATGAAGGGTGTTGTTTGAGGATACGTGATATTCCAAATCCCTCAATGACAGAGTCTGCAAATATTGTGGGGGGGGGGGGGGAACCCATATACATCATCAGATTTAGGATGAAAATAATGCTTATTTAAAAAATAAATAAATAAATAAATAAATAAATAAATAAATAAATAATAAAAACAACAACATGGCACGGTGACATGTTTATTGTAATGAAAACGTATTCATGAATCCAACACTACTCTGGTTTTGATCATTGACACACGCCACCTATCAGCCTTTGCACTCATGGACTATTTCAATAATCCAAGACAACAAGAGTAGAGATAGGCCACTAATTGATATGCAAATGGAACAGCATGTGACACATAGCATGTAGCTGTTTTTATGTACATAGTGGTCCTGACATTGCCAATTACCTTGCTCGAGGCATAATAAGCTGGTTTAATAAGCCTAGTTTGTTTAATTTTGGCTTGTTACAAATAATGATGAGAATATTCATTCATTCATTCATCTTCTACCGCTATATCCGATCTTCCCTCGGGTCACGGGGAGTCTGTGTCTATCTCAGGCGTCTATGGGCATTAATGCAGGATACACCCTGGATGGAATGCCAACCCATCGCAGGACACACACACACACACACACACACACACACACACATATTCATACACTAGAGACGATTTTCCAAGGTGCCAATCAACCTACCGTGCATGTTTTTGGACCGGGGAGGAAACCGGAGAACTCAGAAAAACCCCCTGAGCCACTAGAGCTGGCCTGGCCAACCCATGGCTCTCGAGCCTCATGCGGCTCTTTAACTAGTTTCTTTAGGAGCTTTCACATAACATGCGTCAATGGGAATGGGATGATGTTCATGTGTACCCATGTGTATGATGTGGCTCTTTGCAGTAACACAGGTCACAGGGAGCCTGTGCCTATTTCAGCCATCATACACTAGGGACAATTTTCCAAGGTGCCAATCAACCTACCGTGCATGTTTCTGGACCGGGGAGGAAACTGGAGAACCCGGAGAAAACCCCCTGAGGCACAGGGGGAGAACATGCACAAACTCCACACACACATGGCCGAGACGGGAATCGAACCCGGATCCTGGAATTGTGAGGCGAACGTGCTAACCACTAAACCACCGTGCCCCATTTAGTAAAATGCTTGAGTTGATTTACGCCAACCATGGCACATTACAATGTTATCAATGTGTGTCCAGTGGGATCGTCATGATAAGCATTCTCAGTCTGAGTAATAGGAAATCCTCTGGCTTCAATATACAAAGGAATTGAAATGCAGAGGAAATGTATATACTTTTTCCAGTGTAGTGTATTTCTAATTAAATCTGGTGTAAAACTTGTCTGCCTGGTTGAAATAAACGACCAGTGATTTTGCTGCTGTTTTAGCTCACATTCACCTGCATGCAAATAAATTGGCTGATAAATCATTAAGGACATTTTTTTTTTACCCAGAATGCCCAATATGTACAGTAGCTTTCGGTATCTCCAATCAAATGGTCTTACTCGTGAATTTTATGTCGAATTCCACTTTGAGTTCAACTTTTAGCTACTTTTCTTTATAGAGAATGCTGTCACAATTAAACACAGATACCGTCATAACGTAATCTTCAGATATTACTGAGAAAGAAAAAAAAAAAAAAGAATGTGCTGACCTTGTTGCCAAATCCTGCATTGGATGGTACGAAAAGAGTTGTGTTTGTAGAACTGCTGGACAGCAAGTCCAAGAGCTTCTTCCCCTCGACAGCAGTCTCTGCGTACTTCACTAAAATCTAATAAGATGTTTAGAAATGTATTGGGGGGGGGGGTTGTACAAACAAAAGAAGAAGTGTACAGTGTACAGTGGATATCAAACGTCTACACATTAGATAGTATAATGTGGGCGTACTGTATACATTTATTTACTAAAGTATTTGTTTGTTTATTCATTCATTCATTCATCTTCTACCGCTTTATCTGATCTTCCCTCGGGTCACGGGGAGTCTATGGGCATTAAGGCAGGATACACCCTGGATGGAATGCCAACCCATCACACACACACACACACACACACACACACACAACCTTCACACATTCATACACTAGGGACAATTTTCCAAGGTGCCAATCAACCTACCGTGCATGTTTTTTGGACCAGGGGGAGGAAACAGGAAATGGAGAGGAGGGGGAAACCGGAGAACGCGGAGAAAAACCCCCTGAGGCACGGGGAGAACATGCAAACTTCACACACACACATGGCCGAGACGGGAATTGAACCCGGACCCTGGCGGTGTGAGGCGAACGTGCTAACCACTAAACCACCGTGCCCCCTTTTGTTTGTTTATTTGTTCATTCATTCATTGCGTAAGGTCGACAGAGCTTTTGTTTAAGTAGGCGCCAATCCACCACATGGGCCCGTCGTGTAAAACAAACCTTACCAAAAGAGATTTATGGTTTGTGGTAAATAGTGAATACATGTACAGTGGGTGAAAATATGAGTTGCTGATTTTGTACGTTTGCACCATTTTGTACCACGCTCTTTGCAGATCCTCTCCAAGACATTAAAGGTTGACGTTTGCCAACTTAAACTACAGATTTTTTTCTATTGGAGTAAGTCGTCTAGGCCAGTGGTCCCCAACCCCCGGGTCAGTTGGTACCGGGCCGCATAGAAAGAATACATAACTTGCATTATTGCCTTTTATTATCTGATTCTGAACGATGTATTATATTGGAAAATGATCGGGTTTTCTCCTCCACATGAGTCTATGACTCATTCTTGGCGCATGACAAAATGCGTGCCTCGGTCACATGTCTTACCTACGTCCATCTCCTTCTTAAAGGGGCGGCTCTGGCTGGTATAACGCGTGATACATCCCGCTAAAGTTAATCCCAAGCTGGCAAAACAAACTTCTTTAGCTTTTTATTTCTTTCTTTTTTTCTTTTTTTTCTTAGTTTCAATCAAAGTTTACTTTTCGATTTATCAATTTTTTTTTGTTTCGTTTCTTTGAAACGGTCCAATGAAGGGACGGTCCAATGAAGGGACAGAAGCTGCCTTTAACAGGCAGTATCAAGAAACATGTTTCAAATATGGATTTATCGCCACGGGCGATTCCACGGATGCACCAAACCCGCTGTGCGTAATATGCGGTGACCGGCTCTCTAATGAGGCGAGAGCAAGCACCCCATGGTTAAATTATTATTATAGAGAAAACACAACAGTTTTTAATGCCGATCTTGTCATTTTATTTAGTTTTTATAAGCTACACCTTTAGATTGGGCCGTGAAAATATTGTCAGACATTAAAGCGGTCCGCGGTACAGGAAAGGTTGGGGACCACTGTTCTAGGCCACTCCAGGACTTTAACATGCTTCTTCGTGAGCCATTTATCTCTATTGCACTTTTAACAACAGACTCGAGGCAGTTGTATAGAATGTAAGAATAATAGAAATAGAACATTCGAATATGCAATGGTGTATGTGTCCCTAAGGAGCGAGTCATGGGTGATGGAATGACGACGAAACCTTGAGAGATTCAAAAGGGGAACCCCATTATCATTTGGGCGATAACGAGTGTCATAATGAACAATTATAAAATACCAGAGAGTTAGGAATACTATGAGCACTGGAGTGGGTGATTGTGCGTTATGTCCTTTCTTCAGTTCTTCAGTTGAGGAAGGAAAAAGAAGTCCAGATGCATTGGACCGGGCGTTTTGAGTCACTGTCATGCTGGAATACGGACCAGTTTTAATGCCCTGGCTGAGGTTCTCCTCCAAGATTTGATGGTACAGTGATGGTTCATTGGTCTCCTTGATACGGTGCAGTCGTCCTGCATCCATAGCAGAAAAACACCCCAAAGCATGATGTTTCCCCATCCGGTGGGTGGCGGCGTTTTTTGGGGTCATGTAGACAGAGTTCCTCCACGTCCAAAAACTTCAGACGAGCTTGTACATGTGCTTTCTTGAGCTGCAGGCGCTGCAGGATTTCAATCCTTCACTGTATATTGAGTAAACAATTGTTTACTTGGTGAATATGGTCCTTGTGATCATTGAAAAGATCCTTCAGTGAAGCTCTGGGATGATTCCATACCGTTCTCGTGATCACGCAATGAAACTCCATCCATCCATCCATCCATCCATCCGTCCGTCCGTTCGTCCGTCTATCCATCGATCCATCCATTGATCCATCCATTGATCCATCCATTGATCCATCCATTGATCCAGCCATTGATCCAGCCATTGGTCCATCCATCCATTGGTCCATCCATCTATCCATCCATCCATGAGGTGAGAACTTCCAAAGAGCTCCAGTGTTTCTTCCATTCACTAATAATATCACAAACAGCCTTGTGTAGATCCTTCAGTGAAACTCTGGGCTGATTCTATACCGTTCTCGTGATCATGCAATGAAACTTTATCCATCCATCCGTTCGTCTGTCTATCCATCCATCCATCCATCCATTGATCCATCCATCGATCCATTGATCCATCCATCCATTGATTCATCCATCTATCCATCCATCCATCCATCCATCCATCCATCCATGAGGTGAGATCTTCCAAAGAGCCCCAGTGTTTCTTCCATTCACTAATAATAGCACAACCAGTTCTCACCAAACATCGTATAGTCCATTCCAGCCTTGTGTAGATCCTTCAGTGAAGCTCTGGGCTGATTCCATACCGTTCTCGTGATCATGCAATGTAACTTCATCCATCCATCCATCCGTTCGTCCGTCTATCCATCCATTGATCCATCCATCCATCCATTGATCCATCCATCCATCCATGAGGTGAGATCTTCCAAAAAGCCCCAGTGTTTCTTCCATTCACTAATAATATCACAAACAGTTCTCACCAAACAGCTTATAGTCCATTCCAGCCTTGTGTAGATCTACAAACTTGTCCATGACATCCTCAGACAGCACTTTGGTCTTGGCCATGGTGGTGATTTTGAATCTGATTGATTGCTTCTGTGGACAAGTTCCTTTTATACAGCTAACGAGCTGAGATTCCCTTTAGGAGAGTTTAAGAGAGTGTTACTAATCCTGGTTGTCTGTACAAAAGACACATGAGAGCCAGAAATCAGACTTTTATTTATAGGGAATCAAATAAAGGAGCACCCCGGAGTTCGTCGCTTCCACGAGCAGACAGAAGAAGACACCTGGCTTCTCAGCTGAGCCGGGTTTGGTCCGGTATGTGCCGCGCTGGGCTTCATTCAGTGCATCTGCGGCGAGACGTGTGTCAGAGCCGGACCTGGAGCGCCGCTGGCCCTGGAGCGTGATGAATTTGCAGCCACGGACACGCAGAGCTTTTCAGACGACTCTTTAGACAATTCGAACATGAGGTCGGCGTTTTTCCATGGCGATCGTGGTCTGGGGAACCTTTATCCAATATTTAAGGGAAGTGGTGGCTTAGTGGTAAGGCGTTGACCTCTGGACCAGTAGATCGCAGGTTCAAACCCCACAAGCACCAAGCTACCACTAGTGGGCCCTTGAGCAAGGCCCTTAACCCTCCATTACTCAGTTGTATGTCGCTCTAGATAAGGGCGTCTGCCAAATGCCATAAATGTAAATTTAAGATAAACGTCGGCCATGAAGTCGTGGAACGTATTCATTTGTTTTCCAGTCATTCTTGTGGGAGAATTCGGTTCGGAGTCCGTCGAGGTTGACCGGACCGGAGGTTCAGGGTTTCCAAGGAACTGATTACTGACGAACATTACTGAGGCACCACTGTACTTATTTCACTCATTACAAAGTAAAACTCCTCCTTCTTCTTTTACAAAGCAAAACATTCCTTCATTCCTTCATTCATTCATCGTCTACCGCTATATCCGATCTTCCATCGGGTCACGGGGAGTCTGTGCCTATCTCAGGCGTCTATGGGCATTAAGGCAGGATACACCCTGGATGGAATGCCAACCCATCACCGGGCACACACACTCACTCATTCACACACATTCATACACTAGGGACAATTTTCCAAGGTGCCAATCAACCTACCGTGCATGTTTTTTGGACCGGGGAGGAAACCGGAGAACCCGAAGAAAAACCCCCCTGAGGCACGGGGAGAACATGCAAACTCCACACACACATGGCCGAGACGGGAATCGAACCCGGACCCTGGTGGTGTGAGGCGAACGTGATAACCACTAAGCCACCGTGCCCCTTGGTCAGTGGGCAAATGTACAAAATCAGAAAGAGATCAACTATGTTTTCCCACAATGTACATGATAATTACTTTTAAATATGACTTTAAATTATGTTTTTTAAAGACAGGCCACATTTTAAAAGCGTATTTACATATGTTCTAGATTTTTTCTTTTTTTCCCCCTCCAAATTGTTTCGCTTAATTGTGTTGTTTTGTAATTTAAAAAAAATAAAATATGTGTGTGTGTGTGTGTAGATCTTCATTCATTCATTCATTCATCTTCTACCGCTTTATCCGATCTTCCATCGGGTCACGGGGAGTCTGTGCCTATCTCAGGCGTCTATGGGCATTAAGGCAGGATACACCCTGGATGGAATGCCAACCCATCGCAGGACACACACACACACACATTCACACACATTCATACACTAGGGACAATTTTCCAAGGTGCCAATCAACCTACCGTGCATGTTTTTTGGACCGGGGAGGAAACCGGAGAACCCGGAGAAAAAGCCCCTGAGGCACGGGGAGAACATGCAAACTCCACACACACATGGCCGAGACGGGAATCGAACCTGGACCCTGGTGGTGTGAGGCGAACGTGATAACCACTAAGCCACCGTGCCCCTGTGTAGATCTTATATATATATATATATATCCACTGTGAATAAATGAATCAAATAATTTTAGAAAAGGATATCTTACTGAGTAAAATATAGAGACGTTTGAATGCGTAGCGATGACCGAGGCGAGATTGCCGTTACAGAATTCTCCATCGCCAACATATCCGGGTCCGCATTCACATGTAACTTCTAGAAAACCAGAGTGTTTCAGATTATTCCAATATGCAAAAATGAACATATTATTAATGGGTAAAAATAGGAATGAAAATGTATTTACACAGTAGCTGAACGTTATACTTTATTAGACATCTCCCATATGTTTTGATGTGAAGTACCTCTAATTCTGTAGCAGTAAGCGTCATAAAAGCTTTTTACATCCGGATCCTTGTACTGAACTATGCCCACGTGATTGTCACCACATTTTCGGGATGGAAAGCAGATGGGATAACCCACGTTTTTCCCTTCAAACCATCCGGCGACACACAAGTGCATTCCCATCTAGGTGAAAAGCGAGATGAAATTTGGTAGCATCAGATGAAAAGGGATTTTGATATATATATATATATATATATATATATATATATATATATATACATATATAAAACTAAGGGTGTTACTGATTAATAATTGTGCTCAATCCCATTTGGATGTAAGAATATACATTCTCGAATCAGATTGGTCAAGCCATGCGTGACGACGATATAAGGTAGTGATATTCATTCATTCATTCATTCATTCTTCTACCGCTATATCCGATCTTCCCTCGGGTCACGGGGACTCTGTGCCTATCTCGGGCGTCTATGGGCATTAAGGTCATGATACACCCTGGATGGAATGCCAACCCATCGCAGGGCACACACACACACACACACACACACACACTCAGTTATATTACCTCCTCATAATATTTTAAAGCCACAATGTACAGACTAATGGAAAAAATGTCTAAAAACACTTTTTTTTTTTTCACACACACACACACACACACACACACACACACATACACATTTACACATTCACATTCATACACTAGGGACAATTTTCCAAGGTGCCAATCAACCTACCGTGCATGTTTTTGGACCGGGGAGGAAACCGGAGAACCCGGAGAAAAACCCACTGAGGCACGGGGAGAACATGCAAACTCCACACACACACATGGCCGAGACGGGAATCGAACCCGGACCCTGGTAGTGTGAGGCGAACGTGCTAACCACTACGCCACCGTGCCCCATGAGATGTTATATATAATGTAAATTGAATTATGACAGGTTTCTTCAGCATATATATATATATATATATATATAGTTTTATATATATATATATATATATATAATATATATATATATATATATATAGTTTTATGTAAGAAGGTCTACAGGTCTTTATTCAGCCTGACAAGAGTCAGTTGCCATGGCTACAGTGGTTTTTTTTGTTGTTGTTTTTGTTTTTTTGGGATCCACTGATCTTGAAGGCCTCATGTGTCTGAGTGACAGCACATAACACATACAGATAAATGATGTGACCTTGCTGTCCAGGATTGAGAAAATACAAAGGAGACAGAGACATATTTTGAACAACGCTAGTTAAACCCGTACAAATGCTCCAGTTACACTTCACTACAATCATCTTTGCCTCAAATCAATTACCGCTTATGCCTAATTGTAATGGTCAAACGTCCTATTTAACACAGAACACATTTTTTTTCCATATAATTCACAAAGACACTCCACAATTTTGGCAGGAATTTGAGTAAAATTAGTTTTACCTGCTGTGCATTAGAAAGCTGGGACAAGGTAGCGAGCGTGGCTCCTTCAGCATCGCAGGCTGCCTCGGCGCTAGTGTAGTTCATCATATACTTCCCAGATGGTGATCTCACATGGAACACACCTGCTGTTTTGGCTGAATAATATACTCTCATTACATATCATTAAATATTGTATGTGTTGAAATGATAAACATGTTCAATGACTGAACAGCCAATGATAGAAATGTTTTATCGCCATTTTTACTTGTTTGAATAGTTATATATATATATATATATCATTCATTCATTCATCTTCTACCGCTTTATCCGATCCGATCGGTCACGGGGAGTCTGTGTCTATCTCAGGCGTCTACGGGCATTAAGGCAGGATACACCCTGGATGGAATTGCCAACCCATCGCAGTACACACACACTCTCACACCACACACACACACACACACACACATTCATACACTAGGGACAATTTTCCAAGGTGCCAATCAACCTACCGTGCATGTTTTTTTTTGGACCGGGAGGGGGGGGAAACCGGAGAACCCGATGGAGAAAAAAACCCCCTGAGGCACGGGGAGAACATGCACAAACTCCACACACACATGGCCGAGACGGGAATCGAACCCGGACCCTGGCGGTGTGAAGGCGAACATGCTAATATATATATATATATATATATATATATATATATATATATATATATATATATATATATATATATATATATATAGATATATATATAGAGAGAGAGAGAGAGAGAGAGAGAGAGAGAGAGAGAGAGAGAGAGAGAGAGAGAGAGTAGAGATATAAAGTCTACTCTAAATGGTAAATTGTTGCTATAGTATTTGTTAGAATGTTTTCAGATGCATATAAAAGAACCAACATTAATAAGTGTTTAATAAGTAAAACTAGGCATCACATAGGCATTACAAAGATCAGGACAACCCTCTGAAATCTATGAGAGAACAAAGGGAATAGTACATGTCTACCTACTCCTGCATTCTGCACAATATAATATAATAATATCCTTTATTGATCACATATACATTACAGCACAGTGAAAATCTTTTCTTTGCATATCCCAGCTTGATGTTGGTAGTTGGGGTCAGAGCGCAGGGTCGGCCATGATACGGCACCCCTGGAGCACAGAGGGTTAAGGGTCTTGCTCAAGGACCCAAGGGCGGAAGCTTGGCCATACCGGGGCTCGAACCAGGATCTTCCCATCAGCAGCCCAGCGCCTTAGACCTCTGAGATACCCCCCTCCCTAAAAAGGTCTGGGTTATGGTGTATAATCTGTGTGAAAATGTGTTCTGGTATAAAGAGGTTGTACTTTTTGGCCATAATTCTTTTGGCCATGTATGTTTGGCCAATAAATAGGATCACCCTAGGAGCAATATGCTGAAGTATGGTAGCATTATGCTTTGGGGATGCGTCTCTTCAGCCAGACCAGGGAAACGTCTGTCCTCTGTAGGGTTGGGAATTGAACATTATAAGATTAATATTTGGATATTCGTTATAAACTAAAAATTTCGATTCCTCATGGATGCCTTTTTTTTTTTCACCTGGCAATCTGCCAGGACCTTCTGCACGTCCAATCTGCCAGGACCTTATGTGGTAATCTAAACATACGTTTACAAAATGGACTGCGGGAAGTGCGCAAAAGTGTGGCTACATTTGTAAAAAACGAAGACAAACGTAGGTGTAATTATTGTAATATGTTCCAAGCAAAGTGTCATGACCAACATGACTAACCAACATGACTAATGGAAATGAAATTCTTTATTTAAATACCACAGCGATGTTAGGAAGCTAAGTCAGAACACAGGATCATCCATTAAAGATGTGTTAAGGGCCTTGCTCAAGAGCCCGAGCCCATATAAATCTGAATTAGTCCAGAATGAATCTATTCAAACAGTGCATTATTACAGGGTTATGAATCTTGTATGGTTTTCATTCATTTAAACTCACCCAAATAGTGATGCAATACCATGTAAACACCTTGAGGCCAGATTGAACCTTTTAACATGCAGGGAAAAGCCTCATATAGTGAATCCCTGGAGGTCAGGGAGTGAAAAAAAAAAAAATTCACTGACTGAAAAGATGATTGTAAATCAGAAGTGCTTTCTTGAAGTCTGCCCATCTACTTTTACTGTGGTCCAAAAACTCTACACTGAATATCATGGAAATTGTATTATTACTTTCATATTAAAAATGAACAAAAGCTTTATTAGTTTGGGGAATTCTAAAGCAAAGAATTTTTTTTTATTTATCTATTATTTATAAAATACTGAAATATGTGAGTGTTGGAGGGGCACGGTGGTTTAGTGGTATATATATATATATATATATATATATATATATATATATATATATATATATATATATATATATATATATATATATTAGCACGTTCGCCTCACACACCACCAGGGTCCGGGTTTGATTCCCGCCTCGGCCATGTGTGTGTGTGGAGTTTGCATGTTCTCCCCGTGCCTCAGGGGGTTTTTCTCCGGGTTTTCCGGTTTCCTCCCCGGTCCAAAAACATGCACGGTAGGTTGATTGGCACCTTAGAAAATCCCTAGTGTGTGTGTGTGTGTGTGTGTGTCCTGTGATGGGTTAGCATTCCATCCAGGGTGTATCCTGCCTTAATGTCATAGACGCCTGAGATAGACACAGACTCCCCGTGACCCGAGGGAAGATCGGATAAAGCGGTAGAAGATGAATGAATGAATGAATGAATGAATGAATGTGAGTGTTACCCAGGTGTTCAAATGATGTAAATAATAAATTGCTTTGAGGGTCTCCTGTTGGTTATGTGATTAAATCCTGTGTTTTACTTGTGAAAAAAATTAAACCACATACTTTATGGCGGCATTTGTTATTAAACCAGCAGGGTAAACCAGCCCAAAGACCTCATAGCTGTCTACGGAAGTAAAAAAAAAATATCTACTTGATTTTGTTACCACTATGGAATGCTGACCTCGAAATAAAGTGACATTGGCATGTTCATCATTACCACACGGTTAGGTGAAAAATCGCTTACTGCACTGCAATACTAATGATAAACATAATTAGAACCCCGGCTGATTGATAATCATCTATCCAGAAGTAGATTACACCAATAAAAAGAGATCATTGGGCTCCATCCGTTCCTGTGGTTATGCAAGGTTGGAGCTCTGCACATAGTAATGAGATGTAAAAAATAAAAAAATAAATAAATAAATAAAAAAACGTGCCATTAGTGGCTCGACATGACCACAGGCAATGCAAAAATAAAAAATAAAGGAAATAAAGAAAGGAGAGTCATGTAAACTACATTCTGTCAGCTGAATCCAAATCCAACAACATTGCAATATTAATAGGGGGGAAATGCATGAGTGAAACAACAAACAACAAACAAACAAAGCTTTTCTGGAGTCATCATTTGCATAATACTATTTGCATAATAGTACTTACCATGTACTATATTCATTCATTCATTCATCTTCTATCGCTATATCCGATCTTCCCTCGGGTCACGGGGAGTCTGTGCCTATCTCAGGCGTCTATGGGCATTAAGGCAGGATACACCCTGGATGGAATGCCAACCCATCGCAGGACACACACACACACACACACACACACACACACACACACATTCATACACTAGGGACAATTTTCCAAGGTGCCAATCAACCTACCGTGCATGTTTTTGGACCGGGAGGAAACCAGAGAACCCAGAGAAAAACCCCCTGAGGCACGGGGAGAACATGCAAACTCCACACACACATGGCTGAGACGGGAATCGAACCCGGACCCTGGCGGTGTGAGTCGAACGTGCTAACCACTAAGCCACCGTGCCCCTACCATATACTATATATATATATATATATATATATATATATATATATATATATATATATATATATATATATATATATATATATATATATATATATATAATACACAGAGGCGCCGTATCACACGTCTGACCGCGGCTTCCAAACAAGCTGGGATATGTGAAGAAAGAATTTCACTGTCCTGTAATGATAATGTGACAAATAAAGTCTATTCTATTCTATAATAAAGTCACGATTAAGGCAATGGACTTTGTGGAATCGGGCTCTCCCCTGATTGGCGGTTTGTTATGTACCAGTTGTGTTTTTATCTACTCATAAATAAAACGGATGAGGCGAGGCTTTGTTTCAGATGCATGTTTATATATCATGCACCACCTGAGTAGTGCCAAACAGGCTCAAATTATATTGATTTTTCTCGATATAGTAGAGCTGGGCGATATGTCCTATACATTAATAGCGTGGGGGAAATATGTCCGCTATTTTTGACCTGTTTTTTAGTCGGCGTTTTGGAACTCCTGATGGCATGTTTATCCCGCAGCACCATATATCCCACCCTGTTCAGTAACGTGGTTCTGTTTGAGGTGCCTATCTTGGAAACAAGCTCGACAGAGCGACGCTGCCATGATGTATTTTCCGGGATGGGTGGCGGAGAAATACAGGAGCGGATAATAAATAAGTGGATTTTTAATTTACAGTGTCCTGTAACTGGACTGATTGACCATAAAGCCGTGTATCTTATCAAATTTATAAGACCATGTGAGAGTCACTTATATACTAATATACAACATTTGATTTGTCTGCAGGGGGCACGGTGGCTTAGTGGTTAGCACGTTCGCCTCACACCACCAGGGTCCGGGTTCGATTCCCGTCTCGGCCATGTGTGTGTGGAGTTTGTGCATGTTCTCCCCCCCGTGCCTCAGGGGGTTTTTCTCTCCGGGTTTTTTTCTCCGGTTTTCTCCGGTTTCCTCCCCGGTCCAAAAACATGCACGGTAGGTTGATTGGCACCTTGGAAAATTGTCCCTAGTGTATGAATGTGAGTGTGTGTGTCCTGCGATGGGTTGGCATTCCATTCAGGGTGTATCCTGCCTTAATGCCCATAGACGCCTGAGGTAGGCACAGACTCCCCGTGACCCGAGGGAAGATCGGATAAAGCGCTAGAAGATGAATGAATGAATGAATGAATGAATGATTTGTCTGCAAACAGGAATAATAATAGGAAAAGAGGATTGCATTATTGATGTAATAGGATCTCTATAAAGGCTTCCTGTGACATTTAGGATTGATTCTTTCATTGATTCTACAGATTGAGTTACGTCTTCATCCATATTCATCCACGAGATCGCGGGCGATCATACATCTTCTGGAACAGAGATCCTATCTTTGTGAGGTTATCATAAATACTTCATTGGGTCTGTTCATTCGTGTACATAGGTTACATTTGGTGTGTCATTATATTTACTGTTATTTATTATATGATTCTTTGTTTATTTGTAAAACATTTTTTTTGTATTGTGCCTATAAAGGCTGAGTTGAGATTACGTATGCATTTGTGTTTTGTTAATACAGTGGTCCCCCGCGTTACGCTTTTAATTGGTTCCAGACACATCGTAACATGATTCCGTCGTAAGTTGAACAATAGAACCTTATGGAAATTTGTTAATCCGTGCAATATATAATACATAAAAACATCAAAACTGTATATAACTTATTAAAAAGAGGCTAGAAGTTGCAAGTACCACATATATATATATATATATATATATATATATATATATATATATATATATATATATATAATACACGTTATAAATTAAATAACATTATAAATAACAAATAATAAAGGAAAAATGCAACTTTATTTACCTTGCAACCGATGTGACTTGAGCGGAGGCGGAGGCGGAGGGAGAAGTAGACGGCGGATATGAACATTTAAAATGTAACTGTACAGTTACTGTACTCACTGCTGTACAGTAAATTAAAATTAATACATTCATTCATTCATTCATTCATCTTCTACCGCTTTATCCGATCTTTCCTCGGGTCACGGGAAGTCTGTGCCTATCTCAGGCGTCTATGGGCATTAAGGCAGGATACACCCTGGATGGAATGCCAACCCATCGCAGGACATACACACAATCACAATCACACACACATTCATACACTAGGGACAATTTTCCAAGGTGCCAATCAACCTGCATGTTTTTGGACCGGGGGAGGAAACCGGAGAACCCGGAGAAAAACCTCCTGAGGCACGGGGAGAACATGCACAAACTCCACACACACATGGCCGAGACGGGACTTTAATAAATTTAATGAACACTTAAAATAAAAAATGATTTCTTTTAAACGTATACACTAGCACTTTTCTAAACGATTTTCTTTCTTTCCATTCTAAAAACACGTCTTCGTCCTCGCTGTCCTTTATAGCTATCAAAATGTCTCATGCACTTGTCATTAACACCGTCCATCATACGACCTGTAATGTCTTTTCTCAATGAGTTTTTCATACCACCCGATAGCTTCTCTTATTTCTCCCGATGTCATTTACTGAGCCCAGCTCCGCCTCCTCGCCTCCACAACAACGTCGTAACATGCGTCCGAAAAAATCATCGGATCCCGTACCGTAACATGAAAAAAAAACGTAACGTGAGTCAATCGTAACCCGGGGGACCACTGTATAAAACAAATACATTTCCTTATTGCAGTATAACCTCGCCTATGCCTTAAACCAGGGGTGGGGGTAAACCTTTGGGCTCAATTGACTTCTGCTTGAAGCTTTACATGCGCTCCGCTATATTTCTACTCACTCCGAAAATTTGTGGTTATGTACTTTGATTGGGGCAATTCTGTACTGATATTAATAAGCACGGCGGGCCGGGTATGTGGCGCGGGCTGTAGTCTGTCTTAAACAGTACTACGATCAAAGAATATAGAGGAAGCTTGTAATAATAATAATAATAATTAAAAAAAGGGTTTAAAATCCTTACAGTGAAAATGCAAGTCTTTGCAGATGGCCTTGGCATTGCATTCTCCATTGTTCTCCAGGCAGCGATCGACGGGCGGCACCACCTTCTCGAAACACTGGACTCCGTTGCCTACATACCCTTGGAGGCATTCGCATCGCCGCTCGTTCTGACAAAAAAACATTGTTCAATGCGTCAAAATCTGTCTGGGGGGGAAGGGAGACCCAAAAACAATCCTATTAACTTACAGGTCCGATGAAAATGCAGTTTGCAAAGTCACTGCAGCCGCCGTTATTTTCCTCCACACAGGGGTTGATGGGGGAACAATCCCAGCCATCTCCGGAATATCCAGGTTTACAAGCGCAGGTAACTTTGATCTCAGACTGTGTGCAATTAGCCTCGACGTGGCAGCCTCCGTTATATTCACTGCACAGATCTGGAGCTGGACAAAATGAACAATAAGAACGGATTAGCGTTAGCATTCCTAGGAGCTTGGGAAGAACATGCCGCTTCCCTTTATGCCTTATGTAATAAAACGATATAATGCATCGCATTCATTCGTGTCCCATCGATAATGTCCATCGATATTTATATAATTCATTAATATTAAAAATCAGGCAGCTATAAAATAGTATGGCAATTTTTGTGGTATTAGTGATAAGAATGTAGTGATTCATCATAAATGATCATATTATATCATTAACGAGACTTGTTATCAAATGTAGGTTACTTTAAATTAGCATGCATCCTTACCACATGCACCACAGAGGCAAAGCTAGGTACAAGGTCAGGTGCCAATCTATGTATATGTGTGGTTTTGGACAAGACAAGCATTTTTAAAAAGTAATTAATATTGCATGTAGGGACTAACAACACTAGCTATTGATTCATGCTCATGGATACAAATTTCCCCCTGTTTTTGTTTCCCTCAGCAGCCTGACTGGCTCCGCCTCCATGTAGCCTGAGGATCATGGCTAATGCTGACAGCTAATGCCCCCCCCCCCCCCACACACACACACACACCATTTTTATCACAAAATAAGGCAGAAAATACAAGGTTAGGGTTATACTTACGTCAATGTGTGTCTCTACAGTCCTTAACTAATCTCTGTCCTTAATTAATGGGTGTAATATGTTTACGTTATTTGGACTAGAAGGAGAATCTTACAAGAAGGAGTATCTGGTTCTTTACAGAATATCAAATAATAAAAAACAAGGATAGAATCTGCCTAAATATTAAGTTAAAAAAGTCAATAGCAGATGAGAAAACAAAATATACAACAAAAGGACATTCGATGGAAGTGACGACGCATCAGAGCACATGCACCAATATGCATGTGTGTGTATGTGTGTGCATATATATATATATATATATATAAAATCTCATTTTACGGACTTTTGAGTCACATTAGGCCTATCAAGTCCAAACTAAATGGAGACATGTACTGTAGTACCTGTGCAGATGTTGCCATTTCCTTCATATGGTGGTTCACACTGACATTCATTCCCAGGAAGGCACACAGCCTTAGAATGGCACTCGGGGGAACATATAGGCTTCTCATCTATTAACATAAGAAGATGGTTAGTGGTTGAAGCCGGGAATATCTGTCGTCACCAGGACCCAACACTGTAAGGACTGTGTATTATAATTATTGGCTTAAAAACATAAAATTAAATATATATATATATTACCAATTTTGGACTCGCACTTCACTCCTGTCCAGCCTTCCTGGCAGAAACAACTACCATCGCCATCGATGCCATCCTCACACTTCCCATTAACGGTACAGGAACAGGCTGCAAACAAAAGGAGAATGTAGTAGTGCATCTGCTGAGTTAAAGCATCACTAAATTACTGAAGGATTTCCAAGCATATGCAATGATTTACATGCAAACCCTTTCCAGCAAACCGAAATTGATTATATTAGACTGTAATTATCCATATCTATACTACTGAGGATGAACAGATCGATTGTATTTTAGGGATTAAATCCCTCAAAGGGTAAAACTTTGTTGTAGGTGTAAGAAAAATGTATTTCAGGGAGTGGAACGTTGCTATGAATATCATGAATATGACATGTTCATTTACGGAGTTGCCTTTAGGGTCAATGTTATCTTAACAAATACTGTGTGAGTTTAACCAGGGCTCACAAATGGCGAATATTAGTGGATCATTAAGGTTGTAATACAGGATTATTCTTTCTACAAATGATTCAAATTTAGTTGCATTAAGTCAAAAATCTAAGCGAGGCACGGTGGCTTAGTGGTTAGCACGTTCGCCTCACACCGCCAGGGTCCGGGTTCGATTCCTGTCTCGGCAATATGTGTGTGGAGTTTGTGAGCGTGCCTCAGGGGGGTTTTTCTCTGGGTTCCTCCCCGGTCCAAAAAACATGCACGGTAGGTTGATTGGCACCTTGGAAAATTGTCCCTAGTGTATGAATGTGTGTGATTATGAGTGTGTGTGTCCTCTGATTGGTTGGTATTCCATCCAGGGTGTATCCTGCCTTAATGCCCATAGACGCCTGAGATAGGCACAGACTCCCCGTGACCCGAGGGAAGATCGGATATAGCGGTAGAAGATGAATGAATGAATGAATGAACTCAAAAATCTCTTTCTGCATTTGCACAATTTACGATAGGTCCCTAAAACAAGGAGCCCATTCATCTCCCATTAGGCCCACACAGCTCCAAAATGTCTCCGTCTGCAAGATCGTAAATCATTGATAACCCAGTTTCGATGAATCAAGCAACCTTCTCAACTAACATTTATAATAATAATAATATCCTTTATTGGTCACATATACATTACAGCACAGTGAAATTCTTTTCTTCACATATCCCAGCTTGATGTTGGTAGTTGGGGTCAGAGCGCAGGGTATCAGCCATGATACGGCGCCCCTGGAGCACACAGGGTTAAGGGTCTTGCTCAAGGACCCAAGGGCGGAAGCTTGGCCATACCGGGGCTCGAACCCGGATCTTCCGATCAGCAGCCCAGCGCCTTAGACCACTGAGCTACACACCCTCCCTTCATTTCTCAGGGCTTCTCTCAGCTCAAAACATCTTGCACACCGTGAAATGAAAGGAAGACCCCTCAGAGGGCCTTATGAAGAGACACTGAAAAGACACTGATGTTTACAATGGTTTAATGATAAAAAGGTCTACCTGGCCATTCTTGGCATCAAAATGATCGGCTTGTTATTTCCTACGCCATGATTTGTGTTATGGGAATGTAACATGCATCTCTCTCTCTCTCTCTCTGTCAATATTATACTTCGGGTTCAAAACGTCCTCAAGTCAAACCATAACTATACAAAATGAGCCCTGAACACACATGATGGAGCTTTTTTTCCCCTCAGAAGTTTCATGGGTTGCATTGGTTAGAAACTGCGTGTGACCCAAAGGATCAATCAAATACATTCAAAAAATTAAAAAAAACACCCATCTCGCGTCTCTCAGAAAGACGTGCCATAAAGAATCACCCGGAAAAGGAAGACCTCGCGCCCTCGCCTCTGCCGGTTTCCAGCTGAACGATCAAGGCTCCAGAAATAGGAGCAAGACCAATGCGGGCCCGAACGCAAATGCCTACCGGGAGGCGGGACCAAACCTCCTTCTGAGACTCCACAGCAGTTTCAGATCAAGAAATGTCAATATTTATGATCAATTATAACCCAGTTATAATTAATATAGCTATTTGGATTTGGAGTTAATTGGCAACTGAAATTACAGAGAATGCATAATAAATATTTACATTTTAGTATTTGGTGGAGAATGTAAACAAGCCTTTGACTTGTGCTAATTTGCCACAGCTAATTTCCCTATATTGAGTGATTAATTAGATATTAATATGTAATTGAAAATCACCAATATATAAAATCGCTACAAGGTGAGCGTAATCACCTTTTCATTCATTCATTCATTCATCTTCTACCGCTTTATCCGATCTTCCCTCGGGTCACGGGGAGTCTGTGCCTTTCTCAGGCGACTATGGGCATTAAGGCAGGATACACCCTGGATGGAATGCCAACCCATCGCAGTACACACACACTCACATTCACACACACATTCATACACTAGGGACAATTTTCCAAGGTGCCAATCAACCTACCGTGTATGTTTTTGGACTGGGGGAGGAAACGGGAGAACCCGGAGAAAAACCCTCTGAGGCACGGGGAGAACATGCAAACTCCACACACACACATGGCCGAGACGGGAATCGAACCCGGATCCTGGCGGTGTGAGGCGAACGTGCTAACCACTAAGCCACCGTGCCCCTACATCACCTTTTCAATCCCCTATTTTGGCATATTTCCATCTACATTATATGGAACGCTCTTCGTCCTCTCCTCACACTCCTGCTATTCTTGTTCACAGTCTTGTTACCTCCCGTATCGATTACTGCAACTCCTTTCTTCCCCTCGTCTCTCCCACAAATCCCTTTCTTAAGCTTCAACTGGTACAAAAAACTCAGCAGTATGTATCAATACTAAAACCCCTTCGTTTCACCACATCACTCCGGTTATGCAGTACCTTCACTGGCTATCTTCCCTAGATTAAGGCTATAGTCCCTTCTTACTTGTCCGATCTTCATGTTCCCTCAGATCTGCCCCTTCTCTTCATCTCTCCCTTCCTTCTGCTCATCTCGCCACCATGGGGCAGAGGGCGTTGTGCTGCTCTGCTCCCAGGCTTTAGGACTCTTTCCCTCCACACATTTGAAACACTGAATCTACAAATCTAGGATCAAATATCACCTGTTCAAAATAGCACTCTATTCCTAATTCTCGCTTTCCCTGTCACACACTCTCTCCTATATCAAGTGCATTTGTTTGTTTGTTTGTCATAATGTGTTTTCATGTCTCGTTCCTTATAGTATGGTGTCCTTGAGTGTTGAGAAAGGCACTGATTAATACATTCATTCATCTTCTTCTACCGCTTTATTTGATCTTCCCTCGGGTCACGGGGAGTCTGTGTCTATCTCAGGTGTCTATGGGCATTAAGACAGGACACACCTTGGATGGAATGCCAACCTATCACAGGACACACACACACACACACATTCACACACGCATTCATACAATTTTCCAATGTGCCAATCAACCTACCGTGCATGTTTTTGGACCGGGGAGGAAACCGGAAAACCGGAGAACCCGGAGAAAAAACCCCTGAGGCACAGGGAGAACATGCAAACTCCACACACACATGGCCGAGACGGGAATCGAACCCGGATCCTGGAGGTGTGAGGCGAACGTGCTAACCACTAAACCAACATGCCACTGATTTATAAATTATTATTATTATTATTATTTATTTTTTTCCAACAAGTCATTCTCAGCTAAAAACAGCTTCAGGACATAGCGGTGCATGCTGACCTTTAAATCGTTGCAATAGTTTTAGTATTATATCTGTCAATCAATGAAAAACATTTCTAAAAAAAAAAAAGACAAATAATAAAAAATATCTGGGGCACGGTGGCTTAGTGGTTAGCACGTTCGCCTCACACCGCCAGGGTCCGGGTTTGATTCCCGTCTCGGCCATGTGTGTGTGCATGTTCTCCCCGTGTCTCAGGGGGGTTTTTTCTCTGGGTTCTCCGGTTTCCTCCCCGGTCCAAAAACATGCACGGTATTTTTGATTGGCACCTTGGAAAATTGTCCCTAGTGTATGAATGTGTGTGTGTGTGTGTGTGTGTGTGTGTGTGTGTGTGTGTTGTGTGTGTGTGTGTGTCCTGTGTCCTGCGATGAGTTGGCATTCCATCCAGGGTGTATCCTGCCTTAATGCCCATAAACGCCTGATATAGACACAGGCTCCCCGTGACCCGAGAGAAGATCGGATAAAGCGGTAGAAGATGAATGAATGAAAAAAAAAATCTTAACCTATTACATGCATCTATTAAAAAAATGGAATAATAAAAACAAAACAGAGAGTAAATCCACGGTCTGAGAACTGATCAGGTGACCTCAAGGGTACAAGATGCTGAAGATAGAGGAGGCCATCAAGAATAAAAACACTCCTATGCTTTATCTTTGGAGAGCCACAATGTAAAGGTCCTGCAGCAATGCAGATCTTTATTGCCATTGAACCCCCAATATATTGTTTTCAAATGTATTTATTGCCTTTTAATAATAACAATAAGGGGCACGGTGGTTTAGTGGTTAGCACGTTCGCCTCACACCAGGGTGCAGGTTCGATTCCCGTCTCGGCCATGTGTGTGTGGAGTTTGCATGTTCTCCCCGTGCCTCAGGGGGTTTTTCTCCGGTTTCCTCCCCCGGTCCAAAAACATGCACGGTAGGTTGATTGGCACCTTGGAAAATTGTCCCTAGTGTGTGAATGTGAATGTGTGTGTGTTGTGAATGTGTGTGTCCTGTGATGGGTTGCCATTCCATCCAGGGTGTATCCTGCCTTAATGCCCATAGACACCCTGAGATAGGCACAGACTCCCCGTGACCCGAGGGAAGATCGGATAAAGCGGTAGAAGATGAATGAATGAATGAGTCTATCCATGTAACAATTATCAGTCCAGATAATCTCAAGATCAGTAGAAAATCAAACAGGAGGATTGAAATGAATGATATTTTAACGAGGACCAAAAGGAACACACATATTTTGCATTAACAGAATAGAAGTTTGGAAGAGAAGCATTCAACCAAGCGATACCTCGAAAATGTTTTAAATCCAGTCATAAGAAAAAGAAGCCATGCATATTTTACAATGTGGGGAAAATATACTGTAAAAAGTGAAAACTTGTGTCTTAAAAAAAACATATGAATTTAACATTAAACTGTAATTAATTATAGCTGAAGATATAAGGTGGGTTCTCATAACAAATGATACTACGGTATACTGTAATACACTATACTATTTTACTAAGGTACTTTATTGTATTATACTGCACTATATCATAGTAAAATGTGATATACTATATTGTACTGTATTATAACTATAATATCATATGAAATTTGCATCCGGTAGCTGCATCACATAGTTTAGCTGCGCCTTAAAAGTGAACTTACCTGTACAGTTAGATCCGTAGTGCTTTTCCTTACACGCAGTGCATGCACTCCCAGTAAAACCAGTGTGACATTTACATTCCCCCAGTCCATATTGGCCATCGTCACAATCACCATGATTCCCGCACGGCGCCTCAAGGCCTCCCGGACAGACTACAACAGACACCCATGTTAATAAAGACTCACACTACACCCTTCTTGTTTCAAAACAATATTTACATAGAGTTATTATACTCTTTATTGTTAAAATGTCCGACTCCTTTCAGAGAAGAGCCCTCACTAGATTCTCCAATGTGGATTTCTCAGTCAAGCCATAAAAGCATTAGTAAGTAGAGGAGATAACAATGACCAGAAGGTCGGGTATGAAGGAAGTGTTTTAATTCATCTCAAGGGTTTTGGGGTCCAGGATCTGTGCAGGCCACCCGAATGTGTTTTTATTAACGTGACATTCGGTCATTGTCATAATGGAAGATGTTTGTTAGATAGACATTCCAAACAAGTGAATGTTTTCATCATTGGGGCAATAGTAAGGTGTAATAGACAGGTGTCCGAATGCTTTCGGCTATAAAGTGTATATTAGCATTATAGCACATTACCCTGCAGAAAGTAGTAAAAACTGTAGTAAAAAAAAAGTAAGAATAGTATATTTTTTTTATTGTTTTTTTATTGTTTTTTTTATTATTTTTATTTTTTATTATAAATACACAAATTCTATTCTATAAGTTTTTCTACTCTGATGAAATAAAGCGAATATATTTTTTTCTTCGTTTTATGATAGCCACGTGCCGTCAGAAAGAAGTGCAACGCTAATGTGTTAGTCAAAATACATCATTCGTTTTCTTAATCCAAGAAGTTTTAGCATAACTTTAAAACAAACTACTTACTATTAGGGGCACGGTGGCTTAGTGGTTAGCACGTTCGCCTCACACCGCCAGGGTCCGGGTTCGATTCCCGTCTCGGCCATGTGTGTGTGGAGTTTGTGCATGTTCTCCC
>JACRUU010000013.1:17818905-17831405 GCA_030449085.1 Kryptopterus vitreolus
ACTCCGATTTGTACATCTACCTAATATTAGTATGCTGAATTTGTGATATAGTAAAACGTATAGTCAGGACACATTCATTCATTCATTCATCTTCTACCGCTATATCCGATCTTCCCTCGGGTCACGGGGAGTCTGTGCCTATCTCAGGTGTCTATGGGCATTAAGGCAGGATACACCCTGGATGGAATGCCAACCCATCACAGGACACACACTCACACACACACATTCATACACTAGGGACAATTTTCCAAGGTACCAATCAACCTACCGTGCATGTTTTTGGACCGGGGGAGGAAACCGGAGAACCCGGAGAAAAACCCTCCTGAGACACGGGGAGAACATGCAAACTCCACACACACATGGCCGAGACGGGAATCGAACCCGGATCCTGGAGGTGTGAGGCGAACGTGCTAACCACTAAGCCACCGTGCCCTCCTAGTCACCTACTTGCTAAATTAGACGGCTAACTTCACTAATGTTAATACAAAATTCATTTGTTTTTCAGACGTCTAAGATAATTTACTTGTTTTTTTTTCTTTAAAGAGGCAGAACAAGTTGCCTATTAATGGTTCCTGGCATTAAATAGCCTTGATATGGGGCTATTTGGGCACAATAGTATTGGAACTGCACAGCCAATTCTTTATGGTTTTTTGCAATCTAAATAAATCCATAATCCATATAATATCCATAGAATAAATCCACTGATTTTATCATTCCTCTGCATATCTTGTATTTTTTTTATGCCACCACACAAGGTTTAAATTGGACTTTGGCCCTAGACCCTGAAAAAAAATAACATTTCATCAGTCCACAAAATATTGCACCATTTCCCTACAGTCCGTTCAATGTGTTCTTTGGCAAATTCTTTATAATCTCTTTCTTTTATTCAAGAGTTTTGGCTTCACATAGATGTCTTCTATCTGTTACAGCACTCACAGGTAACGTTAGACTTGGAGCTGATCATTGGCTGAGTCTTTGCCATTTTGGCGAGTCTCCGATCCATTCCAGTGGTAGTTTTTCCATTTTCTTCCACGACTTTCTGGCATTGGTTGCCATTTTAAAGAATTTAATACCATTTTAGCTGAGCGGCCTTTCGTTTTTTCCACTACTTGATACGTTTTCCTTTATCTAGTCATCTTTTTAATCAAATGTATTTTTGCACTACGTATGGAACGACCCATTTTACTCAGATTTTCAGAGAGAAATGCACAGTACAGTACACACACACACACACACACACACACTATATATATTCATTCATTCATCTTCTACCGCTATATCCATTGGGTCACGGGGAGTCTGTGCCTATCTCAGGTGTCTATGGGCATTAAGGCAGGATAGAGCCTGGATGGAATGCCAACATATCGCAGGGCAAACACACACACTCACATTCATACACATTCATACACTAGGGACAATTTTCCAAGGTGCCAATCAACCTACCGTGCATGTTTTTGGACCGGGGGAGGAAACTGGAGAACCCGTAGAAAAACCCCCTGAGGCACGGGGAGAACATGCAAACTCCACACACACATGGCCGAGACGGGAATCGAACCCGGACCCTGGCGGTGTGAGGCGAACGTATTAACCACTAATCCAAAATCGCCAGTTTATGTCAACTTTTGATCAGGGTCGTTTGGGTTCGATTCTGTTGTCAATATGATAAAAAAAAAAGAGTAAAACACAGTTGGTTGACAATAAATGGCTTCAGCCAAACATTAACCATGAGTAAAGGTATGTGAACTTATGAGCACACCGCTATCTAGCAATTGCACCATGTAATTTTGAAAGGGCACAGTGGCTTAGTGGTTAGCACGTTCGCCTCACACCGCCAGGGTCCGGGTTCGATTCCCATCTCGGCCATGTGTGTGTGGAGTTTGCATGTTCTCCCCGTGCCTCAGGGGGTTTTTCTCCGGGTTCTCCGGTTTCCTCCCCCGGTCCAAAAACATGCACGGTAGGTTGATTGGCACCTTGGAGAATTGTCCCTAGTGTATGAATGTGTGTGTCCTGCGATGGGTTGGCATTCCATCCAGGGTGTATCCTGCATTAATGCCCATAGACGCCTGAGATAGGCACAGACTCCCCGTGACCCGAGGGAAGATCAGATAAAGCGGTAGAAGATAAATATTTGAAATAATGCATTTCGGAATGACGTCTAAAAATGGCTTATTCAAAGAATAACAGGAGGTATTGATATTGAAGGCGACAGACAGGGTATCTTAAGCAGTACACATACCTGTAGCAGACTGCCAAACATGGTATATCCATATGCTGCTGCTGCATTAGTAATATCTACCTGAAATTGAAACGGACAGACTTTATTTCTCTTTTCTATCAATCTATCACCTCGTGGTTTTGCATGCTAATCGTGTTTCCTTAGCGTAGGAAAGTCTTTTTAGTTGACTGTAATTCCACGTTTAGCCAGTAGGGAGAGATCGGCAGTATTAGGCAGGTTGAGCCACCATCACAGAGCGATGTCACCGAGGTGATGTCACAGAGAGCCACCTCTGTGACATCACAGTACGACCGACACCTAAAACCCAGAGTAACCAGTAAGCTTCACGTCTCTTCTTCGGCCGTATTCTCCCAGAACGAACACATCAACTGGGCACAAGCAACCCAGCTGCAGCAAGCAGAAGACGACCCCAGATTCCTCAATGGATTCCAGTCTTCACCAGCAGCACCCTTCAACCTTCGACAACTGGTACACCCACTCACCCGAGACGTGAAAGGCATCAATCTCTCATTAATGTTTTGAGGAACAAACCCTCCGTGCCGCCAGGGAGGGGGTAGCTCAGTGGTCTAAGGCGCTCCCGGTTCGAGCCCCGGTATGGCCAAGCTGCCGCCCTTGGGTCCTTGAGCAAGACCCTTAACCCTCTGTGCTCCAGGGGCACCGTATCATGGCTAATACCCTGCGCTCTGACCCAGCTACCAACATCAAGCTGGGATATGCGAAGAAAAGAATTTCCCTGTGCTGTAATGTATATGTGATCAATAAAGGATATTTTAATATTATTACTCTCTAACAGGAGTCACATGTCTTCAAGGGGTATTAGAACTCAACCCGAAGCCGCACACGCACAAGCTTCTTTTCACTTAGCTTAGCAAAAATACATACCGAGCTGTTAACTTCTTTCGTTTGGTTCTTCAGTTCATATGGTAAGAGGACTTTATCTATGAAATGTATGACTCCATTGGAGCATTCATAGTCACTAATGATAATTTTTGCATCATCGTTAATGTACACGTCACCCTGCAAGAAATACAAAATACGATATGCATGAGGTGAAAAAATAAATAAATAAATAAATAAATAAATGGAAAGATACTTAAAGTCTTTGGATGAAAAATAAAAAATGTAAAAATAAATCGATATTTGTTAAAGGCTTACATCTCGGACGCTGAAATTCAACACGTGCCCAGAAACAGCGATCAAGCGTGTGAGAGAGCGAAGTTTCGATCCTGAGATTTCCTCAAAGCCAACGATGTGGTATCTTAACAGATCCGGGCTGCGTTTTTTACGCTCCCATATTTCAATCTGTTTAGGAAAAAAAGAACAACAACAACAACAACATCATTTGAATTCGTGTAAATTATGTGTCTATCTATCCAAAAAATGTCCTGTAAGGGAAGTCATTTATTCCCAGCAAAATAAATAAATAAATAATGATTATTTCATAAGACAATCCAGAGTGATTCCGTTTTGTATTTCACTTTGCGCTAACGGCTAATAGTCGCTGACGCTTTCGGCTAGCACTAATGCTGAGTGGTTTAAGACGCAAGCGCGATTAACATAACTAGGGATTTCTAGGGATCACGGATCTATCTCTTTTCTTTTAACGCTAAAAAGAAAGCAAATTCCGTCAAATTTGACATACCGAGTAGTTTCCGACGTAATCTGAACTAGGTACGAATAAGGTGAACGGTCCTCTACTGTACAGATCCCTGACTCTTGAGTCCTAGAGGTGGAAAAAATGGGCGGAGTTTATACATTCGTTACATTATCATTTAATACAGGCAAACTAAGAAAATGTATAGCAACTTCTTGACTTACTGCAAGATTTTTCCGAAACCAATTAGCATCTGAATTGTGAAGAAGCTCCTGCCAGAAGCAATGCAAATATTAATATTTAAGTTTTTCGAACCACGTCCGAATTCATTATTGGCTATTCATTAACCCTATTGTCACGTATACTCACTCTACTGACAGTTCCCATACAGCGAATACCGTCTCCTTTGTAGTTATAACGACATGTGCAGTTTCTCTCACCCGGTCTGATATAGAGACACAAAGCATTGATGCTGCATCCTCCATTGTCCTGTACAATAATAAAAAAACAAACCCAGTTATATATTTTTTGTTCTTTTGGTATATAAGATACTGTGTTGTAGGACATACATAGGAAGATGGCTGTAAATATATTTAATAACGAACAGCCTGGACACGCAGTCTAAACTATGGTTCGGCGAAACGGTCCTTCAATAATGAACAATAAAGAAGATCCCGTTCCCAAAAACAAAGCAAATCCGCAATCAAGAGCTTGTAAACATCATCTTGAGCCTGTCTATTGACTGTAGTGTGAGGCAGCTATGTGTGTGTAAGGCTATGTAGTGTGTTCCTGGAGATTGTTGTCTGATCCACTGTTGACAGGAAATACGGACACTGAATAATACGGTCATGTTACCTAATGATTCCTCATTCTGTTCCATTCCAAATGTTATGTTTGTCTTCATATCTAAGCACTAATTCTTTATGAACCTCACACTGCAAGAGATACATTCTCAGCATGACATTCGCTTTATACAATACAATACAATACAGTACCGTACCGTACCGTACCATACAATACCCTACCATACCATACCCTACCCTACCCTACCATACCATACCATACCATACCATACCATACAATACCATACCATACCATACAATACCATACCATACCAATACCATACCATACAATACCATACCATACAATACAATACAACACCATACCATACCACACCATACAATACAATACCATACCATACCATACCATACAATACAATACCATACAATACCATACCATACCATACCATACCATACCATACCATACTATACAATACCATACCATACCATACAATACAATACAATACAATACAATACCATACCATACCATACAATACCATACCATACAATACCATACCATACAATACAATACAACACATACAATACATACCATACCATACCATACCATACAATACAATACCATACCATACCATACAATACAATACCATACCATACCATACCATACAATACATACCATACCATACAATACCATACCATACCATACCATACCATACCATACCATACAATACAATACAATACAATACCATACAATACCATACCATACCATACCAATCCATACCATACAATACCATACCATACCATACCATACAATACATACATACCATACAATACAACACCATACCATACCATACCAAGGCCATACCAATACATACAATACATACCATACCATACCATACAATACAATACAATACAATACCATGCCATACCATACAATACATACATACCATACAATACCATACAATACAATACATACCATACAATACATACACCAAGACCAATACCATACCATACAATACAATACCATACCATACCATACCAATACCATACAATACATACAATACAATACAACAATACAATACAATACAATACAATACAATACAATACAATACCAAACACATACAATATATAGGCACGTTTCCATCGCTCTTCAAAATGCGCAAATTTAAATAGCGAAGTGAAAAATACGCCCAATGGAATATGCGTCAAAACACATTGGCAAAAATATTTTTTACGCTCACGAGAGGTGGTTTTTTTTTTAAGGCGATGCAAAAAAGGAATAATTCGCAAAAGGTTTTTTTTTTTTCCCCGGTCACATGATATACTTGAACAGATCATGAAGATGAGACGGAATTATGTATTAACCTCATAAAAAAACCAGTTTATAAATTGCAATGCGCTTATTTGTGGAAACTGGCTCCCTTGGACGTGATGCTGCAGGTGCTACGAGAGGCGCTATTGCACCGTACAGCTCCAAAAAAAAAACAAAAAAAAAACACGTGGACACGTTTATCCGGAAATTCTGAATCCACGGGTCCTCTGTGAAATCGTGCACTAGTGTCTCCCAGGACATGCGCGTACGTCGCCGATTAAAAATACAAACGCCTAACGAGATGGCTGTGATATAAGTAAAAAGTTTTGCGCAAATTTGTAATGGAAACGTGCCTTAAGTTCATTTATTTTATCATTTGCAGCCTCATATATATATATATATATATATATAAAAAATATTTATAAATTGCAATATATATATATTTAATCACACATACCTTTAGGCATGGATTCACCGGAATGCAGGTACCATAACTGGAAGCGTAGCCTGGCTTACAAACACACGCAGCCTGAAAGATAACAAAACTATGGTTTGGCAAAACAGGTCCTTCAATAATGAACAATAAAGAAGATCCTGAATTAGTAAAAATACATAAAAAAACCATAAAGAAAAAATGCTACAATTCCAACAAAATTCCCAAAATTCTCCAATATTCCCACCATGTTTGCTCAAAGAATACCCAGTTAGATGTATTTCTATATAAAGATATATATATATATATATATATATATATATATATATATATATATATATATATATAAAAAACACAGGCACATTACCAACTATGATTTCCACTATGTCTGTAGTTAATACATGAACACATTATTATGACTACCAGACTAGTAATAAGCATATGGAAGTCCATTTCTGAAATAAACACACAAATTAATACTAATTAATAACAGCCACATCTTATAACACATCTTAATCGTCGCCACGAGTTGTATTTAAAGTCTGCACCTTAATTTGGGTGGAAAAAAAAAAATCGAATCAAATTCTACTCTAATCTAAACCAGTAAAAATGGGTCATAAAATAATAATAATAAAAATAAATAAAAATAAAAATAATAAAAAAAAAATAATAAAAAATAAAATAATAATAAAAATAAAATAATAATAAAAATAGGTCATAAAATAATAATAATAAATAAAAAAATAAAATAATAAAATAATGGTAATAATAATAATAATAATAAAAAAAATAAAAAATAAAAAATATAATAAAAAAATATAAATAAAAAATTAAAAAATAATAAAAATAGGTCATAAAATAATAATAATAATAAAAATAAATAAAAATAAAAAAATATAAAATAGGAACATAAAATAATAAATAGGTCATAAAATAATAATTTAGTAATAAATATAAAATTCAAAAAAATAAAATAGGTCAAAATAATAAAATAATAATAATAATAATAAATAAAATTAAAAAATAATAAAATATAATAAAATAGGTCATAAAACATAATAATAAATAAATAAAATGTAAAAATTAAAAAAATAATAAAATAAAAATAGGTCATAAATAATAATAATAATAATAAAAAATAAAAAATAAAAAAAATAATAAAATAGGTCATAAAAATATAATAATATAATAAAAAAAATAAATAAAATAAAAAATAGGTCATAAAATAATAATAATAATAAAATAAAAATAAAAAATAAATAATAAAATAGGTCATAAAATAATAATAATAAATAAAAATAATAATAAATCATAAAAAATTAAAAAATTTAAAATATAATAATAGGTCATAAAACAATAATAATAATAATAATAATACATAAATAAAAATAAAAAAAATATATAAAATAGGTCATAAAATAATAATAATAATAAATAAAAATAATAAAAAATAATAAAATAGGTCATAAAATAATGCTTTTTTCATGTGTTTTCATTTTTGTATTCATTAATAATGCATGCACCCAAGCAGTCATGCGTTATGGTTACAGCTTGCTTTAAATAGATCGAATTTTTCACCTTAATGTAAGAATCAACACGCCGTATAAAATGTAATGTCCGATATACATGTGTTCAAACGCACATTGTAAATGTATTCCTCCGTTTTCTGCATGTACCCGTGTACTGTGGATAATATGTGTGTATGCAAATATTTGAAATAGTGAAAGCCCAAACGTAAAACTTGATTAATATGTGCCGAGGGCCAACCATGTGTCCAGTAAGGACACATTAGACATAGTAAATCAAGGTTTTGGCTTCATTAAAATAAGATTTCTCATTTTTGCCTAAAATGATGGTGTTTTTCTTGATCATCCCAGAATATGCTTAATATATTAGATGGTCCAAAGTAGCTACGTTTATCCCCGATGACAGCTTAGCACAATCTTCCATCAGATTCACGAGGTACGGCAGGTTCGAAATTCACGTCGTTGCTACGGCAGGAGCTCAAAACACCGACGAATAAACTTAACACCGCGCCACCCTTTGGGAAGAGTTCCTGCAGAGCGACGCGGAGGTATCGTGGTGTTATTAGCACCTTTTGTTAGCACTGCTCTTTAGCAACACTTTAGCACATCGGCTCGCTTGTGTTCTTCGGCTGTCCGTGTTCATGTTCATGCTTGGTGTCCAAAATATTTCCAGAAAGCACTACCTTTCAAACCAGGCGCCGCACTGGCCAAATTTTTATCAGCTTGACTTATTAATTAGACGAGACAGGCACAGCGGTCACGTGTGGTGTTTGTCAACGCCAGGATCGGTATATCAATACTTTGGGGAATTATTATTTGGTAGCGTCGAGATATTTCACTATCGATATGTAGTGAAATATCGATATTTTTGACAACGCTCGTCACATGTCTTGTTCAAAAGGAACATATATTCATTCATCTTCCACCGCTATTTATCCGATCTTCCCTCGGGTCATGGGGTGTCTGTGCGTCTATGGGCATTAAGGCAGGATACACCCTGGAAGGAATGCCAACCCATCACCGGACACTCACACACACATATTCATACACTAGGGACAATTTTCCAAGGTGCCAATCAACCTACCGTACATGTTTATGGACCGGGGGAGGAAACCGGAGAAAAACCCCCTGAGGCACGGAGAGAACATGCACAAACTACACACACACATGGCCGAGACGGGAATCAAACCCGTACCCTGGCGGTGTGAGGCGAACCTGCTAACCACTAAACCTCCAAAAACGTAGAAAATAAACACATGAAAGTAGAATGATCAGCCCCAGGGACCACAGATTTACAGATGGTGATGGATTGCCGCATCAGATGACCTGACCTCCACAAGCACCCAATCTAAATCTAATTAAGATGGTTTCAGATGAATTGGACCAAGAGAAAAAGCATCACCGGTGGGAAATCGTTCAAGATTGCTGGAAGCTCCATTGCTGATAACGATATCATGATGCTAACAAGGAGAATATGCCAAGACTGTGCCAAGCTGTTATCAAAGAAAGGGTGGCTACTTTGGAGGATGTTAAAATGTTATTTGTATGTTGAAAACAGTAATAAATAAATAAATAAATAACACTGATATAAAAATTTGGCTAGTAAGTGTATTGTTTGTCAGTTTGATAAAATACATGCATAAGCAATACTATACAGTGTACATCAGTTTGAAAAGGGAAATGATAACGTTGTCGTAATAAAGACAAATGTAATAATAAATATAAATAGATAAATAAATAATAAATATAATAAAATGTATTTACTATGTTTGGTCCAGTTTTGATGCAGTTGGAGGTTTCAGAACATCCTCCGTTATTAACGAGACAGGGGTTGATCTCTGTTCGACAAAAAACAGGCCAATAATCACTATATCTTTAATATTGTGACAACAATACCATAATAATTACATTTATAGAATGATTTTACATTTATACTTATGATGTGTTAATAATAATAATAATAATAATAACAACAAAATAATAATGTTTTACATCAAGCCAAATAATTAGACATTAGGACATGTCAGAATATTGTATTCTTCAATACTGGGGTTGCGTTTAAAAAAAAAAAAAAAAAAAAAAAAAATATATATATATATATATATATATATATATATATATATATATATATATATATATATATATATATATATACCTAGACATTACCTACAGTTCCATCGCCGGTGTAGTCTTTCTTACATGTGCAACTCCTTTCTCCAGGTGAGATTTTTGTGCAGTTTGCATGTTCTGAGCAGGCCACCATTATTGGTGGCACACAAATCAGTTTTCTGTAAAAAAAAAAAAAAAAATATATATATATATATATATATATATATATATATATATATATATATATATATATATATATATATATAAATAAATCTCTGGAACAGTGAGGTATAATCTTTTCTGTTTATATCCATAGCAGTGTCATTCATTCATTCATCTTCTACCGCTATATCCGATCTTCCCATCCGATCTCAGGCGTCTATGGGCATCCTGGTTGGAATGCAGACCCATCGCAGGACACACACATATACACACACACACACACACACTCACATTCACACACTACGGGACAATTTTTCCAAGGTGCCAATCAATCTACCGTGCATGTTTTTGGACCGGGGAGGAAACCGGAGAACCCGGAGAAAAACCTCCTGAGGCACGGGGAGAACATGCAAACTCCACACACAACACATGGCCGAGACGGGAATCGAACCCGGACCCTGGCGGTGTGTGTGAGGCGAACGTGCTAACCACTACGCCACCGTGCCTCCATGACACAGCAGTGTCATGTATATGAATTCAAATCACATTCTGAATAAAATGTAATCCAAATTTTGCAATAAAAATATGAATCAACATAATGGTTTAAGTTTGTATTCTTATTGCTGCAATTAATTAGAAAAAAAAAATACAAACACCATCTATGTCATTAGCTGTGTTGGGAAGGTTCATTTGGAAATGTAATAGATTGCAGATTACAAATGACCCTATTTAAAAGGTAATAAGTAGTGTAACTTTTCCATGACTTTATAAATGTAAAGTAACTGATTACATTTTGATTACATTCATTTGTCCACTAGGAGGCGCTTTAAGTTAACGTTCTAAGAAAAAAAAATTTTTCGAACCCTCGAAAATAAAATCGCTTTTTTTTTTTTTCAATATGAAACTGCCGCAGATTGTCATCATTCAAATCAAAATCACGCTTCAGTTGAAAATCATTCATTCATTCATTCATTCATCTTCTACCGCTTTATCCGATCCTCCCTCGGGTCACGGGGAGTCTGTGTCTATCTCAGGCATTTATGGGCATTAAGGCAGGATACACCCTGGATGGAATGGCGAACCCATCACAGGACACACACACACACACTCACACATTCACACACTAGGGACAATTTTCCAAGGTGCCAATCAACCTACCGTGCATGTTTTTGGACCGGGGGAGGAAACCGGAGAAGAACACCGGAGAAAAACCCCCTGAGGCACGGGGAGAACATGCAAACTCCACACAAACACATGGCCGAGACGGGAATCGAACCCAGACCCTGGCGGTGTCAGGCGAACGTGCTAACCACTAAACCACCGTAGCCCCAGTTGAAAATCGTATGTCGTATTTTTCAATTCTCAACTAATTTTGTTATTCCCGCCTAGGAAGGAGTTTACGGCTCTGGTAAATAATAATAAAACACAACGGTTGATTTCTTTTTCATGAACCTTTTTTTTTTTTAATTGCTAAAAAATAGTGCACCAGGTAGATGGTGAACCTGAAGGCATCAGCAGTTGTTTTGGTACCAGTGTGACCTTGATTAAAACCCCTTGACATTAGTTATAATTGACCAGTGTAGTGGTTCGAGAGAGCAGTTCATTTGAAACCCTTTTATAAAGAAAGGTAATAGTGCGAGCGCGGCGCAATGGGGGAATTTCTGCATCATTACCGATAAGGACGTCATGATTGTGTCTCTGCAAATGTAGAAGAAATGGGTTTATCCTTGGAAAAAAGTCCACCGGTGGTGTTTGAGCAAACCATACAGCGGAGAATATGGAGGATGTTTGAGTTGTCGTTGTAAGGAGCCGTCAGTTCGACATTTATCGGCTTTATAAATAAAAATGACGGAATTATGTTGTAATCGCACGAGCATGCAATGCACAAACACTGCATCGTCATTGGTAAGGATGCCTACATGCACAAGTAAAACAGGATTTGTGAATATACTCGGCCCTGATTGCTCCTCGATTGCTATCTTGGATACATTTTTCAGTCGCTAGTATTCCTGTAACTTCTCGTATTGAGATATTGACACACGGGATTGCCACATTTATCAGCGATCCCGCTTTTCTGACCCTTATCTATTATTACTTTGGCTTTCAGGCTGGTTTGCTACTGATGTTTATCTGCCCGGATCAGGAAGTCCCCCAGGATGTTAGCTATGTTGTTTCCTATGCTCTGGTACACCTGCACATTTATGCAATTTACCAATCATTCATTCATTCATCTTCTAGCGCTTTATCCGATCTTCCCTCGGGTCACGGGGAGTCTGTGCCTATCTCAGGCGTCTATGGGTATTAAGGCAGGATACACCCTGGATGGAATGC
>JACRUU010000013.1:17833905-17841405 GCA_030449085.1 Kryptopterus vitreolus
TATACATACACGATTACGTTTTGATTATTTTCATTTGTCCACTAGGTGGCACTTTTGAGTTGACATTCTAAGCAAGGAAAAAAAACCTCGGTAATAATCTGTTTATATATGTATGTATACGTAACATATACACACATGTGTATATATATATAAACTACTTTTTGATTATTTTCATTTGTCCACTAGGTGGCACTTTAAGTTAACATACTAAGGAAAACAGTGTCCTTAGTGCCACTGCCACCCACTATAGTGGATGTGCAATTATACTTTATCATAGTACGGCAGAAAGGCATATTCACGCATAACATGTTCCTAAGTAATTTAATGACAGATTTTTTCTCGGTAACAAATTACTGTTACATTTATTTTGTAATTAAATTACGTAACGCCGTTACATGTAACCTAGTTACTCCCCAACACATTGGAAAGAATTCATTAAATCTAAATAAAAAACATTATCTAGGACACATAAGAAAAACGAATGTGGCAAAGAAGGAAACTAGAAGCAGGAATGGCATCTAAATCCCTGTGTTGGTGCCTAATGCATTGTCAACTGTGATTCCTGATAAAGCTCATATATTTGAACAGATTTTTTAGGAACACGTGATAATTAAGCATCCTGAAAGTTCATGTTCTCATGTTTTCTCCGGGTTCTCCGGTTTCCTCCCGGTCCAAAAACATGCACGGTAGGTTGATTGGCACCTTGGAAAATTGTCCCTAGTGTATGAATGTGTGTGTGTGTGTGTGTCCTGTGATGGGTTGGCATTCCATCCAGGGTGTATCCTGCCTTAATGCACATAGACGCCTGAGACAGGCACAGACTCCCCGTGACCCGAGGGAAGATCGGATAAAGCGGTAAAAGATGAATGAATGAATGAATGAATGTTTTTTGTTGGTGGTTTGGTTTCTTGTTGCCATTTAATTTAGCTGTAGTTATATGTTAATTCTGGTCTGTCTGACATTCATCTTCTACAGATATATCCGATCTTCCCTCGGGTCACGGGGAGTCTGTGCCTGTCTCAGGCGTCTATGGGCATTAAGGCAGGATACACCCTTGGAATGCCAACCCATCGCAGTGCACACACATTCACACAAATTCATACATTTATTCATTCATTCATCTTCTACCGCTTTATCCGATCTTCCCTCGGGTCACGGGGAGTCTGTGTCTATCTCAGGCGTCTATGGGCATTAAAGGCAGGATACACCCTGGATAAAATGCCAACCCATCACAGGACACACACACACACACAATCACACACATTCATACACTAGGGACAATTTTCCAAGGTGGCAATCAACCTACCGTGCATGTTTTTGGACTCAAGAGTGCACATACAGTCCGGGTACTCTAATAACCTTCATTTCCCTTTACTTGCACTGAATGACCACTGTATGCAAACGAAATGAACGGAGATCATACAACATGGATCTTACCTGATTTGCAGTCTTTGCCGTATCTTCCAGGCTCGCACATCTCACACGCCGTTCCATGGAACCCTTCATTGCACAAACACTCGCCACTGCCCAACAAACCATCCAGGCATTTGCCATTGTTCGAGCACCAATTGTCCACAGTTCCAGGACATTTAAAACAGTCATGTCCAAAGTATCCTGGGCAGCAGGTATGATCCTTATAGAAACACGCGGTGAAATACATACCTTGGTTTAATATGATTTATTCATGGATATATATATATATTGTATAAATGATGATTTAATCTCATGTGCAATATGTATATGTATATATATACAGTGTTAAAACGTCCTCCTCCTGTCATCACAACAGAAGTTGAATCGTCAGATATTATTCTATTGTGTATAGTTTTACATTTATTCTACAAAGAAAGGAGTGTTCTGTGTTCTTTTCACAGATTGTCTGTTGTCTTTGGGGAACGACATGAGGACAAATGATGTCCTGATCTGATTAAACTGCAAAAAGCATGTGTGCAGTCAGAGGATCTATAAAAGGATGATCCAATCTCATGTCGTTTGTGCTGTATTCAGTAACACTTATCTTTCAAATCTACCACCACTGCAAACATTTTATATATATATATATAGATATCCTTATATATATAGATATCTATAGATATATATATATATATATAGAGGATATATATATATATGTATGTGTGTAAAGCAGTGTGGCACTAAGGACACTTTTTTTCCTTAGTAATGTTCACTTAAAGTCAAAAAGTAATCATATGTATGTGTGTGTGGATATATATATACAATATATATATATATATATATATATATATATATAATAGATATATATATATATATATATATGTATATGTATATATATACACATATACATACACCCATACATACAATATAATCTATTATACATATAATAACTATATATATATATATATATTATATATATAATTTTTAACAAAATGTCACAGATTATTCAATATATATTGACAATTAACAGATAGTAATAATCTTACCTTTGCAGTTTCTACGCAGTCCATCTTGCAACCTGGCACTAATTTTCTCTTTTGCCTTACTCTTTTAGTGTATTTACAGTTGGGCTTCATATTTAAAGGGAATGCATCCTTAATCTAGAAAACATGTGCATCGTGAATTCAATTCAGAGTTGATGCATACACAAAAACATACATAACAATCCCCCATTGTAAGAAATGAAGTTTACAAATATTTACTTTAATTAGTTACTATGCACCTTCAGCAATTAATATTTAATACAATGTACAAGTGCAATAGATGATAAGCTTCCCGGTTAATGAGAAGAAATGGCAACAAGGAATCAGATATATATATATATATATATATAGTAATGATGTGATTACTGTGTAAGGTGGATAGAAATCAGATAAGCCATTTAAGCATACTCCCTAACGTGTACCTAAAGTCCTTTTTTGTGCCACGGAGCAGTTAAATATCAGACAGTATATTCACAGACCGCCCTTTAAGGTCCAGCACGGACAACAAAATGATATGACCAGCATAAACACTGGTATTTTAATATAGAATGCTTGGTCTCCAAATGGCGAAGCAGTTTTGAAAGCTTCAATTCCGTCATTAGAGAGACGAAATATTATACAGGGGTTTGGTGCAATAAATCCATATTTCAAGTAGGGACTCCTTATAACGTCTGTTAAAGGATCTTCTTTTGTCTTTTACCCTGCGCAAAGAAACTTTTTGGGTTTTTTTTTTTGTTCACGCTGCTAACTTTCGGAGCAGCCCCCTTTAAGAACGTAGAGGATGCAAGGAAGTCATGTGACCGAGTCAGATAATAAATAACGGATCAGATAATAAATAAATAAATAAATAAATAAATAAAAGGTAAACAATATAAGTGATGTATTGTTTTTGTACTGGTCCGTGGCCCGGGGATTGGAAACCACTGATGTGGGTCACTTTGAAGTACACAATTACTTGCTATTTAATTTGACAGCTTCATTTCTGTCAAAAGGGACCATAAGACCATAAACGCACTGTACATCAGATATTATTTTGGGTAATGGGGATTTTTTTTTCGCCCAGTAGTGATTCTAGTTCAAGTATATCTATATGTTTTGCCTTAAGAGAGAGAGAGAGATGATTTTCTGCTTATTTAACCTTTGCTGTGCTTAGTTAAGACTTAGTTAAGGCTGCTTGTTTTTGGAGCGACTGAATGAAAGAATGTACGTTTAAAACCCAACGCCTCCAAGCTGCCATTGTTGGGTCCTTGAGCAACAACTATGATGGAAGTCTGTGTTGCTTAGCAACAATGCTTATGAGAAAAGGTTATGGTATGGGCCTAGCTAATGGGATGCTAATGGGATGCATGCTAATCACAATTCAACTGTACAATAAAAATTAATTCATTTAATACTATATATATATATATATATATATATATATATATATATATATATATATATATATATATATATATATATATATATATATATATATATATATATATATATATATATCACACACATACATATATGTATGGTGGTATATAGAGGTGGTAGCCCAATGGTTAAGGTGTTGGACTCTGGACCGGAAGATCATGGGTTCAAACCCCACCACCACCAACAAGCTAACACTAGTTGGCCCTTGAGCAAGGCCCTTAACCCTCCATTGCTCAGTTGTAAGTCGCTCTGGATAAGGGCGTCTGCCAAATGCCACAAATGCAAATGTAAATGTATATATGTATATATGTATGTGAGCATGCTAGCTAGTTTTACAGAAGTTCTCTACCAAACAATATCTGCTTCCTTTCCTTTTAAGGATGACGCAATACATCTAAATATTAGAACAGTGAATGTAAGGTGCATATAATTATTAAAAAAAAAAAAAAAAAAAGGATAAAATGTCATCACAGACTTCATATAACGTTATCTACTGTATAAAATGCAATTTCCAGATCAATTAAATAAACACACATGCACAGCGCTAAAATACTCAGGCAGAAGCAGCCGCTAATTCCTTCCACGAAGGCCTGATCATTAGCAGGAGGGCACAGGTGCGTCGAGACGGAGACAGTAGTGGGACGCATACAGTCCCTTAAGACATAACAAGTCCCTTAAGACATAACAACAAAGGCTGTGCATGTACTAATGAAGCAGGCATGTGGAACAGTGAGGTGTTCTCTTACAGGCTTGGCACCGAACGAGCATTTGGGAGCCGAGTCACAAGCACCACACCGTCCCTGTGTACGAGGATCAAACACAAGTGACATTAGGCATGTTTATTCCGGTGAATTCCCTGAAGAGCTACAACATTATCATGAGCACAACGACAGCATGCAGAGAAACAGTAGTAGTTGTATAGATGCAATTTTATTACAACCAAATCATACAACCTAGAAACCTACAAACCATTACATCAATTCATTACAGTCCTGGTTTTGTTTTGTCACATAAAGGAACCTGACCGCTTATTTAAAAAAGGCATCAAATAACGATGGCGTGTTTGAAATTTGTACCCTTTTTCATTCATTCATCTTCTACCGCTTTATCCGATCTTCCCTCGGGTCACGGGGAGTCTGTGTCTATCTCAGGCGTCTATGGGCATTAAGGCAGGATACACCCTGGATGGAAATGCCAACCCATCGCAGGACACACAATCATACACTAGGGACAATTTTCCAAGGTGCCAATCAACCTACCGTGCATGTTTTTGGACCGGGGGAGGAAACCGGAGAACCCGGAGAAAAACCCCCTGAGGCACGGGGAGAACATGCAAACTCCACACACACATGGCCGAGACGGGAATCGAACCCGGACCCTGGCGGTGTGAGGTGAATGTGCTAACCACTAAACCACCGTGCCCCTGAAATTTGTACCCTTATAATAAAATATATTAGGGAGGTGGTAGCCCAGTGGTTAAGGTGTTGGACTCTGGACCAGAAGATCACAGGTTCAAACCCCACCACCACCACTACAACCAAGCTGCCATTAGTGGGCCCTTGAGCAAGGCCCTTAACCCTCACTTGCTCAGTTGTAAGTCGCTTTGGATAAGGGCGTCTGCCAAATGCTGCAAATGTAAATGTATATTAACTTCCCCCATAAGCCCAACCCTGATCTTCTTATGTGTAGAAATGTACAACACTGGGATTCAATCAAATAAGAGACGTTCTCCGCAAAGAGATAAGTCATTATCCTATAAATGCATATCCCGCTGCGAAAACTTACGTATGCTTTTATGTACACGTCTTTGTTGCAGTAGTTTTTGTGAATCACCAAAACCTGCGAGATGGTAATAATGACACCGTGCCTTATCTCTGTAAAGATCCCATCCAGCAGGACGTCATTAATGAGTGTCTACAGAAGAGAAAACGATGTTTGTAAACACATTTTTTTATGCATATTTCATAAACTCAGCACAGTTTAAGCACAGGTTTTGTATTGTGAATAAAAGATGGGTTCATGAGATTTGTTAGTAAAAAAATGTACATTTTAGAAAGTAGTTTTACATATACATCTATATATATTTATACTTTAGACAGTGTCATTTAATACTAAGTTCATTCATTCATTCATCTTCTACCGCTTTATCCGATCTTCCCTCGGGTCACGGGGAGTCTGTGCCTATCTCAGGCGTCTATGGTAGGATACACCCTGGATGGAATGCCAACCCATTGCAACCCATACACACACACACACACACACACATTCACACACATTCATACACTAGGGACAATTTTCCAAGGTGCCAATCAACCTACCGTGCATGTTTTTGGACCGGGGAGGAAACCGGAGAAAAACCCCCTGAGACACGGGGAGAACATGCACAAACTCCACACACACATGGGTGAGCCGGGAATCGAACCCGGACCCTGGCGGTGTGAGGCGAACGTGCTAACCACTAATCCACCGTGCCTCCTTTAATACTAAACGAATGTACTTAATATACCTTATTTTCTCTGTTGAAATGGAACATGACTTGATATTCGTTTCCAAGGAGTGTTGATTTTAACATCCCATCAGCCAACTGTTCAGGAAAAAGCTGCTCTCTTGGTATGACATGATATTTCACAACGTTTTCACTCTATTCGAGGACAAACAAATGAATAGCAATGATCAGAATCAGAATATTGATGCCATAGGTAAATTATTTAATTTACTACTAAATACAAAATTAAATAAATAAATAAATAAGGAATGCAACCAGGTTATAGAAGATGTAAAAAAATAGCATATGATTTGAAAGCTCACCAGTCGTAGCGTGTTTGTCTGATTCAGGTAATCCTTAATTGCGTTGTCAGTTGGAACAAATACAGTGGTGTCCCTTATTGTCAGCGTTTCTGATAAATTGTAGAACTAACAAAGAAAGAAAAATTGTGACAAGTGCGACACGTAATAGCTGTTATTAACGGTGATTTGTGAACAATTCAGTGGTTAAATAGCATCAAAGTCAATTCTAATGACGAAATGACACTCCAATGATTTCACTTCAGTTTTGGTTTGGCTCAATATATTCATTCATTCATTCATTCATCTTCTACCGCTATATCTTTCCCTCGGGTCACGGGGAGTCTGTGCCTATCTCAGGTGTCTATGGGCATTAAGGCAGGATACACCCTGGATGGAATGCCAACCCATCGCAGGGCATACACACACACACACACACACACACACTAGGGACAATTTTCCAAGGTGCCAATCAACCTACCGTGCATGTTTTTGGACCAGGGGAGGAAACCGGAGAAAAACCCCCTGAGGCACGGGGAGAACATGCAAACTCCACACACACATGGCCGAGACGGGAATCGAACCCGGACCCTGGCGGTGTGATGCGAACGTGCTAACCACTAAACGACCGTGCCCCTGACCATTTTCATAATAACGTTAATTTGATTTAGTATACAGTATATATGTAGTGTATGTATATATATGTATATATATATATATATATATATATATATATATATATATAATATATATATATATATATATATATATATATAATATATGATGTAATATATGTGATAATAGATAAGAGCTATATATATATATATATATATATATATAT
>JACRUU010000013.1:17846405-17853905 GCA_030449085.1 Kryptopterus vitreolus
TTTAGGTCTCCATCTAAGAATAAAGTCATTCAGGTGATGTTGATACAAACTTAAGGTACACAATAAGCATGTACACTGGTATGGTATAAGTCTGGCCTGGCCACATAAGAGCTTTCACATAACATGGGAATGGGATGATGTTCATGTGTACCCATGTGTATGATGTGGCTCTTAGCCTCCTACTAGTTGGCCACCCCTGGTATAAATAGTAGACTATCAATTGTGAAAACATTTATAATATTTTTGTTTGTCAATATCTGTGTGGTTTTTCTTTTTCTTTTTTTTATAACATAAAGGCAGATGTTATTTTGATTTAAAATGGTGATTCATTATTATGACAAAGACACTTACCTCCAGCATATTCCCATAGCATGTAATGCCATCTCCTTTATAATATTCTGGACAAGTACACCGAATACCAGATGTGGCATTAAACGAGCATGCTGCCTGTTGTTTCAAAATAAATAAATAAAAACACACATATAAAGGTTATGATATAATATTCTCTTAAGTATTTAGTAAGCAGACAATTGTGTGTAATGGTCTAGAAGAATTGTTATTGTAATGCAATTTGATAATAACGCATAAGCACTAGTATTATAAGTATATAATACTATAAATTATATATATATATATATATATATAAGTATATAATACTAGAATATATAGAAAATTCGACATTTAGGACTGTCAATAATAATAATAATACTAATAATAATAATAATAATGTGCGAATAAAGTGTCCATGCAAATTTATTTGAACATGGCTAATATCAGTAATGTGCAATTAATGCAGCGCACGTTTCTGTTAGACCATTCTCTTTAAAAGAGAAAATACATCAATAAAAACGAGGCATAAATTAAAACATCATTCATTCACTTTCTCATTCATTCATTCATCTCCTACCGCTTTATCCGATCTTCCATCGGGCCACGGGGAGCCTGTGCCTATCTCAGGCGTCTATGGGCATTAAGGCAGGATAGACCCTGGATGGAATGCCAACCCATCACAGGGCACACACACATTCACACACACATTCATACACTAGGGACAATTTTTCCAAGGTGCCAATCAACCCATCATGCATTTTTTTGGACCGGGGGGAAACCGGAGAACCCGGAGAAAAACCCCCTGAGGCACGGGGAGAACATGCAAACTCCACACACACATCCCGAGACGGGAATCGAACCCGGATCCTGGCGGTGTGAGGCGAACGTGCTAACCACTACGCCACCGTGCCCCTCATTCACTTTCTCTTTTCTCGGATATTAAAAAGCCAATAATAAATTCCCCTGAAAAATCTTTTTTAATCACTAAACCTTTAAACTCTTAAATCAATTTGCATGAAGCATCGGAATCTGTTTATGCCTAAGTTTATTAGAATGTTTTTTTTAAAAGCATTTATTTAAGGTACATTAAGGACAGATGAGAAAATGGGTGATTAAGTTGTGATTAATCACTACAGCAGGTAAGAATTTGAATTGTTGGATTAAATATACAAAATGCCCATGCCACTAATTATCACGTGCCGACATAATGCACAACAAATAAACAGCAAACCAAGAATAAACAATGTTACACTCTAAATACCTATAAACACACCGAGACCACCAACTCAGATACACGTACGCATGTCTACTATAGGACTCATCATGGAAATATATATATATATATATATATAGCTTATAGAACAGCAAACCATTTTATGGCAGCCCCCGTTGTCTGTCTGGCAGGGGTTAACCGACTGGCACGTTATACCATCTCCCATGAATCCTTTCTTACAGACACATTGATTCTGAGGAAATAATACGCAATAATAATATTAATTTAGTAGTAAGAAAATAATGAAAACAGGGGTGTCAAACTCATTTTCACCGCGGGGCCACATCAGCATTATGGTTGCCCTCTAAGGGCCAGTTATAACTATACGACATATATGTCTCTCGGTTCATGTCTCTGCTTTCCTGTCCTATCTAAAAGTGTCTCACACACGGCCATGCACTCCTTTGCTATTCCCCTTTTATGTGCTTTCCTAAAACCAGTGTATTCTCAGTGAACACTCATATACTCGTTATTAGTCTACAGTGAGTAGAGCAGGGGTCACCAGGCACCGGGTGGCCCCCAAGGACCACATGCTCACAGGTTTGTTCTAAAAACTCATCAGTGAGATGCATCTAAAATGTTAGTTAACTCATTGTTGATACTTATTGTGAGAAATCTGACGGGCCAAGATACTATATGCTCTATATACTGACGGGGCAATATACTATATGCTCTACAGACGTGGACAAAATTGTTGGTACCCTTTGGTCAATGAAAGAAAAAGTCACAATGGTCACAGAAATAACTTTAATCTGACAAAAGTAATAATAAATAAAAATTCTATAAATGTTAACCAATGAAAGTCAGACATTGTTTTTCAACCATGCTTCAACAGAATTATGTAAAAAAATAAACTCATGAAACAGGCATGGACAAAAATGATGGTACCCCTAACTTAATATTTTGTTGCGCAACCTTTTGAGGCAATCACTGCAATCAAACGCTTCCTGTAACTGTCAATGAGACATCTGCACCTCTCAGCAGGTATTTTGGCCCACTCCTCATGAGCAAACTGCTCCAGTTGTGTCCGGTTTGAAGGGTGCCTTTTCCAGACTGCATGTTTCAGCTCCTTCCAAAGATGCTCAATAGGATTGAGGTCAGGGCTCATAGACGGCCACTTTAGAATAGTCCAATTTTTTCCTCTTAGCCATTCTTGGGTGTTTTTAGCTGTGTGTTTTGGGTCATTGTCCTGTTGCAAGACCCATGACCTGCGACTGAGACCAAGCTTTCTGACACTGGCTAGTACATTTCTCTCTAGAATTCCTTGATAGTCTTGAGATTTCATTGTACCCTGCACAGATTCAAGACACCCTGTGCCAGACGCAGCAAAGCAGCCCCAGAACATAACAGAGCCTCCTCCATGTTTCACAGTAGGGACAGTGTTCTTTTCTTGATATGCTTCATTTTTTCGTCTGTGAACATACAGCTGATGTGCCTTGGCAAAAACTTCGATTTTTGTCTCATCTGTCCACAGGACATTCTCCCAGAAGCTTTGTGGCTTGTCAACATGTAGTTTGGCATATTCCAGTCTTGCTTTTTTATGATTCGTTTTCAACAATGGTGTCCTCCTTGGTCGTCTCCCATGTAGTCCACTTTGGCTCAAACAACGACGGATGGTGCGATCTGACACTGATGTTCCTTGAGCATGAAGTTCACCTTGAATCTCTTTAGAAGTCTTTCTAGGCTCTTTTGTTACCATTCGGATTATCCGTCTCTTAGATTTGTCATCAATTTTCCTCCTGCGGCCACGTCCAGGGAGGTTGGCTACAGTCCCATGGATCTTAAACTTCTGAATAATATGTGCAACTGTACTCACAGGAACATCTAGTTGCTTGGAGATGGTCTTATAGCCTTTACCTTTAACATGCTTGTCTATAATTTTCTTTCTGATCTCTTGAGACAGCTCTTTCCTTTGCTTCCTCTGGTCCATGTCGAGTGTGGTACACACCATATCACCAAACAACACAGTGATTACCTGGAGCCATATATATAGGCCCAATGGCTGATTACAAGGTTGTAGACACCTGTGATGCTAATTAGTGGACACACCTTCAATTAACATGTCCCTTTGGTCACATTATTTTCTGTGTTTTCTAGGGGTACCATCATTTTTGTCCATGCCTGTTTCATGAGTTTATTTTTTTACATAATTCTGTTGAAGCATGGTTGAAAAACAATGTCTGACTTTCATTGGTTAACATTTATAGAATTTTTATTTATTATTACTTTTGTCAGATTAAAGTTATTTCTGTGACCATTGTGACTTTTTCTTTCATTGACCAAAGGGTACCAACAATTTTGTCCACGTCTGTATATACTGACGGGGCAATATACTATATGCTCTATATACTGACTGGCCAATATACTATATGCTCTATATACTGACGGGCCAAGATACTATATTCTCTATATACTGACGGGGCAATATACTATATGCTCTATATACTGACGGGGCAATATACTATATGCTCTATATACTGACTGGCCAATATACTATATGCTCTATATACTATGACGGGCCAATCATACTATACTTCTCTATATACTGACAGGCCAATATACTATAGGCTCTATATACTGACGGGCCAAGATACTATATGCTCTATATACTGACGGGCCAATATACTATACGCTCTATATACTGACGGGCCAATATACTATATGCTCTATATACTGACGGGGCAAGATACTATATTCTCTATATACTGACGGGCCAATATACTATACCAATACGCTCTATATACTGACTGGCCAATATACTATACGCTCTATATACTGACTGGCCAATATACTATACGCTCTATATACTGACTGGCCAATATACTATACTCTATATACTGACAGGCCAATATACTATATGCTCTATATACTGACAGGCCAATATACTATATGCTCTATATACTGACAGGCCAATATACTATATGCGCTCTATATACTGACTGGCCAATATACTATACGCTCTATATACTGACTGGCCAATATACTATATGCTCTATATACTGACGGGCCAATATACTATACGCTCTATATACTGACGGGGCCAATATACTATACGCTCTATATACTGACGGGCCAATATACTATACGCTCTATATACTGACTGGCCAATATACTATACTATACGCTCTATATACTGACGGGCCAATATACTATATGCTCTATATACTGACGGGCAAATATACTATACGCTCTATATACTGACGGGGCAATATACTATACGCTCTATATACTGACGGGCCAATATACTATACGCTCTATATACTGACGGGGCAATATACTATAAGCTCTATATACTGACGGGCCAAGATACTATAAGCTCTATATACTGACTGGCCAATATACTATACGCTCTATATACTGACGGGCCAATATACTATATGCTTCTATATACTGACGGGGCAATATACTATATGCTCTATATACTGACGGGGCAAATATACTATACGCTCTATATACTGACTGGCCAATATACTATATGCTCTATATACTGACTGGCCAATATACTATATGCTCTATATACTGACTGGCCAATATACTATATGCTCTATATACTGACTGGCCAATATACTATACGCTCTATATACTGACTGGCCAATATACTATACGCTCTATATACTGACTGGCCAATATACTATATGCTCTATATACTGACTGGCCAATATACTATATGCTCTATATACTGACGGGCCAATATACTATATGCTCTATATACTGACAGGCCAATATACTATATGTTCTATATACTGACTGGCCAATATACTATATGCTCTATATACTGACTGGCCAATATACTATATGCTCTATATACTGACTGGCCAATATACTATATGCTCTATATACTGACCGCCAATATACTATATGCTCTATATACTGACGGGCCAATATACTATATGCTCTATATACTGACAGGCCAATATACTATATGTTCTATATACTGACGGGCCAATATACTATATGCTCTATATACTGACTGGCCAATATACTATACGCTCTATATACTGACTGGCCAATATACTATATGCTCTATATACTGACTGGCCAATATACTATATGCTCTATATACTGACTGGCCAATATACTATATGCTCTATATACTGACAGGCCAATATACTATATGCTCTATATACTGACTGGCCAATATACTATATGCTCTATATACTGACGGGGCAATATACTATATGCTCTATATACTGACGGGCCAATATACTATATGCTCTATATACTGACGGGGCAATATACTATATGCTCTATATACTGACGGGGCAATATACTATATGCTCTATATACTGACGGGCCAATATACTATATGCTCTATATACTGACGGGGCAATATACTATACGCTCTATATACTGACGGGGCAATATACTATATGCTCTATATACTGACGGGCTAATACATGTTTGATATTATCTTGCAGAGCAAAAAATAATGACCATTTGGGCAAGATTTGGCCCGCGGGCCTGAGTTTGACACCCGTGACCTTAAACCCCTTGTTTATTAAAAATGCATTAAAAATGATCTTTAAGTTTTTTTTTACCTGACCGGGTCCAGTGGGAGTACAATCAGCAGAGGTATGACAACCACCACGATTTTCCAATAAACAATTGTTGATCTCCACACACACAACTCCGTCGCCTGTCCATCCCTCATTACACACACATGACACATTTCCTGGGCCTGCATACACACACTGTGCCTGTGCACACACACACATGCACACACAGAGGGATTCACAGTGAACTCAATGACTACAAGTTGTTTTGGTCCTGTCGCGGTGACATCAAGCCAAGGACATGGTCACTGGTGGTCACATGGTGGTCTAGAGTCTAGATTGGTCTAGAGTGACGATGTCCTTGGCTTTTTTTTAATGCACACTGGGCCTTTGTGAAAAAGACACTTGTGACGTTAACCATTTCATCACATATATTTAAAAAACATACATTAAGTAAGTATCATTACATAATGATTAAGAAAAGATAGTGCAGGCTAACGTTTGTGTGGCAGCCTCCTCTGTCAGGTTTGAGGCATAGATTGCTTTCAGTGCAGGAGTATCCATCTCCATCATACCCCGGATTGCATACACAACTGCAACACACACACACACACACACACACACAATCAATATCAAGTATTCGCTTTCATTTGATCTGTTTTACTAATTAAAAGGGCCAATACATACATCAAGGCAACATTTCATAGCTTGCTAGCATGAGGAAACAGTACGGTAAATAAAGAATTGAATTCATATTTATTTCAAAATACATACAAAGAAAACACAATGCTATTCAATTATATTGAATATATAGAATCTTTTAAATGGCAAAAACAAGTTTTCTCAAGTTAAATATCATGTTATCATTTGTCTTTTGCCCTTCTTTTTGTTTGCGTGTGCTTGCTCTGCTTCACCACCAGATGTCACCATTGTGTTCCTGTGGCCCTTATTAGTTACCCATTGTTTACACCTGGATACAATCACAATTGTGTGCTAGTAGTTTGAATGCCTTTTGCTTTGCTGTGGCACTTGGGTTATTATTATTATTATTATTATTATTATTATTATTTATATTACTTATTCATTCATTCATCTTCTACCGCTTTATCCGATCTTCTCCTCAGGGTCACGGGGAGTCTGTGTCTATCTCAGGCGTCTATGGGCTTTAAGGCAGGATACACCCTGGATGGAATGCCAACCCATTGCAGGGCACACACACACTCACACACACATTCATACACTAGGGACGATTTTCCAAGGTGCCAATCAACCTAGAGAGGCACGGTGGCTTAGTGGTTAGCACCTTCGCCTTACACCGCCATTGTCCGTGTTCGATTCCCGTCTCGGCCATGTGTGTGTGGAGTTTGCATGTTCTCCCCGTGCCTCAGGGGGTTTTTCTCCGGG
>JACRUU010000013.1:17858905-17861405 GCA_030449085.1 Kryptopterus vitreolus
ATCTATCTATCTAGTCTATCTATCTATCTCTATCATCAATCAATCAACTCAATGTCTATCTGTGTATCTATCTATCATCTCTTGTGTATCTATCTATCTATCTATCTATCTATCTATCTGTGTATCTATCTATCTATCTATCTATCTATCTATCTATCTATCATCCATCTCTATCAATCAATCAATCAATGTATCCTATCTATCTGTGTTATCTATCTATCTATCTATCTATCCAATGTATCATCTCTCATGTATCTATCTATCTATCTGTGTATCTATCTAGTGTCTATCATCTATCTATCTATCTATCTATCTATCTATCTATCTATCTATCTATCTATCTATCTATCTATCTATCTATCTACTATCTTATCTATGTCTATCTATCTATCTGTGTGTCCATATCTATCTGTCTATCTATCTATCTATCCTGTCCAAATTAGATTTCTATCTATCTATCTATCTATCTATCTATCTATCTATCTATCTATCTATCTATCTAACAATTGTATCTATCTATCTATCTATCTGTCCATATATCTATCTATCAATCAATCAATCAATGTGTCTATCTATCTATCTATCTGTGTCTATCTATCTATCTATCTATCTAAGTTCTATCTATCTGTCTATCTATCTATCTGTCTATCTATCTATCTATCTATCTATCTATCTATCGTCTGTCTATCTGTCTATCTATCTCTGTCTGTCTGTCTATCTATCTCGTCTGTCTATCGTGTCTGTTCTGTCTAATCTACATCTTCTATCTATCTATCTATCTCTATCTATCATCTATATCTATCTATCTATCATCATCCATCCATGTATGCAATCTGTCCATCTATCTATCTATCTGTCTATCTTTTATCTATCTATCTATCTATCTATCTATGTCTGTATCTATCTATCTCTCAATCAATCAATCACTGTGTCCTATCTATCTATCTATCTATCTCATCTATCTATCTATCTATCATCTACTAGCTATCTATCTATCTATCTATCTATCTATCTATCTACTATCTATCTATCTATCTATCTATCTATCTATCCATCCATCCATCCATCCTATCTATCTATCTGTGTATCTATCGTATCTATCTCTGTCTTTTTATCCATCTATCTATCCTGTCTATCTATCTATCAATCATCAATATCTACTCTATCTATCTGCTCTATCTATTGTATCTAATCTATCTATCTTCTATCTATCATCATTCAATCTATCATCAATCAATCAATGATCTATCTATCTGTGTATCTATCTATCTGTCTATCTATCTATTGCTATCTATCTTATCTATCTGTCTCTATCTATCTATCTATCTCTGTGCTTCTATCATCTATCTATCCATCTATCTGTCTATCTGTCTATCTGTCTGTACTACTATCTATCTGTCTGTCTATCTGATCTGTCTATATGTCTATCTATCTGATCTGTCTATCTATCTATCTATCTATCTATCTATCTATCTATCTATCGATCTATCTATCTATTCTATCTATATCTATCTATCTATCTATCGATCTATCTATCTATCTATCTATCTATCTATCTATCTATCTATCTATCTATCCTTCCCTATCCATCTAGCTATCCTATCTATGTCTGTTCTCATCTATCTATTGTCTATCTTCTAATATCAGTGTGTCTATCTAGTTGGCTAGTCTATCTATCGATCCATCTATCTATGTATCTATCTATCTATCCTGTGGTATCTATCTATCTATCTGTATCTGATGTCTCTATCTATCTATCCATCTATCTGTCATCCATCCGATCCTATCCATCTATCTATCTGTCATCTATCTGTCTATCTATCATCCATCTATCTATCCATCTATCAATATCTATCTATCTATCTATCTATCTATCTATCTATCTATCTATCTATCTATCTATCTATCTATCTATCTATCTATCTATCTATCTATCTATCTATCATCCATCTATCCATCCATCCATCATCCATCATCTATCAATGTATCTATCTATCTATCTATCTATCTATCTATCTATCTATCTATCTATCAATCAATCAATGTATCTAATCATCTATCTATCTATCTATCTATCTATCTATCTATCTATCTATTGTCTATCTATCTATCTATCTATCTATCTGTGTCTGTCTATCTATCTCTGTCTGTCTGTATCTATCTATCTATCTATCTATCTCTGTCTATCTATCTCTTCTATCTATCTATCCATCCATCCATATATCCATCTATCTATCATCAATCAATCAATGTATCTATCTATCTGTGTATCTATCTATCTATCTATCTATCTATCTATCTATCTATCTATCATCTCATCAATCGTGTATCTATCTATCTATCTATTCTGTCTATCATCTATATCTATCTATCTATCTATCTATCTATCTATCTATGTCTATCTATCTGTCTGTCTGTCTGTTCATCTTCTATCTATGTCTATCTATCTGTCTATCTATCTATCTATCTATCTATCTATCTATCTATCTATCTATCTATC
>JACRUU010000013.1:17866405-17868905 GCA_030449085.1 Kryptopterus vitreolus
GTTGGAACACATTTATGCTCGAGACATCTTTCTGATTGGTTGTGTATGATGTTTCTCATGATTGTGTATTACATTTACACTTGTTCAATAAATATCACCACTCGCTTATCTGCATTTTACATGACACATAGTACTACACATTTCTAAAAAGGGGAACAAGGGGAAAAAACCTACAGTGGCAAGAAAAAGTATGTGAACCTTTTGGAATTTCATGGTTTTCTGAATAAATTTGTCACAAAATGTTATCTGATCTTCATCTAATTCATTGGTATTGACAAACACAATGTGTCTAAAAATAATAACACAAAAAAATCCAATCTTTCTTGTCTTTATTGAACACAATCATTCAACATTCAAAATGGCAGTGGAAAAAGTAAGTGAAACCTTGAGTTAATGACCTCAAAAAAGCTAATTGGAGCTTTTAGCATTCTGGAGTCTTGTTAAGATAATAAGTTTGGAGGTGTGGACTACAGATACTTTCGACTGATAAAAACCCCTCAAACCTTTGGAGTTTGCTCTGCACAAGAAGAACATGATTATGTGAGCCATGCCTCGCCAAAAAGAGCTTTCAGAGGACCTACGATCAAGAATTGTTGATTTACATGAAGCTGGCGAGGGTTACAAAGTTATTTCAAAGACTTTAGAAATTCACCAGTCTACAGTTCGGCAAACAATCTACAAATGGAGACAATTTGGGACTGTTGCTACTCTACCTAGAAGTGGGCGCCCCGTCAAAATGACACCAAGAGCACAACGAACACTCATCAATGAGGTAAAGAAACATCCCCGAATGACAGCCAAAGATTTGAAGGCATCATTGGAACTTGCTAACATATCTGTTCATGAGTCTACAATACGTAAAACACTGAACAAGCAGGGTATCCACGGCAGGACACCGCGAAGGAAGCCGCTGCTTACTAAAAAGAACATTGCTGCACGCCTTAAGTTTGCAAAAGAGCACATTGACACTCCACAGCGGTATTGGCAAAATGTTTTGTGGACTGATGAAACTAAGATTGAACTATTTGGAAAAAACACACAGCACTACATCTGGGGTAGAAAGGGCATGGCATATCGTCATGAAAACATCATCCCAACTGTAAAGTATGGTGGAGGAAGCATCATGATTTGGGCCTGCTTTGCTGCATCAGGGCCTGGCCAGCTTGCAATCATTGAGGGGAAGATGAATTCCCAAGTATATCAGACAATTCTTCAGGATAATGTGAGAATGTCTGTACATCAGCTGAAACTGTGTAGAAAGTGGGTGATGCAACAGGACAACGACCCAAAACACCGGAGCAAGTCCACAACAGAATGGCTTCAGAAAAACAAAATCCGCCTTTTGGAGTGGCCAAGTCAGAGCCCAGACCTCAACCCAATAGAGATGCTATGGATTGACTTGAAGAGGGCCATACACATGAGACGTCCAAAGAATATGACAGAGCTAAAGCAGTTCTGCCAGGAAGAATGGGCTAAAATTCCTCCTCAGCGATGTGCAGGTCTGATCCACAGCTACAGGAAGCGCCTGGTTGAGGTTATTGCTGCCAGGGGGGGTCAACCAGTTATTCATTCTAAGGTTTCACTTACTTTTTCCACTGCCATTTTGAATGTTGAATGATTGTGTTCAATAAAGACAAGAAAGATTGGATTTTTTTTTGGTGTTATTATTTTTAGACACATTGTGTTTGTCAATACCAATGAATTAGATGAAGATCAGATAACATTTTATGACAACTTTATTCAGAAAACCATGAAATTCCAAAAGGTTCACATACTTTTTCTTGCCATAGACTCCTGATGCTAAAAAATCATTTGTTTTTGTTTTTTTCCTTTTTAGAAATTTGTAGTACTACGTGTCATGTAAAATACAGATACAAACTTAAGTACACAAGCATAGACAGTTGACTTTTATATATATATATATATATATATATATATATATATATTATATATATATATATATACATACATATATACAACATTGGCATAATAATGATTAATTACACATAATGATGATTAATCTACCAGCTCTATTATTAACTGTTTATTTCAGTTGATTGATTTATAATATATATATATATTATATATATATATTTGGGTTTTGAATATGGATGATAAGGTAGTCTAGGGTTAGGGTCATTGTTTATCATTTTTATGTAGCAAGGTAGCAAATCGGATTTGCATAATGGGTGGTAGCATCAATCTTGTATTCTTATTTATCTTCATTTATTCATTCATTCATTCATCTTCTACCGCTCTATCCGATCTTCCCTCGGGTCACGGGGAGTCTGTGCCTATCTCAGGCGTCTATGGGCATTAAGGCAGGATACACCCTGGACGGAATGCCAACCCATCGCAGGACACACACACACACACACACACATATTCATACACTAGGGACAATTTTCCAAGGTGTCAATCAACCTACCGTGCATGTTTTTGGACCGGGGGAGGAAAAACCGGAGAACCCAGAGAAAAAAACCCTGAGGCACGGGGAGAA
>JACRUU010000013.1:17873905-17886405 GCA_030449085.1 Kryptopterus vitreolus
ACACATTCATACACTAGGGACAATTTTCCAAGGTGCCAATCAACCTATCAATGTTTTTGGACCGGGAGGAAACCGGAGAGACACTTCCTGAGGCACAGGAAAAACATGCAAAACTCCACACACACACACACACACGCGCGCGAGCGCGCACACACACACACGCGCATGCTTACCACTAAACCAACATGTTCCCTTCATTATTCATATACTCTTTATCTATAGTCTATATACAGTTTTTTTTTTTTTATATGAATCTGTTGGAGGGGCACAGTGGTTTAGTGGTTAGCACGTTCGCCTCACACCGCCAGGGTCCGGGTTCGATTCGTTCGATTCGGCTCTCTCTCGGCCATGCCATGTGTGTGTGGAGTTTGCATGTTCTCCCCGTGCCTCAGGGGGTTTTTCTCCAGGTTCTCCGATTTCCTCCCCGGTCTAAAAACATACCGTAGGTTCATTGGCACCTTGGAAAATTGTCCTTAGTGTATGAATGTGTGTGTGAATGTGTGTGTGTGCCCTGCGATGGGTTGGCATTCCATCCAGGGTGTATCCTGCCTTAATGCCCAAAGACGCCTGAGATAGGCACAGACTACCCGTGACTCGAGGGAAGATCGGATAAAGCGGTAGAAGATGAATGAATGAATGAATGAATGAATGTGTTGGACTTGATCTGCCCTACTGTTAGTTATACATCTCTGTACAACTATGAAGGTAACAAATAGAGACTATAGAGTCCGTAACTCAAGATGTAACGCATTTCTACGCGGTAGGAATAGTTGAAAACTAGACTTGAATTGCAATAAATAAGTAAATAAATAGATTAAAAGAGTCACATGTTGAGGTCAGATAAATAGATCAATTACATTACAAATGATACATTTATGATAAATGATTTGATCCAAACTAAAGGCACTGATATATGCACGTTTGCACGTAGTGTCATGTGGGACTGCTTCTCTTTTTGATGATGCAACTCATGATGATAGCAACCGAATGAATTCTACAGAAATCTCTCACTTTAGAGGGAAACCGAATAAAACATCATACTGCTAATAAAGGACTTCATCAGAGTGAATCTAGTGTACTTCCACCCAAGGGCCTTGCTCAAGGACCCAAGAGGGGCAGCTTGGTGATACCCGGGCACCTCTGATCTTCCCATCAATAGCCCAGTACCATAAACCACTGAGCTACACCCCATAGTGAGGTGACATCTGTATGGCTAGGCTTGATGCAGCTTTTGCAAGCAATGGCTTGTCAACGAATGTGTTATTGAGTTCTGCAACATATACGTTTCCATAGTTTTGCTCACCTTAAAATGATTTCTATGGCATAATGAAATGTAAATGAAAGCTGAACATCCAAACCGTTCCTCGTATATTCATCTTTTTATCCGAAAGGTCAGCATTGTTCCAATATTTTCAAAAGCAGCTACAATTACATGTCAACTTTGGGATTTTCAGGTCTGATTGAAAAGCCTACGCCAAATGACGACATGACGAAAAGGAAATGTGTATATAAGTGACATCAAGCAGTAACGAATAAAATTAAAAAAAAGCAACAAAATCAATATTTACTCACTTGTGATGTATCCACTGGTATAAATGCCGTAAATGGACCATGCGTGCTCAGGATGAGCTTACATCCCTTATCTACATATATATATATATATATATAAAAAAAAAGTGTGTCAATTACATTATGTCTAAGTTTTCGAATGCGTTCTAGATCGGAGAGATGATGTGCGTCATGTGATCAGCACTACCGAACAGTGAAATGCTTCCGCTAAGGTTTCCCGCCATGCTGCCTTCCCGATCCAGTTCCAAAACACGCTCCATGATATCGCCGTAACAGCGCCACCCATCGCTAATCTGTCCAGGACTGCAAACACACCTAAGAAAAAACAAACAAACAAAACAAAACAACACAAAGAACAACAAAAAAGGAAGGACAGTTTAGATTCCCACAAATATGTGCTGACGCAGCAAGTTATTAATCTCATTTACTGACTTACTAAACACACGACCGTGTGTACAAATCATTCAACATGTTATTTGGGATAAATTGGGGACATTAAACTCAAGACATTATGACGTTAATAGAACTAAAATTGAAGTAATAATGGAAAGGTTTATAATTCCGTGGTGATCACAAACTTTATATGCGGACTCTAATATGGGAGGGGGGGTGCAGCTCAGCGCTTAAGCTGCTGGGCTACTGTACTACTCTATACTACTGTGCTGTAGTGCTGGGCTACTATGAAGGTAGGGGGTTTGATTCCTAGTATTGCCAAGCTGCCACACTTTGGTCTTGAGCAAGGGTGATAAGATGAACGGTAGAAGATGAATGAAATAAATGAACCCATGTTTCTGACTTATTACAGCTTAGAGAATTACAGAGAAGGAAAGAAAAAAGAGGACCTGGCTACTCCATCATGGCCAGTTTCACATCGTGCACTCGTGTGGCACGTGCCCTCCTTACAGGCAGATTTCGCCGTACAACCAGCATGAGGGTCTGAGCCTTCCGTCCCATACGGACATACACATTTGGACTGAAACAAACACGTTTGGAATCAGGTATTTAATATGCGTTGCCACAAAAATAGCAATAATTGCGGAAAATTCAAGGCTGGTATTGGAAACGTACCTGGCCCGGTCCTGTGCTTTCACAAAGGGCGGAGCTTGCACAGCCTCCGTTATTCCGGGAACAAGAGTTGATCGGGGTGCAGAAGTTGCCATCTCCCTCGAAGCCGGTTTTGCACGTGCACTGAAATTGTCTTTTACCATTGTACATACAATCTGCATTCGGGTCACAAACGTCCTTGGTGCAAATGCCTGCAGAAAGTGGAGCAATGGAGCAACGTTGTGAACAAAATGTTAGAATCTGCACAACAGCCAGCACAATCGCTCGAACGTAACGCATCGGAATAACGACGCTTGTGTTGCCGTGACTTCAAGTTCTATCCGCACAACACTGATCAACGGTCACTTTTCACTTCCACGAGACACTTTACACTTTTCACTTCCACTGGAAACTTTACACTTTTCACTTCCACGAGACACTTTACACTTTTCACTTCCACTGGAAACTTTACACTTTTCACTTACACTAGACACTTTACACTTTTCACTTCCACTGGAAACTTTACACTTTTCACTTCCATTGGAAACTTTACACTTCACTTCCACTGGAAACTTTACACTATTCACTTACACTAGACACTTTTCACTTTTCACTTACACTAGACACTTTTCACTTACACTGGAAACTTTACACTTTTCACTTACACTAGACACTTTACACTTTTCACTTACACTGACACTTTTCACTTTTCACTTACACTAGACACTTTACACTTTACACTTCACTTACACTGGAAACTTTACACTTTTCACTTCCGCTGGAAACTTTACACTTTTCACTTACACTAGACACTTTTCACTTACACTAGACACTTTACACTTTTCACTTACACTAGACACTTTACACTTTTCACTTCCACAGGAAACTTTACACTTTTCACTTACACTAGACACTTTTCACTTCCACTGGAAACTTTACACTTTTCACTTCCACGAGACACTTTACACTTTTCACTTCCACTGGAAACTTTACACTTTTCACTTACACTAGACACTGTACATGTTTCACTTCCACTAGACACTTTACACTTTTCACTTCCACTTTACACTTTTCACTTTACACTTTTCACTTCCACTGGAAACTTTACACTTTTCACTTACACACTGTACACTGTTTCACTTCCACTTTACACTTTTCACTTCCACAGAAACTTTACACTTTTCACTTCCACAGGACAACTTTACACTTTTCACTTCCACTGGAAACTTTACACTTTTCACTTCCACAGGAAACTTTACACTTTTCACTTCCACTGGAAACTTTACACTTTTCACTTACACTAGACACTTTTCACTTACACTAGACACTTTACACTTTTCACTTACACTAGACACTTTTCACTTCCACTGGAAACTTTACACTTTTCACTTACACTAGACACTTTACACTTTTCACTTTCAGTGGAAACTTTACACTTTTCACTTACACTAGATACTTTTCACTTACACTAGACACTTTTCACTTCCACTGGAAACTTTACACTTTTCACTTACACTAGATACATTTCACTTTTCACTTTCACAGGAAACTTTACACTTTTCACTTACACTAGACACTTTACACTTCCACTGGAAACTTTACACCTTTCACTTACACTAGATACTTTTCACTTACACTAGACACTTTTCACTTCCACTGGAAACTTTACACTTCCACTGGAAACTTTACACTTTTCACTTACACAAGATACTTTTCACTTCCACTAGACACTTTACACTTTTCACTTCCACTGGAAACTTTACACTTTTCACTTACACTAGACACTTTACACTGGAAACTTTACACTGGACACTTTGCACTTACACTAAACACTTTACACTTACACTGGACACTTTTCATTTACACTAGACACTTATACTGGACACTTTTCACTTACAATAGACACTTTACACTGGACACTTTTCACTTACACTTTTTTCACTTTAAGTGCATTTTTTGGCATTATGAGGAAAACAAAATGTCACAACACACGCCTCATCAATCCCAAAGGTGCCATGGTGGATTTTGGTGCTTGTTTTGACTTGGTGCATCAGTAAAAATGCTTGATTAATTTAAGACCAAAACAATCATACACCTTTTTAGCTCTTGTGGGCCACATACAATCACATGGCGTGGGCCACATACAATCACATGGCGTGGGCCACATTTGATCTTGAGTTTGACATTTGCAAAATGAAGCATATCTATTTGTCCATGCCTATGTTGATAATACTTGTAAAGTATTCATGTAAAGTACATTTAGAAGATATACACATGTGCAATAAGGTTGCTAGTTTTTACTTGATTTAAGTACACGTCAGAGACCGTATATCTTTACTTTAGCAAAGTGAAACATGTATGTACTTCTACCAAAGTGAAGGCTGGGTGTACTTTTGCTGCCTCTGCTACATGGACACATTCCAGAAGCATTAGGAAAGAGATTCATCAGCTTTTTCTTTTTTTTTTATGTATAGTCAGCCAGAGTCCTTCCCAAAGCCAACTCATCTCACACATGACATGCTGATTAATGACCTAAGGAGTTGATTGCAACGCATCAACAAAATCACAGATGTTCATCCAGTTTTATGAATGCAAATGTGGAACATCATATTTTGACAAGAATACATCAGCAATGGAGGGGCACAGCGGCGTAGTGGTTAGCACGTTCGCCGCACACCGCCAGGATCCGGGTTCGATTCCCATCTGTGTGTGTGGAGTTTGTGCATGTTCTCCCCGTGCCTCAGGAGGTTTTTCTCCGGGTTCTCCGGTTTCCTCACTGGTACAAAAAACATGAACGGTAGGTTGATTGGCACCTTGGAAAATTGTTCCTAGTGTATGAATGTGTGTGTGAATGTGTGTGTGTGTGTGTCCTGCGATGGGTTGGCATTCCATCCAGGGTGTATCCTGCCTTAATGCCCATAGACGCCTGAGATAGGCACAGGCGTTCATTCATTCATCTTCTACCGCTTTATCCGATCTTCCCTCGGGTCACAGGGAGTCTATGCCTATCTCAGGCGTCTATGGGCATTGAGGCAGGATACACCCTGGATGGAATGCCAACCCATCGCAGGACACACACACACACACATTCATACACTAGGTACAATTTTCCAAGGTGCCAATCAACCTACCGTGCATGTTTTTGGACCGGGGGAGGAAACCGGAGAACACGGAGAAAAACCCCCTGAGGCACGGGGAGAACATGCAAAGTCCACACACACACGGCCGAGACGGGAATCGAACCCGGATCCTGGAGGTGTGAGGCGAAACGTGCTAAACACTAAGCCACCGTGCCCCTTTGAATGAACATCAGCAATGCATATATATAATTATGATAGCATTTATCATGGGATTAAATATACAGAAAAATGTACTTTTGCATTGTGTTAACTATAGAATTTGCACAGAATCTGCCTTAAATTCCAAATCTCCAAGACGAGGGGAAAAAATGCACGAGAAAACAGGGTGAGATTAAGATTAATGCTTCACATAGAGGTGATGAATGTGGCCAAGTGAAAGGACTTGTTTATTGGGTTTCTCGGCATCACGACGGTTTAAGCGGTGGATTCATTTAGGCGGGACGCTACTGAATGAAGCACCACACATTTTATTCTTTTTTTTTTTTTTTTTTATTCGGATATTATGGGACAGGAGAGCAAATTTATCAGTCTTTATTATTGAACAGTCGATGATATCAGTTCAGTTCAATCACTTAGCAATTTCATACTAGAGCAATCATATTTATCTGTGCTTGCATGTGATATATGTAATGTGAAATGCCTATTGTGTTTAAAGGACATACCTACACAGACGCTTCCCACCCTTGAAAAGGATGGAAGACATTCACACTTAGAGCTTGGACCGTCCCCTTTACAGTACGAGTACGGGCTGCAGTCTCTACAGGAAGACGAAACTGCAAGAAGAGAGAGACAACAGGTTATATATATATATATATATATTATATATATATATATATAGATATATATATATATATATATATATATATATATACCTTACACACATACTTTAGCAATATATAGAAAATCAATCCAAAACATTCTAAATATACGCTGTTGCAGTAATTGCTACAATGGACCAAAGTTGCTAACAATTTTCAATATATATTTATTGTGTTATTTGTTTGTTATTTGCTTTTTGCTTGCTATTGTTTTGCTTCCTGGCTACTTCCTGTTTTCCTGGTGCTCCAGATCTGTTCTAAAACAAGCCTTTGATTAATGTCAGTTTACTACATATTATGGACGTAGAGAAATTAGAACAGCTTTCCCCTACAATGCATAATGATTTACTTTTGACATATTGCAATAAAAACTCTCTATCTTTTGACAAGTATATATATATATATATATATTATATATATATAATATATATATATATATATATATATATATATATATATTCATAAAAACAGGCTTAGGTTATACTGAAACTCAATTTCTCATTAATTCTTTAGTGTAGGCATTGTGTACGTCTTTGTATTTATCTAAATAATACACTGCAAAATTCCACCTAAACTGTAGTGAAAACTTACATGAGGTTCCTTCGTGTATCTTAGCTTTAAACTACATGTTTATAGCACTTTTACTGTTCACGTTTATACACTACTTTGCGTTTTGTTTTTAACGTTTGATTCCAAAATTACAAAATAACCTAAAGCAAAAAGAATTACAGTACGTGGAGAAAAGTATCGTGCCAGCTGACGTTGCACTTTGCACTTCCCCAAACTGTACCGCAATGTTAAAGGCACACAATTATATAGAATAAGATAGAACGCCTCCTTTGGATGCAGCAACATTACATTACTTGATCTAGAAGCTCTATGAAGAAATAGTCTACATGGGTTTACACTTTTTTATACACTATTTAATATATATTATATATGTATTATATATATATATATATATATAATATATATATATATATATATAAAAGATATCTTATTTGCATTCTATTTTTATTTCAGTCTTGCATTCATCTTCTACCGCTTTATCCGATCTTCCCTCGGGTCACGGGGAGTCTGTGCCTATCTCAGGCGTCTATGGGCATTAAGGCAGGATACACCCTGGATGGAATGCCAACCCATCGCCGGGCACACACTCACATTCACACACTAGGGGCAATTTTTCCAAGGTACCAATCAACCTACCGTGCATGTTTTGGACCGGGCGGGGGAGGAAACTGGAGAGGACCCGGAGAAAAAGCCCCCCTGAGGCACGGGGAGAACATGCAACAAACTCCACACACACATGGCCGAGACGGGAATCGAACCCGGACCCTGGCGGTGTGAGGCGAACGTGCTAACCACTAAGCCAGCGTGCTCCGCTCTATTGTATTTATTTACATTTATTTATAATGTCTGCACTATTATGCTATAAAGCATTTCACTGCAGGTCGTAATATGCATGTATGTGTCAAACAAAATTAGAATTAGAATTTTTGGAGTGGAAAAAATTTGAATGATCTGCTATAGAGCTCTGATCTCATCCCTACTGAACACCTTTGGGATAAAGTGAAACGCTGACACTAAACCCCAGGTCTCCTTCAACAGTGATATCACTAACGCCCTTAGGGCTGAATGAACACAAATCTTCACAGCCAACCATCAAAGTCCAGAGGAAACATTTTCCACACAAGAGTGGCCATAAACACTTATATTTTAATAAATTATTTCTTATACATGTGTTTCTTTGTTTCTTTCTATGTATATTAAAGCACATAGCAGCAAATAGAAAAAAGCACAGGTTATGGACATAATGTATGTCCATAGTAGGTAATATAATCGTAGTCTACAGTATGGCAATAGAATCACATGACAACATGAGGAGGTCTCAGGCCCATTCTTAAAATCGCACAACTCATCAGTGAAATGCATCTTCACATAGTCAAATCAGTATTATTTATCATTAATAATAATATATAACTGTTATTTCAGATAGGGGCTTAGTAGTTAGCACGTTCGCCTCACACCGCCAGGGTCCGGGTTCGATTCCCGTCTCGGCCATGTGTGTGTGGAGTTTGCATGTTCTCCCCGTACCTCAGGGGGTTTTTCTCTGGGTTCAAAAAGGTTGGCTAGACCAGGCTTACAGTATTTCTTAGCCACATAACTGATGTAACACAAATGCAAAGCGAAATAAATATTTTGCTTGTTTAACTTCAATGTGGGGGGGCACGGTGGCTTAGTGGTTAGCACGTTCGCCTCACACCACCAGGGTCCGGGTTCGATTCCCGTCTCGGTCATATGTGTGTGGAGTTTGCATGTTCTCCCCCGTGCCTTAGGGGGTTTTTCTCCGGGTTCTCTGGTTTCCTCCCTGGTCCAAAAACATGCACGGTAGGTTGATTGGCACCTTGGAAAATTGTCCCTAGTGTATGAATGTGTGTGTGAATGTGTGTGTGTGTCCTGTGATGGGTTGGCATTCCATCCAGGGTGTATCCTGCCTTAATGCCCATAGACGCCTGAGATAGGCACCCCAGTGACCCGAGGGAAGATCGGATAAAGTGGTAGGAGATAAATGAATGAATGAATAAATGAATGAATGAATGAACTTTAATGCGAATTTTCACCCAAAACTTGTTTCATAAAACATTGCATTATCGGAACAGATAAATAGAATCAACTTTACCCTGGTCACACTTTGGTCCTGAATATGGCGGTTGACAATAACACTGGCCGTTGCCATCCGGACCCGAGTTACACTTTCCATGCACACAGTCGCACACTAAAGCAAACATACATTATTATTCATAAAAAAAATGCATCACAGAATGGAGTTAAGTTTAAAAAAAAGCAAGGTATGACCACATGGGTCCAAAAAGGTTGTAAACTGTATAAAAACCATCATTTATTAACAATACATTAACAATACAACAATATATTATATTTATATATAAATACGCAAATCCTTTCTTGATAAAAACACATGTTGCTCTAAAACCTTTACAGACCTTCATTACAGCGAAGCAATGATGTTTACCTTTTTTTCCACATATGCAAATGAACCATATAATAACCAGTAATGCAACCCCAGGCCATCATAGATGCAAGCTTACACTGAGCACTCCATCTCATACATCCATCTCCATCTGAAACATCCTCCCAACTTTGTATATAATTATACAGGTGCATCCAAATAAATCGTTTAAATCTTTATTCTTTTAATTGTGATGGTTTTGGATCACATTTAACAAAAACACACAACCCAAGGGGGTTTGATCACAACCCAGGGTTTGGGGGTTTGATTCCCGCCTCCGCCATGTGTGTGTGGGTGGAGTTTGAATGTTCTCCCCATGCCTGGGTTTTTCTCCGGGTTCTCCGGTTTCCTTCCGGCCCAGAAAAATGCATAATAGGTTGATTGGGACCTTGGAAAATTGTCCCTAGTGTGTGAATGTACCCAGAGATAGGCACAGGTTCCCCACGACCCGAGGGAAGATGCTATAAAGAGGTAGAAGACCTCAAGACAATCATTGACCTCCCCCTTCACAAGGGTAAATTACAAACATTCATTGCCAGCGCAGCCGTGAGAGACTCGCCAAGCATCGATTGGGGGAACTTCACAAGGTATGGACTACGGCTTGGATCAAGGCATCACGAGCCACCACACACAGACGTGTGGAGGAATTTGCCTCCAGTTGCCGTATTCCTCTTGTTAAGCCTCTCCTGAGCCACAGACAAGGTCAGAGGCGTCGTACCTTGGTTAAGGTCTGGACCTGCAACCCTGTGTGGTAAGACTCACAGAATGGTGTAAGAAACCTCGTTTCCACTTACTTCTTCACCACAGCTATTGTACTATTGTGTACTTTACCGGACCATAAGTGAACTGCAGGACACACGCCCCGACGGATTCTTTATTGTCACCGGGGATTTCAATCATGCACATCACAAGACTGTGCGCCCTAAATTTCACCAAAATGTGGACTTTTCAAGAGAAAACACGCTGGATGTTGTTTACACAAACATCCCGGGTGTGTACCAAGCGAAATCCCACCCCTACCTCGGCTACTCAGACCACATCTCTGTTATGCTAATTCCAGCATACAGCATACCACTCATCAGGTGTACCAGACCAGTCCAGAAGCAGGTGAGAACCTGGGGAGGGAGGTGGTATAGCCCAGTGGTTAAGGTGTTGGACTCTGGACCGGAAGATCACCACCATCAAGCTGCCGTTAGTGGGCCCTTGAGCAAGGCCCTTAACCTTGCTGTGGATAAGGGCGTCTGCCAAATGCTGCAAATGTGCACCACAACCAAAAGCCGTGGATAACTGGAGAGGTGCGTGCTCTACTTAAGATCCGAGATTCGGGGCGGGCATCAAAACGGCCCTAAGAACAGCGAGAGCCAATCCCGAGAAGCCAAGCGAGCACACGCCCAGAGCCTCCAGCAACACTTCACGGCGCATGTGGCAGGAAGCCATCACTAACTACAGGACATCCTCACCTGCCTGTGACAGTGACGACTCGCTTTCAGATGCCTTGAACAACTTCCACGCCCCTTTTGAAGCACAGAACGGCATCAAGGAAGACCACAGGTCCTTCTAGTGACCAGGTACTTTGTCGAGCCTGTCATGCTTCCTTCTGCTGAGTAGCTTTTTAAAGGTTGGCTAAATAACGATGGTGTTGGTGTGCATGACGGGCCAACAAACTCACCAGACCCGAACCCCATAGAGAATCTATAGATTATTGTCAAGAGGAAAACGAGAAACTAGAGACCTAATAATGCAGATGAGCTCAAGGCCACTGTCAAAGAAACGAGGGCTTCCATCCGACTTCAGCAGTGCCTCACGCAGATCCCCTCCATCCCACGCCCAATTGACACAGTAATTAAAGTAAAAGGAGCCCCTGCCAAGTATTGAGTCTATATACAGTAAGTGAACATACGTTCCAGATGCCAACGATGAACTAAATTAAATGTGGGCCAAAATCAACACTAAACATTAAACTATTTCAGTCTGTGTGTATTATAATAATAATAATAATAATATAATCCTTTATTGGTCACATATTCATTACAGCACAGTGAAATTCTTTTCTTTGCATATCCCAGGTTGATGTCAGAGCGCAGGGTATCAGCCATGAAACGGCGCCCCTGGAGCACAGAGGGTTAAGGGTCTTGCTCAAGGACCCAAGGGCAGCAGCTTGGCCATACCGGGGCTCGAACCCGGATCTTCCGATCAGCAGCCCAGCGCTTTAGACCACTGAGCTACACACCCTCCCTGAGCTACCTGATGTATTAAATGTATTTAATACATCAGTTTCACAATTGGAGGTGAATTACTGAAATAAATGAACTTTTCCATGATATTCTAATTTACCAAGATGCACCTGTACAGTATTTATGTGACTATATTACGCTACTATGCGTCTTTATAATATAAAGTTATTATAAGTAAAACACAATAATGCAATCTCCAGTACAACGCTAGTGTTATGAATACAAATTCAAGAATACGGATGACACAAATAATGGTCAGGAAAAGAAGTTACACACCTGAGCTGCAGCGCTCACCATAGGCCTTGTCATTAGAGCATTTCTGACATGCAAAGCCAGAGTAACCCTCCTGCAAAATACACTCAGTCACACATGGCCTGTATTGTACAACGCATAGCAAAGGAGAAACTGGAAAAGCGCAAGCACAAATTGATTTGTTTACAGATGTAAATTTGTATAAATTACCTCACACACACAGGTCCCGTTCCCTAATTTACCGTCCATACAGGTACCGTGCCAATTACACACTTTGTCCGCAATTCTCGGACATGCTGAACAGACAAAACATTGCCTTATTGCAGTACATTGTAGACAAGAAAGACACCACGGAAAGCCAAAATAACTACGTATTCTCACGTGAACACAGGAAGCCGAAAAACCCGGGACAGCA
>JACRUU010000013.1:17893905-17913905 GCA_030449085.1 Kryptopterus vitreolus
TGCATTGTAACAGAGTGCATTTGTGGCTTTTAAAGTGACTAAATAACATTACATATCTTTATTTACACATTTGAGCCTCATTTGCATTATTGCTTCATGTTCCCTTGGTTATTCCATGGGAGGGACCTTTGAACGGCTAGAATTGCTAAATGTGCACCACATGTTAGCGCACAAGAAAATAGGATGTGTTTAAAAACATTGCTTTACTGTTTGAAATCTTACCATACACTGTGTTTTACAGTGTAGGCAGAATTGAAATGTCTCCGACCTCCACATTAATGCTACGCATGATGTAAATGTACATTTATAGCCTTTATGAGGGAGCATTTTTGTTACTGCGTACCGTTTCTGTCCTTCGCAGAATCATTCATTCATTCATCTTAGAAAGCTTTATCAGACTTCTCTCTTCGGGTTGCGGGGGAACCTGGGGAATCTCAGGCGTCTTGGGGCATCAGGGCAGGACACACCCTGTACACACATTCATACACTAGGGACAATCAACCTACAGTGCATATTTCTGGACCGTGGTGTGGGGGTGGGGGGGGTGGGGGACCGGAGAACCCGGAGAAGAGAACCATACCACCATTGAATCTTATCCATGGGATAATTCTCAGGTAATTCAGCAACTCATGCATTCTCACAAAACAGGACACATTTATAATGAACATGTTTATTTTTGTTAAAAAAAAAAAAAAAATTAATAATAATAAAATAAAAGTGCATGCTGAGTTCTGAATATGCAAGGCAAGTAATGGCATAAAATGAAATTCATGAATGCACGATGCACTGTAAACTTTCCTACGGGCGTAAACCAGTACATGTAGCCCGTACAACTCAAGAATACGATTGCATAAAAAGCCAAAAATACCTGAAACCGTAAAACATGAAAGCAATCAGTAAAATAAACAAGAATATGACATTTTATATCACGCCAAACAAAAGACGATTATTAAATAATGTTCTTTTCAGTCGTTTCCATTTGGTAGATTGTACACAGCAGCAGATAAATAATATTTAAGCGGGGAGATAAAGAGCAGACGCCGAAACCTGATAAAGAACAGAAAGGATTACACTCGTGTGGATTCTAGACATTTTCCCAGGATGCATTGGTGTGGAAAGATTTAGTAAAAATATAACAAAGCATGTGCGCGTGGGCGTGTGAGGATGTACGGTAACTTTGCTTCCGTAGAATAACATGACAACCACGTCCACTTTTATAGCTAAAATCATTCTGGATATATATATATATAAATAAATGTGTGTATGTATATATATATATGGTATATGGGTGTATATGGGGCATGTGTATGGTATGGGATGGGATATAGATATATATAGATATAGTAGAGATAGAGATAGGTATATATAGAGAGACATATATAGAGAGAGATAGCGATACACACACACACATACACACATACACAGACACACACAATATACATATATATACATACATATATACATATATATATATATATAGATATATATAGATATACATATATATCTATCTATATCTATCTATCTATCTATCTATCTATCTATCTATCTATCTATCTATCTATCTATCTATCTATCTATATATATATATATATATATATATATATATATATATAATGCTATATATATATACCTATGCTACACAAAACATAGGTCACTGATTTATGAGATTATGATGTTGGACCAATATACAAGCATACTTATGCCTTATGCTATTGTGTTGGTATCAATATTCGTATGAATGATGGATGCTGTATTGCCCGACCCTGGATGCCTGAAGACCTCCGAACTACAGCGGCCGCTGAAAGACCAAACCCAGTCAATCATTATCTAGATTGGTTTTTCCATTACCTTTTATCCTCCATTAGCCTGTGAGCTCGAGGGGAAGTTCCCGGCTGCAGAGCACTTCCCACTGGCGAGCCAGAAGTGAGATCAGTCTCTCTCTGCTGTCCGCGCCGGGCACAAAAATGCACCACTGCACTTCGCTCTCGGCCCCGTCAGCACCCTGCATCCGTTTCCTCTCCTTCTCATCGGAGAAATGGTCCATGGTCAAATGGCACAGCAGGTCGGGTCCGGGCACATCATCAAAGACCAGAGTGAGCGCCTGTGGGTACGGCTGGTATCCCATGAGAACACGGTCAAGGTCTCGGATCCTGCGCGCGTCCGTGAGCCTGTATTTGTCCCTCTGGGGAGGCTCTTTGGCAAACTGGGGCAACGGGTAGCTGATGTAGTCCTCGTCCAATAGGAAGACGTGAGTGCTGCTCAGGACGAGGCTCTTTGGATGCAGCTTAGCCCTCGTCCCCGGGCCGCTCTGCACCTGGAACACCAGGGCGTAGAAGAGGACGTTGAACGAGTGAGCAGCTCCCTGGGGGCCCTTTCTCTCAGCTGCAATGAAGGTCAAGTCACCGATCTCCTCCTCACTCGGGTAGACGAACTTTACCCGGCTTGAGTGAACCAGCTCGTAGTTCTCCATTTTGCCTATTTTTGGATTAAACGCGCAACACAAGTTTGATGTATACAGTGCCTATATGACATGTAGCTTTGCTTCATCTGTATATGTTAAACTCCAGAACATTAACATTATTAAAATGTATATATAAAATGTGTGTATATATATATAAATATATATATAAATCTCTCTCTCTCTCTCTCTCTCTCTCTCTCTCTCTCTCTATATATATATATATTATATATATATATATATATATATATACACACACACACACACACATACATACAAATCTCATCTCTCTCTCTCTCTCTCTCTCTATATATATATATATATATATATATATATATATATACACACACACACACACACACACACACATACACAGATCTCTCTCTCTCTCTCTATATATATATATATATATATATATATATATATATATATATATATATATGTACACACACACACACACATACATATATATATATATATATATATACACATACACACACATACCGATATAGCAAAACAAATATTATCGCAATAACAGTATATGCAATATGTATATCACAGAGAGCTGTGATAAATTAACAAGATAGGAGCTATTATACTATTGGCTGAAGTTGAACCTAGCGGCTCAGTGCAGATAGAAGATATAAACATGGTGCGAGTAGAGACGAGTTTGGAAAATGACACAAGCGACGAACTTGTGACAAAAAGAAATGGTACTTCTGAAATACGGCAATATTTTGGCGTCAGGAGAGAAAACGTGTCGCAAGCATTTGTATTGTGTAAGTCGTGTCGCAAAACTGTGGTCAGAGAGGAAATACAACTAATCTACACAACCACAGGGAGTGATATGAAGCCTTCCGAAAGTGTAAGGACGAAACTGAAAATGTGTCCGTTATTTTTACCTGTTCTCAGACGGTGTTTATGGGGCTGCTGCTGTCATGTTTTTATCCCGCAGACCTACACACATCTCCCCATGCAATAACGGGATTGTTTGCGGTGCTGGAATAAATTAGTCATGCTGTATTTGTACCTTTACTTAGTTGCTATAGTGGCTACAAACTTTCGAAAGATTTTACAGCAGGATTTGGATCGTTGAACGTCTGAAGTTGCAAACCCGAACCATTTCCATACAACTGATCTGATGAAACCGCGCCTGTCTTGGAAATGAGCTGTTCGGAATCGTCACGGATTTTATTATATATTCCATTTTGGATACAAACGGGAAAACGTGTCCTCTATTTGTACCTGTTTGTAGTCTGTGTTTTGGGGTTTTTCCCCGGTCATGTTTATCCCGCAGCTCCACACACACACACACACACCTCCCTATTCAATAACGTGATTCTATTGGAGGTGCTGGAATAAATGAGTCCTGCTGTTTCCTTTAGTTCCACAAACTTTATATAGTTTTGTTTGTCTTCTTGAACGTCTGAAGTTTCACACCCGAACTAACTGGAAACAAGATGATGAGCGCCGCCATGTTGTATTTGGTATTGCGCAATAAAGGGCAGCAAGCGCAGAACTACGGAATAGAGACCTGCACTCCCGCGAGACAAAATAAGTGCAGCGCTGGAAATTTGATCCTGGCGGTGTGAGGCGAACGTGCTAACCACTAAGCCACCGTGCCCCGGGCACACATATATATATATATATATATATATATATATATATATATATATATGATATATATATACACATACACACTTGAACAACGCCCTTAACCATCGACGGCTCAAGTGTAAGTCGCTCTAAATAAGGGAACCTGACAAACGTCATAAATGTAAATATGTGACTCGACCACTACTTAACCTCCATCGTGGTTAAAAGTTAGTCCATAGTATGAACAGAAAGAATAATTGCCTGATGTCCAAAACCAGAAATGACAAGATTTAGGAATAAAATGATCATTAAAATGGAATATTGGAAGATATTGTAATCAGGGAGTGCCATATTTTTGAGACATTCCAAAGATAAGAACTGGGGAGGACGGAATTCTGGGAACTTTCCAAAGTCAATGGTAATTGGATGCCGAAGGGGAGAGGCACATCAAATATAAAATACTGACGACAAATACTAAATATTACCACCTCTCAAATATCAACACAGAATGCTCTTGTTGTTTGGGGTTGAGCTGCAATAAACGCTATATATATATATATATATATATATATATATATATATATATATATATATATATATATAATATAGATAGATAGATAGATATTTATGAAACTGCAATAAATTCCCTGAAAACATACTACTCAATTCGTTAGTTTCATAACGAACACTTTGGGAAGGAATCAGACAGGATGTGCTACCTGTGCTCTTTTTGCCAAACTGTGTGTAGAAGTCTTGGTCTGAAGGCTCTGGTGACGGTGTGCCGTGTCCAGCAAAGACAGAACGCTCATCAGCTGCTCTGAAGAAAGTGGTGCGTGCTGTAGCTGTCTCTGGTCAGGCATGAGATAATGTGCTCCGGAGACGTCCCTTATAGAGAAAATGAAGAGTGGAAAAGATGAACAATAAATATCAGGTGCAGGTACATGTTGACAGGTTACAACGCGCCTGGCCAACCTGGTTTATTCTTATTTGTACAGGAAACAGTTTGTTATACCATACAATCAAATTCTTACTCTGTGAAATAGATTATGGATATAAGATTATAGAGGGGAAAAAAATAAAATAAATAAATATGTACATTTTAAATGTACACATTATGCACACACATGCATCACTCTCTCTCTCTCTCTCTCTCTCTCTCTCTCTCTATATATATATATATATATATATATATATATATATATTATATATATATATTTATATATATTTATATAGTCCCCCTGGTCCCCTGGTGATTAACAGCCCTAGTGTGTGTGTGTGTGTATGTATATATATATATATATATATATATATATATATATATATATATATATATATATATATATATATATAGTCTCCCTGGTGATTAACAGCCCTAGTGGTGTGTGTGTGTGTGTGTGTATATATATATATATATATATATATATATATATATATATATATATATATATATACACAGGGGGCACAGTGGCTTAGTAGTTAGCACGTTCGCCTCACACCGGGTTCGGGTTCGATTCCCGTCTCGGCCATGTGTGTGTGGAGTTTCCATGTTCTCCCCGTGCCTCAGGGGTTTTTCTCCGGGTTCTCCGGTTTCCCCCTGTTTAACTGACTCCTACTTTTATACTTTTTTGAAACCAGTACTTTGACACGTTTACTTAAGTAAAACGCTTGACTTGATGCTTATACAGAAGTGTTTTTAAACCCTAGGACCTATCCTTCAACCTGAGGAATGAATGTGAATAATGTGAAGGCACTGGCCTCTGCACCGAAAGAAAGCTCACAGGTTCAAATCCCACCTCCACCACCACCAATCTGCCACTAGTGGGCCCTTGAGAAAGGCCCTTAACCCTCAATTGCTCAGATGCCAAATAATGCAATGTAATGAATACTTTTTCCAACAGTGACAGCATCTCACATAGTGTTTATTAACATTCTCTGTATTGAAATGTAACAGCCTGGCGCGTGTCAAGATACTGCTCTCTACTCACCCACCACTCTGAAGTACTGGTCAAATAGTCCCACGTTGACGCTGTGCAGCTCGTTCAGCTTCATCACGAAGGAAAACGAGACGAGGAAATCCGCGTCCTTGTGGTCTGATGGGTGCCAGCTCCACAGCACTGCATGAAGGAAACAGATTGGTCTGGATGACAAGTCGTGGTTTATAGCATGCCAGTAGATCATCTTAGAAAATAGGAATGTCTAAATCACTATATAAGATGCTCTGAAAGACATATGGGAATCTTAACTCGGGGGTGGGGGGGGTGTTAGCTGCTGTGCCCTTGAGCAAAGTCATTAATATAGGTCAATTACATATGCATACATACATACAGTATTGTGTAAATGCTTTAGGCAGGTGTGAGAAAATGACGTAAACAACGAATGCTTTCAGAAATATAAATAATGATTTTTTTTTTTTGCCAATTTACAAAATGCAACCCCCCCCCCCACACACACACACACAGAGTCCTGATCTCTGCATCATGGAGTGTGTGTGGGATTGCATGAAGAGACAGAAGGACGTGAGAACGTCTCCATCCATCTGTTTTTACTTCTCCAAGATGGAACAACCTACCATTCGAGTTCCTTCATAAACACCTAGACGCATTACTGATGCTCACACTAAATATTGATTTAATTTCCATTTCTCTTTTCTTCATTCATTGATGAACGTAAATAATTCATCATTTTTGAAAGCATTCTTTGTTTACGGCATTTTTTTTTTCTCTCTCAAAGATTGAAAACCCCCCCCATCCCCGTACAAGCTTGGTCACCGAGCGTGGATGCGACGTCGTCCAGGATGTAGTACACGGCTTTGGTAGAGAGCACGACGCAGGCGGTCAACTCTACGTCAGGGCGTTTATAGAAGAGCACAGATGTCCAGAGGATGTGCTTGAGCTCTTCGTTCTCCACCTTGAACAAGCGGCACAAAAAAAAAAAAACAACGGCATGAGGTGCGGTGAAAATGATCATGTGATGTCACAACTCATTAAGACGGTCAAAAGCAGGCTTGGCTTAAATAATACACACCTCTGCAATGTTGTCATGGAAGAAGGTTACAAGCTCCTCGCCCCTCAACGAAGAAAGGTGGCGCAGGGCTGGAGACAGGGAGAGGTGGGACGGACACTGGTTTTCCTCCGAGAGCTGCTGGGTGAGAGAGTCTCCCGGGTTGAGCAGCGACAAGGTTAAGTGTGGCTTCTGTGCGTCCTGAGAGACACTTCAGAAACCGGGGAGGGGGTGGGGGCTCTTAGAATGTAGAAATGCAACAAGACATTCATTCTCAATCCTAACGTACATTAAAACGCCCCGAGTTTTTCCCCTAGAACAGTGGTCCCCCCAACCTTTTCTGTACCGCGGACCGGTTTAATGTCTGACAATATTTTCACGGCCCAATCTAAAGGTGCTTATAAAAGGTAGCTCATAAAAACGAAAGATCGGTGTTAAAAACTTGTGTTTTCTCTATAGTAATAATAATAATCAATGTAAATCCACTGTGTAATCATCCATCCATCCACCCATCCATCTTCTTCCGCTTATCCGGGACCGGGTCGCGGGGGCAGCAGTCTAAGCAGAGATGCCCAGACTTCCCTCTCTCCAGCCACTGCCTCTAGCTCCTCTGGGGTTCCCAGGACAGTCGAGAGACATAGTCCCTCCAACGTGTTCTGGGTCTTTTCCCGGTGGGACATGCCCGAAACACCTCCCGCCCAGGAGGCATCCGAAATAGATGCCCAAGCCATGCCAGCTGGTCGCTCTCGATGTGGAGGAGCAGCGGATCTACTCCGAGCTCCTCCCGAGTGACTGAACTTCTCACCCTATCTCTAAGGGAGTGCCCAGACACCCTGCCAAGGAAGCTCATTTCGGCCGCCTGTATCCGGGATCTTGCCCTTTTGGTCATGACCCAAAGCTCATGGCCATAGGTGAGAGAAGGAACGCAGATCGACCAGTAAATTGACAGCTTTGCCTTTTTGGCTCACGTCTCATTGGCTCGGTGTAATCACGTGCAACTTTATTAGCGGTGTCCTCGTAAAGTCGCACCGACAACAAAACATCATAGAGAGGGGAGGGGGTGTAGCTCAGTGGTCTAAGCCGCTGGGCTGCTGATCGGAAGATCCGGGTTCGAGCCCCGGTATGGCCAAGCTGTCGCTCTTGGGTCCTTGAGCAAGACCCTTAACCCTCTGTGCTCCAGGGGGCGCCGTATCATGGCTGACCCTGTGCTCTGACCCCAACTACCAACAACAAACTGGGATATGTAAAGAAAAGAATTTCACTGTGCTGTAATGTATATGTGACCAATAAAGGATATTATTATTAATTATTATTACATTAGCTGTTACACCTCCCAAATTATTTTTAGCGCCTGTGGCTGCACTGGGAAATATATTCGTGGTTTACTCAACAGTACAGCGACTCTGTCAGGGACGTCGCACCACCAGCCCTTTCCCTATCGTGCGCTAGGAAGTTTAAAAATATGATTCATGGCGCCATCTTTTTTTTAACCAGATACTTTCAAATGGTGTTCATGATGGCAATTAGCACGTTCGTCTCGCACCTCCAGGGTTGGGGGTTCGAGACAAGGTGTATCCTGCCCAAAGTTATTGGGTGCCCAAAGACACCCGAGATAGGCACATGTTCCCCGAGAACGAAGTCGGATAAAGCGGGAGATGAATGAATGAATGAATGTTTATTACATGAGCGAAAATCTGCATGTTGTATTCTGGTATATCAGAAGGGTTCCAGTGGACACAAAGTGGTACACAAAGTGAGCTCCATGAAGATAAGGATTGGAGATGATGATGTTGAGTGGCCTGCTATAGAGCTCGGATCTCAACCCCACTGGGATTCATTGGAGCACTGACTCCACCCTCAGCTACATCAGTATCTGTCCCCAAGCACACTACAAAATCTAGTGGAACAGTTTCCCCACAAGAGTGGAGGAGCAACATGGGACTAAATGTGGGACACCAATTCAATGCAAACGACAGGGACGGGGGCATCAGGGGGATCAGGGGGACACACTGACTTGATAGATGGGGGCCAAACTAGCACCAGATCCGTCGATATTAAACATAAACATATAAAAGGCATTAATGTTAATCGCTCATGTAGCACTGCACCTAATGCGCCATCTGGTGTTAGATCAGGTAATTACAGGACAAGGTCAAATGAATGTTATAGGATTTGATTGGGACAATTCTGTACCAGTCTTCAGCAGGCCGGATTAAAGGGGGACGAAAGGGCCGGATGTGCCGTAGTTTGCTTAACCCTTGACACTGTGAACAAAACAGAGGTGTCGTTACCTTATTGTTTTCGTAACTTTGCTAGGTGTTGCGCTTCTCACTCTTGGGTGATGTTTGCTGGTCTGCAGCAGAGCGATGGTCTTGACGTCGCGAAGGCTGGCGCGGAACTTCGCAAACTGCTTCAGAAAAAGAAACTTGTCATGAGGAAGGACGAAAACGGCAACTAGGCACTCGTGTCCTGCCATCAGCTCCAAAACGTGGCCTTCGCAAAAGCGGTGGGTGACGGAAACGCTTCCATCGTTCCGACTCTGCTTGGGGTTTAGCAACGTAGACGCGAGTGGGATCCTGGAGAACTTGGCGCAAGACCGCACGTAGTTTCCGTTCGACTGCGCCGCCATGGCCACAAAGTCAATCTTCAGGACGCAGAGATGTCGAGCCGTGAGGAACAGAAACAACGGGACGGAGGTGTGGCTTTCGTGGACCGCAGATAAAATGTCAGCGGGAACGGAGCCGTTTGGACTTGTTGACGCCGATGAGGTACGGCCCAGGACGTGAGCTACGTGTCCACTCTTAACTCGGCCATCGTTCTCCTCGATTTCCCAGGAATTTAGGAACTGCTGAATGAACGAGTGGACATCGGATTGTCCGGCGACACGTTCGAGTTGAGGTCCGTCTAAAAGCGCATTCACGCGGCAATAAACGTCCTTTAAATTCTGCCCGTCGGAAAAGAAGTACCATCGTGTCGGGTTGGACTTCAACCATAACGCAAGACAAGTGTCGGGAATGTCAAAGCCAAACGCCTCTATTTGTGAATATGGGACCAGCAGCGCTATGTTAATGCAGTCCAGCAGTTCATCCAAGCTTTGTGGACTGTCCTGGGACGGCGGCGTCTGAAAAACCACCAGCGCTTTTTCCGTCGTAACCAAACAGCACGGGATCTGATTCAGTCCCCCATCCTGGGTCACTCTGATGCAGTGAGACCACGCTATCAGGTTTATCTCCACACTTGAGCGCTCGGCGTTCTCGGGTTCGTCGTCCCGATGCGTAGAAGTGGAAGAGCAGCCCATGATCTCGTCGTTGTGGTCTGGACCCATCTCAAAGTAACTGCCACCAGAGTCCGGGCTGCCCTGCTCGGTGACGTCCACAGAGGAGCTCCTGCCTTCGCTGGTCGTTTTACCCTCTTCGTCCGATTGGCAGATCAGATCAGAAAGCTTGGTGACAAAGTCCAAGTTGGTGGTGGTGTACGACAAATAGCAGAAGGGTAGCACTGGGGTGGGGGGTCTATCGGACCAGGATTCCTGGGTTTCGTCGCAATAAAAGCAGCTGAAAGAAAGACGTTCACAGTTGGAGACGGGAAACGCAAGCAACAGGTATTCTAGACATTTGGTCTCTCCAGGGTTTTAAGATGAAATATTCTGCCTGTATAAAACCGACTGGTATCCACAAGCATGCATCATAAATTCTATTAATAATACCATAAATAATATTACATACCGTCAATATTTACTATAAATGTTATTACAGTCCAATTATATACACTGTGTAACTGTACATGTATCACTATAGTACAGGGGTACACTATAGTACGTGGTGCCGGCGGGCCCCCCCAAGGACCACATGAGTAGCTATCAGGCCTGTTCTAAAAACAGTGAGATGCATCGAAAATGTTAGTTAACTCATTGTTGATTGTTGTTGTGAGAAATCCTCAGTGTCATTAATTATAATATAGAACTAAAGGCAAACGGGGGCACGGTGGCTTAGTGGTTAGCACGTTCGCTTCACACCTCCAGGGTCCGGGTTCGATTCCCGTCTCGGCCATGTGTGTGTGGAGTTTGCATGTTCTCCCCGTGCCTCAGGGGGTTTTTCTCTGGGTTCTCCGGTTTCCTCCCCCGGTCCAAAAACATGCACGGTAGGTTGAATGGCACATTTTGTCCCTAGTGTATGAATGTGTGTCCTGCGATGGGTTGGCATTCCATCCAGGGTGTATCCTGCCTTAATGCCCATAGACGCCTAAGATAGGCACAGACTCCCCGTGACCCGAATGAATGAATGAACTAAAGGCAAATGTGTTATTTCTGAAGAGTGCGTCAAACTGCTAGCCCTTTGTACGACTCAGTATCCATGAAGTAGCGCTCAGGTTCAAAAAGGTTGGTGACCCCTGATATAGTAAATGACATTTGAAAAATCACATACCGTTTTATAAATATCTGAATATCTGCATTGATACAAATTGTTACAAATCAACAGTATAAATTATTAGGGCTCTGTGGGTTAATGCGCTGGTGTACTGATCGGAAGGTCTAAGGGTTCGAGCCCCTGTATCCTTGAGCGAGGCCCTTAATCCTCCAGGGGGCGCTGTATTATGATTGACCCTGCGCTTGGACCCCAGCTCCCACACAAACTGGGATACGCGAAGAAAGAATTTCACTGTGATGTAATTTATATGTGACAAATAAAGCCTATTCTAGTATACCATCTTAATTTATACTGTTTTATGTTTGTCCCATTATTTACGCATAATTTCAAATTAGCATTTTTTAAGTTTTAAAACTACAGGCACACAAGAAATTTGCCTTAACCTTGGTAACGTAGCTGTAGCTTACGATGTTTGTTAAATATTATTAAACATTTTCCATTAGAACTGATAATGTTGGAAACCACCATGTTTTATCGTTATTATTAATGTGTATATATATATATATATATATATATATATATATATATATATATATATATATATATATATATATACACATTCATTCAATCATCATCTTCTACCGCTTTATCCGATCTTCCCTCGGGTCACGGGGAGTCTGTGCCTATCTCAGGCGTCTATGGGCATTAAGGCAGGATACACCCTGGATGGAATGCCAACACATCACACACACACACACACACACACACACACACACACACACACAACACAACTCACATTCACACACACATTCACATTCATACACTAGGGACAATTTTCCAATGTGCCAATCAACCTACCGTGCATGTTTTTTTTGGACCGGGGGAGGAAACCGAAGAACCCGGAGAAAAAAACCCCCTGAGGCACAGGGGAGAACATGCAAACTCCACACACACACATGGCCGAGATGGGGGGGAATCGAAACCTGGACCCTGGCGGTGTGAGGGAAGAACGTGCTAGCCACTAAGCCACCGTGCCACTTATATATATATATATATATATATATATATACACTATTACAAGGGAAACGGTGGCTTATTAGCACGTTTGCCTCAAACCTCCAGGGTTGGGGGTTTGATTCCTGTCTCCGACCTGTGTGTGTAGAGTTTATATGTTCTCCCCGTGCCTCAGGGGGTTTTTCTCCGGGTTCTCCGGTTTCCTCCCCGGTCCAAAAACTTGCACGGTAGGTTGATTGGCACCTTGGAAAATTGTCCCTAGTGTGTGAATGTGTGAATGTGTGCATGAATGTGAGTGTGTGTGTGTGTGTGTGTGCCCTGCGATGGGTATCCTGCCTTGATGCCTCAAGACGCCTGAGATAAGCAGTCGTTCCCCGTGACCCGGGTTGCGGGTTGAAGATGAATGAATAAATAACAAACATGTGACACAAATAAATAAATAAATAAATAAATAAATAAAAGTGACCTTTAATAACAGTATTTCCCCATTCTTCTTCTTCTTCTTTTGGCTGCCCCCATTAGGAGGTCTCTAGAGTGGATCGTCTTTCTCTACACCACCCTGTCCCTCTGCATCTGCCTCTTTCACCCCAAACTACCTGCAAGTCTTGCCTCACCACATCCTCTTCCTCTTTTACTTCCGCCTGGCACATCCATCTTCTCCCTCTGTACCCTCTCTGCACGTCTAACTAACTAGTCCTACCCTATTACACAGCTAACATTCATTCATTCATCTTCTACCGCTATATCCGATCTTCCCTCGGGTCACGGGGAGTCTGTGCCTATCTCAGGCGTCTATGGGCATTAAGGCAGGATACACCCTGGATGGAATGCCAAACCCATCACACACACACACACACACATTCATACACTAGGGACAATTTTCCAAGGTGCCAATCAACCTACCGTGCATGTTTTTGGACCGGGAGGAAACCGGAGAACCCGGAGAAAAACCCCCTGAGGCACGGGGAGAACTCCACACACACATGGCCGAGATGGGAATCGAACTAAGCCACCGTACCCCTACTACACAGTTAACGGGGTGAAGGAAAACATTCTGCTAGGACATGTCTATACCAGAACACACGATTTCAAACTGCTGCTCGATGCGCTCGGAGAAAACGTGCGATAATTTCCTGAGAAATCTAATCTGGGGCGCCCAAGGGAGGAATGGGTGAGGCGAGTTTTACCCTTTGGGAAGTCATATCAGTGCGCAAGGCATCAAAACAACACTTAAACACTGGTTCTTTAAGATGATCAAAGTTTGATATGGAAAGCTTGGGAAATGTGTAGTACACAAATGTTCATATTACTATTTGTGTACATGCAAAACAAAATTTCCACAAAATTTGTTCAAAAAAAAAAAAAAAAAAAAAAAAAGCATCGGATTATTGAAAATATAAATCTGGTATCAAAGCTGATTTAATACACGGCTTCCTTTATTTGCATTAATTCATCAATTCATATATATATATATATATATATATATATATAAAACAAATCGGTAAACAAGACACTCACCCAGAACTTTCATGCGTCGGCTCAGTTTTGATCTCCGAAGGTGAACAGGTAGTAAGTCGAGTCCTAACCTGTGATAAAGCAAACATGGAAACATCAAACAAACAAAACAATCTCATTTAAAAGGCCTGAACTGGTGCAAAAACGTTTCCACATTGTTTACTGTCACTCCGCACATGAATGTCTGGATTTCTTGAAACAGAAGATCTTTCAGAAGGTCAGTAAAGGAGACGTGTCTTCCATTCCTGGAGTATTTTAATTGAAGTATAAAAAATAAATAAATAAAACTTTTTTAGGGGAGTCTGTGCCTATCTCAGGCGTCTATGGGCATTAAGGCAGGATACACCCTGGATGGAATGCCAACCCATCGCAGCACACACATTCACATTCACACACTGGGGACAATTTTCCAAGGTGCCCAATCAACCTACCGTGCATGTTTTTGGACCGGGAAAAAAAACCCCTGAGGCCACGGGGAGAACATGCAAAACTCCACACAACACACACACACACACACACACACACACACACACACACACACACACACACACACACACACACACACATGGCCGAGACGGGAATTCTTTTCAGTTCACTCATTTAGTGAACCCTTCGTGTTCGTTATCACAAATAGAAATAAGCAAAATATAAATGATAATGAAACTGGACTTGAGGAAGAGAATTCATGTGCAGGTGAGGCACGGTGGTTTAGTGGTTAGCACGTTCGCCTCACACCACCAGGGTCCGGGTTCGATTCCCGTCTCGGCCATGTGTGTGTGGAGTTTGCATGTTCTCAGGAGGTTTTTCTCCGGGTTCTCCGGTTTCCTCCCCCGGTCCAAAAACATGCACGGTAGGTTGATTGGCACCTTGGAAAATTGCCCCTAGTGTATGAATGTGTGTGTGTGTGTGTGTCCTGTGATGGGTTGGCATTCCATCCAGGGTGTATCCTGCCTTAATGCCCATAGACGCCTGAGATAGACACAGACTCCCCGTGACCCGAGGGAAGATCGGATATATAACGTAGAAAGGTAGAAGAAGATGAATGAATGAATGAATGAATGTGCAGGTGTTTAACTGATCGTACCTGAGGTGGAACCTCACTGGAGGGGGGTTGGTTATAACAGCATCGGGGGGTGAGTGTAGAATCCACATGAGTCAATATCTCTTTGGTAAGAAAGGCGTCATCTTTGCAAGCTAATTCTGAAAACAGAGGACGGGATTTATTTAGCCTACAAAGATTAAAAATAAATAAATAAATAAAATAACACAGAAAACGCTGTTTATCTAAAAGACCCTAAAAATTCACATTTTTTTTATTAACATTAAATTCACTGGGTTCAAGTATTGCAATATTAGGAAAATCATCCATCGTCCTTAGCAGGTCTCAGAATTGGGTAACGTCAGATAAATAACAACACTTTTTTTTATTAATAATATAGAATAACAACACAGTGTGATCTTTCCTTTGTTGGTGTTTATCTGTGTTTGTATTAATCTCATTTGAAGACCTGTTAAGGACCAGATGGGTTTTAGTATTGCTCGATAAGTACATCAGAAAATTCATAAAGGGTGCACATTGTATATTCAGTATAATACTGATATAACTTCACAAATGAGCAAAAGAAAACAAGGCAGGCAAGGTCACATGGCGCAGTGCTGGGAACAAAACAGAGCAATACACACTACCGCTCACACATTACACTACTGTAATGTGTGAACTGTACAGTATGCATGTGTGTGTGTGTGTGTGTGTGTGTGTGTGTTGTGTGTGCCATATACACACACACACCACACACACACACACAACACACGTGTCTGTGTGTGTAGATAGATAGATACAGAGCTAGATAGACAGATACACAGAGACAGACAGACAGACAGACACACACATAGACAGATAGATCGATACACAGCTAAAGACAGACAGATACACAAGACAGACAGACAGATAGATAGACAGCTAGACAGACACAGAGATAGACAGACAGATACACAGATAAATAGATATAGATAGATACAGAGCTAGACAGACTGACAGATTGACAGACAGACAGATGCACAGACAGACACACAGATAGATAGATAGATAGATAGATAGATAGATAGATAGATAGATAGATAGATAGATAGATAGATAGATAGATAGATAGATAGATAGATAGATAGATAGATAGATAGATAGATACACAGACAGACACACAGACAGACAGATACACAGCTAGACAGACACACAGACGCACAGATAGATATATAGATAGATAGATAGATAGATAGATAGATAGATACACAGCTAGACACACAGACAGACGCACAGATAGATAGATAGATAGATAGATAGATAGATAGATACACAGACAGAGACAGATAGATAGACAGATACACAGACGCACAGCTAGACAGACGGACAGACAGACAGACGGACAGACAGACAGACGGACAGACAGACAGACGCACAGACAGACAGACGCACAGACAGACAGACGCACAGATAGATAGATAGATAGATAGATAGATAGATAGATAGATAGATAGATAGATAGATAGATAGATAGATAGATAGATAGAGATAGATAGATAGATAAACAGATAGATAGACAGATACAAAGATAAATAGATATAGATAGATACACAGATAGACAGACAGACACACAGATAGATAGACCCCACAGATATAGATATAGATAGATACACAGATAGACAGACAGACACACAGATAGATAGATACACAGATAGACAGACAGACACACAGATAGATAGATAGACAGACAGACAGATAGATAGATAGATAGATAGATACACAGACAGACACACAGATAGATAGATAGATAGATACACAGATAGATAGATACAGACACACAAGACAGACAGATAGATAGATAGGAAGTAACACACAGATAGATAGATAGATACACAGATAGACAGACAGACACACAGATAGATAGATAGATACACAGACAGACACACAGATAGATAGATAGATAGATACACAGATAGACAGACAGACACACAGATAGATAGATACACAGATAGACAGACAGACACACAGATAGATAGATACACAGATAGACAGACAGACACACAGATAGATAGATAGATACACAGACAGACATTACATTACATTAAATGCACACATACAGAGCAATCAATATTCTGGACATTTTTAGCAGTTTAGCAACCAAATAGCAGACATTTAACTACAAAAACAAACATATATGTAGCAATTACAGAAAGTACAGCTGTTACCGGGGCGTTTATCTTTACGCTACGTATCACGTATTAGCATTGTTTTGGTTGCCGCCACCATTAAATGCCAAATCACCTGAGAAAAGGAGGTTTGGAATTTATCCATCATAGGTCTTGAGGCTGCTGCGGAAAAATACATCAAACGGTACAAAGGAAAACATTTCATCAATTTTGTACATTGTAGGTCATTTAGATCCTCACATGGGTCATAATTTAGTTTCCATTTATAATACTTTCAAAATTACAATGACAAATTCACATCAATTCAATTTGATTTGCTTTATTTTATTTGTTAACCATGGACATTGCAGCAAAGAGCTTTTATGGAAATAAACAGACCAAGAGTATACATGTACATGTCATTAGTTCATGTCTAATGAAATAATATTAAAAAGGACCCAGATATCCATTCATAATAATTCAACACATTTAATGCCCACATGGCCAGTATTGTTTTGCTTGTGCGATGGAACCATGTGGGACCCGATTAAAAACAATTGCATTCTTTAATGCAATATGTGCAACATGGACACTGCTGATTACTGCTACATTTAATATACAACAAAGCTATTAGACCAGATACACTTTCCTCCAAGTGCTTGCAAATGGTACAAGCATGTGTTCATAAAACACAGGTCTGGTCTAATAATACACACGCACACACGCGCGCACACACACACACACACACACACACACACACACACACACACACACACACACACACACACACACACACACACACACACACACACACACACACACACACACACACACACACAGTGCATCACTATATTCTTTATGATGTTTATCCTGTGCAGTATGGGAGGGAGGGATGGATGGATGGATGTATGGATGTATGGATAGATGGATGGATAGATGGATGGATGTATGGATGGATACACGGATGGATACACGGATGGATACACGGATGGATGGATGGATGGATGGATGAATTTATGTATGTATGTATGGATGGATGGATGGATGGATGGATGGATGTATGGATGGATGCATGGATGGATACACGGATGGATACATGGATGGATGTATGGATAGATGGATACACGGATAGATGGATGGATGGATGAATTTATGTATGTATGTATGGATGGATGGATGTATGTATGGATGGATGGATGCATGGATGGATGGATGGATACACGGATGGATGGATACACAGATGAATTTATGTATGTATGTATGTATGTATGGATGGATGGATGGATGTATGGATGGATGGATGCATGGATGGATGGATACACGGATGGATGGATACACAGATGGATGGATACATGGATGGATGAATGTATGTATTTATGAATTTATGTATGTATGTATGTATGTATGTATGTATGTATGTATGTATGGATGCATGGATGGATGGATACACGGATGGATGGATGGATGGATGGATGGATGGATGGATGTTCAACACATTTAATGCCCACATGGCCAGTATTGTTTTGCTTGTAAGATGGAACCATGTGGGACCCGATTAAAAACAATTGCATTCTTTAATGCAATATTTGCAACATGGACACTGCTGATTACTGCTACATTTACACACACACACACACACACACACACACACACACACACACACACACACACAGTGCATCACTATATTCTTTATGATGTTTATCCTGTGCAGTATGCAAAATCCGGAGTTTAAGCTGCAACACCAGATTCAGTCATAAGAGGGCGACATACAAAACCTGAGATTTAACGAACATGTGCCACTCAGGAAAGGTCAGGGAAGCGTTTAATTCACCAATATTAATTATGTCTGTTTTGTACGGAATGTATATTTAATTTTTATTTGTTTTAAGAAGATCTGATGCCATTTTACATGTACACACACGGTCGCTTCTTTCTTCAGGTGATTTGACATTTAAGCGTGGCCTTTACTACCATGTCTTATCGCATCTTACCCCAAAAAAGACTTTAAAGGGAACACACAATAAGAATTTTTGAAATGAATGTCCGTTTTGATGAGTAACCTTGATGCATCATGATCCCCTTGATTCAGTGCTGATACATACATGATTACCTTGGCTGGAGCTGGCACAGTGGAGCGGAGAAGAAGAGGAGGAGGAGGAAGACTGTAGAGCAGCAGCAGCAGAGCTAGAGGACGAAGGGTTCACGCTTTCATCAGTCTGTCTGGGGACATCACTAATCTGACCAGGAGAAGAAAACACATTTAAATAGGGGAAAAAGCCAGGCGTCCTAATACTATTGACCACAGTGGGTGGAGCTACAGCGAATCACATTTTAGGACTTCCATGTGAAATATCTCGATATTCATGAATATTTAATGCCCTATATAAGACGGTATTAACATTTTACAAATTAAACATGGGTTTCTGATCATAAGGTTGGGGGGGGGGGTCCACTAAGATGAAACTGTTGAGCCCTTGAGCGAGCCCTTTAAGGCTCTTGGCTAATGATTTGAAGGTTGGGGGTTCGAGCCCCGGTATCGCCAAGCTCCCACCCATGGGTCCTTGAGCAAGGGTTAACACGGCGCAACACTGACATATCTATCAATTAATACACACTGATACTGGCTCCCTGGGCCAGTGCTTTTCAAACTGGGGGACGCAGGTTCCTGGAGGGGCCACCGGATGGCGCTGTGAAATTCTAGAATCGAGCTTAGGAAACGATTTTAAATAAACATATTTTACCTGTATTTCAGGATTGTCAACCTATGTCAAATATAGTGTATTTAAAAAAAAAATATTTGGAAATATTTTAAAAATTATATAATTATATACAGGGCACGGTGGCTTAGTGGTCCGGGTTCGATTCCC
>JACRUU010000013.1:17921405-17928905 GCA_030449085.1 Kryptopterus vitreolus
GTCACAGAGCAGCGTTATCCCCCAAAAAAAACACACCAAAAAAAACCCTACTTTAGAGTTTATGTGGAAATAATAAACAATACAAGAGTCTAAATGTGTATAGAGCTAATATTAAGGAATAATGCTGAAAATAGCGTTAGATGTTAACAAGAAAACATCTACAAATATTGTTTTAAAAGACACATATATACGCGCACACACACACACACACACACACATATATATACTATATATCTCTATATATATATATATCTCTATATATATCTCTCTCTCTATCTCTCTCTCTCTCTCTCTCTCTCTCTCTCTCTCTCTCTCTCTCGCTCTCTCTCTCTCTCTCTCGCCCTCTCTCTCTCTCTCTCTCTCTCTCTCTCTCTCTCTCTCTCATCTCTCTCTCCTCTCTCTCTCTCTCTCTTTCATCTCGATCTCGTCTCTCTCTCTCTCTCTCTCTCTCTCTCTCCTCTCTCTCTCTCTCCTCTCTCTCTCTCTCTCTCTCTCTCTCTCTCCTCTCCCTCTCCTCTCTCTCCTCTCGTCTCTCTCCCTCTCTCTCTCTGTCTCAATCTCTTCTCTCTCTCCTCTCTCGCGCTCGCTCTCTCTCTCTCTCTCTCTCTCTCTCTCATCTCTCTCTCTCATCTCTCTCTCTATATATATCTATATTATATATCTCTATATATATATATATATATATATATATATATATATATATATATAATATATATATATATATATATATATATATATATATATAATAGTGGGGCACGGTGGCTTAGTGGTTAGCACGTTTGCCTCACACCGGCAGGGTCCAGGTTCAATTCCCGTCTCGCCCACGTGTGTGTGGAGAACACACACACACACACACACACACACACACACACACACACACACACACACACACACACACACACACACACACACACACACATACACACTAGGGCTGCACGATGTTGGGAAAATATGCAATATTGTTGTTGAATATTGCGATAACGATATTGTTTGTGATATAACATTTACCTTCCATCTACATCATCTACAACTACTTATCACTACAAGTAATCTGTGTGCAGCGGGTTTGGCCTATGTCAATGTGTTATAAGGGATCTGGAGAACTGTTATGTGTTCATTATATCCTTGTTCTATAGTGTCTGTCCTCACAAATGTTTCACTGTCAACATATTACAAGAGGTGAATTTTTGCCTTAACGATAAAATTATGTTTGTTTGTTTGTTTTTCAAAAAATATCAAGGATTGATATTTGAATGAAATCCATTGATACATGTTCATGAAAACGCCGCCCTGATCTACAATGGTCTATAAAATGAGTATCTATAAAACAATATCCAAACCAGACATTCCAAACCACCAGTCTTCTGCTTCTTATTTTGTAGGCAGAATACACTTTGATAAAAGACATGACGTCATCTATAGTCTAAATAGTCTATAACGTCTAAATAACGTCATCAATAGTCTAAAACTAATAGTCTATGCCGTTTTAATGAACTCCTTGAATACGTTCAGTTACATATAAGCCGTGTTTTAGACATCCTTACACACCATTTTTCACATTTACACAGGCAGGTCGGTGATGCTGGGATCAGAAGTCTAATATCTCACCAATGATTTGCAGTTTTCCAGAAACCGGGTCACATGCTTCTTGCATCGAAGTCACTGATTCATAACAATCAGCGATGAAACTGTTTCGGCTACTAATATAATTTACTAATAAATCACTAATACCTATATAACAAACTAATACAATCTCAAATAATACACCGTTAAACGAATCTACTTGGCTCAACTTAATGGGATTAATATTTACTCTGGGCTGATGCACAGGGGCACGGTGGTTAGCACGTTCGCCTCACATTATGCCAGGGTTCGATGTGTGAGTTTGCATGTTCTCCCCGTGCCTTAGGGGGTTTTTCTCCGGGTTCTCTGGTTTCCTCCCGGTCCAAAAACATGCACGGTAGGTTGATTGGCACCTTGGAAAATTGTCCCTAGTGTATGAATGTGTGTGTGTGAGTGTGTGTGTGTCCTGAGATGGGTTGGCATTCCATCCCGGGTGAATCCTGCCTTAATGCCCATAGACGCCTGAGATAGGCACAGGCTCCCCGTGACCCGAGGGAAGATCGGATAAAGCGGTAGTAGATGAATGAATGACTGAATGAATACTGTAAATATGTATACATATTGCATATCATCACTCTGTAGGTATGCAATTGTCTATATGTAAATGTCCCTGCATTGGTTTTCACTCATCGTTGTGGTGACGTGACAATAAAAGTGAATTGATTCAAACGACGCTCAAGTGTAAAATTGACAGAAAAGACCATAAACCTTCCTGTTATGACAAGCGAATAGATAAAGACTAGAAAGGTGGAATGCTCACTGAACCAAAAGATAAGGGAGAAACCAGTAAAAGAGAGTTGCAGGGTGACACAACAGCAACACAGGAGTTTACCACAACAGAGCTCCGTGTCTAAATCCATTTAGACGTATCAGTACAATAAAATAGCATGTTGGAATATACTCTTATAATAAAAGCCAATCAGAATATACAATAAAACGGTATTCAATGACTCAACCATGTCTAACAAAAAGGTTACGGTATGACGAAACGCGTAGTAAATTATACTACATATTGACACTGCTTCTCGGGATAGCGGTACTGGTGTATCACACGGCATTAAAGGTAACATGAATAGGATGCTTTACCGAAGGAAACTCAGACAAGAAAATGTGTCTGGATAAGAAAATGCAAGGTTTAAGAAGATAATAAACCTAAACGCAGCATGTGATTAACTCAAGATTGCATCATATACTCTCATTCATCTTCTACCGCTTTTATCCGATCTTCCCTCGGGTCACGGGTAGCCTGTGCCTATCTCGGGCGTCTATGGGCATTAAGGCAGGATACACCCTAGATGGAATGCCAACCCATCACAGGACACACACACTCACATTCACACACACATTCATGCACTAGGGACAATTTTCCAAGGTGCCAATCAACCTACCGTGCATGTTTTTGGACCGGGGAGGAAACCGGAGAACCCGGAGAAAAACCCCCTGAGGCACGGGGAGGACATGCACAAACTCCACACACACATGGCCGAGACGGGAATCGAACCCCCAACCCTGTAGGTGTGAGGTGAACGTGCTAACCACTAAGCCACCGTGCCCCCCTATTGCTATTAAAATATAGCTTTTTGTGTGTGGATGTATAAATGTCTAAATACGCTGTATGTCTAAAAACCTGTACGCTACCTTTTAACACTTCAGAAGAGCACACAGTGGAGAGAGAGCACCGAAAACGATCGTCCCACTGCTGAGCTTGTCGAAAGAATTCACACCAGGATTTTCTCAGGAAGGAAAACGGCGACACAGCCAACCCAGACGGAAATCAAATCGGTCGGCAGCAGCTGAAAACGATGGGTTTATGCCAGACATCTAATAGCGTCCGCTTCTTCCCATCCACCCATCACCTTTTCACCTTACCCATCTACACTACACTATTAGATCCCTATATAGCTCCCGTACAATTTTACGCATCACAAACACCCAGGCAGTTTTATACACTCCTTACACTCTGTGCCTTAGTACATTCGCACTATTTTATATGTGGATCTTTTATGTGCATATATATGCTGCTACACACTGTAATATACTCGTGTATATATATATATATTATTTTTTTTATTTTTTTTCATTAATCTCCTACTGCTTTATCCGATCTTCCCTCAGGTCACGGGGAGTCTGTGCCTATCTCAGGTGTCTATCAGCATTAAAGCAGGATACACCCTGGATGGAATGCCAACCCATCGCAGGACACACACACTCACACACTCACACTCACGGGACAATTTTCCAAAGTGCCAATCAACCTACCGTGCATGTTTTTGGATTGGGAGGAAACCGGAGAACCCGGAGGAAAACCCCCTGAGGCACGGAGAGAACATGCAAACTCCACACACACATGGACAAGACGGGAATCAAACCCGGACCCTGGCGGTGTGAGGCGAACGTGCTATTCACTAAGCCACCGTGCCCCTATATATATATATTAAATGGTGTAGTGCCATAGTCTTGTCCTTATTTAGTTGTGTACATTCCACTTATCTATTGCTGTACATACACTTGCATATTTATTCTACAAGCTGTACATATACATTTACTTAGACTACAAATATTGTACATATGCTGCATATTTATATTTACTCACTGTACATATACTCAATGTCAAAGTGCACATTGCTACTATTTGCACTTCTGGAAGATGCTAAAACTGCATTTCCTCTACTGTTTACCTCTACTATGCAATGACAATAGCATCTATCCATCTATCTATATCTATACATCCATCTAATGGAAGGTCTGCCAGAATAAAGCTGCAGCTTATTCTTTATTCCTATTTCACTTTCATCTCACAGGTTAGCACATGATTCGTCCATGTGAAAGGACAATACCACACAGTCCAAACCTATAACACTTATCGTGCCTCTCAATGAACACACTTCATATTTTTAGATAATTATTATAGTTGTCAGGGGCACGGTGACTTAGTGGTTAGCACGTTCGTCTCACATCGCCAGGGTCCGGGTTCGATTCCCGTCTCGGCCATGTGTGTGTGGAGTTTGCATGTTCTCCCCGTGCCTCAGGGGATTTTTCTCCGGGTTCTCCGGTTTCCTCCCGGTCCAAAAAAACATGCACGGTAGGTTGATTGGCACCTTGGAAAAATTGTCCCTAGTGTATGAATGTGTGTGTGTGTCCCTGCGATGTGTTGGCATTCCATCCAGCAGGTGGGTATCCTGCCTTAATGCCCATAGACGCCTGAGATAGGCACAGACTCCCCGTGACCCGAGGGAAGATCGGATAAAGCGGTAGAAGATGAATGAATGAATTAGAGTTGTCAATACAAAACGCATCTTAAATATTACACACAAAAAAACTAACTTGATATAAATAAAGGATAAGAAAGAAATGGTTCAAACAATGTTAAGAAATGCGTCCGGAATGATAAACAACAAAGAAAAACAAATATGGTGGCAAAGTATAATTAACATATATAGCTAGGGAAAAAAAAAAAAAAAAAAAGAAATTCCACTTCATTTTGGATTTCACGTGAGTCTCTCTTCTCTCTCTCTCTCTCTCTCTCTCTCTCTTCTCCGGTCTCACATGTGCTTAGTTAAGGTATGGAGTTTGGCCCGTGTTAACAATGCTGAGAAGTGAGGAATGCTGCATGTGTTAATGTGTCCACAGGTCAAAGGTACGACATGTGCTATTCAAGTGTCAGAAACGGTAAACAAACACTTTGATTATTATATTTACTTGAAATTAATATAAATAAGTATAGTTTCATACATACACAAACAACACACAACCATATATATATATATATATACACACATATATAGATATATATATATATATATATACACACACATATATATATATATATATATATATATATATATTGTATATATATATATATATATATATATATATATATATATATATAATATATATATATATATATATATATATATATATATATATATATATATATATATATATATACTTTCTTTCTCTCTCTCTGTGTTGAGTTCCATGTCACACTGCTGAGCTGCCAGTGATCCAGACCCCTCTCTGCACTCTGGTCCTGTCTGACCCTCGTGGTGACCAGCCCCCCCCCCCTTTTGATGACGCCTGATATTAAATGATATAAAACAAGGGGGGGGGCACGGTGGCTTAGTGGTTAGCACATTCGCCTCACACCTCCAGGGTCCGGGTTCGATTCCCGTCTCGGCCATGTGTGTGTGTGGAGTTTGTGCATGTTCTCCCCCTCCGTGCCTCAGGGGGTTTTTCTCCGGATTCTCCAGTTTCCTCCCCGGTCCAAAAACATGCACGGTAGGTTGATTGGCACCTTGGAAAATTGTCCCTAGTGTATGAGTGTGTGTGTGTGTGTGTGTGTGTGTGGTCCTGCGATGGGTTGGCATTTCATCTAGGGTGTATCCTGCCTTAATGCCCATAGACGCCTGAGATAGGCACAGGCTCCCCGTGACCCGAGGGAAGATCGGATAAAGCGGTAGAAGATGAATGAATGAATGAAATAAAACAAGTCATTCAAGTTCCATCATTATTGAGCTTATCAACTTTCAAACTTCTAGTCAGTGTATTATTCATTCATTCATCTTCTACCGCTTTATCCGATCTTCCCTCGGGTCACGGGGAGTCTGTGCCTATCTCAGGCGTCTATGGGCATTAAGGCAGGATACACCCTGGATGGAATGCCAACCCATCACAGGACACACACACACACACATTCATACACTAGGGACAATTTTCCAAAAAAAACCCTGAGGCACGGGGAGAACATGCAAACTCCACACACACATGGCCGAGACGTGAATCGAACCCGGACCCCGGCGGTGTGAGGCGAACGTGCTAACCACTAAGCCACCGTGCCCCTGTCAGTGTATTATTTGAATAAAAAATAACGCTTCTCCCGCCGTGCAAAACACCGTTAAGAGTTGCGTAGAAATACTTACATACAACTGGAAGTGTAGAAAGACGGAGAAAACTTTAGGTACGGCTACAGGGAATCGGCTGAGCAAAGTTTGCAAATACACCTCCAGCTCCTTCTGCCTCTTTTCCACAAGCGTTTTGGAATTTTTACCAATGATCTTCTTAGGGGGTAATAGATGTTTGTCACTCTTCTTCTCTGCAATGAGCTGAAAAACATTCAATGCATCGTTTGCATTTAAGGTTATTGCTGGTTACTGGTAAGTCTGAATGAAAACCTTCCGCCTTTCAAGTCAAAAATAAAATAAACAAATAATTTTTCCGACGATTATGGCATCGAAAACGCTCTCGTCAGAGATTTTCCAAACTGTATCCTGGAAACGTACCTTCTCGTGCAGTTCATGAAAGTCACTGTAGCGATGCTTTACGGTCCATCGGTGCTCCCCGACCTTCACCTCGATTATGTAAACCTAAAGCGGGCAAAAACAGGAAGAAATGGGTTTTAAACACTGCTTTGTTTTCCCACCATCACCGACGTGAGGCCTGGTTGTGGGAGCATGAACCGTTTCATCAGAATGTGGCACTACCTAGACACTACCTGGGTCCTGCGTGCAACGTGAACACATTCTCTAAGGAATCGGATCTCAATAAAATCAATGGATGAAAAGAAAAGGGTTCGAGTTGCTGGGGGTTGTGGTTCACACATAAGAAAGAGGCAGACTTATTTAATATTTTACATACTAATATAATAAGGGGGCACGGTGGCTTAGTTGTTAGCACGTTCGCCTCACACCACCAGGATCTGGGTTCGATTCCCGTCTCAGCCATGTGTGTGTGGAGTTTGTGAATGTTCTCCCCGTGCCTCAGGGGGTTTTTCTCCGGGTTCTCCGGTTTCCTCCCCGGTCCAAAAACATGCACGGTAGGTTGATTGGCACCTTGGAAAATTGTCCCTAGTGTATGAATGTGTGTGTGAGTGTGTGTGTG
>JACRUU010000013.1:17933905-17936405 GCA_030449085.1 Kryptopterus vitreolus
AGTGGTTAGCACGTTCGCCTCACACCGCCAGGGTCCGGGTTCGATTCCCGTCTCGGCCATGTGTGTGTGGAGTTTGCATGTTCACCCCGTGCCACAGGGGTTTTTTCTCCGGGTTCTCCGTTTTCCTCCCCGGTCCAAAAACATGCACGGTAGGTTGATTGGCACCTTGGAAAATTGTCCCTATTGTATGAATGTGTGTGTGTGTGTGTGTGTGTGTGTGTGTGTGTGTGTGTGTGTGTGTGTGTCCTGCGATGGGTATTGGATTCCATCCAGGTTTTATCCTGCCTTAATGCCCATAGACGCCTGAGATAGACACAGACTCCCCGTGACCCGAGGGAAGATCGGATATAGCGGTAGAAGATGAATGAATGAATGTGTAGGGCCATGCATGGTGTATTCTCAACTTCCCAGGCCATGACAAACAGGTTACTGAAAAGGAATGAATAATTATCCGTCAATGGGTCAAAAATACATGGAATGCCATACACAGGTCTAGCAGCTCAACCTCTTTAACGAATGCAAACAATGTGCAGAAGAACCATCAGTGTTTTTGATACTGATATTAATCACAATATGCATTTCCCAAAGTCATAATATACCTGTTTAAACACATTAAGGAACTACTTTCTGTTGGATAAACAGATAAGGGCTGTCAGTTTCAACATGTTACAGAGATATTTTGATATGATTTTTGGGATGATATTATTGATTCATTTTAAGGTCAAATACACTCTTCAGATAAACAGCAATCACTAAACACAAAACTGCTGAGGTGGCATTGAGGCGTGGCCGCAAGAGAGCAAATATGTTACATGCTATTTTGTTCATGCAACGAAATTATTATCTGTTCATTGAAGATGAAATAGGCACGGTGGCTTAGTGGTTAGCACGTTCGCCTCACACCGCCAGCGTCCGGGTTCGATTCTCGTCTCGGCCATGTGTGTGTGGAGTTTGCATGTTCTCCCCGTGCCTCCGGGGGTTTTTCTCCGGTTTCTCCGGTTTCCTCCCTGTCCAAAAACATGCACAGTAGGTTGATTCATTGGTCTAAGGCCCTTAACCCTCTGTTCTCCGGGGACGCTGTATCATGGCTGACCCTGCGCTCTGACCCCAGCTACCAACATCAAGCTATGATATGCGAAGAAAAGAATTTCACTGTGCTGTAATGTATATGTGACCAATAAAGGATATTATTATTATGATTGGCACCATGGAAAATTGTCCCTAGTGTATGAATGTGTGTGTGATTGTGAGTGTGTGTGTGTGTGTGTGTGCCCTGCGATGGGTTGGCATTCCATCCAGGGTGTATCCTGCCTTAATGCCCATAGACGCCTGGGATAGGCACAGACTCCCCGTGACCCGAGGGAAGATCGGATAAAGCGGTAGAAGATGAATGAATGAAGATCGCAGCAGCCTTTCTGGACGATGGCTTCGTACGGTTTGAATTGTACTTTAAAAGCAAATTACACCTTCCCTAATTGTACCCCTTCTCATGTTGTGTTTCTACCGCTGTCCTGGGTGATGCTGTGACATTTTATAACACATAGTATGATTCCCATTAACACTCAGCTTGTATGAAAATGTGCCAGCTATACATGTAATGGTGCAGAAGGTTGCAGTGTATTTTTGACGTTTGACAGTACATTAATACGTACACTTAATAGGTAATTATCTATTAGTATCCCAGGTGTTTTTAGTGAAATGGCCTTGTGTTAAGGGTATATTCATTCATTCATTCATTCATTTTCTAACCAGCCGCTTTATCCGATCTTTCCCTCGGGTCACGGGGAGCCTGTGCCTATCTCAGGCGTCTATGGGCATTAATGCAGGATACACCCTGGATGGAATGCCAACTCATCGCAGGACACACACACACACACATATTCACACACACACATTCACACACTAGGGACAATTTTTTCCAAGGTGCCAATCAACCTACCGTGCATGTTTTTGGACCGGGGGGAGGAAACCGGAGAACCCGGAGAAAAAACCCCCTGAGGCACAGGGAGAACATGCAAACTCCACACACACATGGCCGAGACGGGAATCGAACCCGGACCCTGGCGGTGTGAGGCGAACGTGCTAACCACTACGTCACCCACCCGTGCCCCACTCGTTAAGGGTTGTGTGTGTGTGTGTGTGTGTGTGTGTGTGTGTGTGTGTGTGTGTGTGTGTGTGTGTGTGTGGTTGTCTAAACAAGTGTGCTATACTTGGTTCATGGCTTCACCATTGATATACGTTCCTCATGGCTTCACCACCGTCCGTCATATGTAATATATATGTAATATATATATATATATATATATATATATATATATATATATATATATATATATATATATATATATATATGTGTGTGTGTGTGTGTGTGTGTGTGTGTGTGTGTGTGTGTGTGTATGTGTGTGTGTGTGTGTGTGTGTGTTGTCTAAACAACAAGTGCGCTATACTTGGTTCCAATGCAGTTTTGCACGTAGCCCTCTTTGCTTATGAAGATGACACA
>JACRUU010000013.1:17941405-17973905 GCA_030449085.1 Kryptopterus vitreolus
TTTTTGGACCGGGGGAGGAAACCGGAGAACCCGGAGAAAAACCCCTTGAGGCACAGGGAGGACATACAAACTCCACACACACATGGCCGAGACGGGAATCGAACCCGGACCCTGGCAGTGTGAGGCGAATGTGCTAACCACTAAGCAACATGCCCCCAGTTGATATATATATATATATATATATTCATTCATTCATTCATCTTCTACCGCTTTATTTATCCGATTCCCTCGGGTCACGGGGAGTCTGTTGTGCCTATCTCAGGCGTCTATGGGCATTAAGGGCAGGATACACCCTGGATAGAATGCCAACCCATCGCAGGGCACATACACACACATTCACATTCACACATTCATACACTAGGGACAATTTTCCAAGGTGCCAATCAACCTACCGTGCATGTTTTTGGACCAGGGGGAAACCGGAGAAACCCGGAGAAAAACCCCCTGAGGCACGGGGAGAACATGCAAACTCCACACACACATTCCCGAGACGGGAATCGAACCCGGATCCCCTGGCGGTGTGAGGCGAACGTGCTAACCACTACGCCACCGTGCCCCCTATATATATATATATATATATATATATATTATAATATATATATATATATATATCTATATATATAGATATATATCTATATATATATATATATATATATATATATATATATATATATATATATGATATATCTCTCTTCTTTCTTTGCCCATTTGACACTGAATGCTATATTTGAGCCATTTTCAATGTCCCCATACTGTATGAATCACATACACAAGTAAGTGAACTGTATGATGGAAATCGATGACGGGGATTGTCAAGTAAACTCAACAGTGCCTCAGTGTCAAGAGGGGAGGGATTTGGCTCGACAAAACATACTGCAATCCATACACACTTGCCATGACATGTCACGAAGCTGTAATTTCATAGGTGTGTGCCAGATAAACACTTTTATGTGTGCGTTTACTTCCAAGAGCTCAACCTTATGCATTGGAATTTCACTAAACAGAACTGTTTCGAATAAATTGTTTGCTAAGAAGTGGTTAAATGAAGCAAAGAGAAAACGAGCATAAGAGTATAGCAGCAGTGATGCAAATGAAGTAGCAAAAGTTAGACGGAAATACTGTTTAGTATATTCAAAGTTTCATGAGATGGGAAGTTGAAAACAAACGTCAGATGCGGACTGAATAAGGAATATGAATCATATGTATAGTTGCACAGATACGTGCTGGTATATCTGTATGATATCAAAATTAAGCTTAAGCACTATTATTTCATTCATTCATCTTCTACTTCTATATCCGATCTTCCCTCGGGTCACGGGGAGTCTGTGCCTATCTCAGGCGTCTATGGGCATTAAGGCAGGATACACCCTGGATGGAATGTCAACCCATCACAGGACACACACACACTCACACACACACACACATTCATACACTAGGGACAATTTTTCCAAGGTGCCAATCAACCTACCGTGCATGTTTCGATCAAAGGATGCAGGCTGTCTGTCAGTACCACGTATTAGGAAGATTACAGCGGGGGGCAGAGCTTTCTCCTACAAAGCCCCAAAGTTATGGAACTCCCTCCCGATTAATGTTGGAGAATCAGACACAGTCTCAGTGTTTAAGTCCAGGGTGAAAACTTTCTTATTTAACCAAGCTTTTAGTGAATAGTCCTATCTTAGATAAAGGAGTGGATCTGGGGGACACATGGATGTTGAGTATTATGGTGATCTGGTGTGTTTAGTTGCTGTCTGCCTCACTCTCATTAATCACTCAGGTTTGTGGTGGTGAGAGAGACTGTTTGTTTACACATCAGGAAGCTCTCATGTCTGTGTTTCCCTCTGATTCTCCTTTTAGTGTCGCTGTTATAGTTAATCCTGCCGGAGTCCACGTCTGCACTCGACACTACATATACACACTCCCATACTGCAACCATGACCGTGACTAACCCCTCATTTCATTTCTCTCCTTCTTTCTGTCTCCCTCTCTTTCTTTCTCTCTCTCTCTCTCTCTCTCTCCGTTGAGCTACATGTCCCACTGCTGAGCTGTCAGTGATCCAGACCCCCTCTGCACTCTGTTCCTGTCAGAACCTCCTGGTGACTCCGCCCCCGGTTGATGATGCTTCAAATTCGTGAATACACTCCACAATAAACATCCTCAACCACACACAACACTAACAACCCAAATGAGGATGAGGTTCTCTGTTGAGTCTGGTTCCTCTCAAGGTTTCTTCCTGTTCCCAGGGAGTTTTTCCTTGCCACCGTCGCTTCGGCTTGCTCAACCAGAAACAATTAGTGCTAAACTGATTTTCACTTTTCACACATTAGTATTATGTAAAGCTGCTTTGGGACGATGACACAATTGTAAAAAGTTAATAAAATAATAAAATTAAAAATTGAAATTGAAATGTTTTTGGACCGGGGGAGGAAACCGGAGAACCCGGAGAAAAACCCCCTGAGGCACGAGGAGAACATGCAAACTCCACACACACATGGCCGAGACGGGAATCGAACCCGGATCCTAGAGGTGTGAGGCGAACATGCTATTTCTATATTAATGGTCAAAATTAGCCATGTTATCCAGAAGCCATGTTTTATGAAAAATGTAATGTATTTTTATATGCGACTGGCTTTGTCGCATTTTTATCGTTGTGGAGTCGTCGGTGTTTTCCTAACTGGCTCTGAGAAACCTGTTAGGTTACAGTATATGGCGTCATAGACTGAGACTCTTTCACGGGTAAAGCAGGATGTTGCTACCAAAGAAGCCACAGCTGAGCCAGAGGTTGTCTGTTAGCGGTAAATTGTTTTTCTCAAATGTACATAAATGTTTCTGTGATTTAAAAAATCCCACTTCCAAAGCTTTTTCTCAGTCGCAGGACGACACATTTCGAGTAGTAATACAGGTGGCTAGTTTTGTATTCTCATTAAACATCATAGTGAAAGAGTTCAGTGCTGTCGTATTGGCAAAGAACGTTTATACAAGGTACTAAATACACATTTATTACTGATTGTAAAATTATATATATATATATATATATATATATATATTTTTTTTTTTTTTTTACTATTGAAATTAGAAAGATATTTTAATGTATTTTAATATTTAGGATACAGGCGGCCGAAATGATCTTCCTTGGCAGGGTGTCTGGGCGCTCCCTTAGAGATAGGGTGAGAAGTTCAGTCACTCAGGAGGAGCTCGGAGTAGATCCGCTGCTCCTCCACATCGAGAGGGGCCAGCTGGCGTGGCTCGGGCATCTATTTCGGATGCCTCCTGGGCACCTTCCAGGGGAGGTGTTTCGGGCATGTCCCTCCGGGAAAAGGCCTCGAGGAAGACCCAGAACACGTTGGAGGGACTATGTCTCTCGACTGTCCTGGGAACGCCTCGGTGTCCCCCCGGGGAAGCTAGAGGAAGTGGCTGGAGAGAGGGAAGTCTGGGCATCTCTTGCTTAGACTGCTGCCCCCGCGACCCGGTCCCGGATAAGCGGAAGAAGATGGATGGATGGATATTTATATTTAATATTTTAATATTTTGGGGTACGGTGGTTTAGTGGTTAGCACGTTCGCCTCACACCGCCAGGGTCCGGGTTTGATTCCCGTCTCGGCCATGTGTGTGTGGAGTTTGTGCATGTTCTCCCCGTGTCTCAGGGGGTTTTTTCTCCGGGTTCTCCGGTTTCCTCCGGTCCAAAAACATGCACGGTAGGTTGACTGGCACCTTGGAAAATTGTCTCTAGTGTATGAAATGTGTGTGTGTGTGTGTGTGTGTCCTGCGATTGGGTTGGCATTCCATCCAGGGTGTATCCTGCCTTAATGCCCATAGACGCCTGAGATAGGCACAGACTCCCCGTGACCCGAGGGAAGATTGGATATAGCGGTAGAAGATGAATGAATGAATGAATGAATGATTTTAATATTTTAAGTGTGAATTCTTTTTTTTTTTTTTTTACCTATACTTTCTTAAACAATATTTTTGTGACTGGAAATGCCTTTTTGCCTTTCTAAGCAAATCACTACAGTGCGGTATTAAAAAGCATTACATTACTACAATGTAGTTTAATGCTGCACTGACTTTCTGGACTCTAGGGAGGGTGTAGATCAAGGGAGGGATGGAGCTCAGTGGTCTAAGGCGCCGGGCTACTGATCGCAAGGTCAGGGGTTCGAACCCCGGTATTGCCAAGCTGCCACCCTTGGGTTCTTGAGTGAGGCCCTTAACCATATCAAGGGGTGCTGTATCATGGCTGACCCAGCGCTCTGACCCCAACTTCCAAACAAACTGGGATATGTAAAGTATATTGTTCTGTAAAGTATATGTGATAAATAACGACTACACTATTCTATTCTTGATATACAAATATAGAATATAGAATCAGTGAAATTAGATTAAGAGGCACGGTGGCTTAGTGGTTAGCACGTTCGCCTCACACCGCCAGGGTCCGGGTTCGATTCCTGTCTCGGCCAAGTGTGTGTGGAGTTTGCATGTTCTCCCCGTGTCTCAGGGGTTTTTTCTCCGGGTTCTCCGGTTTCCTCCCCCGGTCCAAAAACATGCACAGTAGGTTGATTGGCACCTTGGAAAATTATCCCTAGTGTATGAATGTGTGTGTGTGTGTCCTGCGATGGGTTGGCATTCCATCCAGGGTGTATCCTGCCTTATCCTGCCTTAATGCCCAAAGACGCCTGAGATAGGCACAGACTCCCCGTGACCCGAGGGATATAGCGGTAGACAATGAATGAATGAATGAATGAAATTAGAGTATTAGTGAGGTCTGGTTCTGGTGTCATTTAAGAAGGCCTAGCGATGCAGTCAGCGCTCATTTAGTCTCATTCGTATTTAGGCTTGAGGTCAGGGCTTTTTTTGCGCAGGTCATTGTTTTCATGGAGCATGCTTGTTGAACAAGAGCATTGTCAGGCTGGGACGGGTTTGAATCTCTTACGGATTATGAATAATATGAAATATATGTTTATTCTTCTACAGACAACTAAACTTATTAGCGCACACTTTAAATCTGTAACAATGCTTTGTGACCCCTTCCTATGTTGTGTGCTCCTGACACTGCAACAACAGTTGGTGGGAGGTCATGTGATGGTCATGTGATGGCAGGTCAGGTGTCCACGTACATTGTGCCATATAAAGTATATATAGTGGCAAATTATTACAGGAACAATAATGAACAAAGAGGTTTATTGGTTTGCACGTTCGCCTCGCACCTCCAGGGTCGGGGGTTCGATTCCCGCCGTCGCCATGTGTGTGTGGAGTTTGCATGTTCTCCCCGTGCCTCAGTGGGTTTTTCTCCGGGTTCTCTGGTTTCCTCACGGTCCAAAAACATGCACTGTAGGTTGATTGGCACCTTGGAAAATTGTCCCTAGTGTATGATTTTGTGTGTGTGTTGTGAGTGTGTGTGTGTGTGAGTGTGTGTGAGTGTGTGTGTGATTGTGTGTGTGAGTGTGTGTGTGATTGTGTGTGTGCACTGTGATGGGTTGGCATTCCATCCAGGGTGTATCCATCCTGCTCTAATGCCCATAGACGCCTGAGATAGGCACAGGCTCCCCGTGACCCGAGACAGAAGACGGATTAAGCGGTAGACGATGAATGAATGAATGAACGAATGAACGAATTATGCTGAATATGAAAGAATATGCCTCCATTATACTTTAATACAATATGCCTATAAATCGAAGATCTTTTGTTATTTTTATTTAGTGTGTGTATTTATCTTTATATGGCTAAAACCTCATGTAAATAAAATATCAATAAAATAGTAATATAACCTGTTATAGCAGTTGCTACAGATGTTTAATAAATGTAGTCGAACTTCATTTTGGTCAGCAAGCTTCATAAGATCTAGTGTGCAGGAAAAATCAAACGCCCTCCGGTTGTCCTCCTTTTGCCATGTCCCATGGACTCTCTGTCCTAAAGAACATGGAGCTTCTTTTTAGTTAAGACAAGGAGTGTATTTGTTAAGGCGTGTATTATTGTTTAGACAGCCTGAGTCTGGATAAACGAATAGGTTCGTCATAAGTACATTTAGGATTCTGGACAAAAACAAGCCTAAAATACACAAACAGTTGAGCTTTTACAATTAGAGCAAGGCCCCATGTAAAGCAGGGTTTACTCTGAAGCCTGCAGGCCTTTCTTAGCCCTCCCTCGCATCTTCCCCTCCCCCGGGTTATGTGCGGAGGTAAAAAAGGACGGTCAATCCCAAGTATACTCGATTTCAATTTAAGTGTGCTTTATGGGCTTGGCAAAAATTGTATTGCCAGTGCAATTGCATAAAGATATTATATGACAATAATAATAATAATAATAAAATAAGTGAAAAGATCCATATAAAAGATTTTTATATATATATATTTCGAAGGGACACTGCAGAGCAAAACAGGAAGTGTCATGTATATCTTGAGGCAAGTCAAGTCACCTTTATTTGTATAGCGCTTTTAACAATAGAGATTGTGTCAAAGCAGCTCATTCATTCATTCATCTTCTACCGCTTTATCCGATCTTCCCTCGGGTCACGGGGAGTCTGTGCCTATCTCAGGCGTCTATGGGCATTAAGGCAGGATACACCCTGGATGGAATGCCAACCCATCGCAGGACACACACACACACATTCATACACTAGGGACAATTTTCCAAGGTGCCAATCAATCTACCGTGCATGTTTTTGGACCCGGGAGGAAACTGGAGAACCCGGAGAAAAACCCCCCTGAGGCACGGGGAGAACATGCAAACTCCACACACACATGGCCGAGACGGGAATCGAACCCAGACCCTGGCGGTGTGAGGCGAACGTGCTAACCACTAAACCACCGTGCCCCCTCAAATTCACACATGAGGTGTTTTTTTTTTAGACGATGCGAAAAAGGAACAATTCGAAAAACTTTAATGGAAAAGTTTTGTTCGCATTTCCAGATCACATGATCTACCTCGCCTTGCCTTGGAGGTGATGCTGGAGGTGCTATAAGAGGCTTTATTGCACTGCACAGCTCAAAACAAGTGGATGTGTTCATCCGGAAATTCTGAATCCACAGGTCCTCCGTGAAATCGCACACTACTACCTCCCGGAACAAGCGCATATGTGGCCGCTCCCAAGTATAGTATTGCCTATATAGTATTGCCTTAGCTGGAGAGAGAGAGAGAGTCTATATGGAGAATATTCAATGGAAAAATTCACCACACTTTTGAAGATATAGCAAATAACGAGAGACCGGCGTATCTGTTAGGATGTAAGTATTGCCTCACAATTAATGCTTGTTTAACGCACCTACGTCCCTGATTACAAATAAAAACTATATATTTATATATATATATATATATATTATAAATAAGTAAGCCTACCTGTATCTGTCTCCATTTTTTTAATGATTTGTCGCGAGAGGACGAGTTTTAGTCGCATGATATGTTTAACGGAAACGTCGTCATTTCGCAGCAGTTTTTAATCTACATTTAGAAAAGATCGCAAAAGTTTTGCGCAAATTTGTAACGGAAACGAAGCTACTGAAGGCGCGCACAGAACTGTCCTTTGCCTAATGTTTTTTTTTTCCCCGAACCGTTCACTTTAATATTCAGTCACGTGAAAAAGATAATTCACGGTTTAACTTAGGACACAAAATGTCTGGTCCTTGTTTACGATACCGTGTCATTATTTACGATAAAATAATAAATGCCAAAATTACATACGCACTTTAATTCTTCCATATAAATTAACAGGTTAAGTAAATATCAGTCAAGTGCTGCTACTCAAATACACTAACATCATTCATTCATTCATCTTCTACCGCTATATCCGATCTTCCCTCGGGTCACGGGGAGTCTGTGCCTATCTCAGGCGTCTATGGGGATTAAGGCAGGATACACCCTGGATGGAATGCCAACCCATCGCAGGGCACACACACACACACACACACACACACACATTCACACACTATGGACAATTTTCCAAGGTGCCAATCAACCTACTGTGCATGTTTTTGGACCGGGAGGAAACCCGAGAACCCGGAGAAAAACCCCCTGTGGCACGGGGAGAACATGCAAACTCCACACACACATGGCCGAGACGGGAATCGAACCCAGACCCTGGTTCGGTCAGGTAATCACCACAACGCAATGCAAATGAGGAAAAGCATCAGGAATTTCCAAACTTTTTAAAGCTCATTTTAATCAAACAATGAGTATTCATCCCCCAAAAAAAGGATTGCATCTCTATGTCTCTATGGGTCTCAGCACGTTATGTTCATGACCGTATAATTACAAAAGAACTAAACAAATATTGCTTCTTGGGTTGGGTACAGGAAAGCCTCTGTAAAGAAAACATGGCAGCATGACTTATTCTTCCAAAAGCTCTTTTCATCCGAATAAATCACAAGACTTTTGGAGCAATGTCCTCTGGAGAAAAAAGAGTGAGCATGTATAATTAGTTTGGAAGTGTTGTCAGGAGAGAGAGCTATCACTCTCGTTAAAAAGACATAACACCATGGCTTAGCTTTTCACAGACCCCAAAGTGCCGCTGTTGGACCATAATGCACTGCGGCGTCTTTAACCAAACGAATTGTTGCAATGCAAATGACATAAATACCTCATACTAACTGTTATGTTGCCAGTGGTGGAGGGGGTTTGTTTCGCAGCTGAATAAACAAAGTAATCATGAACTCCTCCTGTATACCAGAGTATTCTTGAGTCAAATGAGAGGCCATCTGTCTTACAGCCTGAAAAAGAAAAAAACTGGGTCATCCAATGATTCCAAATGATTCCAAGCAACGGCCCAATCAAAATCCACGCCTCACTCCGACTGAAGCGCTGTAGTAGAACCTCAATGAACATTATAAAGCCCCAATTCCTCCGATATCATGTCAGATCCCGATAAAGTGCTAAAGAATACGATTGCTTTTTTGCAGCTAAAGGTGGTTCTACAAGCGATTGTATCATAAGCTATACTTAAATTCCCAAATACCCCCCCCCCCCCCAAAAAAAAACGCTTTATTCGCAAATAGAAAACAGAACAAATTTGTAAATTGATTTTTTTTAAAGGTACTTTTGAATTTCATGGATATCAAAAAAAAAATTGGGCCCTAAAAGAATGGAAAATATCACTGAAATAACACAGCTGGAGGAATATTTGGCAACTGGCAACCCAGGTAATATGACTGGGTATAAAACGTGTCTTATCTTAATCTGAGAGCGTCCTGCCTGGAGTCCAGAGCTTTCACCAATGCAAAACATTTTGCGTGACATACAAATTGATCAAGAAGACCATGGAGCATGCAGAATTGCATCAGATATGAATGCGACTGACGAATTTGAGAAGAAGATGGTCGTAGAGGTTTATCAAGACGTTTCAACCAACGTAACCACTTACTTTTTCCTCTGTTTAAACATGTACGTTTTCTATGTTCCATTGGTGAATAAAATATGGGTTTTGTGACCATTGCAAATCATTGCCATTGTTTTTATTTACATATTTGTATTTGTATTTTTTTTTTACCTCCACATGGCTTCTACATATTGGCTTTATTTTTTTTTTTGTGTGTGTGTGTGGGGGGGGGGGATACGTGGTCTAATTTGTCATGTGTTATATTAATCTAATTCCAAGATTTAATAGGACAGTCGATTATTTACATTTTTTTTAATAAAGAGTTATAGCAGGTTCTAAAAAGCTGTTCATCAAGACGTTTCAATAAACTTAACAAAAAAAAAAGCTTACTTTTGTATGTCAATAATGTCATTATATTCTAAAATATCGGACCTTTCTCAAAATAGATGTAACAGTGTATACATAACTTATAACAGTATACTTTTATTACATAGTCTAGGTCTGTTTTATCTATATTTTTATTTATATATATATATATATATATATATATATATATATATATAATATATTTCTGCCTCACTAAACACTGATGGCTTGTTTATCTGTGTGACGCCTCATGTTAGCCTGAAGTCATGACCAGCATAACTGGGATAGGCTCCAGTGCAGTCATGAAGCCGCTAAATGGTTACTGGTGTTTGATTGATGAGTGAATGAATGATGTTGACGTCACAGTTGGATGGTCACAGTTCGTCCATCTGCTCAGCTGTTCATGTTTTATCCTCTCTGTAAGTAAATTCAATCACACTGACTCTGAATGGGGGGCACGGTGGCGTAGTGGTTAGCACATTCGCCTCACACCGCCAGGATCCGGGTTCGATTCCCGTCTCGGTCCATGTGTGTGTGTGGAGTTTGCATGTTTTCTTCCCGTGTCTCAGGGGGTTCTCCGGTTTCCTCCCTCCCCGGTCCAAAAAACATGCACGGTAGATTGATTGGCCCCTTGGAAAATTGTCCCTAGTGTATGAATGTGTGCGTGAATGTGTGTGTGTGTGCCCTGCGATGGGTTGGCATTCCATCCAGGGTGAAAGATCGGATAAAGCGGTAGAAGATGAATGAATGAATGAATGACTCTGAATGTTGGTACACAACACTTAAAAATAAAAAACACCAAGGCATTCTTGTCTGAGGAAAACGTACCAAAATCTCACCGTAAAACTGATCAACTGGTTATAACACGTTCTCACTATCATACAGGGTGATCTTAAACCAGCCGTTTGACTAAAAACGCACATCGCTACAAATCCTGCTAACCCAGATGTACTTGCTGAACTGGGACATATATGGGGTTTGCTTGCTTGCTTGGTCACGCACAAGGGACTAAAAAACCGGGGGAGGTGGTGTAGCCCATTGGTTAAGGTGTTGGACTCTGGACCAGAAGATCACGGGTTCAAACCCCACCACCACCAAGCTGCCAATAGTGGGCCCTTGAGCAAGGTCCTTAACCCTTAATTGCTCTGGATAAGGGCGTCTGCCAAATGCTGCAAATGTAATGTAAAAACCAAGGGAAGCTTATAGCTGTTTTTGAAGTGTGTATGTGTTTTATTATTACTTTATAATATCTTTATATATGTATATATATATATATATATATATATATATATATATATATATATATATATATATATATATCGAAGGGACACTGCAGAGCAAAAAGAAGGAAGAAGTGTCATGTATATCTTGAGGCAAGTCAAGTCACCTTTATTTATATAGCGCTTTTAACAATAAAGATTGTGTCAAAGCAGCTGTACAATAATAATAATAATAATAATAATAATAAAAGAAACAAAACTTAACACAATTCTAAACATTAAGTGGCAAGTGTATGATGATTTTGGCATACACTTTGCAGGAATGCAAAAGTAAACTTGTATTTTTATCAAGAAATAAGCATTGTTTGATTCCCTATGGGGGGCACGGTGGTTTAGTGGTTAGCACGTTCGCCTCACACCGCCAGGGTCCGGGTTCGATTCCCGTCTCGGCCATGTGTGTGTGGAGTTTGTGCATGTTCTCCCCGTGCCTCAGGGGGTTTTTCTCCGGGTTCTCCGGTTTCCTCCCCGGTCCAAAAACATGCACGGTAGTTTGATTGGCACCTTGGAAAATTGTCCCTAGTGTATGAATGTGTGTGTGAATGTGTGTGTGTGTGTGTGTGTGTGTGTGTGTCCTGCGATGGGTTGGCATTCCATCCAGAGTGTATCCTGCCTTAATGCCCATAGACGCCTGAGATAGGCACAGACTCCCCGTGACCCGATGGAAGATTGGATAAAGCGGTATAAGATGAATGAATGAATGAATGATTCCATATGGAGGGCACAGTGTCTTAGTGGTTAGCAAGTTCGCCTCACACCGCCAGGGTCCAGGTTCGATTCCCGTCACGGCCATGTGTGTGTGGAGTTTATGCATGTTCTCCCCGTGTCTCAGGGGGTTTTTCTCCGGGTTCTCCGGTTTCCTCCCCGGTCCAAAAACATGCACGGTAGTTTGATTGGCACCTTGGAAAATTGTCCCTAGTGTATGAATGTGTGTGTGAAAGTGTGTGTGTGTGCCCTGCGATGGGTTGGCATTCCATCCACGGGGTTAATGCCCATAGGATATAGCGGTAGAAGAATGAATGAATGAATGATTCCCTATGAATGATGGCGGTGGTCCATAATTTCAGATCACAAGAGACTTCAGTCGTCCAAAACATACATACTGTATGTAGTATGTCACACTGGATAAATACAAATACAAATGTAAATGTCAATGTAAATGACAGGAATCAACTATACAATGTGCTTTCATTCCATTCTCGGTGGGGTGAGGTCAGGGCTTTCCATTCCAACCATAACACACTTCAGTCTTCAGGAGCTCACTATGCGATGCTGGAACAGGTTTGGTCCTCTTAATTCTACTGAGGGTGAAATGTCATGCTTTGTCTCTTTTGAACCAGCATTTCGTAAAAGGCATGTCAGTGTGATTAAGTGTCCAGTTAATATTGGCCATATAGTGTATTCAGTTCTGGACTGATATCTGCTATAACACCACCCACCTAAAGACATGCACATATAAACCAAGTCCATAAATCTACCAGATAACCAATAAGTGTACGCTTTATATTACAAAAATGCATCCTGTATGTGTGTGCAGTATTTGACACAATAGGCATTGTACTTTAGTTTAAGAGATGGCCCTACCTGGGTTTAGACATCATAGCCTATTTATGACGTATTTTGCAATATTAGCGCATTTGTTTGACTCCTCACCTGCAAGCCGATTCTCCAGATACGGGCGTCCACACCCGGGATTCTGACCTGCAGGGGCCCTACGGCAACTAGCAAACAGTCGTAAAACCACTTAATGAATGGCGTTGCATTGCAAAGGTCATGAAATGTGGATCTATGGCCAAAACCAGTTCAGAAAACATCCCTAAAATGGACTTATTTAGCATATCTGGCTTGGCTCGCGGGCAAAAAGTAGCCGGTGGCAGCTTGGTATGGCTGGGACTCAAAAGCCACCCCCCCCTACCACATACACACACAAAACACACACACACACACACACACACACACAAACACACACACACAGGTAAGGCTTTTAAAAACCAGTCTGTTGACACAGTTTTTTTCTTTTTTACATATTCCACACCGGACACCTTAAGATGGACGCATCCCTACAGGCGTCTTCTGTTTTATTTTACCGATCATAACACTAGATATATAATAATATAACACTTATATAAGTACAAACGGATAATACTATGGTTTTCGGCACAGCAAGCAATGTCGATCGCAGGTTACGCCCATCGAGGGCAGCACACACAAACCTTCAGCGACTGTGTAAACTTTCTGCCTTAAGAAAAGACAGAGTGGATGTGCAGAGTCTGTTCAGAGTCATACCAGCGCTTGTTGATTTTGGGGGAAAAATGTCGTGTATGCTTTCGGGGGGGGGGGGGGGGGGGCAGATTCTTAATAGGAAACACAGTTTGGAACAAAAAGGGGAAGAGGTTTGAGCTGTTTAACAGAGGCTGCAGTCAAAAGCGCATACTACCAAATTATATAGTGTGTGAAAATAAAATAATGCGTTTCTCTGTGGAGATATCGTTATGGGGACCTGACAACATTATTAACCCAGATGATTAATGGGAAGGCTGTATGGTATGGTCAATTGTATGACCTGATATTAATCTCATCGACTTTTTATCGATCTTTAGTTAAAATTGAATAGAAAGAAAATTGCAGGTTTCCTCAACTCCGAAGTCATAAAACCAGCCAGATATTCCTATCCTTGTTGGGACACACACACACAAGAAATGCCAACAAAGCTAAAGCCAACCAATCAGAAAGGAAAACGCCTTCTAAAGCCCTACTGACGACAACGCTGATATTAGCATAGCCCTATCATGCTGACATTGGTGTTATTCGATCCTTTAGTTTGAATATAAACGACACACGGGTCGTAGCCTTTAGTGAATTCGAATCAGGATGGGGAGGGCTCATAGAACAGGGAGAGGGGTTTTAAAAAAAAAGGGAGGGGGGGGTCTTTAAGAGTGGAAAAGTACAGCTATGTGAGAAGCGCTGTTGTTTTAACAGCAGCACAGGCACATGGTAGCAGACCCTGTTGCGCAACACCTTCTTTTTTTTTTCGGTCACACTTAACTATAGCTGCAGATGTCAATGCAGTTGCTTGTGGGTGTGGGTGTGCAGATCGTTTGCAGCTGAGATAATGCCGCCTTGGTGTATCTTGGTGCATAAGCACTACGTATACATATTTTCAACATCAGCCCAGCTGCTTAGCTTTCAGCTCTATTTAAAAGAAAAGTGCATATACATGTCGAAAGCATTTGGGACTCCTTGCAAGCATGTGCCTGTGTGTCAGTGGGGGGATGGGTTGTTATTCTGGTGCAATTCATGCCTTCCCCTTGGAGTCATGTGACTCTCTTTCTATTGCCCTTTCTCTCTCAAACACACACACACACACACACACACACACACACACACACACACTCCGGATCTGTCATAGGGATCTGGTATTTGTTGAGTATTTTCTCACTGGGAAAGGGAATTGTACGAAGCAATAAATGATTTTGTCTCCATACAGCTTCACATACATTCAGATGAACTAGAATGTGAAGAAGAGCCAGAACACAGGACAAAAACGAACGCGGCTAATGTAAACGACAAATGTTTTCGATTGAGAATCGTTCGGCATTTGGCGAAAAAGAATCTGTGCTGAATAAACGCATAGAAATGCTCGAAACGTCGTTACGCCCTTTACCCATAAGGGTCTGCATCATATGCACATTCAAAACATTAACCTCAAATGTCCAACGTCGCTGAAAGTAAATGCAATTTTAAAGTGTGATATCACTTTCTAGATCTTGTCATGCGTTTGCTTTCTTTTTACCGATGCATTCGGTACATGTATGACGTAGTCAATATTGTGTGTGTGTGTGTGTGTGTGTGTGTGGGGGGGGGGTTTATATACCACAACCACAATCGCGTCGTAAACAGTAAATGCAAGTTGTTAGCGTGAAAGTGTTTCCAGACAGAAAGCCTTGAGCACAAACGTAATGATAACGTTTGTATTACTATACAAAAAGCTGTATTTTGCTTTTAACAAAGCGCTGAAAGTTCTTTTTCTTTTTACATTGAATTAATAAACACATAGTGAAAATAACATACATGCCAACGGCCCGAAGACGTACTATAGACATTCTGATAATGTACATGAAAACAATATCAGGCAACCCAAAGTGTAGGACGACATTTACATCCATATATATCATTCATATAAGGTCATTTCCTCATGAATTATGAATTTTAAATACACTGCATGGCCAAATATACGTGCTTGTTGAACACCCAACTCCAGTCTACCTATATCTTTATAATAACCTTCACCAGGATTATTTTCCTCCACACCAAACTAGGCAAGGCATGTTTTTGTAGAGCTCGCCATGTGCTCAAGGGCTTTGTCTGGTTTGAACAGGTTTTCACTTCTCAGTTCTAAGTAAATTCGTAAGGCACTGCAGCACAAAAAGCACTTCATGACTTTATATATATATATATATATTATAGATATATATATATATATATATATAGCACTGATAGTGTGGTGTCCATATACATTTGTTCATTAAGTGTATTTTATACCCTGTGTGTGAGTGTGTGTGTGTTTAGGTATATTATCTGTTGTGCGACGGAAAACAATGACATTTTCCAAGCATGAGCTTTTAACTGTTAAATTAACTTTCACGGTATTCTAAATAAAGATGTTTTACGAGGCGATTTAACAATCATACGTTCAAATATGGACATTGAAGGAGGATTTCAAAAGCTGCTTAGAATGTTTTAGATGATCCATAGCATAGCATAAGCACTTTCTTCTGATTTGTGATTGTTATAAAAAAAAAAGAAGCTAAAATTAAACACACACACACACACACACACACACAAATATATAAGAAAAAAACACATCCAAACACAATCTGCCAAGAGGAAATGAGTTGGGGCTGGAAAGAAAATGTCCCCACAAACCACAACACTGTCTCCTCCTTTAGTGGACCCATGCTGTATTGTTCTTAGGTCCTGCTAACTGGGGGAATACACTCTTTCTGCTTTGCTAACACAAAATGGCATCAGAAGGTTATGTGTGTGTGTGTGTGTGTGTGTGTGTGTTGTGTAACTGTGAGCAGCTGTGCCACCTCTTCGGCAGCGTGATAGGAAACCTCCTGTTTACCAACGACCAAAAAGCGGGGGAGGGCTGGAACAGTGTGTGTAGCCTCCTCAGAAACGTGCGCCTCCACACATACAGAGAACCCGTGCTGTTACACCATGAATGACAAAGTCAGGGTTTTAGCCACACCTCATTGAGACAAAAATACCTGGTCTTCAACCAGTCCCAAAAAGATAACAAATGCATCAGTGGACAGAAAGTGGCTGATTTGTGCTTTTTCTGGTGCAGCTACAATGCTAATAGCGCTAACAAACAACAAACCACTTGGAGGGTTAATAAGTCAGATGAGCTTCTAGCTGCTGGCTTTATCATTATACAGTCCAGTTAAACACAATGCGTACGTACACGGTTTGATAAAGCGTAAAAGCTTCCTGACAACATTGTATTATTTATTTGTTTTTAATAGATAACAGTTAATCATAAACCATAAATCTCTGTGAGACATCGAACGACCCGAAGAATTCGGGGTGTGTGTGTTTATATGATACGAAGATAAAAAGATAAGATTAGCTAAGCTGGGATATTTTCCATTCTGACCGGGTTAGCGTAACCCTGACCGGCTTCAGGGCAAAACCAAAAGGCAATAGATATTAACACGTCCTGTTTAATGGTGATTTAGTCGTTTCATTGCTAAAGGTTTATGCATTCGAAAAATAGCTAGTCCGATAGTCAGTCCCGTGTGTGTTATACAGTTGGCAATTATACTTCTGATTTTCTAAGAAATATTCATTCATTCATTCATCTTCTAGCGCTTTATCCGATCTTCCCTCGGGTCACGGGGAGTCTGTGCCTATCTCAGGCGTCTATGGGTATTAAGGCAGGATACACCCTGGATGGAATGCCAACCCATCGCAGGGCACACACACACACACACACACACACACACACACACACACACACACACACACACATTCATACACTAGGGACAATTTTCCAAGGTGCCAATAAACCTACCGTGCATGTTTTCGGACCGGGAGGAAACCGGAGAACCCGGAGAAAAACCCCCTGAGGCACGGGGAGAACATGCACAAACTCCACACACACAAGGCCGAGACGGGAATCAAACCCGGACCCTGGCGGTGTGAGGCGAACATGCTAACCACTAAACCACCGTGCCCCTTTTCTAAGAAATATAATTTATATCCTTTTTTTATATTGAATGGAGACACTTTGTAGGTTTTTGCACTTTGATTTGATTATCTGTATTTACTTTTTACGTCTATTTAGATGAAAAAGAACAGAATATTTAGTACAAACAAAAATGAACTTTTAAAATAGATTTTCCACTAATAAGCAACTTTATAAGTGCATTAATGTGTGTGTAGATAGATAGATAGATAGATAGATAGATGGACAGAGAGACATTTTTTTGTTGTTTGTTTTGTTTGCTTTTTTGTTTTTTCGATTGGAAGTATTGTAAACAATTAACCGATGTCAAAAATGTCACTTGAATACGACCGACTGCCACAAAAAAAGACTTATTTATATATTTTTATTTATTTATACATCTTTTAAGTAGTTTCAAACTATTAAAAGAGATGAATAAACGGAAACAGCCTGTGGGTGTTGACAAGTGATAAGGCTGTGTGACAAACTGATAGTGAACAATATAGGTGTTATATAATCACATATGCTTTAGTAAAAAGCATTTGCAGGCTGGTGTAAAGTAGGGCAAGGCCAAACACAGCTATATGTCTAACACACACACACACACACACACACACACACACACACACACACACACACACACACACACACACAGCCAGTGTGGGTAGAGCGGTCTTAAATGTTCCTGCACAGATACACAGCATAAACAGTCTTGGACCTGAACATGTCATCTAAGTTACCGTGTTCCTATTTATAAACGAAATGCTGACTTTTAAATGAAACACTGACATCTAGTGGTGAAAACTAAACATAGCATTCCTATCGACCTTCCCAGCTGGGGCTCTTCACCAAATCTATTAGCACAAGGTCGGAGATAGATGTTTGTATAGAATGAAGGTTGTATTCATTCATTCATCTTCTACCGCTATATCCGATCTTCCCTCGGGTCACGGGGAGCCTGTGCCTATCTCAGGCGTCTATGGGCATTAAGGCAGGATACACCCTGGATGGAATGCCAACCCATCACAGGACACACACACTCACACACACACACACACACAAACAATTCACACACTAGGGACAATTTTTCCAAGGTGCCAATCAACCTACCGTGCATGTTTTTGGACCGGGGAAAACCGGAGAACCCGGAGAAAAACCCCCTGAGGCACGGGGAGAACATGCAAACTCCACACACACGTGGCCGAGATGGGAATCGAACCCGGACCCTGGCGGTGTGAGGCGAACGTGCTAACCACTACGCCACCGTGCCCCCTGAAGGTTGTATTATTAAAGTTATCATTCCTTCACTGGAACTAGCAGAGCCCAGAAAGACAATGCGCGTAAATATATGGACCACCCATGACCCAGATACTGCATCCACAAAGCTACCAGCATTGTGGACGACATCACACATCCCTCACACACACTCTTCACACTAGTGCCATCAGGGAAGAGGTTCTAAAGCATTCGGGCTCTCACAAGCAGACTATGCAATAGTTTTTTCCCCTCAAGCCATCGGATTTCTCAACACACACACAGCTAAACTGGAACTGGACTCACACACACACACACACCATCCACACATCATGGAACTGGACTCACACACACTCACACATCACTCCACACACACATCATTCACACACCATCCACACTCATGATCATGGAACTGGACTCACAGACACTCACACAACATCCACACATCATGGAACTGGACTCACACACACACACACACACATCATGGCACACATCATCCACACAGGAACTGGACTCACACACACTCACACACCATCCACACATCATGGAACTGGACACACACACACACACAGCCCATCCACAGGAACTGGACTCACACACACCATCATACATCACATGACACTCACACACTCATCCACACATCACATGGAACTCATGGAACACACACCATCCACACCTCATGGAACTGGACTCACACACACTCACACACCATCCACACATCATGGAACTGGACTCACACACACACACACACACCATCCACACATCATGGAACTGGACTCACACACACACTCACACACCATCCACACATCCATCATGGACTGGACTGGAGTCACACACACTCACACACCATCCACATGGAACTGGACTCACACACACTCACACACACTCACACCATCCACACATCACACATCATTGGAACTGGACTCACACACACTCACACACCATCCACACATCATGGAACTGGACACACACACACACACACACACACACATCATGGAACTGGACTCACACACACACACTCACACATCATGGAACTGGACTCACACACACACACCCATCACACACCATCCACACATCATCATGGAACTGGACTCACACACACACACACACACATCCACACATCATGGAACTGGACTCACACACACACACACACACACCATCCACACATCATGGAACTGGACACACACACACACCCCATCACACTCACACTCACACACCATCCACACATCAGGAACTGGACTCACACACACTCACACACACCACATCACATGGAACTGGACCACACACATCATCACACACCATCCACACATCATGGAACTGGACTCACACACACTCACACACCATCCACACATCATGGAAACTGGACACACTCACACACTCACACACACCATCCACACATCATGGAACTGGACTCACACACACTCACACACCATCCACACATCATGGAACTGGACTCACACACACACACTCACACCACCATACACACATCATGGAACTGGAGTCACACACACTACACTCACACACACACCTCACATCACACATCATGGAACTGGACCACCCACCATCCTCCCACATCATGGAACTCACATACACTCACACACCATCCACACATCATGGAACTGGACTCACACACACACACACACACCACACACACTCACACACCAGGAATCACACACACTCACACCACCATCCACACATATGGAACCACACACACACACACACACCCATCATGGAACTGGACTCACACAACACACACACACACACCATCCACACATCATGGAACTGGACTCACACACTCATACACCATCCACACATCATGGGGACTCACACACTCACACACCATCCACAGATCATGGAACTGGACTCACACACTCACACACCATCCACACATCATGGAACTGGACTCACACACACTCACACACATCACACACATCCACACATCACACACACATGGAACTGGACTCACACACACACCATCACACACACCATCCACACATCATGGAACTGGACTCACACACCACACACTCACACACCATCCACACATCATGGAACTGGACTCACACACACACTCACACACCATCCACACATCATGGAACTGGACTCACACACACACACATCACACACACACATGGAACCGGATCCACACACACACACACACACACATCACACATCATGGAACTGGACTCACACACACACACACACCATCCACACATCATGGAACTGGACTCACACACACTCACACACCACGGAACTGGATCCACACATCATGGAACTGGACTCACACACACACACATCACACTGGATCACACACACTCACCACATCCACACACATGGAACATCCACACATCATGGAACTGGACTCACACACACACACACACCACACATCACACACCATCCACACATCATGGAACTGGACTCACACACACTCACACACCATCCACACATCATGGAACTGGACTCACACACACTCACACACCATCCACACATCATGGAACTGGACTCACACACACACACACACACACACTGGACACACACACACACACACCACCACCACAACTCACACACACACACACACCCCACACACATCCACACATCATGGAACTGGACTCACACACACACACACATCACACACCACACACACTCACACACCATCCACACATCATGGAACTGGACTCACACACACACACACAATCACACACCATCACACATCATGGAACTGGACTCACACACCATCCACACATCATGGAACTGGACTCACACACACTCACACACACATTTACACATCATGGAACTGGACTTGCTCCATTGATCTCACACACCATCCACACCATCATTGCCTCATTACTGGCCTTGACACACACATCACACACTCAATGGCCACACCTTGACACATGTTACTGTTTACATGCACATTTTGCACGACTCACTTTTATTAATGCTGCTTTCAGTCAATTTGCACACCAGCCACACTCACTACATCAGTTACGGGTCGTTGTTGCGTTTTATTGTATTTATGGTGATGTTATGTTGTGTATATTGTTATGCACGGTCTTGAAGTCTGTTCTGTGTTTGCACTGTTTGCACCAGGTTGCACACGATGCACTTTATGTGGCTAGGACAAACTTAGTCTAGTCCTCAGCCTTGTGTCCTTGTAGCTCTTTGTTGTGTTGTGTGTTGTTTTTATGGAGCACCAGGGTCCTGGAGAAACGTTGTCTCATTGCACTGTGTACTGCGTCAGCTATACATGGTTGTAATGACAATAAAACCCTCTCGACTTGACTTGAGATATGGTTTTGGAATGAAAAATATTCAGTGAGCACTATAGAGGTAAATACAGCTTCATCTAATATTTAAATCAAACAACAGTGTGTGTGTGTGTGTGTGTGTGTGTGTGTGTGTGTGTGTGTGTGTTAGTATATGAACTTGTTAGAATATTCACACAATACAGGGTTTTAAAAAATAAGAGGTGGAAACCAATCTTCTGCTATTGTGTGTTTTGAGATGCTTTTCTGATCATTCATTCATTCATCTTCTACCACTTTATCCGATCTTCCCTTGGGTCATGGGGACTCTGTGCCTATCTCAGGCGTCTTTGGGCATAAAGGCAGGATACACCCTGGATGGAATGCCAAGCTATCGCAGGACACACACACACACACATACACAAGGGACAATTTTCCAAGGTGCCAATCAACCTACCGTGCATGTTTTTGGACCGGGAGGAAACCGGAGAACCAGGAGAAAAACCCCCTGAGGCACGGGGAGAACATGCACACACACATGGCCGAGACGGGAATCGAACCCGGACCCTGGAGGTGTGAGGGGAATGTGCTAACCACTAAACCACCGTGCCCTGTTTTCTGATCACCGATTGGTTATTCCCATCACTCACAAAGAGCATACTAAGTAATATTATTATAAAAATAAATAAATAAAAATGCTGTATAAACTGTAGACACTTCTAAGCATGAAAATTCCAAAAGCTACTTCTGACATCAATAACATACCATGGTCGAAATCGCAAATGTATTCCTCATGTGAATATGGTATGCATATATAATATGCATTATGATGCTGCAAGTGGATTTACTGAATGCACAACTGTAAAAGTGATGCTGTACTAGTTTTCCTACATGAACTCGGAAGTATTTATATTTATTCCATTCAAGTTTTATTTGTGTAACTCTTTACACTGTAGTTAAATCCTAGTTTGAACTTGAAAACACACATCGAACCAGCTAAATTTGGAAGGAGACGCAGGCCTTTTGTGTAAACATTTATTTACAGATTTCAACTCGCGGGAAACGGATATGCCGCCAACATCGTGGTTTCAACTTACAGAAGTGATCGTTAGAACTATTACGCAACGTAAGCCGATGCATTCTTGATGGGGGTTCAGCTTTTGGCCGTCATCTTTACTCTTCTTTTGGCGTCTTTGTGCTTCTTGCGGTACTGCTGTGAAAATAATGATCAATTTAACATGTAGGTTAGAGATTAGATTAGATTAGATTCAACTTTATCGTCTCGGTATTCCGTTTCCTTGTACCCACATGTGCAGTTAGCATCCAACCAGCAGTGCATTTCATGGTGCCATTAGTATATATGATCAGTATATAACAATCAATACTATTTGCATCTGTACATTATGAAGAAATAGATGGTAAATTGCATGTGTAAACAGTAACAAAGGGAGAGGTAATACAGTGAGAGTAAAAGAGCAGGGATGGGTATATATATATATATATATATATATATATATATATATATATATATATATATATATATATATATATATAATGTGCAGAATAGATGGTGTGGTATCACTGCTCTACCAATCTCACATTCCGCTCCTACACGGCAATTCTTTGCATTACACCTAATAGTTCATTCATTCATTCATCTTCTACCTCTATATCCGATCTTCCCTCGGTGTGCCTATCTCAGGCGTCTATGGGCATTAAGGCAGGATACACCCTGGATGGAATGCCAACCCATCGCAGGACACACACACACATTCATACACTAGGGACAATTTTCCAAGGTGCCAATCAACCTACCGTGCATGTTTTTGGACCGGGAGGAAACCGGAGAACCCGGAGAAAAACCCCCTGAGGCACGGGGAGAACATGCAAACTCCACACACACATGGCCGAGACAGGAATCGAACCCGGACCCTGGCGGTGTGAGGCGAACATGCTAACCACTAAGCCACCGTGCCCCACATCCAAGTTCATGTATGGAATTATATAGGAAATGCACCGTCATTGCCAGCTTTCATTCATTCATTCATCTTCTACCGCTTTATCCGATCTTCCCTCGGGTCACGGGGAGTCTGTGCCTATCTCAGGCGTCTATGGGCATTAAGGCAGGATACACCCTGGATGGAATGCCAACCCATCGCAGGACACACACACATTCATACACTAGGGACAATTTTCCAAGGTGCCAATCAACCGACCATGCATGTTTTTGGACCGGGGGAACCCGGAGAAAAACCCCCAGAGGCACGGGGAGAACATGCAAACTCCACACACACATGGCCGAGACGGGAATCGAACCCGGACCCTGAAGGTGTGCGGCGAAAGTGCTAACCACTAAACTACCATACCCCCTACACCAAATAATAATAATTTACGTCGGTTACCGCGACGTTAAAAGCCCACTTGAGGTTTTATTTTTCTTTGTGTGTGTGTGTGTGTGAAGCATGGACAAAGAAAATTAATCTTTACACTTAATTGGATCATAAAGCAATATTCGTTCTGGCAATTACGCATTCGTGCCATCACATGCATTATATATGTTTCAATGCCCTTGGAATTGTCATTGTGAGTGGGAAATCGTAGTGTCAGCACAAACAAAACGGAGCACTCGGAGTGACCAAGAGAAACGCCTCGCTTCTCGTTTTCACAAGAAGCAGAAAAAGGGGAAACGGTCAACTTCCCCAAAACCCCTCACCTCGCTGAGCTCTTTCCTCTTTTCCTCCCATGCGTCTCTCTGATCCTCCAGTTTCCCAACTCTGCAGAACATCCCGGGTCCCTCTGAGGATGCACATTTTAACACGCAGTGAAAAAGAATCAAAGAATCTACAGAGCAAAACTTAATTATAGGAAAAGAAGGCAGTCTTTTACCTTTTAACCGGACGTCGTCATCAAAGAAGAAGAAAAACTTTTTCGCCGGCGCCGGCTGTCTGTAAAAACAAAAATAGATAGAAACTTCATGCACTCTAATTTACTACATGCAGTGGGGAAAATAAAGAAATAATATAAATTAAAAAAATGCTACAAATGTATTTTAAAGACCGTCTTCTCTCAGGGGATCATCTCACTGTAGATAGATAGATAGATAGATAGATAGCTAGATAGATATATAGATAGATAGATAGATAGATAGATAGATAGATAGATAGATAGATAGATATATAGATATAGAGAGAGAGAGGGGGGCATGGTGGCTTAGTGGTTAGCACGTTCGCCTCACACCGCCAGGGTCCGGGTTCGATTCCCGTCTCGGCCATGTGTGTGTGGAGTTTGCATGTTCTCCCCGTTGCCTCAGGAGGTTTTTTCTCCGGGTTCTCCGGTTTCCTCCCCGGTCCAAAAACATGCACGGTAGGTTGATTGGCACCTTGGAAAATTGTCCCTAGTGTGTGAATGTGTGTTGTGTGTGTGAGAGAGTGTGTGTGCCCTGCGATGGGTTGGCATTCCATCCAGGGTGTATCCTGCCTTAATGCCTAATAGACGCCTGAGATAGGCACAGACTCCCCGTGACCCGAGAGGAAGATCGGATAAAGCGGTAGAAAATGAATGAATGAATGAATGTACTTAAATGATATATATATATATATATATATATATATATATATATATATATATATATATATATATTATATATATATATATATATATATATATATATATACATATATCACACATATATACATACACACACACACACACACACACACACACACACACACACACACACACAACACAATCTTTCAAAATCCTTTCTGTGAACCTGCTGTTGGTATTTATTGTTAGTTGGGTTTAGCTTTAGAAGCACTCTATAAATGTTTTACAGGGTGTCTTTCACAGCTACAGCTCAAGGTCCGAGTAAGACAGCTGGGCTGACAATTTGTTCGACACATCAATAATAAAGACAGAAAACATTCTTACTCAGTGGTAGTGACACTAGCTGCTTGTTTTTGTCCCCCTTTCTCTTCCTCCTCCTCCTCCTCCTCCTCTTCCTCTTCTTCCTCTGAACTGCTGTCCTGGAATCGAGGGTCTGCTTGCCAAGCCACTTTAGCCCCTTTTATAATCTCAACTCTGTATTCGTCTGAACACACAAATATGCAAAACCATAAACATACAAATAATCATGAAGGATGGTGTATTCACAACATGCAAAGCTTTCTACAAATGTCACACATTTTGTTGTAGTTGAAAATCTTGCAGGGGCACGGTGGTTTAGTGGTTAGCACGTTCGCCTCACACCACCAGGGTCCGGGTTCGATTCCCGTCTCGGCCATGTGTGTGGGGAGTTTGCATGTTCTCCCCGTGCCTCAGGGGGTTTTTCTCCGGTTTCCTCCCCGGTCCAAAAACATGCACGGTAGGTTGATGAATGAGTGTATGAATGTGTGTTTGAGTGTGTGTGTGTGTGTGTCCTTTGATGGGTTGGCATTCCATCCAGGGTGTATCCTGCCTTAATACCCATAGACGCCTGAGATAGACACAGACTCCCCGTGACCCGAGGGAAGATCGGATAAAGCGGTAGAAGATGAATGAATGAAAATCTTGCGGATCTGAATTCAACCTTTAACCTTTGGCATCCTGTTTTTTTTAAACTAATAATACTAAATAAAATTACGCATTAGAGGTCAACCAAGAGTGGATTTGACCAATAACGATAGCTGGGGTTATTACTTACTGATACTGTATAAACACAAACATAATACAAAACACCATGTAAAATAAAAAAATACATTGAATCAGGAAAACAGGCTTAATGGAAAAAATGTGAATATATTTATTATACTAATAAATATTGCAGAAAAAGATGGATATTATTTAAGCATGTGGTGTCGGTGATTCACCACTAGAGGCCGCTCTCGCACTATAAAACGCATCCTGGAAAAAAGTGATCGGTATGGATTTTTGCCCAGAGCCAATAATCAATCAATAGTTGCCAATTAATCAATCAATGATTAGGTTGACCTCAACTACATCATTTATGAAACCACTCAACCTTCACAAGTGAAGCATTTAGTAAACAGAGGACCAGCATTTAAAATAAACAAACAAACAAACAAAAACACTTTATACCTGTTGTCTGAGCCTTTGCAAGAGCATCATCTCCAAAGAATGAAAACTTAAATCCGCTTGATGACTCCGATTCCTGATTGGTCGAAAACGCCGGAATGCCTCCTTGTGGCACCTGACCATCTTCATCACCACCACCACCACCACCATCATCATCATCATCATCATCGTCATCTTGGTCCCACGAAACCGGCTTGTTTTCAGTTTGGACTTCTTTCACCGTCCCAAATGCCTCTTTTAGATCCGTAGTCACATCATAGTAGATGTCCTTGGAAACTTCCGGAAGCTTAACGGCCTCCTGGCGTTTCTTCCGCCTTGCAGCTTTGCTGGGGACGTAAATCGACAAAAAGTCATGAACAGAGTGTCGGGGAGTAACTATTTACATGTAAGTAATTTTAATAACAAAATAAATATAATAGTAAGTCGCTGTAGTTACTGAGGGAAAAAAAAATAAACAAATAGAGTTACATCTGAACAATTCCATGTAAAATCAGTGCTTTAGACTTATGCAGTGGTTCTCAAATAGTGGGGCGTGGCCTGTATGGGGGGGCGTGTCTACAGTGGCTCTCTCAGTCTCTGAGTACGAGCAGGGAGTAACATGACGGAAAAATATGGCGAAGTGTACGCAGCATGTAACGCGCCCCCCCCCAAGGAAAATTCTTTCCTTAGACTGTTAACTTAAAGCGCCACCTAGTGGACGAATGAAAACAATCACATGTAATGGCTTAACAGGGCATTGACGGAACACCACTTGGAAACGAGTGGCGCTGAACACACCTTTCTTTTTTCGGCGTGTCCGTCTTGGTTTCAAACGCGGCATGCGTCTCACTCGATGGGTCGTAATGCAAAGCTGAAATGTCCCTGTAGTGACGAACAGACTTGTTTAGACCGAGGTTGAAAAATAGCGTGCTTGTATACGACAAGTCCGAATAGCAAAAGTCATACTTGAAGATTTTGCCTTTGGTCGCACTTGGCTGAATCCTGACGTTGAGGATGCTTTGCAGGATGGACAGATTTTTCTTCTTCTCTTCAACAAGCTCCTGCTCTCCTGGCGTGTGCACAGGTTCTGTACCTGAAATGAACATTCATTCATTCATTATTCTTCTACCGCTTTATCCGATCTTCCCTCGGGTCACGGGGAGTCTGTGCCTACCTCAGGCGTCTATGGGCATTAAGGCAGGATACACCCTGGATGGAATGCCAACCCATCACAGGACACACACACACACACACATTCATACACTAGGGACAATTTTCCAAGGGGCCAATCAACCTACCGTGCATGTTTTTGGACCGGGGGAGGAAACCGGAGAAAAACCCCCTGAGGCACGGGGAGAACATGCAAACTCCACACACACATGGCCGAGACGGGAATCGAACCCGGACCCTGGCGGTGTCAGGCGAACCTGCTAACCACTAAGCCACCGTGCCCCTTTGATTTGAACACGCAACCTTCTGATCTGGAGTCAGATGCGCTACCGTTGCGCCACGAGGTGAAATGAACATTAATGCCAAAATGAGCATGAAGAAGCGGCGCCGCCGGATAAATGATTCCTAGGCTGAATAACAATAAATAATATACATCTGATGCACGGTAGGTTGATTGGCACCTTGGAAAATTGTCCCTAGTGTATGAATGTGTGTGTGTGTGTGTGTGTGTCCTGCGATGGGTTGGCATTCCATCCAGGGTGTATCCTGCCTCCGGGTTCGATTCCCGAGTGTGTGGAGTTTGCATGTTCTCCCCGTGTCTCAGGGGGTTTTTTCTCCGGGTTCTCCGGTTTCCTCCCTCCCCGGTCCAAAAACATGCACTGGTAGGTTGATTGTCACCTTGGAAAAAATTGACCCTAAGTGTATGAATGTGTGTGTGTGTGTTTTGTGTGTGTGTGTGTGTCCTGTGATGGGTTGGCATTCCATCCAGGGTGTATCCTGCCTTAATGCCCATAGACGCCTGAGATAGGCACAGACTCCCCGTGAACCCGAGGGAAGATCGAATATAGCGGTAGAAGATGAATGAATAATAATTAAAATAAAAATTCTGGAGAAAAATAAACAAGCGCGATACCCAAAATGAAACGCATCACCCTAAAAAGCAAAGCCTTCTTTGCTTGGTCATTATTGGATGCTTACAGAGTATTAAATGGTTATGTAATGCATATTGTGTTTAATTTCACTACGAAGGCAGACATAATATATAATATATATATATATATATATATATATATATATATATATATATATATATATATATATATATATGCGAATTATTACTATAACATTATTAACATTACACTAACTAAAAATTTACAGTGTTTACAAGGAATTCACGCGCTTCTATTCGATGGGTCACAAAGCTAACAAAGCATAAACCGACAGAACACGCGCGTCACAAGATCATCATGATCGAACCTTGCTCCCGTTCTTCCTCGTCACTTTCAATAAACTTGGCATCCATCTGAAATCTGGGGTCAATTCCGAACCTGGACTGCAACTCCATGAGCTGAAAGAGTAACGCACAAGCAAACAGGCGTCAAGCAAATCACGAACGTGGACGCATCCCGACGACAATCCAAGTGTTCTCCGGTACCTTCCGTCCTGCTCTGCCTTCGTACTGAGGCTTAATCTTGAAGTGATCTTCGTCTGTGCCGTCGTCCTCGTCCTCGCTGCTGTCAAACAGTTTGCTGCCCCCTTCCCTTTTCGATTCCTATAGAACCGTAACCGTATCAGTAAATAATTAACTTACAGGCATTGTGATAAATATTATTAATAAAGGTCCCCCCCCCACCTTTTCTTTGAGGTCTTGTTTTTCCTCAGATCCTGATCCATCATCATCATCATCATCAGATCCTGATCCATTATCATCATCATCAGATTCGCCATCAAAAAGTTTCGCTGCTCTTTGCTGCGGTGTGTTTTCATGGTCATTGCTACAAACGTCATCGTCGGAATCAAACACGATATGTTTTCCTTTATTCGTGTTCGGCAAATCCTTGAAAAGAGAAACGTATAAAGCGCCTTTAAAACAGACATTAAAACAAAAATAATGCACACACACACACACACACACATATATATTCATTCATCTTCTACCGCTTTATCCGATCTTCCCTCGGGTCACGGGGAGTCTGTGCCTATCTCAGGCGTCTATGGGTATTAAGGCAGGATACACCCTGGATGGAATGCCAACCCATCGCAGGACACACACACACACACTCACATTCACACACACACACACACATTCATACACTAGGGACAATTTTCCAAGGTGCCAATCAACCTACCGTGCATGTTTTTGGACATCAGTACCCGACTTCACTAACACCCGTGAGGTTGAAAGACCGGTCCACAAGCTTCTGTACTGTACCGTATACAATAGGGTTTAATTTTAATCAACCTCAGACGCTTGGTCAAGTTGGTCTCGGCACCTCGCAACATATTAGCTGATTAGATTTGCCTTTGTTTATTTTCTTTTCTTTTCTTTTTTACAAATTGTAGCCACAATTTCAAGCGATTCCCAGGGTCCATTTTGTAACCTGATGTTTAGATTACCACATAAGGTACTGGCAGATTGGATGCATGGAAGGTCCTGGCAGATTGCACGGCGGAAATAAATAAATAAATACATTCCGGAATGGGAATTAATTTCCGATTCCCAAACCCTAGTATACATTTACAGCATTTAGCTGTACATACATACATACATACATTTTCATGCATACTGCCGAATATGTCTTGCTCTTATATGCTAGCCCATGCCCAATGCATACACGTACTTACTCACCACTTTCGAGAGGGCGCCCTGTATTAGCTGCTTCTGTTGCTCCGACTCTTTCTGCCTCTGTTCCAAAGCGGCCAGACGCTTGCGATTGTCCTGCTGCTGCTTCACCGGGTCGAATTCGGGCTGCTGAAAGGGTTTCGGACCTGAAGTAGAGCTTTCGCCAATATGGTTCGGCTCATCCTCATCATCGCTGCTCGTATCCGATTCTTCAGAGCACGCGGCGCTATCAGAATCTGATCTAGTGCGTGTTTTAGGGTCTAAAGGGGCGCCCTCCTCTTCATCACTGCTCCTGGACCAGTGTTTAGTCACGACCTTTATCGGTTCTTCATCGACTTCCATTTTATCCCTGGAACCTTCCGTAACGACCGTGGCGACCGTGTGCCCAGCCCTGGCACCTCTGTACTGGAAGATTCTTCCGTCTCCAGCGTTTTCAAGCCCGATTTGAGTCTTTTAGGTTCCTCTCCAGTTTCACAGGTGGCCTTTTCAGCCGCCCTCTTAAGGCCAGCAGGTTGCACAGCGCTGCCGAAAAGGTCCCTCGTCCCAACAAAAGCAGGAAGACGCGACTGCCTTTTTGACACGTCTTTCTTCTTTTGCGCCTCTTTGTCCTCATCCGGTCCAAACAGAGACGCTAAAATGTCCTCAGGGTTGACGGGGAGCTTTTTTGACGCCGCTTTCCGAGACACACGTTCATGCACAGAAGGGTGTTCGGGGGGTTCGCTTGTTCCTGCGCCCGCGTCGTTTTCCATGCTTTTAACGAGATCCTCCAAATCCGCCAGCGACAGCTCCAACCTGTGGCAGCTTCCCATCATGGCGTCGTAATCGGAATCGCCGCTTTGACTCGATTCTGAATCGTTTTCCGTCTCTGGATCGTTCGGAATGTTGTTGTTTACACGTTTCCTCCCGTCAATCTTCGTGGACTTATTATTGCTTTTCTCAGTCTCAGTAAAATCCTCATTTATGCCAGGATGTTTCTTTCGAGTTAATATTTCATCCGTATCAGCAGAGTCGTATTCCTCATCGTTCCTGGTACATTTGACACCAACTTGTCCAATCCCGGCGTCCCCGGAGCCCCAGAACACGTTCGACTTTACAACAAAGTCATCGCTCACCACCTCGAGGATTCCTTCATCGTCTATCGCTACGCTTTCCTGCTTTCGGGAAAGATCTTGTGCGACCAGCTTTCGGATTTCATCCTCGGAGTCACCGTCGCTGTCGAACACACACACGGGAGGCTTACAAGCTTGAAGCGAACGCGACGCACCGGCTGGGTTCTGACCCGCCGTCCACCTCTCAGGAGCAGTTGTAGAACACGGATCAGGGCTCGGTTCTGAACTACCAATTGTCTTTGTGGGGCGTTTTTTCTGTGGAGGGAACTCGCCTCGTCTTCTCTTACTGATCTCGTCGTCGCCGCCGTCGATCTGCCACGTGAGTTTGGAGACCGGAGTGAAGCGCTCCTCGCTCTCGAGTTTCTTGATGTTGTGGCAGTGCTTCGACGGATCGTACTTGAGGACTTGAAGATGAGTTAAGACAAATCGAATAGTAGGATTGGTCTGAAATGACTTCAGAAAAGCTCAAGCTTATTCACAATACAATCAGGACCATGTGATTAACGCCACTGTTATTCAGTATAACAAATACAGGGAGTCATTCGATCTCAAAAAAGTCTCCAAAAAAATTTGATTAATATGGAGTAGTATAAATTAATTTCTTATTAATTTACCAAAGAACTGCATGATGTATAAATCTCAAAGTATATATAGTGTAATTAATTATATTAGATATATATATATATATATATATAGATATATATATATATATATATATATATATATATATACATAAAATATATAATACACACACACACACACACACTCCACACATCACACATACACACACCCCCCACACCACAACTATATATAAACATTTATATATATACATAATATCCCACCATACATACACATATATATAATATTATATATAATA